>CM057830.1:99519794-100719794 GCA_030068075.1 Paguma larvata
CAATAGATACATGCCATGGTTCTAAGATGCTTCTTTGAAAATGTCCTATATCAAAGCCCTGAACACCTTTTGCCACACAATTCTTGGTTTTGTAAAATTTTATATCTCTCATAACTTGTATCTTTCTAGACACACAAGTCCTAATATTTTGCCTGAATATGTATGAATGTGTTCCCAATCTTTCCATCTTTTTAGTTTCTCTTTACCAAACCTTTTCAGCTGAGTTTCTCTGAACTCTGCTCTAGTGCTCCATAATAAAATGCCTGTCAAATGGAAATATTTTTCCAAATAGGTACTACCAAATACTCCATCAAGAAGCAATTGTTTCTTTATTAATTATTTAATTTAGTTCCTGCCAGGGTATGACAGTGATCAACTATTCATTATGTGTAATTATGAGTACTGACTTAACTTCTGTAGGAAGTAAAATGAGTAATTTAACCATAGATAAATATAATATCACTTGAGGAATTTATGAGAAAATTATACATAAGAATAAAGAGCATTAATATTTAAAATTCAAGTGGCTTGGAATAATTATTTGTCAGGAACATGAAGTATAAAACCCAAACAATGTTTAGAAATTATGACATAAATTGATCAATCTTGTGTAGATCTGAATTGCTTAAGCTACTTTTAGTATATATTTTAGGTTCATAGTGTTTGAATTATTGTTTTCTACTTTTTTTATAACTAAAGGCAAATGAAATGCAGAGAGTATTTAGGAAACCAAAGAAAATATTAAGAGGCAAATCAAGAATTAGTTCAAACCACGGTCTTCTACTACTTACTTGGTTGTTAATTTGCTCCATGACCTTCAGTCAGTAACCTCATTGAGTCTCAGAGGATATAATAATCCTGACCTGCTTCACAGGGGCGTGCTGTACCTTAATTGATGTGTGTTAAGTGCCTGGAGGTACTTTAATGAAAGCCATTATTGAAATGCAATTATTAACATTTGGGATAATGAAGTTAGCTTAGATGGTTTAGCCAAGCCTGGTGTGAAGATGGTTTCTAAGTTCAAGAGCACAAAAATTCCATAACACAAAACATAAAAAAGGTCTCAGAAAGCAAAAACAGAAAATGAAACCATAACTGGCTTATTTGCTGACGTTAGCAGCATTGGGCCTGCAGTTTATTGCTTTGTCTCTGATCAAGTACATCGCAATCAATGCGAATTACTACAGAGATGCTAGAAGATAATTCTGCAAAAATGTCAAAAATGCAAAAATTGAGAGAACTGGATAGGCTAGAAATGACTATTGATTTTGTAAAGGTTGGTAAATTACTACGATACCTGCTTACTTTAAGGTAGATTGCAAATCTTGCATTTTGAGCAAGATCAACCCTAATTTTAAACTTCAGGAAAGGCTTAGTGTATTACACACATTACTTTCATCCATAAGAAATTTAGAAGATTGTGTGCTTACCTAGTAGAAATTAGCTGTTAAATTCCCAGTAAGGCTCATCCTTCTGCTCAACAGTTACTACCTGTCTACATACATTTCAGCAAGCTTCTTTTTACACTCAGAAAGCAATCAGACCAGAACAGAAATAAGTGAAAAAACAAAACAAAACAAAACAAAAAACTCCTCCTTATTGTAAAGAAATGACAGAATCATACAAAAAAAGTATTTTCAGAAAATGACCAGAATAATAACCATTCAATCTTAAGTAATGCCACACTTATGTTTACCATTTTTTATTCACACTATTTTAATTGACGTCAATTGCATTTAAATAGCATAACAATGCCTAGAACATAGGGTCACACAAACTGAAAATTAAAGACTTACAGGAAGTTTCTGCAATTAGATGTGGGTTTTTAGTCACTGTGGAAATTTTCATTGCTTCTAAATATAACGTAATTATTCTGTTAGGATTCTTTTTTCTGTCATTTATTTATATTCACTAAAAATTTGGGGAAATATGTTAAAAATTGCAACAAATACCCATGATATTACTTTTCAAAATTAACAAAATTATTTTATATTAATAAAAACTTCTTTTCATTTTTAAATTCATATCACATGTGTGTTTAACATGGAGAACATAGTTTAAATCCTTTTTTTTAATCCAATTCTCCTCCCAACCTCACCAAAACATGTCACTATTGTGAATGCTTTTATAATTATAATGCATTTAATATTCTATAACATATAAATGTATATAAGTAAAAAACATATGCTATTTGCTTTTGGTATTTATATGTTTTAAATATATATTAATGACATTTATACCTCTTGTATCATTGGACAATTTGCTCTTTCACTTCAATGTGTTCTTCACATATATTAATGTTGATATATACAGACTTATTTCTCTAACTTTAACATATATAGTTAATATTTGATTGTATTTATATAACATAATATTTTTATATGTACCTCTACTTATGGGTGTTTCAACTGATTTTCATGGGTTTTGCTATGGCAAACAGGGTATGAATGTCTCCTTGTGCACTTATGGACTACTTTTTCTTGGGCATGTTCCTAGGATTTGAAATAATATATAATTACATACATATATTTTTTTAAATTGGCAGAATATTATTCATTGCTTTCTGAAGAGCTTATGTCAATGCAAACTCTCACCAGTGATACATTGGAGTTAAAACGTTTTTTGTTTTTTGTCTTTTTTTGGAAAATGAACAGATATTTTTCCAAGGAAGACATACAGATAGCAAATAGACACATGAAAAGATGGTCATTGTCACAAATTATCAGAGAAATTCAAATCAAAACCACAATGAGATATCACATATGCCTGTCAAAATGGCTAAAATAAAAAGACAAAAAATAACAAGTGTTATAAAAGATGTAGAGAAAAAGGAACTCCCATGCACTGTCAGGCATGTAAATTGGTATAGCTACTGTGGAAAACAGTATGCAGGTTCCTCAAAACTTTTAAGATAGAAATACCATATCATCCAATAATTCCACTACTAAGTATTTACCCAAAGACAATGAAAACACTAATTTGAAAAGATATATGAGGGGTGCCTGGGTGGCTCAGTTGGTTAAGCGACCGACTTTGGCTCAGGTCATGATCTCACAGTCTGTGAGTTCGAGCCCCGCATCGGGCTCTGTGCTGATGGCTCAGAGCCTGGAGCCTGCTTTGGAGTCTGTGTCTCCCTCTCTCTCTGCCCTTCTCCTGCTCATACTCTGTCTCTATGTCTCTCAAAAATAAACGTTAAAAAATTTTTAAAAAAAAGAAAGAAATGAGAATGAGATAGATAAATACCATGTGATTTCACTTACATGTGGAATCTAAAAAACAAATAAACAAAAAGCAAATCAGAGCTATAAATACAGAGGATGGTTGAGGATGGTTGTCAGAAGAAAAGAGGATGGAGAGTGAGCAAAATGGGTTAAGGGGAGTGGGAGATACAGACTTCTATTTATAGGATCACTGAGATGAAAGGTACAACTAAAGGACTATAGTCATGGTGCTATAATTATATTGTATGGTAACAAATGGTAGCTATACTTGTGGTGGTAATATATAGACTTGTCAAGTAACTGTACCGTATATGTGAAACTAATGTAACATTGAGTGTCAACTATACTCAAATAAAAATAAGTAAATAAATAAATTTCAATATTATCACTTGGCAAAAAGATGCAGAATAGTGTCCAATGGTAGGATGAATATATATATATATTCAAGGTTACAAGTGCCATAATGAAATAACAGAGATTGATTGGCTTAAACAACAAATATTTTCTCACAGTTCTGGAGCTGAGGCCTCCCTCTTTGGCTTGCAGATGGTCACCTTCCTGCTGCATCTATACATAGCCTTCCTTCTATGTTTGTGCATCTTTGGTGTCTCTTTACATGTCCAAATTTTATCTTCTTTTTTTTTAATTTTTTAATGTTTATTTATTTTTGAGAGAGAGAGAGAGAGACAGAGCATGAACAGAAGGGAGACACAGAATCCAAAGCAGGCTCTAGGCTCTGAGCTGTCAGCGCAGAGCCTGACGAGGGATTCAAACCCACTAACTGTGAGATCATGACCTGAGCTGAAGTCGGATGCTTAATTTTATCTTCTTATGAGGATACCAGCCACATTGGATTAAGGCCTACCCATATGACTTCATTTAACTTTAACTACTTCTTTAAAGGCCCCATCTCCAAATGCAGTAACATGGTTGGGTACTGGGGGTTAGAGGGAATTTCAAGGGAACATAGTTTAGCCTAAAACGTGCATATATATTGTTTGTATCCTCTAAAACTATATATATACATATATATATAGTTGAAAAATTACTTATTTAAATATTCATAGAGCAATAAGTGTAAATGGGAATTATATATTTTTAAATAAAAGCAAGTTTCCATTATAATTTAGATTAATAAGACATATGAGGAACTCTCTAAGAATGAAATGTCCTTTTTTCCATCTTAAATTCACTCATCTCAACAATTTACAAAAAATTCATAAATGTGTTCTATTTTAAATAAATAAATAAATAAAATTGAAGGGCTATTACCTAAATTTCAGAAAAAAGTTGCTAATGAACCAAACTACCTTTATAAACCCAGTTGAATTTCATTGTCTTAAATCTTAGTAAGCAAGAATGCTTATGTATCTCAAATGTGAGAGTGGTAGGAAAAAATTAAGCATATTTAATATATAATGTATTAATGCATTACGACTGGTCAATAAATTGAGACACTTGACATGCAAGTGACACAAATCTGAGGAAATCCATTGCTAAGTAGAAAATTTGGAGGTATTTGTTTCAATAGTTAAATAAAACTTGACAATAGACCTTTTCCTCATTTTTATGGATATTCCAACTGAAATTCATTTAGAATCCAGGAGTCAAATGAAGTATTATGATTTTCCAGATAACATTCACATTTCACTTTGCTTTTAAAAAGAATAAACTTGGCCT
This sequence comes from Paguma larvata, assembly GCA_030068075.1. Lineage (NCBI taxonomy): Eukaryota > Metazoa > Chordata > Mammalia > Carnivora > Viverridae > Paguma > Paguma larvata. The sequence continues at coordinate 99,524,696 of CM057830.1, forward strand.
TAGTGGCTTGAAAGCCTCAGATATAAAGCCTTTCCCTTATTGAAGAGTCACTGATTGTATCTTTGTTTAGTTTTCTGCCCTCAGTTCCAATTTTTTTTTATCTTGCTTGTGATTCTATGTTACAATTTTGTAATACATTCTGAGTATTTTAATTTTTTTTAAACATTTTTATTTATTTTTGAGAGACACAGAGACAGAGTGTGAGCAGGGGAAGGTCAGAGAGAGAGGGATACACAGAATCCGAAGCAGGCTCCAGGCTCCGAGCCATCAGCACAGAGCCCGACGTGGGGCTCGAACTCACAGACTGTGAGATCATGACCTGAGCCGAAGTTGGCCGCTTAACCAACTGAGCCACCCAGGCGCCCCCATTCTGAGTATTTTAGAAATCAGATATTTCCTTATTTGCATAAATAATGAACCCTGAATGCCAAATGTCATATGTATGCAAGGAAATATGGCGCACATTCCAGGGTTGCAATGACAACTTTGGCAAATCACCACTCATTTAACTCAAAATGTCTCTTGGTATTTCACCCTTCTGATGGGCTACATAGGATAAAGCCCTTCAAGAATAATGGGCATAATTCCTGTGGAAATACAATGTCATGTTTGAAAGAATTCCTCTGCAAAAGAAAAAAAAAGTAGTGTAAACCAACTTAATATTTCCAGTGAGAGTATAACAAACAAATAAGAAATAGACTTCCTTTCCTTTTCCAAATATAAAGATTAATAATAAATCAAAAAGTTAAAAAGTTAACATTTTTGTTAAAGATATATTTATAGACTTGGATATAATTTTACTATTAAAACATATGTGGTCAACAAAATGAGTTTATAAAAACACCAATACTTCAAGTGTTTGAACTTTTCTCTACTCAGAGGATCCCTCATGCGGTCAACACTTTCTAGATGTATTGTTGAAATACACAATCTTTATTTTAACAAAAATAAATACTTTTTTACCAGTTTTATTAAATTCAACAAGAATTTGTCTTCTTGAAATTCAATTGGATGACAGAGATTGCAATTGGTAAAATTATTTGATTAGAGAGTAATTATCATTATTAGATTAGAAGGAATTAAATTACAATTACTAAAAATTACAGGTAATTACAATACAGCTTAATTTCAAAGCTAAACTCATCCTCCAAAGAAAAACATTTTATCCATGTGCTTAAAATATGCCTGTATATCTATTAATGTGATGCATAATAATGGCTTTGGTCATTTGAAAGCCAAAAGTATATAATTGAACAATTATTACAGCCACACTGCCTGAAGGCACTATTTGTCAAGAGAGTTATAGGATGACCAATTATAGCCACTCAAGCTTGAAGGATAATTCTATCTTCTGATGGGAACAAATTACCATTGCACTTCTTTTTTTTTCTTAAAGTTTAACTATGAGCTTTTACAATATAAATCTTCTAAAATGAACACATTTCTAAGTGCAAGACTTGCTTTGATTTTAGTAAAATTATATAATATACACATTTATTAGAATATATCATATAAATGCTCACAGGAAATTAAAATAAAACCTCAACCTTCAAAAACATAGACACATTCTATGAAATAAGGGTAAAGTTTTGAATACCTAAAATAGCAGACACATAAATATTAGTTTTGAACTATAAGTTTTTCTCACAGACTTTAGTTTAATATACCAACTGGTTACCTGTTTTTCTGGCTCAGAATGGATTAAAAGTAATAAATCAAGAGGGAAAAAAGTGTGAAAGGCACAGAATAGCACCAGGAGAAATAGCAGCCCAAAATGTGACTTAAACATAGGGACGAGAATAAATAAAAGAGACAGTCATGAACTTTACTCTTGCACATCACAATAAAGTGTACTCTTGATGCTTATTTTAGTTATTAAGAAATTGTTATATTATGTTAAGTGTTCTTGTACTACCAGGGAGTAGAATAGATATTAGGTTTCCATCAAAATTATTATTTTTTAATTGTAATTTCATTTTCTTGAAATTTAGTTATTCACTTTCTTCGGTGAAGCCAAGTAAGGTAAACATTATTCTACATTTATGCGGCACAAACTAGGATTTAATATTCCAGAAAGAATAGTGCTTTCTTAAGATGTTATTAAGCTACACCTTCTTGTCTAGGTATTTAATTTTAAAAATGAAAGAGTTTAGAATTTTAATTATTTGATGGATTTCTTTAATAATTTCTGGTTTGTAAATGTGTCTGTATCTTAAAACCTGTCCATTTGTCTCTGAGGTTTGGGGAGCAATTTGGAGCAGTGTTTCACAGTACATTTTATATTAAGGATTTTTTGTTTGTGTTGTTTTTGTCTTGCTGATACCTGAAATGAAAATTAGAGACATATAATGCTTATTTGGTCTGTGAACTACAGGAAACAATTCATTGGGAACATTGGGTAACACTGAATGTGTCCTTTTAAATAATATGTCCTATGAATCTGATTAATTTAAACCAAACATAAAAAGGAAATACAATAAGCACACAGAAACAACACCCCCCTCACGGAAAGCCAGTTCATATGAATTGTTATTATTATTATTATTAGAGGTGAGTTCTCAAACTCTGAATTTCTTGCAGGAGTCTTTTCTTAGGGTCACGGTATTATGGGAAATAAATAATAGCAGACTGTCATAAAAATATAAGCTGGAATATATCTGACTTGTTTAATTGGAAATGGATACACTTTGTCTTTCTCAATCAGTATATGCTCTAATTAAAACCCCTCAATCCATTTTATGTTAGCCTGGATTTTTCTGCTTTATCTTGCTTCACCAATCCGTCTGAACCAGTTACCATGTTTTTCACGTAGTTCTTTCTAACTGTATTTCTGGTTCTACTTCCTTCAATCTTTTATTCTTTCTGCTTCCTTTCTTAATTAAACTCTACTTGGAAACTGCCAATGAGGTATAAACTCCTGTGTGAGAAGCTGTTTTTCATCCTAGCACACCAGTTTAATCACAGACACTTTCTGAAAGTAATGGTGATTTTGACATTTTATGAGTAGCTAAAAGCAAACACTCAATACAGATTGATGGAAAAATCCTGGACTGTGAATCAAAAGCCCTGACTGACCAACTACATGTTACTTTCAGTAAATTTCTTAATTCTCTGAACATTAGTCACTTTGAATATAAATTGAGGTTTAAAGTGCATGTCTTTTTAAACTCTAAAATGCTATGAATATGATGGAAAGCTATGGACTGATGTACTTCTCTGTTATCCATTTAGTTTTCATTAATCACTTGCTATCATTAAACATTTACATTGGCTAAATATCAAATTAGTGTCCATTGTAAACAGAATTGAAGTGATAATCTAAGCGCAAAAAAAAAAATTATTTAGTTTCTCAGTCCAATATCATTTTACCTCAAGGACTAAATAGTATATCTAACTTTTTTTTTAACTGTCATCCTGAAAGGAATCATTTCTAACTCAACACTGAACCTATTTTAATCCAGCCATATTATGCAAGAGGGCTGAATTTTGAATTGATAAATGCCTTAATAAATGCCTTAAGTCACACTTGAGAACTAGTCCATGCATTCTGATATTAATTCCTAACCCTTTTTATAATTTAATTCTTGCAACCATTCAGAGCACTTGCATTTATTTTGTCAATAGCTTACAAACATTAATTAGCTATTTAGAAGTGAGCAAAGTAATCAGATTAACCAAGAAAATGCACACAAATGAACATTCATGAAAAAAAGAATATTATTCTTGGGAATGCAGTGTACTGAATTGAAAACATAAGGGTTAAATATCAGAAGATTTGGATATTCTTATATAACCCTATTTTTGGTACATTTTTACCAATTAAGGGAAATGGTCACACACAAGAAATGTCAGATAGAATTTGTTACCACTTATTGAAAAAATAATAACTGCTTCTTTTTAGAGAAAAAAAATGCAGCCTTTTTAATCATCTAGGCAAATCAAAGAAATATAAAAAAATACTCTGAAAATCAAACTTCTTCCTTAACTGCCTTTCAATTAAATTTTATATTTACAGAGCTGTTATTAGTGACTGAGCTAGCTGTTTTAGAGGATACACAGATAATTCAGTACTGGTTTATATACTAAATATGCCTACAATCTCCTTTGGTTTATATACTAAATATGCCTACAATCTCCTTTGCTTTTGATTCTGCAAGACACAACAAGTGATTTACAGATGTTTTTAACTTACCGATTATTTTAAAAATCTCTCTTTCCATAAGGATATTGTCATCAGCAACTAGAACAATACCAAGATCAATAAATCTTCATTGAATGAATGAATGTTTTCAGTTTGGAAACAATGATGCTTATCTTCACATTTTCAAAAGTGGGTTGAAATCTCCTGCTTCTTCCATTTAGGCTAGTGACATAATATAGTAAACTCATTTAGCTTGAAATCCGGATATTTAGTAAATCAAGAAAAGTTAAAGTACCTCCACTTTTTTATTAGATATTAAAGGGTTATCTGATAATGAAAATTTTAACTTATTTGCAAGACTGAGTTAGTAGAATACCTAATGATAATGGTTAAGAACAAGATTTCTAGACAGATTTTTAACCTGTATTCCACAATTCACTACCTATGTGACCTTCAACAAGTTACTTACCCTTTCTTAAACATTGTCTTATAAACAAAGGGGAAGTGGATAATACATGCTATTTTCCATGATGGATAATACTAAAGTAATATTATTAAAAAAAAGTTTGTTTACAGTCTTGAGGAAATAACAGGATCTCACTTTCCCCTTGATTTGTTTTCACTTCTTTATAATTTAACTATTTTTTATCTTCTTAAATTTTCAATTAAATATAATAATTGACATATAATATTATAACAGTTTCAGGTGTACAACATAGTGATTTCACATTTATATACATTATGAAATCCTCACCACAATAAGTGTAGTTACCCTGTCACCATACAAAATTATGATATTATCAACCGTATTCTCTATGTTGTACTTTTTATCCCTGTGACTTATTTATTTTATAACAGGAAATTTGTTCCAAATCAAAATACTTGAGGAATTTACTATATATTTGATGGCCACCATAAAATATGGTTTTAATTTATGAACTAAAATTCAAATATAGAACAAATATAGAACAAATGTCTCCATAAATAAAAATATGTCTTAAGGTAATAAATAATAATATAAAAAGTAATTATTCATAACATATTTTGAGTCAAGAACTCTTGTTTAAGTATATAATTTCATTTTCATGTTTAATCATCAAAAAAATATTTTGCTATTCACATAGTTCAGATGAGAAAGTGAGGCCTCGAATAATTTAGTCACGTGCTCAAAATTCCAAGCTAGTAACCGTACATGTGTGCATGCATATATTTGGAGATGAGTTAGTCCCATGTGTGTGTGTGTGTTGTGTGTGTGTGTGTGTGTATAATGATATTTGTATTGCTGGAGGCAGTGGCCAGGGAACAAAAGAAACAAGGGATTATGAAAGAGAGGTAGGAGGGGGCCAGATCATGGAAAGTCTTATATTATATTCTAAGGAGATTAAAAATTTTTCTGTAGCCCTTTAATCCCAAAGTCACTGCAGCCTTCATTCTGATTCAGTAGATCTGTGTTGGTCTTCAGAATGTATTTTTGAAATATACATATTTAAAATGCATATGTTTAAAAATATATTTGGTATTGAAACAACAGGAAACCATTCAATAATAAATGTTTTAAGTGCAAATGTGCCATAACAGAAATTTAGTTTTAGGAAATTCATTCTTGAAAAAAATAAAATGCATCAGAAAGGAGGTAAAAGTGTTATCATGCTTTGGGAGTAATTCTGTAAATGATAAAGTCTTTAAATAAGGTAACAGAGGCACAGTAAATAGAAGTCAAACGATGGAGTTTCCTCAAAAAATTAAAACTAGAACTACCCTATGACCCAGCAATTGCACTATTAGGTATATATCCGAGGGATACAGGTATGCTATTGCGAAGGGGCACATGCACCCCAGTGTTTATAGCAGCGCTATCAACAATAGCCAAAGTATGGAAAGAGCCCAAATGTCCATCGATGGATGAATGGATAAAGAAGATGTGGTATGTATATATAGTGGCGTATTATTCAGCAATCAAAAAGAATGAAATCTTGCCATTTGCAACTACATGGATGGAACTAGAGGGCATCATGCTGAGCGAAATTAGTCAGAGAAAGACAAATATCATATTACTTCACTCATATGAGGACTTTATGATACAAAGCAGATGAACATAAGGGAAGGGAAGCAAAAATTATATAAAAACATGGAGGGGGACAAAAACATAAGAGACTTTTAAATACGGGGAATAAACAGAGGGATACGGGAGAGCTTGTGGGAGGGGCGATGAGTTTAATTAATGGGTAAGGGGCATTAAGGAATCTACTCTTGAAATCATTGTTGCACTGTATACTAACTAACTTGGATGTAAATTTTTTTAACTAATAAAAAAAAAGTCAAAGGAATTATTTTGGTAATTCGATGTTAAGAATATTGACTTGGGTTACATTCCTGCACTCCCAGATACGTTGTGTAGAATCTTGCACTAGACACTTTCCAACTCTTAAGACTTATCCTTCTGTGTAAAACAAAGACTATAAATTATTACATTTTACGCAATTGTAAGACATATAACTTAAGTAAATTTTATTTTCAATGACGTAGATTCTGTTACTATATTTATTTGGATAATGGAAATAAGGTTGAGAAGTTAAATACCATTTTTCAAGATCAACAACAAATACAATGAGGAATCACAATTCAGGCATCGTGAGTCCTCCATTTAAAAGGTTGTTGTCAAGAAAGAAAGACCAGACCATATTCTTTTTTTATTATTATTTTAATTCCAGTATAGTTACTATGTAGAGTTACAATAGTTTCAGGTACACAATATAGTGATCGAATATTCCTTACATTACCCAGTGTCCATCATGACAAGTCCACTTTTTAATTCCTATTACCTATTTAACCCTTCCATCTGCCAACCCACCTCACTTTGTTCTGTATAGTTAAGAGTCTGTTTCTTAGATTCTCTCTTCTCTCCCTCCCTCTCTGCTTCTCTCTCTCTCTCTCTTCCTTTGCTCATTTGTTTTATATCTTAAATTTCATACGTGAATGAAATCACATGATGTTTATCTTTCTCTGACTTATCTCAGCATTATACTGTCCACCCCCCCCATGCCATTGCAAATGGCAAGATTTCATTCATTTTTATGGAATAACAATATTCAATTATTATATATATATCATCCCTTCTTCATCCATTCACCTATCCTGGACACTTGGACTGCATCCGCAATTTGGCTATTGTAAATAATGCTGTTATAAGCGGGAGTGCATTTACCCTCTGATGTAGAGTTTTTATTTTCTCTGGGCAAATGCCTAGTGAGTGCAATTACTGGATGATAGGATAGTTCTATTAACTTTTTGAGGAGACTCCATACTGTTTTCCAGGAGGTTGCACCAGTTTGCATCCCCACCAACACTGCGAGAAGTTTCCCCTTTCTTCATATCTTCGCCAACATCTGTTGTTTCTTGTGTTTTTGATTTTAGCCATTCTGACAGATGTGAGGTGATATCTCATTGCAGTTTCGATTTGCATTTATCCGATGATGAGTTATGTTGAGCATCTTATCATGTGTCTGTTGGCCATCTGGATGTGTTCTTTGGAGAAATGTTTTTTCATTTCTTCTGCCCATTTTTAATTGGATTGTTTGTTTTGGAGTGTTGATTTGTATATATAGTTCTCTATATATTTTAGATACTAGCGCTTTTTTGTATATGTCACTTGCAATATCTTTCTCTTCAGTAGGTTTTTTTTTATGAGAAATTTTCATTTATTTCAGGACAAATTCTATACCCCAATATGTTTTTTACTCCAAACCTATTAATAATTAATTGCAATGCTTTACATTGTCAGGTTTTCTGATATTGAATGCTAAGGTATTAGCATTCCAGGATTAAACCAAATTTGGTCATGATCCATTATTCTTGAAATGAGCTGCTGTATTAATTTAACATATAATTATATATATATTATCTGTATAATTTATATATACATAATATATATGATATATATCTCCATAATGAAATTATTTACCATCTGATCTTTTCTGTGATTTTTTGTATGGTTTTGTTTCAAAAAATTACTAACCTCAAAAAGTTAATTGCATAATTTACCATAATTTTTCATATTGTGAAAAAATATACAAAATAAGAATGATCAGTTCCTTGATGGTTTAGTAGATCTCCCCTATAAAATAGTAGGTTTCCTTTTAGTTTTGTTGATTGTTTCTTTCACTGTGCAGAAATTTTTTATGTTAATCTAATCCCGATAGTTTATTTTTGCTTGTCTCCCCCTTGCCTCAGGAGACATATCTAGAAAAATGTGTCTATGGCTGATGTCAGAGACATTGCTGCATGTGCTCTGTTCTAGGATTTTTATAGATTCAGGTCTCACTTTTAGGTCTTTCATCCACTTTGAATTTATTTTTATGCATGCTGTAAGAAAGTGGTCCAATTTCATATTTCTGCATGATTATGACCAATTTTCCCAAAACTATTTGTTGAAGAGACTTTTTCCCATTAGATATTCTGCTTTGCCAAAGACTAATTCACCATATAATTGTGAGTTTATTTCTAAGTTTTCTATTCTGTTCTATTGATATGTGTTTATTTTTGTACCAGTATCATCCTGTTTTAAATACTACAGCTTTGTAATATAACTTAAAGTCTCGAATTTGATGCCTCCAGTTTTGGTTTTCTTTTTCAAGATTGCTTTGGCTATTTGGGGTCTTTTGTGATTCCATATAAATTTTATGATTGTTTGTTCTAGTTCTGTGAAAAATGCTGTTGGTATTTTGGTAGGGATTCATTATATTCTTAGAATTCTTCAGTAGTATAAATACTTTTATAGTATTTGTTCTTTCAGTCCATGAGCATGGAATATCTTTGCATTTCCTTGTGATATCTGTAATTTCTTTCATGAAAGGTTTATAGTTTACAGATTACAGATCGTTCACCTCTTTGGTTACGTTTATTCAAAGATATATTGTTTATGGTGCAATGTAAATGGGATTTTCTTAATTTGTCTTTCTGCCACTTCTTTATTGATGTATAGAAATGCAGCAGATTTTCGCACATTGATTTGGTATCCTGTGACTTCATTGAATTCATATATCAGTTACAACAGTTTTTTGGTTGAGTCGTAGAGTTCTCTATTTATAGTATCATGTCATCTGCAAATAGGGGAAGTTGTACTTCTCCCTTACCAATTTGGATGGTATTTATTTGTTTTCATTATCCAATTTCTGTGGCTAGGACTTTCACTACTATTTTGAATAAAAATGGTGAGACTGGACATACTTGTCTTGTCCCTGATCTTAGGGGGAAAGCTCTCAGTTTTTCCCCATTAAGTGTGATATTCTCTGGGTTTTTTTCGTATATGGTCTTTATTATGTTGAGGTATATTCCCTTGAAACTTAATCTGTTGAGGGCTTTTATCATGAATGGATATCATACTTTGTCAAATGCTTTTTTCTGCATCTATTGAAATGATTATATGTTTTTTATCCTTTCTCTTACTGATGTGATGTATTATGTTGATTGATTAGTAAATATTGAGTCACCCTTGCATTCCATAAATAAATCCCATTTGATTGTGGTGAATGATTTTTTTTATATTTTGTCGGATTTGGTTTTTTAGTACTTCACTGTGGATTTTTTCATCTACGTTCATTAGGGATATTGGCCTGCAGTGGGGTTTGTTTGTTTGTTTGTTTGTTTGTTTTGTATGCTGTCTTTATCTGGTTTTAGTATCAGAGTGATACTGGCTAATAGAATCAATTTGGATGTTTTCCTTCTTCTATTGTTTGAGATAGTTTGAGAAGAATAGGTATTAACTCTTCTTCAACTCTTTGATTAAATTCACCTGTAAAGTCATCTGGTCCTGAACTTTTGTTTGCTGGGTTTCTGATTACTAATTAAATGTCCTTGCTGGTAATAGGTCTGTTTAAGCTTTTATTACTTTCTGATTCAGTTTTGGTAAGTTATATGTTTCTAGGAACGTATCCATATCTTCTAGGTTGTCCAATTTGTTGGTATATAGTTTTTCATAATATTTTCTTATAATTGTTTTTATTTCCGCAGTATCGATTGTTATTTCTCCTCTTTCATTTGTAATTTTATTCATTTGAGTATTTTTTCTCTTTTTTGATGAATATGGCTAGAGGTTTATCAATTTCATTGATCTATTCAAAGACGAAGCTCCTGGTTTTATAGATCGGTTTTGTTTTTATTTCTGCTCTAATCCTTATTATTTCCTTCCTTCCGGTGTTTTTGTGTTTTGCTTGTTGTTATTTTTATGGAACCTATAGATGTATGGTTAGGTTTGAGATTTTTCTTACTTCTGAAGTAAGTATGCATTGGTACAAACTTCTCTCTTAGAACAGGTTTTGCTGCATCTCAAAGGTTTTGGACCATTCATTGTGTTTTCATTTTTGTTTTTTTTCCATGTACATTGTATTTTCTTCTTTGAGTTATTGTTGACCCATTTATTGTTTAGTAGCACGTTATTTAACCTCAATGTATTTGTGATCTTTCCAGGTTTTTCTTATTGATTGATTCTAGTTTCATGGCATTTTGGTAAAAAGAGATGCATGGTAAAACTTTGATCTTTTTGACATATTGAGGCTTGTTTTATAGCACAATATGTGATCTATTCTTGAGTGTGTTCCATGTGCACTTCAAAAGAATGTGTATTCTTTGCTTTTACAATGGAACGTTCTGAATATATCTGTTAAATCCATGTGGCCCACAGTGTCATTCAAACCACTGTTTCCTTGTTGATTTTCTGTTTGGATAATCTGTCCTTTGATTTAAGTGGAGTGTTAAAGTTCCTACTATTATTGTATTACTATTGATTTGTTTCTTTATGTCTGTTATTAACTGTTTTATGTATTTGGGTGCTTCTATTTTGGTTGCATATATATGTGATTGCTTTATATTCTTATTGGATTGTTCCCTTTATTATTATATAGTGTTCTGTGTCTCTTCTTAGAGTTTGTTTTAAATTCTATTTTGGCTGATGTAAGTATTGCTACTCTAGCTTTCTTTTGACATCCATTTGCATGACAAATGTTTCTTCATCACCTCACTTTCAATCTGCAGGCATCTTTAAGTATGAAATGTCTCTTGTAGGCAATATATAGATGGTTCTTGTTTTTTCATCCACTCTGTCAACCTATGTGTTTTGATTAAAGTATCATTCCTTATACACTCAAAAAAATTGTTAATAGATATGTGTTTATTGCTATTTTGTTACTTGTTTTGTGGTTGTTTTTTGTAGTTTTTCTATGAACCTCTTTTCTCTCTCATGGTTTGCTGGTTTTGTTTAGTGATATCCTTGGATTCCTTACTCTTTATTTATTTGCATATCTATTACTGTATTTTTTTATTTGTGGTTACCATTAGTATTGTATAAAACATCTTCTGCATATAGCAGTCATTATTAAGCAATGGTTGTTAAATTTGAACTCATTCTTTATTCCTCTCCCTTCTATATTTCATATATTTGATATTATATTTTACATACTTTTATTTTATGCCTCTCTTGGCTGATTTTTACAGATATACTTAATTTTTTTGGCTTTTCTGTTTCCTATTTTCTTATCCCTACTTTCAGTTTTTGTTTTTCACACAGAGTCCCCATTAACATTTTTGTAAGTTTGGTTTTTTAGTCCTAAATTCGTTTGTTTCTCTGAGAAACTTTTTATCTCTCCTTCTCTACTGAATGATATTTTTGTTGGATAGAGTACTCTTAGCTCCAGATTTTTCTCTTTCAGCACTTTAAATACATCATCCTGTATATATGACCTGTAAAGTGTCTGCTGACAAATCAGCTGATAGCCTTGTTTGATTTCTTTTGTAGGCAACTATCTTCTTTTCTCTTGTAACCTTTAAAATTATTTCTTTATCACTATTTTTTGTCATTTTAGTAGCTATATAAATATATAAATAAATAAAAATATATAAATAAATTAATAACAAACATAAGGAAACTCAATGATGATAATACACTAATAGTAGGGGATTTTAAACACTTCACTTATGGCAGTGGACTGATTACCCAAGCAAAAATCAACAAAGAAACAATGGCTTTGAATGACACACTGGACCGGATGGACTTAACAGATATAATTAGAACATTTCAACCTAAAGCAGAAGAATATACATTTTTTGTGAGATAGGGAACATTCTTCAGAATAGATCACATATTGGGTCACAAATAACCCCACAACAAGTACAAAAAGATCAATATCATAGCATACATATTTTCAGATCACAACGCTATGAAACTTGAAGTCGACCACAAGAAAAATTTGGAAAACCCTCGAATACATGGAGGTTAAAGAACATCCTACTAAAGAATGAATGTGTTAACCAGGAAAGTTAAAGAAGAAATTTAAAAGATACATGGAAGCAAATGAAAATGAAAACATGACAGTCCAAAGCCTTTATGATACAGCAAAGGCAATCCTAAGAGGGTAGTATCTTTCACTTCAAGCCTATCTCAAGAAGGAAGAAAGGTCCCAAATCCTCGACCTAACCTTACACCTATTAGAGCTAAAAAAGGAACAACAAAAAAGCCTAAAGCCAGCAGAAGGGAAATAATAAAGATTAAAGCAGAAATAAGTGATAGAGAAACAACAAAAACCAGTAGAACTGATCAATAAATCTAAGAGCTGATTCTTTGAAAGAATTAACAAAAATTTACAAAATTAAAAATTAAAAAAATTAACAAAATCGATAACCCCCTCACCAGACTTCTCAAAAAGAAAAGAAAAAGGACTCAAATAAATAAAATCATGAATGAAAAAGGAGAGATTGCAACCAACACCACAGAAATACAAACAATTATGAGAATACTATGAACATTATTTACCAACAAACTGGGCCCTGTGTCTTCTTATTTTGTCTACCTCTCTGTGTCTGTTTCTCTGTGTTAGGAATGGCTACATTTTCTGCTCTTAAAAGTAGTGACTTTATGAAGAAGAATCCCTGCAGTGCCCTGCAGTGCAATATCTCCTGTTCACCAGAACCTGGCCCTTCAGGAGAGTCTCTTAGGGGTGGTGCTTGCATCCTGATGTTGTGTCTGAATTGCTTTTTCTTTCAGTCCAGATGTCTGCACTGACTCTCTGCCTGTTGTGGACTGTGCTTACTACCTGTGATATTAGTGAAACCCGGGGAGGCTGGTTCTGAGAGGGTGTAACTGGAAAAGGAGTTAGGCACAGGCCAGAGGTGTTAGCAAAAATTTTCACTGATTTGCTAGCCTAAGCCAGATCCTCTGAAGCACAGAGGCAGCCAGGGGCACATGGCATCTGTGGGTATGGTGGCTGGATGTGGCTCACAGTGCCTGTGCATGTGGAACCTGGGAAAGATACACACAGCATTAGCAAAATCTGTGCTGAACCCAAGGCCAAGACCAGCAGGCTTGTATAGTGTGTGAGTCCTCAGGAGAACTCACAGGCAGGACTGACTTCTAGCAGGTTAGGTAGCAAGTGTCTGTGCAATGCTGCCTCCCACAGGTGGCTTGGTGTTCATGCTGGGTTGTAGGGAAGAAAAATGGCAACTGCCAGTATCTCTGTTCCTGGAGAAGTCCCCCAACATGAACCAAAATCAGTATAAGATCCCCCTCTCATCGTGCAAACTTTCACTTTTTGTTTCCTCTATGCAGACTACTGTCTCTTTAAGGGCAGAAATCCAGCTATCATTAGCCCTCCAGGTTCAATGCTGAGTCAGCTGACTTAAAGTTCCAGATTCCAAGTCCTACTGGTTATACAAACTCACATAATTCAGTCCCTCTGGTTTCAAAGCCAGACTTTATAGGGGTTTGTTTTCTCTCTGTGGGCTCCCTAACGTTTCCCCTGTCCACACCCATACCTCTTCCCTCCTGCATGCAGCTCCTGACCACTGTTTCTGCATTTTCTAATCTCTCCGATGCAGTTTCTTCTCTATATTTAGTTGTGGAGTTTGTTCTGCCAATCTTCAGATCACTCTCTGGTTTTCAGTTGGATGTGAGTGATAGCTGGTTGTAGACATTGAATGAGCTTAGGGTCCTCCTACTCTGCCATCTTCCCAAGCTTCACAGAAAACATTAATAATTATATTTTCAAACAAGGGAAACGTTTTAAAAAAAAACTTTTATCACACAAATTAAAATGCTAAAAAGAAAACAATAATACTAAAACCAGGCAGCTTCCTAATCAATACTGTTTATTAGACAAATATTTAAAATAATTAAAATTAGGTGTACCTGGGTGGTTCAGTCGGTTAAGCCTCCGAATTTGACTCATTAGTTCAAGCCTCACATTGGGCTCTGTGCTGACAGCTCAGAGCCTGGAGCCCGCTTTGGATTCTGTGTCTCCATCTCTCTCTGTCCCTCCCAGCTCAAGCTCTGTCTCTCTTTCTCCTTCAAAAATAAATAAACATTAAAAAGTTTTAAATAATTAAAATTAACTCAAAATTTTTCTAACATATTATTATGTTCTTATGATGGTTCATCAGATTCTTCCTGAATCTAGGTATTATTTGTCTTGGCCAAACAAAAAATTATAAAGATAGTGTAGGATACTTATAAAATGTTTAAGAAAAGTTTAGTAATCAAAAATTATCTCTCACCTAAAACTAAAAAAACATGATTTTACCACATATGTAGAGAAGTTAATGAATATTATCAACTGTACGTTTGTTCATTTGTTACTGAATAGTTTACTACCACAGTCTAAAATATTATACTAGAAAACTACAAAATGATAGTCTTTTCAGTGAACAAATACGTGCTCTGCTTATCCAACTATGACTAATTTTTCTCTAAACTAGTTTCTCTGTGTGTGTGTGTGTGTGTGTGTGTGTGTGCAAATGTGTGTGTATTTTACAGTACTTATGAAATGACACTTAATTTGATTAAAAGATTTTGAGAGGCCATTGTGATTCAACAGGGATATTTTTAAATATGTTTAAAGCTAGATACAGAATGCAGCATCTTTTTGGTCCTAAAATGAAGCATCCAGAAAACAAATGTCCCTGGAAGAGTATTCATCTATGACAGAGTCTAAGTTCTCTCAGAATCATTAGTATTGATAATTTTTAAAAATCTAATTAATAGTACAATAACTTGTGCCAATCTATGTATTCAATTATATATATATATATATTCTGTATGCTGACCATTGAACAATAGTTTTATGCTACATATAGAACATAAAGTGTTTAACAACAAAGAATGGCTTCTGCCCTCATGGAGTTTAGTAACAAGTCGTAATTGTTCTGGAAGTCCTATATCTTGAATATGTTTTTAAGTCTGTGGGAATAGCCCAGAGTGCTTAAGGTTAAATGTTTTTTACCACATTATATAATTATATGTCTGTCTCAAATTTAGAAGTAAGGCTGAGATATCAACAAGTAAGAAAATTGTTAATAGACTCAACGAACTACTTAATTGGAATGTTTAAATTCACTAAATCCTCTGATGTCAATTTTAGAGTTTGAGACATTTTAATGATGATAAAATATCTCCATCTTTTCTCCCCTTTGCTTTGATATGAAAACAAAATCATGGTCCGCAAAAAAAAAAAAAAATGACACTTCCTTGAAAGATTTAAACTTAGTGTTCTCTTTTGCATATTTTCACAAATAGGCAAAAATACCAAAAAATGATTACTATCTTTCTGAGCCAACTTCTTCTTTTTAAGTGAATTATGTTGTAAAAATCACAAATAATAGGGGGGTGTCTATAAATGATAATAATATATAAATAAAATTTAGAAAAACAGTACTTAGTAAAAGAAATGAAAATAGCTACTGTATAGACATTAATTCTATGCTTAATTTTATCACTACATATAGGAATTTGTCTACCAATTAGAAAGAAATGTATTTATATAAATACAACGTGTACTTGAAGGTAGTATCAGAAATAAAGAAAGGTGAGATTAATTGGGACTTTAAATTATTTTTCATTATCATGTCATGATTATAGATTTCTAGCCAACTGCAGAGACACTACAAAAAACAAAGGCCGGGCGCCTGGGTGGCTCAGTCGGTTAAGCGTCTAACAGCAACTCAGGTCATGATCTCACAGCTTGTGGGTTCAAGCCCCGAGTCTGGCCCTGTGCTGACAGCTCAGAGCCTGGAGCCTGCTTCGCATTCTATGTCTCCCTCTCTCTCTTCCCCTTCTCTGATCATGCTGTGTCTCTCTCTGTCTCAAAAATAAATAAGCATTAAAAGGAAAATTTAAAGAAAAACAAAGGCAAAAGTCAAAAATAAATTAATAATTAATTTCACAAGCTTATTAACATATTATTACCTAATTATGGGGCAAACACAATTAAAACAAGAGAAAATTAGTGGAAGATAGTGTAACAAAGAAGGTGACATTTCAGACTAATTTAAAAACAGGAGAATCCAGGTCATTCAAAACATCTTGTTATAGCAGCCATTTTTAACTAAAAACACTTCTGGGTTATTATATAAAGCAGTTTTTCAAGTTTCTTCTAGATATGAAAAGATCACTGACTATAACCAGAACATTTTCTCCATAATGAAGCATTACACAAAGGTATTATTTCTTCTATTTTCAAAAAAAACCCTCTTCTTCCACTGTTTTATTCTCCCCAGGTGAAAATGGTCAAACATAAAAGCAATATCAAATTAAAAATGAGGAAATGCTCAAGTGTTGTACTCTACCTGCCAGAAATGATTACTAAAAAACTTATCCCCAAAAACCATTACAGTATTCACTAGGCAAGAACCTCCATCAAACTCAGTTCTAAAAGGAAAATATAAAGCACTTTCTTTAGTAGAAAAGCTAGTATGGACTGGAATGTTGCTTTTTTAAACACCAATTAGGCCAAACATAACCGGACTCTTCCAATGGCACAACCTAGGATCTTTTCAGCATCAGTAGCACTAAAAACAATAAAATACCTAGAAATAAAACTTAACCAAAGAGGTGAAAGATCTGTATCTGATCACTGATGAAAGAAATTCAAGACGATCAAAGAAATGGTAAGACATTCCATGCTCATGTGGGAGAACAAATATTGTTAAAATGTCTATACTTCTCAAAACAGTCTACACATTTAATGCTATCCTATCAAAATGTCAACATCATTTTTCACAGAACTAGAATGAACCACCCTAAAATTTGTATGGAACCACCAAAGATTTCAAACAGGCAAAGCAAATTTGAAAAAGAAAAACAAAACTGGGGAGCCTGGGTGGCACAGTTGGTTAAGTGTCTAACTTGATGTCAGTTCAGGTCATGATCTCACCATTTGTAAGTTTGAGCCCCACATGGGGCTCTGTGCTGATGGTGTGGAAACTGCTGGGGATTCTGTATCTCCTTTTTCCTCTGCCCCTCCCCCACTTTTGCTCTCTCTTTCTCTAAAAAAATAAAGAAACTTAAAAATATTTTTAAAAAGAAAAACAAAACTGGAGGAATCATGATTTCAGATTTCAAGTTATATTATAAAATGGTAATAAATAAATCAGTATGGTGATGGCATAAAGTTAGACACATAGATCAATGGAAAGAACAGAAAACCCAGAAATAATCCCACAATTATATGGTCAATTAATCTTTGACAAAGGAGAAATGAAATATAAATGGGAAAAAAAGTCTCTTTAACAAGTGGCACTGAGAAAACTGAACAGCCACACTGAAAGAAAGAAAGAATGAAAGAAAGAAAGAAAAAAAAGAAAGAAAGAAAGAAAGAGAGAAAGATAGAAAGAAGGAAAGAAAGAAAGAAAGAAAGAAAGAAAGAAAGAAAGAAAGAAAGAAAGAAACTAAACCATGTTCTTTCACCATACACAAAAATTAACTCAAAATGCATGAAAGACCTAAATATGAGACCTGAACCATAAAAATCCCTGAAGAGAGCACAGGCAGTAATCTCTGACATTGGCTGCAGCAACATTTTTTCTAGATATGTCTATAGAGGTAAGAGATATAAAAGCAAAAATAACCTTTGAGATTATATCAACACAAACAGATTCTGCATAGTGGAGGAAACAATCAACAAAACTAAAAGGCACTGATTCAAATATGAAAAGATATTGCAAATGACATATCCAATATAGGGTTAGTATCCAAATATATAAAGAACTTATACAAATCAGTGCCCACAAACCAATAATAAAATTAAAAAATGGGTAGAAGAAATGAACACATCTCTAAATATAAGACATCTGGATGGCCAACAAACATATGAAAAGATGCTCAACATCACTCATCATCAGGGAAATGCAAATCAAAACTTCAAAGAGCTATCACTTGACACCTGTCAGAATGTCTAAAGTAAAAAAAAAAAAAAACACACACACAAGAAACAACAGGAGTCAGTGAGTTATGTGGAGGAAAGAATCCCTCTTGCACTGTTCGTAGGAATGCAAATTGGTGCTGCCACTGTGGAAAACAATATGGAGGTTCCTCAAAAGATTAAAAATGGAACTACTCTATGATCTAGGAATGCACTACTGAATATTTCCCCCCAAAATACAAATACACTAATTCAAAGGGATATATGCACCCCTATCTTAATTGCAGCATTATTTACAATAGCTATGGAAGCAGCCCAAGTATCGATCAACCAATGAATAGGTAAGGAAGTGGTAATGTAGATAGATAAATCAATGGAATATTATTGTGCCATAAAAAATATTGAAATCTTGCTATTTGCAACAACATGGATGGAGCTAGAGAGTATAATATTAAGTGAAATAAGTCAGAGATATATAACGATCGTATGAATTTCATTCATATGTGGCATTTAAGAAGCATTTGGATAGCTATTAATAACAACGATCAATTCAAATGTTTTAAGGGTTTATATCAAAAATGTTCTTTTCAGGGGCGCCTGAGTGGTTCAGTCAGGTGAGAATCCAACTCTTCATTTTGGCTCAGGTCGTGATCCCATGGTTGTGGCATCAAGCCCCGCATTGGGCTCCATGGTGAGCATAAAGCCTGCTTAAGATTCTCTCTCTCTGTACCTCTGCACCCCCCTCTTTCATTTAAAAAAAATAAAAAATAATAAAAATTAAAAAAATACTCTTTTCAAAGTAGCCACATGTGAAAGTGAATTTAGTATATTTTTAGGAAATGTCATTTCTTATTAGAAGTGCAAGCTCTGTTAATCGTTGCCTAAAGCATTTTTAGGAAGTAGGATAGCGAGAAAATGATTATCATTTAGATAAAACTAAATCCTCGTCAATGTTATTTCACCATCCTGAAATACCGCTTCTTTGCCAAAAAAAGTAATGATATTTTGATCTTATATCTTTCAAGTTCTGATTATAAACAAATACCTGCTTTTAAAAAATAAATTCACTTACTATACTAGCAATTCGTTTGTATTCGCCTAAGCAATGTTTCTCTGTAAATGCTACTTACATTAGTAGTTTTGTGGTCTTTACTCTTAATATGCAAACGCCTTTCCTTTTCTCTTTGCTAAAAACAGAAAACTTACTTTCTTTCTCCCTTCCTTCCTTCCTTCCTTTCTTTCTTTCTTTCTTTCTTTCTTTCTTTCTTTCTTTCTTTCTTTCTTTCTGCTAATAAGAAACAATTTTCTAGGGAAGCCTGAGTGGCTCAGTCAGTTAAGCCCAACTCTTGATTTCAGTTCACGTCATGGTCTTACAGTTCCTGAGTTCGAGCCCCATGTCAGGCTCCACACTGACAATGCAGAACCTGCTTAGGGTTCTCTCTCTCTCCTTGTCTCTCTGACCCTCTCAAAAACTCTCTCTCTTTCAGTAAATAATTAGAGTTTAAAAAACAAACTCTTTTCTATAACTGGAGTAAGAGAAGAAATTATTATCTCATATTTCTGGGAAGATAAATTGCCCTGTTGAGCTGCAGGAACAGTTTCACATAAGGAATATATATTCTGAAATAGGGCAAGTTGTGGAAATCTATGAAAGGCATATTGGTATCGTTATCTTGTACCACTTTAGTTCTCAACCTTTTTTCTTTGGCAGCATATCTAATGGATGGCATTCATATCAACAATCCCCATGGGTATTTCCAGAGATATGTGCAACTCCTAGAGTAGAAGGTCTAGCGCCATCTTCTTTTTCACATAAGACAATGTTTTGGAATGAGGGAGAATGTTATTATAGGGATAATCATGAATATAGTCAAATGTTTTGTTTAAACTATGTGTAAATAGTTCTTTCACATTACTAAAGATTTTCTTGTGATACATCTTACAACTGTCCATAGTATATAAAGAGCCAAATTTGTTTCTTTGTTTTGTGGGGAAAGAAGTATATGTATTTGTTTATCACAGTGTGGAGGCAGTACATCAATTAAGTATTAACTATAGGATTTCAGACTTTAAGTACTTTTTGACCATCCAGATTAAGATAAAATAATGAACATGGAAAATATGGGACATTAGGATATGAATTATAAAGGAAAAATCGATAGGTTTCATTTCTATTTCTTTTATTGCCATTACTAATAAGGAATGAGGATGTATTGTGTTGAGTGTTTGAGTAGCAATATTTTAAAATTTAGCAATTGAGTTTAAATTCAAATTGATTTTGGCATCAATTTTGTTCAGAGATAATATTATTTATTTATGATAAACCACATTAAGTTGCTGATATTTAACATTTTGACCTACTACAAAATTACTAATTCATTTCATTCAATCTAATGTAATTTTTTTTTTTGAGCCAAAACCCAGACTGGGTTTTGAGCCAAAGTATAGACTTTGATCAAGTAAAATATGAACAACAATAGGATGACAATCTCTATGGAAGATAAAGAGAAAAAATAAAGTAAATAAAAGATCTACAATGTAATAATAATAATAATAATAATAATAATAATAATAATATCATCCCTTAGCTATTCAAAATGTTTTGAATTCTTGAGGAAAAAGGACCAAAAGGCATAACAAAAACACCATTAAGTAATGAATTATATATATAGCTACCTGATGGCAAGTAACAGATGAAAATTGAACATCCAGCCATGTGGATGTCTCTAAGCATCATGTAGATGAAATATCTAGATAAATAAATGCAAATTTATTTATGTTACACATGTCAAATAAAAATCTTTACATTACACCACAAGGAATTAGAAAAAGAAGAAACTTAGCTGAAATTTAGTAGAAATAACAAAGACAAATCATAAATAAGTAAAATAGAGACTAAAATAAACAGTAACATAACACTGAATGTAATGAATGTATTTCCAAAAAATAAACAAAATTGGCAATGCTTTAACTACATTAACTAAGAAAAAAATCAGAGAAGCCTCAAAAATAAAAATGAAGAATTAGAGAGAACAGAATATAACAGAAAACCACAAAAATACATAGAGTGATAAGACTACTATAAACAATTACATACTAACAAATCAGATAACTTAGGAAAGAAAACAGATAATTCCTAAAAATGTACAAGTTATCACAATTGAATCATGAATCTTGAATTCAAGAAATAGAAATTTTCTTAGACCAATAACAAGAATGAAAGTTGATTTCAGAATCAAAAATCTCCCAGCACAGAATATTCCAAGACCACATGGTTTCATTGGCGAATTCTACCACATATTTAATAAAATAATTAATGACAGTCTTTATCCAAAATTTTACAAACAATATAATAGAGGGAACACATTCAAAATCATTCCATGAGGCCATTAGTACCCTGATACCATAGCAGGATAAAAATAATATAAGAACAGGCAGGGGCCAACATGCTTCAGAAGTAGGGGGATCTGTACTTCCCGCATCTCTTAAAGAAGGGCTGAAGGCAAAGGACTCTGAACCCCAAGAGTCTGAGAGGAAAGGAGACAGGGTCTATCAGGAAGAAAATGGGAAAGCCAGACAGCACTGAGGTGCGTGATTGCCAACTGGGGGAGATAAAATTGGCGGGCGTGGCAGCGCAGAGGGGAGGGAGCCCTTTAGAAGGAGAGACAAAGTGAAGAGAAAGCGACTGGGGAAGTATAGGACTGTATCTGGAGAAGAGATAAACCTCCGACAGGGGCAGACAGGGACTCCTTTCCTATCTCTAACTGCAGGACTTTTGGAGAGGGATCTAATCTCTAACTGCAGGGCTTCCTTCGGACTGGGACTGGCTGCCCCCATTCGTACATATGGAGAAGAAGTGAGTCAGCCCCAGGTTTGGTGAAAGTCAGGGGCATCATGAATGAGCACGGAGTGCTAGTTTAAAACTCAAATAAGCTTGGGACACAGGAGACCTCGGAATGAGAAAGCCCGCCCGTCTGCTCCAGCAGCACTGTGAGGATGGATCCAAAGAGGCGATTTGAGACACCTGACCCGTGAAGAAGGAACTGGGGGATAGCTATTTTTCTCCCAGCAATCACTAAGATGGGCCTCACTGATAGGTCCCTGGGGCCCACAGTGGAGGTGGGACCAGCCTAGCCAAACCACGCCCCTCTGCACTGGAGAGCAACTTATCTACTGGAGCCTGATAGATGTTATGGAACCAGACTGCGGCTTTTCCTGGATTAACTCTAGGTCAATTCTTGTTATTTAGATATATTCTTCCTTTTCTCCTTCTTATCTCTTCCCTCCTCTAAGCTGGTTGCTCTGGTTATTGATCTGTTTAAACAGACATATTTAATCCATTCTCTTGAGGCATGTTCTTTACTTCATCTTCTTTACTTTCCTTTCTCTGTCTCTGGAATAATCAGGCCATATAGTTTCTCTGGGTAACTTTATCTTCATTTCTTTTTTCTTGCCTCCTTCCTTATTTGCCTTTCTCTCTCTCTGGATTAAGACTTTTAGTCTCTCTGCCTGGTAAATGTTCATTTTCTCTTTTTCACCACCCCTATCATTTCTCTCTTTGTATATGCTCTTCCATCAGCACCGTCTCCACCCTGTTCTTTACTTACAGCTGGTGTTTCTGGGTTTTTTCGCTGTTACATTCTTCTGTTTTTTGTTTCTTTTACTTTTGTTCATCTGCTTGTTTGTTTTATGTGTCTGTACATTTGCATGTTTTGTTTCCTGTTTGTTTGTCTGTCTTCCTTTCCAGAGCTACTTCAAGGAACAAACAAAAGCACACCTGGTGGAGGGTCCAAAACATCACCAGGAGTATGGAAACAAAATAACTAAAGTCATGACAACAGAGAGTAAGTAATGCTATCCAAAAAACACCTCCTGAATGGCCAGGCCCGGAACGCCGTATGAGCCCCCGTTAGGATAGCAGTGCTTGTAGGTGCAGAGCACATAACAAGCTTTTAGAACTCAAAGGGGGCAGAAAACTAGCCAAAATGATGAAATGGAAGAATTATCCTCAAAAGAAATTCCAGGAAGAAGTAACAGCTAAAGAATTGATCAAAACAGATATAAGCAACATAACTGAATAAGATTTTAGAATAATAGTCATAAAATTAATCGTCAGCCTTGAAAAAAGCATAGAAGACAGCAGAGACTCCATTGCTGTAGAGATTAAGGATCTTAAAAATAGTCGTGATGAATTAAAAATGCCATAAACGAGGTGCAAAATAAAATGAGATAGCCACAATGCAGATTGAAGAGACAGAAGGGAGAATAGGTGAATTAGAAGATAAAATTATGGAAAAAGAGGAAGTTGAGAAAAAGAGAGATAAATTTATCCAGGAGCAAAAAAGGAGAATTTGAGAACTCAGTGATGCAATCAAACAGAACAATATCCATATCATAGGAATTACAGAAGAAGAAGAGAAAGGGGCTGAAGGGTTACTTTAACAAATCATAGCTGAGAATTTCCCCAGCCTGGGGAAGGAAACAGACATTGAAATCCAAGAGGCACAGAGAGCTCCCTTCATATGTAACTCGAATCGATGATATATCATAGTGAAACTGGCAAGTTACAAGGACAGAGAGAGAATTCTAAAAGCATCTAGGGATAAACAGGCATTAACATACAAAGTTAGACACATAAGGGTAGTAGCAGACCTATCTACTGAAACTCGGTAGGCCAGAAAGGAATGGCAGGAAATCTTCAATGTGATGAACAGGAAAAATATTCAGCCAAGAATCCTTTATCCAGCAAACCTGTTATTCAGAATGGAATGAGAGATAAAGGTTTTCCCAAACAAACAAAAACTGAAGGAATCCATCACCACTAAGCCAGCCCAACAAGAGATCTTAAAGGAGACTCTATGAGGGAAATGTTGCAAGGAACACAAAGAACCAGAGACATCACTACAAGCATGAAACCTATAGATAACACAATGACTCTAAACCCATATCTTTCAATAATAATGCTGAATGTAAATGGACTAAATGCTCCAATCAAAAGACATAGGGTATCACAATGGATAAAAAAAACAAGACCATCTGTTTGCTGTCTATAAGACACTCATTTCAGACCTGAGGACACCTTCAGATTGAAAGTGAGGGAATGGAGAACTATCTATCATGCTACTAGAAGTCAAAAGAAAGTGGGAGTGGCCGTACTTAAATCAGACAAACTAGACTTTAAATTAAAGGCAGTAACAAGAGATGAAGAAGGGCATTATATAATAATTACAGAGACTATCCATCAGGAAGAGCTAGCAATTATAAATGTCTATGCACCAAATTCAGGAGCACCCAAATATATAAAACGATTAATAACAAGCATAAGCAATCTTATTGATAAGAATGTGCTAATTGCAGGGGACTTTAATACTCCACTTACAGCAATCGATAGATCAACTTGACAGAGAATCACTAAAGAAACAATGGCCCTGAATGACACATTGGACTAGATGGACCTGACAGATATATTTAAAACGCTACATCCCAAGGCAAAGGAATACACTTTCTTCTCGAGTACACATGGTACATTCTCCAAGATAGATCACATATTGGTTCACAAAGCAGCCCTCAATAAATATAAGAGAATTGAGATCATACCATGCACACTTTCAGATCACAATGCTATGAAACTTGAAATCAACCACAGGAAAAAGTCTGGAAAACCTCCAAAAGCATGGAGATTAAAGAACATCCTACTAAAGAATGAATAGATCAACCAGGAAATTAGAGAAGAAATGTAAAAATATATGGAAAAAAATGAAAATGAAAATACAAGAATCTAAACTCTTTGGGATTCAGCAAAGCAGTCCTAAGAGGAAAATTTATTGCAGTCCAGATCTATCTCAAGAAACAAGAAAAATCCTAAATATAAAATCTAACAGCACACCTAAAGGAAGTAGAAGCAGAAGATCAAAGACACCCCAAACCCAGCAGAAGAAGATAAATAATAAAGTTCAGGGCAGAAATAAACAATATAGAATCTAAAAATCAGTAGAACAGATCAATGAAACGAAGAGTTGGTTTTTTGAAAAAATAAACAAAATTTATAAACCTCTAGCCAGGCTTCTCAAAAAGAAAGAGAGGACCCAAACAGATAAAATCACGAATGAAAATGGATTTATTAAAACCAATCCCTCAGAAATACAAGCAATTATCAAGGAATACTATGAAAAATTATATGCCAACAAACTGGACAACCTAGAAGAAATGGACAAATTCCTAAATAGCCACAAGCTACCAAAACTCAAATGGGAAGAAATAGAAAACTTGAACAGACCCATAACTAGTGAAGAAATTGAATCACTTATCAAAAATCTCCCAAAAAATAATAGTCCTGGATGAGATGGCTTCCCTGGGGAATTCTACCACACGTTTAAAACAGAGTTAATACCTACCCTTCTTGAGCTGTTCCAAAAAATTGAAATGGAAGGAAAACTACCAGACTCATTCTATAAAGCCAGCATCACCTCGATCCCCAAACCAAACAGAGGCCCCACAAAAAAGGACAATTACAGGCCAACATCCCTGATGAACATAGACACAAAAATTCTCAACAGGGTAATAGCAAATTGAATTCAACAGCATATAAAAAGAATTATTCATTATGATCAAGTGGGATAAATTCCTGGGTTGCAGTGCTGGTTCAATATTCATAAATCAATCAAGGTGATACATCACATTAACAAAAGAAAAGATAAGAACCATATGATCCTGTCAATAGATGCAGAAAACGTATTTGACAAAATACAGCATCCTTTCTTAATAAAAACCCTCAAGAAAGTCGGGATAGAAGGAGCATACTTAAACATCATAAAAGCCATTTATAAAATCCGGCAGCTAACAGGAGAGCTGAGAGCTTTCCCCCTGAGATCAGGAACACGACAAGGATGTCCACTTTCACTACTGTTGTTTAACATAGTGTTGGAGGTCCTAGCATCACAATAAGACAACAAAATGAAATGAAAGGCATCAGAATTGACAAAGATGATGTCAAACTTTCACTTTTCACAGACAACATGATACTCTCCATGGAAAACCCGACAGACTCCACCAGAAGTCTGCTAGAACCGATACATGAATTCAGCAAAATCACAGGGTACAAAATCAAGGTACAGAAATTGGTTGCATTTTTATACACCAATAATGAGGCAACAGAAAGAGAAATAAAGAAACTGATCTCATTCACAATTGCACCAAAAGCCATAAAATACCTAGAAATAAACTTAACCGAAGATGTAAAAGTTCTTTATGCTGAAAACTATAGAAAACTTATGAAGGAAATTAAAGACACAAAGAAATGGAAAAACTTCCCATGCTCATGGATTGAAAGAATAAATATTGTTAAAATGTCAATACTACCCAAAGCAATCTACACATTCAATGCAATACCAATAAAAATTGCACCAGTATTCTTCTCAAAGCTAGAACAAACAATCCTAAAATATGCATGGAACCACAAAAGACCCAAATATTCTAAGTAATATTGAAGAAAACCAAAGCGGGAGGCATCACAATCCCAGACTTTAGGCTCTACTGCAAACCGGTAATCATCAAGACAGTATGGTATATGCACAAAAACTGACACATAGACCAGTGGAATAGAATAGAGAACCCAAAATTGGACCCACAAATGTATGGCCAACTAATCTTTGACAAAGCAAGAAAGAGTATCCAATGGAAAAAAGACAGTCTCCTTAACAAATGGTGCTGGGAGAACTGGACAGCAACACACAGAAGAATGAAACTAGACCACTTTCTTATACCAGTCACAAAAATAAACTCAGAATGGATAAAAGACCTGAATGAGAGACAGTAAACCATCCACACACTATAGGAGAAAGCAGGAAACCCCCTCTTTGGCCTCAGCCACAACAATTTCTTATTTGACACATCTCCAAAGGCAAGGGAATCAAAAGCAAAAATGAACTATTGAGACTTCATCAAGATAAAAACCTTCTGCACTGCAAAGGAAACAATCAACAAACCAACAGGCAATTGACAGAATGGGAAAAGATAGTTGCAAATGACATATTGGAATGAAGGGCTAGTATCCAAAATCTATAAGGAACTCACCAAACTCCACACCCAAAAACAAATAACCCAGTGAAAAAATGGGCAGAAGACATGAATAGACACTTTTACAAAGAAGACATCTAGATGGCTAACAGACACATGTAATGATACTCAATATTAGTCATCATCAGGGAAATACAAATCAAAACCACACGGAGATACCATCTCACGCATGTCAGAGTGGCTAAAATGAACAAATCAGGAGACTATAGATGCTGGCAAGTGTGTGGAGAAGCAGGCACCCTCCTACACTGTTGGTGGGAATGCAAACTGGTGCAGCTGCTTTGGAAAACTCTGTGGAGTTTCCTCAAAAATTTAAAAATAGAACTATACTATGACCCAGCAATAGCACTGCTAGAAATTTACCCGAGGGATACAGGAGTGCTAATGCACAGGGGTACGTGTACCCCAGTTTATAGCAGCTCTTTCAACAATAGCCAAATCATGGAAATAGCCTAAATGTCCTTCAACTGATGAATGGATAAAGAAGTTGTGGTTTATATATACAATGGAAATTACTCAGCAATGAGAAAGAATAAAATCTGGCCTTTTGTAGCATCATGGATGGAACTGGAGGGTATTATGCTAAGTGAAATAAGTTATACAGAGAAAGACAGATACCATATGTTTTCACACATAGGTGGATTTTGAGAAACGTAACAGAAGACCATGGGGGAGGGAAAGGGGGGGGAAGTCACAGAGAGGGAGGGAGACAAACCATAAGAGACTCTTGAATACTAAGAACAAACTGAGGGTTGATGGAAGGTGGGGAAGAGAGATAAGTGGGTGATGGGCATTGAGGAGGGCACTTGTTGGGATGAGCACTGGGAGTTGTATGGAAACTAATTTGACAATAAATTATATTAGAAAAAATAATAATACGAGAACAAAAAGCCTAGTTTACCCTATATAAGTATTGCTACTCTTTCTTTTGACATCCATTTGCATGATAAATGTTTCTCCTTCACCTCACTTTTGATATGTAGGTATTTTTAGGTCTAAAATTAGTCTCTTATAGGCAGTATATAAATGGGCCTTGTTTTGTCATCCATTTTGACACCCTATCTCTCTTGATTGGAGAGCTTAGTTCATTTACATGCAGAGTAATTATTGATAGAGATGTATTTATTCCCACACTATTACCTGTTTTGTTGCTGTGTCCAGAGATTTTTCTCTGATCCTTTCTTGTCTTTTTTCATTTTTAGTCTCTCCTTTGCACTCAAAGAGTCCCCTTCAATATTTCTTGCAGGGCTGACATAGTGGTCATGAACTCCTTTAGTTTTTGTTAGTCTCGGAAACTCTTTATTTCTCCTTCTATTCTGAATAAAAGCCTTGCTTGATAGATTATTCTTGGCTGCAGATTTTTCCCATCCTACACAATGATTATATCATGCCACTTCCTTCTGGCTTGCCAAGTTTCTGTTGAGAAACTTCCAGTTAGCCTTATGGGTTTTCCCTTGCAAGTTAAGGACTTCTTTTGTCTTGTTGCTTTTAAGATTATTTTCTTTTTGATATATTTTGCAAATTTAACTACAATATATTTGGTGTTGGCCTGCTTTTCTTGATTTTGATGGGAGTTCTCTGTGCCTTCTGGATATGAATGTCTGTTTCTTTCCACAGATTTGGGAAAGTTTTTAGCTATTAGTTTTTCATAACAATTTCTGTCTCTTTTTCTCTTTCTTCTTTTCCTGGGATTCCTATAATGTGAATGTTATTACATTTCATAGAGTCACAGTGTTCCCTTAAGTCTATTCTCATATTTCATAATTCTTTTTTTCTGTCTTTTGTTCACTTTTATGATTTTCCATTATTTTGTCTTCTATATCACTAATTCATTCCTCTGGTTCTTCCAGCCTTCTGTTCATTGCATCAAGCCTTTTTCCAAACTCATTTATTGTATTCTTCGTTTCTGATTCTTTTTTTTCACTCTTTTATCTCTGTGGTAAGGGTCTCACTGATGTCTTCTATTCTTTTCTTAAGCCCAATGAGTATCCTTATGATTGTTGCTTTACATTTTCAATCAGCAAAGTTACTTATTTCTGTTTCACTTAGATCTCTGGACTTGGCCTTCTCTTGTTCCTTTATTTGTGATAAATTCCTCCATTTTCACATTTTGTCTGAGTCTCTACCTTCTTCTCTGCGTTAGAAAAGCCAGTTATGTGTCCTGCTCCTGAAAGTAGTAGTCTTGTGAAGAAGAGGTCCTGTAGTGCCCAAGGCCTGGTGCTTCAGAGATTATCTCTGATGCATGTGGTGTGTGCTCTGCTATTGTGTTTGGCTGCTCTATCCTTTAGGCCAGTCGTTTGCAGAGGTTCTTATTGCCTGCTGTGGGCAGTGTTTTGTCCCTGGCTTGAATGTGGCAAGTTTTAACTAGGTGTGCTGCAGTCTTGTGAAATGAGACCTGACACCAACTCCACCACAGCTAGGGCCTTGCAGAAATTTCTGGTTGGGAGATGTGGTATGGGCAGGGATTTGTGCTGTTCTTCTATGGAAGGGGCCCATCTTCCTGGGACTAAGGTAAGCTTGACTTAGAAGCAGAGTCCTGCCTGGGCACAGGGATGTGGGGTTTGGTGTAAGGAAGTTAGGCTCCCAGGGTCCTTGGTGAGCTGCTTCCCTCAGGTGTCTCTGTGTTTATGCTGAGAGGCAGGGGAAGGAAATGCTACCAGCCAGCTCCCTTGCTCCTGGAGCAGTGTCTCTGTAAATGCTACTCCTCAGGGAAGCACTCCTAGAATAGTAAATATTCCTTCTTTTGTGTCCCAGACATCTTTCAGATGCTGTTTCCATGCTTTCTGCCCATGAGCTGTTTGCCTGCCTCCTCTCCAGGAGCAAAGGAGTGCCCTTCTGTTTCTATTCCAGGCAACTTGCTGATCATTAAAAATCCAGGCTTGGGGCGCCTGGGTGGCTCAGTCAGTTGAGCTTACGACTTCGGCTCAGATCATGATCTTGTGGTCCATGAGTTCGAGCCCCGCATCGGGCTCTGTGCTGACAGCTCAGAGCCTGGAGCCTGCTTCGGATTC
This sequence comes from Paguma larvata, assembly GCA_030068075.1. NCBI lineage: Eukaryota > Metazoa > Chordata > Mammalia > Carnivora > Viverridae > Paguma > Paguma larvata. Next base: position 99,555,103 of record CM057830.1, read on the forward strand.
TGTGTATCCCTCTCTCTCTGCCCCTCCCCCACTCATGCTCTGTCTCTCTCTGTCTCAAAAATAAATAAACATTAAAAAAAAAATTGAAAAATCCAGGCTTTAGAGACATGGTGTGGGCAGGACCTATGCTGGTCTTCTGGGGGAAGGGGCCTGACATGCTGGGACTGAGGAAAGTTTGACTGAGAAGAGAAGTCCTGCTAGAGTGCAAGGGAGTGGGGCTTTGTATAAGGAAGTTAGGGAGCCACTTTAGGAACTGAACTGCCTCCAGCAGGTGGATCTGTATTTATGCTGACAGGAAGGGGTAAAAATGACACTGTCCAGTCCTCTGTTCTTGTAGAGACATCTCCATGAAAGTTGCCTCCCAGGGATGCTCTCTGAAAAGAGCCAATAATCTCCACACTATGTGCCTCAGGCATTTTTCAGATTGCTCTTTCCACGCTGTCTGCCACCAGGTTGTTTTCCTGCCTTGTCTCCAGAAGCAGAGCAATGCCTTCTGGACCATATGCCAGCCAAGACCACTGACCTTTAAAGCTCCAGGCTTTAAGCCCCACTAGTTGCAGGAATGCACAAAATTTAGCCCAATTCCAAGCCGATGGTTTTGGGGAAATGTTCTAATGCATTCTCCTGTCTGTTCCTCTCTCTCTCTCTCTCTCTCTCTCTCTCTCTCTCTCTCTCTCTCTCTCTCTCCCTTCTCCATGACCAGGGATTCTTCCCCTCTACAGCATTATGATCCATTTTTCCCCTAAACCATGTTTCTCCATACTTGCTACCTTCTTTGATGTGGCCTCTTCTACCCTTTAGTTGCAAAGTTTATTCTGTTAGTCTTCAGGACAATTTCTGGGGTGTTTAGGATGATTTGATAGTTACCTAGTTGTGTTCTGGAAGGAGAGGAGCCTTAGGGGCCTTCTACTCTCTTGCCATTTTTGATACCTCTCCAAATACCACATCTCTTTTTATATTTTATCCTTATTTAAAGGAAAAGGATACACACAATGTTAATATAGGATTAAAAAACTACTTTAAAAATTATGGTAACTAGCTTTTCCTTATGCCTAAATGCTAAGCAGCAACAGCTGGTCTATATATAGATTCAATAGAAGGAAAACAGTGACAGCTTATAAGCATGTATTGCCTTCCCCACTAATAATAATAGCAGTAATTATTAGCTATTAACTACAAATTTCGATCAGCATTTAATTTTTATTTATTTATTTATTTATATATTTGTTTGTTTATTTATCTATTTTAATCAGCGTTTTAATAATCACTTTGAATACAGTTTCAATGTTTAAAAATTAAGGAAATGAGTACAAATTTTGATTTCAAGCCTCCCTTGAAAATTTGAAAGATCTAGCAATACTGATATTACATTTCCAGATGTCAGCAATCAGTAAAAAATGAGGAGTAGATATTCCCTTTAGATGGAGCAAATTTTTAAAACTACCTTCTCAGTTCATTTTACTCTACTATATTCTTGTTCCTTATAAGCGTTTGATTTTGTGATTCCTGACTTAGTGCTTGAAGATACTAATATAGATGATTGAGACAGTTTAGGGCAATGGGATAGATTATAAATCAATGAGTATTTTCTTGAAAGGAAGGGAATTAAGGAAGGAAGGAAGGAAAGAAGGCGCTATATGATTCATTCATCTGTACCAGGACCAGACATCCTGTGTGGTTGTTGCCAAAATGAATTCTGTTACTAGAGACTTTTGGAAGGAAGGGTACAATAAAGAACTTTTGTTTTCAGACCTTTTAAATTGTTCTATGATATTTAAGGACTTTTAAGTCAGATTATAACATTTGGCTCACCTTAGACCATAACATGTGAAATAAAAGCCTTTACTTCTAACAGTGAAGGTGACAAAATGAAGAGAATTTTTCTTATGTTAATTGGTCTTTAGCTTCTCTTGGATTGAAGGAAATAGGGAGATTTTGGCTCTATAATAGGACTCAAGAGAATTCTTACGAGTTTGAGATGATAGGAACAATGAAGGTAGGTGGGAAAGAGTTGAGTGCTTTCTAGAAATTGTGACTCAATAAGATGAGAACCAAAGAAGGAAATGAACAATAGGTAGTAGGAGATCCTGTAAAAGGTGGGATAGATAGATTTTAAAAATAATGGCATTACATAATTTATAGTCCCCCTTCAGTGTTGTATTTTCTTTTGTTATCCTCATATTTTCAGTAAATTTTATTAAACATTATAGCCTAGTGTCAGCAGTGCTTTGGTGAATAGAGGTGGTCTGGCCTATATTTCTATAGTGATAAAGTCAATTTGGAGAAACAGGTTGGCACTAGCAACTTTAGCATTTTTGGGAGCAGTTGTAAGATAGCCATAGATGAATGGCATAAAAGCTCAGAGAAGATATTTAAAATGAGAAGTGACATCAACCACAATGAGAATATAAGCATACCTTGATAATGCTCAGTAGTTCTTAAAGGAGGAATTAAACTTTCTACAGTTATGTAGGATAGAACTTTTGATTATGATGAGCTGAAAACTGAAAAAAGAGGACAACCTCAAATGGCTACACAATTTGTGGACTCTTGGTGTCATTGTTTCAACATATTTCAATGCCTATTTTTCATGATTGAGGTCAGATAATGTTTCTTATTCATCTTTGTATCCCCATACATATATCTGGCATTCATTGAAGCCCTAGACAAACATTTCTTTAAGGAGGTATGATGTGCATATCTGGAGTTGGAGATGTAGTTAACATGGAATAGCCTTGATTGAGAGCAAATTAATTTGGCAAAGATGACTTTATTCCTCAACAATGTAATCCCAGATGAATTCTCAAAGGAAATTATGGGTCATCGGATCTAATGCTCCAGCCTGTATCAGAAGAGCTCAGATCCACTCTGGAAGTTTTCATAGGAAATTCATAAAAAGAGCAGGTATACTCGCGGTCACAAGGTAAGGAAATCCTGTGCCAGTTAGTTTTCTGACTTAATCCTTTTCCATTAGGAATGAAGTATATAAGGTATATGTTTCTATTGTTACAAATTATTGAAAACTACCTCTGTGCAATGTTGTCCTTTTTCTTGTTTTATTTTTGTATTTTTATTTCCTGATTGGTTTTGAAAGAATTTTTTATTTGTTGGGAGATTATTCATGATTTCCTGAATTTTTTTCACTTCAGAGCAATGCTACGCCAATCTTAACTGGAGGTGGAGAGAGAGGAATCCATGAGAGAATGAGATATGATTTCATGGTACCTTTTTCTTTAATCCTGCCAGTTTGTTAAAGCAATATACAAACTTTGGCTCAGAGCTCAGAAAAAGCTCACCAGGCCGAATGTTGTCCTGTATAGCTGGTATTTGTTTTTCTACTTATCCGTTAGATATTTTTCTCAACCTGGTAGACAATCTGCTGTAGACACAGTATAACCAGGAGAATAGGCACCAATGTTAGTTATTTCATCTTGCTTTTTCTCAGTATTGTGCCGAGGGGAATGGGGTACGGGGTGAGGTGAGAATAGTGTGCAATAAATGCAGCCAATAAGAGGGTGCTCTACTTAAAGATAATTTTTTTTGTTTTATTTATTTATTTTAAGGAGGTGTGTGAGGTAGAGAGAGAGAGAGAGAGAGAGAGAGAGAGAGAGAGAGTGGAGAGAGAGAATTCCAAGCAGGCTCCATGCTGTCAATGCAGAAACTGACATAGGGCTCAATCTCTCTAACCATGAGATCATGACCTAAGTCAAAATCAAGAGTCAGGTACTTAACCAACTGAACCAGCCAAGCACCCCTAAAGAAAATTTTAAGACAACCAAATAGACTAAATGTCACTCTGTTTTTATTATTAACATATGCCAACATTTATAAACATTATCAGTGACAAAATACTCCTCCTTCCATGGCTAGCTGCTCTCATGGTCCTTCCCATCTTGGTATATCACTGCTTCTTCCTCCTCATATTTCTTCCTTTCTAATTAAATTAACAAAGTGCTTAATATCATAGACTCAAAACCCTGACTGCTTTGCCACTTGCTAACTACGTGACTTCAAGCAACTCATTTAACATCTTTGTGAGAATACTGATAGCATAGAGATATTGTGAAAAGTTAATAGGCTGACTTTTAATACTGCTTATAAACAATGCCTAACACATAATAAACTATTAATGTGTTAGTTATTATCTATTATTATTATTATTATTAATTTCCTTGAGGACTTGATGGTTACTTTTTTTTGAAAATAGGTACAATGATGCTATGGGTTTATTAATTTGAAATTTGGTTGCACTAATATTTATTACTTTTGCACTGCTTTTGAAAATAATTAACTCAAGCTTAAAGTTGAAGAAATTGATTTTTCTTATGTTTTACTGAACTGTATAAAACAGAAATCAATGTAAAGAGACTGATTTTGCAGAAAATCTTTAGTTGTGAGTGGGAGAATGTTATTTGAGTATTTATTGTCTACTATATGTCAGACACTGTGAGTTGATATCAAAGAATTAATATTATCTCTACCCTTAGAATCTAGTTGGTGAGAATAAATCATGCTAAGACCTATATATACACAAACTGACTCCTCCATTTGGTCATGGGAGACAGTGTTAATTGATCACAACACGACTTTTTTTTTTTAATTTTTTTAACATTTATTCATTTTTGAGAGACAGAGACAGAGCATGAGTAGGGGAGGGCCAAAGAGAGGGAGACCCAGAATCTGAAACAGGATCCAGCCTCTTAGCTGTCAGCACGGAGCTGGATGCAGGGCTCAAACTCACTGACCACGAAATCATGACCTGAGCTGAAGTCAGATACTTAACCATCTGAGCCACCCAGGTGCCCCCATCACAACACTACTTTTCAATATTAATGGCTTTACAACCCTTCTGAATGTAAGACCTCAAGTGGCAATCATCTATATGTGGAAGTTGGTAGTTAAGATGAAACCTAGTTGCTATCAGGGGTCAAAAGGGTACGTAATTGTTAAATGAATAATCTGTCAAGCAGAAAATTATAATAAAGAGATGAAAGACTAAACTCTTTGAGGAATGACCTTCAGTTATACTTAAAAATGAACAAAATGAAAGAAAAGAAGAATGAATAAAATATTTTAATTAAGAATGGATAAAATGATGTTTTAAATGACCCAAGTAATACATAAGTTTGAATAAATGTTTTAATATAATTTATGGCCACTTATTTTAAGAGAATATTCATCTTTCAAAGCTTGAAATAAGTTTCATGAGAGGAAACCATTCTAATTAAGTGAAGCAAATCTCAGATTATTAGGGCCAGTCTAGTCTAGAATTAGAGGTCCATAGATTAAACTGATCAGCTGGGATTTTATATCCATTTGTTGAAAAGACGTATTTGAATTAAACAATCTAAAATCAAGTGAAATGAGATACCTAGGCATAAACGTAAACAAAAGAAGTAAAAGATTTTTACTCCGAAAACTATAGAAAACTTGCAAAAGAAATAGAAGATTTTTCAATATTAATGACTTCACAACCCTTCTGAATGTAGAAGAAAATGGAAAAACATTCCATGCTCATGGATTGGAAGAAGAAATAATGTTAAAATGTATATATTACCTGAAGTAATCTACACATTTAAAGCAATTACTATCGAAATACCAACAGCATTTTTCACAGAGCTGGAACTAACAATCCTAAAATTTATATAGAAACACAAAAGACTCCAAATAACCAAAGCAATGTTGAAAAAGAAAAGCCAAGCGGGAAGCATCACATTCCAGACTTCAAGTTATATTACAAAGCTGTAGTAATCAAGGTAGTATGATACTTGCACAAAAACAGACACAGATCAATGGAACAGAATAGAAAACCCAGAAATGGAACCACAACTCTATGGTCAACTATACTTCGTCAAAACAGGAAAGAACATCCCATGGAAAAAAGACAGGCTTTTCAACAAATGGTGTTGGACAGCAACATGCAAGAGAATGAAACTGGCCCACTTTCCTACATTATACACAAAAATAAATTCAAAATGGATGAAAGAACGAAATGTGAAGCAGGAAACCATCAAAATACTAGAGGAAAACATAAGTAGTAACCTCTTTGATATCAGCCAAGCAATTTCTTACTAGATATATCTCCTGAGGCAAAGGAAACAAAAGCAAAAATGAACTATTGAAACTTCATCGAGATAAAGTTTCTGCACAGCTAAGGAAACAACAAAACTAAAAGGCAACCTTTGGAATGGGAGAAGATTTTTACAAGTGACATATCTGATAAAGGGTTAATATTCAGAATATATAAAGAACTTATAAAGCTCAACACCTAAAAAAATAATAATCCATTTAAAAAATGGGCAGAAGACATGAATAGAATAAGACTTTAAAAGTGATTTCTTTCTTTCTTTAGAAAATGCAAAGGATATTCCTTTAATTTTTATAGAATAATATAGAGAGCTTCTAAATAAATAAAACATAAGACAGGATTTATATATTTATAAATTCTTTCATATACGTATAATTTCATATTCTTCCCAGTTTGTTTTTAAAATGCCAATTCGTCTGACTCATGTTCTAAAACAACCAAGAAAGTATTTTTTATGAAAGCTAGACATGACCTATGTAAAAAAATAAAACTTTTCACAACAGTTAGCTTATTTGCAAATTTAATGTATAAGGAGTCAAGAGCTCAAACTAAAAACAAACAAACAAACAAAATCCCAATGATGCATATTTAATTTTAAAATACTACTATTCTTTTAAAATTGTAGAACTAACATAGTTTATGGTTCCAGAATTCACTTTTGACTTTTTCCTTTTAATTGGTATCTCCTGACACAATATTCTTAGCATAAGAAACATAGCTATTAATAATTAACATTTTTTCAAATACTTAGAGGAAAATTTTTCTTTAATTCTTGGCCAAAGGTAATAATCATCTGAGACTCAGATGCAAATAAAGAAATATCTTGTGGTGCTACATACATTTGGAGATTTTCTTGAGCCTCTGATCCAGTTTCATTGTGTAAGGTGTTGGTTCAGTATAGGGAACCATGCTTTTTGTCACCCAAATTAATTAATTTGTTTAATGATCTTTATAGAATTCATTTAGTTAGACCAAACCTTACAAAAAGTAAATTCAAGTAGATATCTTTTGAGACTTAAACATCTTTAACATATTTAGAGGTGTTTTGATACATGAAGCCTCCTATAAGTACTTTATTTTGAAAGACAGATGCCCTTTGCAGCATTTGCAGATCTGAGCACAATGACAGATGTAAGATCACACAAACACTGATGATCAACTTAAAACTATTCTAATTTTTTGTATCAAGCAATTGTTCCACTGTACTAGATGATCCTCCTCAGTAACAAAGATGCAAAAATTTTCTAAACTTAAAAAGAAACACTTTATTGACCAGACACCTCCATCCAACAAAAGCCCATTTCACTGATCTCCTTTATTGTTTTAAAAAATTTTATTAATTTACTTCGAGAGAGAAAAAGAGAGCACACACTCAACTGACTGAGCCACCCAAGTGCCACTCACCGATCCCTTTATAACAAAACACCTGCAAAAGTGTTTCATGAACTTAATCTCTCTATCCTTTCCATATGTTCTCTCACATTACTAATATTTTGCTTTAATCAACATACCATAGAATGTAATATTTACAGTTCAATGTGTTTTAGTATATCCTCAAACTTATATAAATATCACCATTATATAATTTCAAAAAGTTTTCATCATCTGAAAAAGAAACTTCTTACTCATTAGTAGTCATTTTCCATTCTCTCACTCATCACAGCCCTTGACAACCACTAATCCACTTTATATATCTGTTGATTTGTCTTTTATGGCCATTTAATATAAATGGAATTTTACAATATGGGTCCTTTTGTTAATACCATCTTTAATATAGGATAATATTTTCAATGTTCATACATGTTGAAGTATATATTAGTAGTTTGTCCATTTTTATTGTCAATATTGCATTGTATGGATATACTACATTCTGTTTATTCATTCAACAGCTGATACACATTTGGATTGTTTCTAATTTTTTGGTATTATGAACAAGCTGTTACGAATATTAATACATATACTTTTATGTGGACATACGATTTCAATTCTCTTTCGTATACACTAGGAATAGAATTGCTGGGTCATAAAATAATTCTAGGCATAACATTCTGAGGAATTAAAAAATTGCCTTTCAAGGTAGTTTTACTATTTTATACTCACATCAGTGAAGTATTATGGGATTCCAAAATTTTCACGTCGCAATAACGCTTATTATTTTCTATCTTGTTTATTTTTACCATTCTAGTAGATGTGACATTGTATTTCATTGTGGTTCTGATTTGCATTTCCTTAATAATGGTGTTCAGCATTTTTATGTGTTTATTGTATATCTGTGTATTTTCTTAAGAGAAATTTATACCAGACACTTTTAATCGAAATATAATTTATTCAATTCTAAGTATTATTTTTGTATATCCTAGACACAATTTCCTTATCAGATAGGTGTTTTGCAAAGATTTACTTCCATTCCATGTGTTTTCATTTCATTTATTCATGGTGTCGTTTGGAGTGCAAGCATTTTTAATTTTGAAGAAACCCAATTTATTTGTTCTTTTGTTGCTTATCGTTTTGGTGGCATAACTAAGAAATTATTGTCTAACTCATGAAATGTACTGTATTTTCTTCTAAAAGTTTTACAGTTTTAGTTCTTACATTTAAGTCTCTAATCCATTTTGGGTTAATATTTATATATGGTGTCAGGTAGGAATCAAACTCATTGTTTTGCATGTGGATATCCAGTTGCCCCAGTACCATTTGTTGAAAAGACTATTTATTCTCCCTAAATTCCCTTAACACTGCAAATAAAAATCAATTGACCGACCATCAATGAAAGTTTTCATGTCTGGATGCCTGTCTGGCTCTCTTCCATTCATCTATATGTCTATTTGTTGTCAGTATCACCCTGCCTTGATTACTGTAGTTTTGTAGTAAATTTTGAAATCAGGAAGTATGAGTCCCCAAATATGGTAATTTATTTTCAAGATTATTTGGTCTATTATGGATTTTTGCGTTTCCATATGAATTTAAGAATAAGCTTGTTAATTCCTGCAAAAAAATAAAAGCAAAATGAGATTTTGAGAGAGATTGATCAATTGACTGAATCAATTGATCAGTTTGGGGGTATTGTCATCTAACAATAGTAAGTGTTCCAATCTGTGGTCATAGAATGTCTTTCTATTTATTTAGGTCTTTTTTTAATGTATACATATTTTTGGAAGAGAGAGAGAGAGACAGAGAATGAGTTGGGGAGAGGCAGAGAGAGGGAGACACAATCTGAAGGAGGCTCCAGTTTAGAGCATAGAACTTGATGCGGAGCTCTAATTCACAAACCACGAGGTCATGACCTGAGCCGAGGTTGGACCCTTAACCAACTGAGCTACACAGGTGCCCTTATTTAGGTCTTCTTTAATTTCTGGTAAAAATGTTTTCTTTTATCTATACAACTCTTTCATTTATTTCGTTAAATTTATTCCTAAGTGTTTTATTTTTTCAATGATTGTGAATAAAATTGCTTTCTGAACTTCGTATTCATATTATGCATCACTAATGTATAGAAATAAAATTGTATATATTCATTGTATATCTTGCATCCTTCATGAACTCACTTATTTTTTCTAATGCATTTTTTTGTGGATTTCTTAGGATTTTCTATGTACAGTATGTCATCTGTGAATAAAGATACTTTTCTTTCTTCTTTTCTAAAGTGTATGCTTTTTATTTTTTCCTTCCATTATTGTCCTAGCTAGAATGTTCGACAAAATTGAATAGATGTACCAAGAGTAAACGTCCTTGTCTTGTTCCTTATCACTGGAGGGATTAAGTTTATGATCATCAAGTGAGATGTTAGCTGTGGATTTTTTTTAAGATATCCATTTTCAGATTGAGGAAGTACCATTCTATTCTTAATTTGTTGAATTTTTTTATTATTAAAATGCGTTGCAATTGTCAAATACTTTTTCTGCATCAATTGAAATGATCATGTGGTTATTGTTCTGTTATAAATATGGTACATCATATTGATTTATATTTATACGTTGAACCAACTTCACATTGCTATGATAAATCCCACTTGACATCATGTGTGATGATTTCTATTTGTGGGTAAATTTTAGCAACATCTTTTTTTTTCTTTTTTGTAATATTTATTTATTACTTTTGAGAGAGAGAGAGAGCAAGTAGGGGAGGGATAGAGAGAGAAGGAGACACAGAATTAGAAGCAGGCTCCAGGCTCTCAGCTGTCAGTACAAAGCCTGATGCGGGGCTTGAACTCACGAACTGTGAGATCATGACCTGAGCTGAAGTCAAAGACTTAACCAGCTGAGCCACCCAGGCACCCCTAAAAATTTTATTTAAATCCAAGTTAGTTAAGATATAGTGTAATAATGATTTCAGGAGTAGAATTTAGTGACTCACCACTTACATATAACACCCAGTGTTTATCCCAGCACATGCCATCCTTAGTACCCATCACCCATTTAGCCCACGCCCCCAGCCATCTCTCCTCCTGCAACCCATAGATTGTCCTCTATTTAAGAGTCTCTTTTGGTTTGCATCCCCGTGTATTTTTATCTTATTTTTCCTTCCCTTCCTCTTCCTATGGAAATGGCTGTGGCAATTTCTTAAATTAAGACAGCAATGAAGTTTGCCACATTTATTCCCTTTATGAACAATTTCTCTGTAGCATGTGAAGTTGTTTGGTAGCGTTTTTCTCACTGAACTTCTTTCAAAATTGGAGTCAATCTCTCAAAATCTGCACTGCTTTATCAACTAAGTTGATGTAATATTCTAAATACTTTATTGATTTTTTTTCCTTTTTTTAAATATTTAAATTCATGTTAGTGAACATACAGTGTAATATTGGTTTCAGGGGTAGAACCAGGGATTCATCACTTACATATAAGACCCAGTGTTCATCCAAACAAGTGCCCTCCTTAATTCCCATCACCCATTTAACCCATCCCCCAGCCCTCTAGAAATCCTCAGTTTGTTCTCTGTATTTAAGAGTCTCTGATGGTTTGCCTCACCCTCTGTTCTCTTATTTTTCCTTCCCTTCTCCAATGTTCATCTGTTGTGTTTCTTAAATCCCACATATGAGTGAAATCATGTGATATTTTCTTTCTCTTAATGATTTATTTCGGTTAGCAAAATAAACTCCAGTTCCATCTACATTGTTGCAAATGGCAAGAGTTCATTCTTTTTCATGACCAAATATATTCCACTATATATACATACCACATCTTCTTTATCCAATCATCAATTGATGAACATTTGGGCTCTTTCCATAATTTGGCTATTGTTGATAGTGCTGCTATAAACATTGGCGTGCATGTGCCTCTTTGAATCAGCATTTTTGTATCCTTTGTATAAATACCTAGTAGTACAATTGCTAGGTCATAAGTAGTTCTATTTTTAATTTTTTGAAGGAACCTCCATACTGCTTTCCAGTGTGGCTGCAACAGTTTACATTCCAGAAAACCGTGTAAAAGTATTCCCCTTTCACCACATCCTCGCCAACATCTATTGTTTCCTGGGTTGTTAATTTTAGCCATTCTGATAGGTGTGATGTGGAATCTCATTGTGGTTTTGAGTTTGTATTTCCCTGAAAATGAGTGATGTTGAGCATCTTTTCATGTGTCTGTTAGACACCTGGAAGTCTTCTTTGTAAAAGTGTCTATTCATGTCCCTCTGCTCATTTCTTCACTGGATTATTTGGTTTTTGAGTATTGAGTTTGATAATTTCTTTATAGATTTTGGATACTAACCCTTTATCTGATATGGCATTTGCAAATACATTCTCCCATTCTGTCAGTTGCCTTTTAGTTTTGTTGATTGTTTCCTTCACTGTGGAGAAGTTTTTGTCTTGAGGAGGTACCAATAGTTCATTTTTGCTTTTGTGTCCCTTGCCTCCTAAGACATGTCTAGTAAGAAGTTGTTGCGGCTGAGTACAAAAAGGTTGTGGTCTGTATTCTCCTCTAGAATATTGATGGTTTTCCTGTCTCACATTTAGGTCTTTCATCCATTTTGAATTTCTTTTTGCATGTGGTGTAAGAAAGAGGTCCATGTTCATTCTTCTCCATGTTGCTGTCCAATGATTCCAGCAGCATTTGTTGAAGAGACTTTCTTTTTTCCATTGGGCACTTTTTTTTCTGATTCATTGAATATTAGTTGGCCATATATTTATGGGTCAATTTCTGGGTCGTCCATTTTGTTCCATTGATCTATGTGTCTACTTTTGTTCCAGTACCGTACTATTTTGATGATTACAGCTTTGTAATACAACTTGAAGTCCTAAATCAGGATGCCTCCAGTTTCAGTTTAATTTTTGAACATTAGTTTGCCTATTCAGGAAATTTTTTTTGTTCTATACAAATTCTAGGATTGTTTGATCTAGCTCTGTGGAGAATGCTGGTGTTATTTTGATAGAGATTGCATTGAATGTGTAAATTGCTTTGGGTAGTATTGACATTTTAACAATATTTGTTCTTCCAATCCGTGAACATAGAAATAGTTCCCATTTCTTTGTGTCTTCATCAATTTCTTATAAAATTTCTGTACTTTTCAGCGTACGGATATTTTACCTCTTTGGTTAGGTTTATTCCTAGGTATTTTATGGTTTTTGGTGCAATTGTAAATGGGATTCATTCCTTGATGTCACTTTCTGCGGCTTCATTATTGGTGTACAGAAATGAAACTGATTTATGTACATTGATTTTATATTCTTCAACTTTACTAAATTCACATATCAGTACTAGTAGTTTTTTCGTGGGGTCTTTTGGGTATTCCATGCAGAGGAATGTATTTATCATATCATCTGTAAGGAGTGAAAGTTTGACTTTTTCCTTACCAATATGGATGCCTTTTATTTCTTTTTGTTGTCTGACTTCTGAGACTAGGGCTTCCAGTACTATGCTGAACAATAGTGGTGGGAGAGGACATCTGTATCATGTTCCTGAGTTTAGGGAGAAAATCTCTCAGTTTCTCCCCATTGAAGATGATATTGGCTGTGGGACTTTGATATATATCTTTTATGATGTTGAAGTATGTTCCTTCTATCCTTACTTTCTGGAGGATTTTTATCAAGGGTGGATGATGTATTTTTTCCAAATGCTTTTTCTGCATCTATTGAAGGATCATATGGTTTTTATCCTTTTTTTTTTTTTAAACATTTATTTATTTTTGAGAGACGTAGAGACAGAGCATGAGCAGGGGAAGGGCAGAGAAAGGGAGACACAGAATCTGAAGCAGGCTCCAAGCTCTGAGCTGTCAGCACAGAACCCCACGCGGGGCTCGAACTCACAGACCATGAGATCATGACCTGAGCCGAAGTCGGCCGCTCAACCGACTGAGCCACCCAGGTGCCCCTCTTATCCTTTCTTTTATTAATATGGTATATCACAATGATTGCTTGCATATATTGAATCAGCCCTGCAGCCCAGGAATAAATACTACTTGGTCATGGTGAATAATTCTTTTAATGTACTGTTGAATTTGATTTGCTAGTATCTTGAGAATTTTTGCATCCATGTTCATCAGTAATATTGGTCTGTAATTCTCCTTTTTAGTGGGGTCTTTGTTTTTTGGTATCAAGGTATGCTAGCAGCATACAATGAGTTTGGAAGTTTTCCTTCTGTTTCTATTTTTTAGAAATATTTGAGAAGAACAGGTATTAACTCTTCTTTAAATGTCTTGTAGAATTCCCCTGGGAAGCCATCTTGCCGGAGTTGGTCCTTGTTCCGACGAATCTAGGGATCCACGAAGGACGAACGGTTAGGCGAAATGAGGTGAGAGAGCCACGAGTGAGATGGAATCTAATGACCAAGCAGGCAGCCCTGGGAATTCTGGTGTCTCCGCCATTCTGGTGTCTCTATTCTGGCATCTCTGCCCTGTTGGTCTCAGTGTCTTTATTTAAAAGGTAGTGAGTTACATTACAACAATGAGTGACATTCCATAGTTTGATCTCTTTAACAATAATCCGTTTTTACCAGCAAGGCAAGGCTGCAACTTCCTTAATCTTGTATGTTGGTTTCAGGATAATTAACATATAAATGTAGGGTGGGGGGAGAGAACAGGGTGTTTCCTTTAAGGCCTTAAATTTTAATTATCTGTAAACAGGAGAAATCAGGGCGTTGTTTTGAGGACTATACTTCCAACTACAATGGGGGAGGTGCAACCCACCCCCAGGATGCAACTTTAAGGTTACTTCTCAACCTGTGAGCCCAAAACGGCTCCCAACACCATCTGGCCCGGGACTCTTACTTGTTGGGAGATTTTTGAATATTGATTCAATTTATTTGCTGGTTGTGGGACTGTTTAAATTTTCTATTTCTTCCTGTTTCAGTTTTGATAGTGTGTGAGTGTTTAGGAATTTGTCCATTTCTACTACATTGTCTAGTTTTTTTGGCATATTTTTTTGGCATATAATTTTTCATGTATTATAATTATTTGTATTTCTGTAGGGTTGGTTGTGATCTCTCATCTTTCATCCATGAGTTTATCTATTTGGGTCTTCTCTCTTTTCTTCTTGGAAAGTCTGACTAAGGGCTTATTAATTTTGTTTAATCTTTCAAAAACCGTATTTTTAGTTTCATTGATCTGTTCTACTTTTTTTTTGGTTTCTTTCTTTATCATTTATATATTCTCTAATCTCTATTATTTTCCTTCTTCTCCTGGATTTGGACTTTATTTGCTGCTTTTTCTTTGGCTCCTTTAGTAGTAACATTAGACTGTGTATTTGGGACCTTTCTACTTTCTTGAGATAGGCCAGAATTGCAATGCACTTTCCTCTTAGGAAACCACAAATTTTTTATTGTATTTGATTTCAAGTTTCATAGCATTGTGATCTAAAATTATGCATGGTATGACTTCGATCTCTTTGTACCTGTTGAGGGCTGATTTGTGACCCAGTATGTGATTTATTCTGGAAAATGTTCCATGTGCACTCTAGAAGAATGTGTATTCTGATTCTTTACAATGAAATGTTATGATTACATATGTTATGTCCATCTGCTCCAGTTTGTCATTCAAAGCCATTGTTTCCTTGATGATTTTTTGCTTAGATGATCTATTGCTGTAAGTAGGGTATTAAAGTCTCCTACCATTGTGGTATTATTATCAACGAGTTTCTTTATGTTTGTTATTACTTGATTTATATGATTGGGTGCTTAGAAGTTGGGGCATAAGTATTTACAATTTTAGTTCTTCTTGGTGTATAGAACTCTTATGATATAATGACGTTTTTCTTCTTTTGTTACAGTTAATCTGGTGCACATATGGCTACTTTTTCTTTAGACCTGCATTAACGCGATAGATGGTTCTCCATCCCCTCACTATCAATCTGCAGGTGTCCTTCTCTTATTATTGGAGCATTTAGTCCATTTACATTCAGAATGATTGATTAAAGATACGAATTTAGGGCCATCGTGTTACGTGCAGGGTTGGAGTTTCTGATGATTTTTTTTTCTGGTTCTTTGTACTTTTTGTTGCTTTTGTCCTTTTTTTCCTCTCCACTCAGATAGTCCTCCATAGAATTTCTTGCAGGGGTGGTTTTGTGGTCACAAACTCCTTTAGTTTTTGTTTGTTTGGGAAAGTCTTTATCTCTGCTACTCCCTTCTGGCCTGCCAAGTTTCAGTGGACACATCTGCTACTAACCTTATGTGTCTACCATTGTAAAATAAAGACCTTTTTCCCTAACTGCTTTCAGAATTCTATTTTTGTACTTTGCAAGTTTTGCTATGATATGCCATGGTGTTGACCTGTTTTCGTTGATTTTAAAAGGTGTTCTCTGTGCCTCTTGGACTTGGCTGCCTGTTTCCTTCTCCAGATTAGGGAAGTTCTCAGCTATAATATGTTAAATAAACTTTCAGCCCCTTTTTTTCAGTCTTCTTCTGCTGGGACTCTTATGATACATATATTGTTTCATCTCATAGAATCACTTAGTTCTCTAAGTCTCTCTTCATGATCTAGTAACTTCCCCTCCATCATTTTTTCAGCTTCATTATTTTCCATAATTTTATCTTCTATCTCATCATTTATTGTCTCCTCTGCTTCTTCATTACTCACTGTCACTGTATCTAGTTCATTTTGCATCTCAACTATAGCATTTTTTAATCCATGCTGACTAGTTATTATGTCTTTGATTATGTGGCAAGGGTTTCTGTGGTGTTTTCTGTTTTATTCAAACCCAGCCAGCAGTCTTATGACTGTTGTTTTATTTTTTTTTTCAGATATATTGTTTATATCTGTTTGAGCAAGTCTCTGGCTGTAATTTCTTCTTGACCTTTCTTTTGGAGAGAACTCCTCCATCTTGTGATTTTGGCTAAGTTTCTGTCTTTTCTATGTTTTAAAAGCTTGTTATGTTTCCTGCACCTGAGGGTACTTCTATATTAAAAAAAGAGATCATATACTGTCCAGGACCTGAAACTTCAAGAAGTGTTTCTGGGGGCGCCTGGGTGGCTCAGTCAGTTGAGCGTCCGACTTCAACTCAGGTCATGATCTCGCAGTCCGTGAGTTCGAGCCCCACGTCGGGCTCTGTGCTGACAGCTCAGAGCCTGGAGCCTGCTTCAGATTCTGTGTCTCCCTCTCTCTCTGCCCCTCTCCCACTCATGCTCTGTCTCTCTCTGTCTCAAAAATAATAAACATTAAAAAATTTAAAAAAAAAGAAGTGTTTCTGGTGTATGCTGTATGTACTCTGCTGTTATGTTTTGTCTGCTCTTTCTCACTGGTGAGATGTCTGCAGAACTCCTCCTGGCTTGCAGTGGTGGAACGTTTGGACCTTTAACTAGGTGTTATTTGATTTGTTTGTTGAAGTAACCTTGGATAAGAAAAAGCCGGGTAGCCTGATCCCATAAAAAAAGAAAAGGAAAGGGATAAGACATAAAAAACAGAGAATCGAAAATATATAAGGCTGATTTAAAGGAAAAATAGAGAAAAAAAAAGAAAAGAGAAAAGAAGGAAAAAAGAAATGAATACAAAATCTGATCAAAAAAAAAAAAAAGAGAGAAATGGAAGTGACAGAAAAACAAATCAGGAACTATAAGTCTTATTCCAAAAGGAAGAAAAAAAAAAGGAAGAAAGAAAGAAAGAAAATAAAGGATTGTCTGTTGGTGCCTGGTGAGTAGTGGCTGTGTTCATTTGGAGGGGAGGCTGGCTACATTGGCAGAGTCGATCTTGCCCCAGTATATAAACAGTTCCCAGGCATGGAGGGGCAGGGTTTGGTGTAAGCAGTTTCTGCCTCTATCGGGAGCCACTGTGTTACTCTCTGAAGTCCCACCATGTTGGTGTTGGTGGGGAAAATGGCACCATCACAACCCCTTGTCCCTGGACTGGGGCTCTCAACTCTTCTTGTTCAGGTAGCCCTCACAGAATAGTGAGGGCAGTCAGCTTGCCCTGTGCCACAACTACCCTGCACCTTCTCCTTGGTGCATGGCTTAGATTCAAAACTCAGAGTTTTAAAGGACCTGGAATAGTGTGGATCCACTCTCCCACTGCAGTGTAGAAACTCTCCACCCTGCTGATGAAACGCCTTTGGCTAGCACCTACAGGGTCTTTTGTCCTTGGTTAGGCGATAAACCCTCTTCCAAAAGTACTCCAGGAAGAGGACTGCTCTCTCACAGTGCACCCTGTAGATGTCTACACCATGCTATGTACTTGGGGCCAGCTCCCTCCTCCCTAGGAGTGCACACAATGGCTCTGCTCTAGAGAAAGTTGCACACTTCCAAGACCTCAGAGTTGGAGCTCTCAAAGCTGTTTGCAAAAAAGAAATGGGAAAGTAGCGAACTCCCAAAGCCTCAGAGATTAAGTTCCAAAACCTGTTTGCAAAAAAGAACTGGGACACTCAGTACTTCTCGTTTCCCAGTCCATGGTCCAGAGAGGTTTTCCTTTTGTGCTAACTCAATGCTGCACTTTCTCAACCTCTCTCTTTCTCTCCCTTTTGTCTCTCCACAGAAAGGTTTCCCTCCCCTCCATAGGTCTACCATTTTCTCTCCCCCAATTCATATCCATGCACCTCACATCTGCCAGGCTGTCTCCCTCCAACTGTAGAGATACTTCTGCCACTCTGCAGGTTGATTTCGTGAGTGTTCCAAGTAATTTGACCTCAATACAGCTGTGTTTGAGGGACAAGAAAAGCTCAGCATACCCCTATTTGCCATTTTAACTTCTCCCTCTAATTTGCTGTCATTTTAACAATCATCACAGCATCTTCACCTAGAGTAGATGTCACCTCAAGAAACCACTGTCTTTGCTCATCCATAAGAAGCAAGTCCACAGCTGTGCAAATTTTATCATGAGATTTCCAACACATCAGTAACTTCTTCCATCTCTGCTTCTAATTATAGTTCCCTTACTGGTTCTACACATCTGCAGTTATTCTTCTGCTAAAGTCCTGAACCCCTCAAAGTCATCATAAAGGCCAGAATTAACTTCTTCCAAACTCCTGTTAAGATTTATATTTTTACATCTTCCCATGAATCACAAATGTCCCTTTTTTTAAGTTTTTATTGAAATTCCAAGTATTTAATATACACTGTGGTTTCAGTTTCAGTTGCACAATATAGGATTTCAACACTTCCATACAACATCCAGTGCTCATCACAAGTGCATTCCTTAATCACTATGCCCTATTTAAACTGGCCCCCACACATTTCCCCTCTGGTAACCATCAGTTTGTTTTATAGTTAAGGGTCTGTTTCTTGATTACTTCTTTCTCTTATTTCCTCCTTGCTCCTTTGTTTGGTTTCTTAAATTCCATATATGAATGAAATCATGTAGTATTTGTCTTTCTCTGACTTATTTCACTTAATACACTCTCTAGTTCCATCCATGTCATTGCAAATGGCAAGGTTTCATTTTTTATGGCTGACTAGTATTCCATTGTATATATATACCCACATCTTCTTTATACATTCGCCATTGATGGATACTTGAGCTACTTCCACAGTATGGCTATTGTAGACACTGCTGCTATAAACATAAAGGTGCATGTATCCTACTGAATTAGTATTTTTTTTTTATTCTTTCAGTAAATACCCAGTAGTGAAATTGCTCAATCATAGGGTAGTTCTACTTTTCACTTGTTCAGGAATCTCCATACTATTTTCCACAGTGGTTGCACGAGTTTGCATTCCCACCCACAATGCAAGAGGATTCCTTATTCTCCACATTCTCACCAGCACCTGTTGTTTCATGTGTTGTTGATTTTAGCCATTCTAACAGGTGTGAGGTAATATCTCATTGTAGTTTTGGTTTGCACTTCCCTGATGATGAGTGATAATAAGCATCTCATCATTTGTTTTTTGGCTACCTGTTCGTGTCCTTTGGAGAAATGTCTATGCCTGTTTATGTCTTCTGCCCATTTTTAATTGGATTATTTCATTTTTTGGGTGTTGAATTGTATAAGTTCCTTATATGTTTTTGCTACTAACCCTTTATCAGATATGTCCTTTGCAATTATCTTCTCTCATTCTAAGGTCACCTTTTAGTTTTGTTGATTGTTTCCTTTTCTGTGAGGAAGATTTTTATTTTGAGATGGTCCCAATGGTTTATTTTTGTTTTTGTTCGCCTTGCCTCAGGAGAGATATCTAGAAAAAGTTTCTATGGCTGATGTCAAAGAGATTACTGCCTATATTCTCCTCTAGGATTTTTATGCTATCAGATCTCACGTTTAGGTCTTTCAGCCATATTGAATTTATTTTTGCATATAGTGTAAGAGGGTTGTCCAGTTTCATTCTTTGGCATGCTGCTGTCCAGCTTTCCCAGCACCATTTGTTGAAGAGTCTGTCTTTTTCACATTGGACATTCTTTCCTAATTTATTGAAGATTAATTTACCATATAGTTGTGGGTTCATTTCTGGGTTTTCTATTCAGTTCCATTGATCTATGTGATTATTTTTGTGCCAATACCTTACTGTCTTGATCACTACAATTTTGTGATGAAATTTCAAATCTGGAATTGTAATGCTTTCAGTGGTGAATTTTTTCAAGGTTGCTTTAGCTATTCAGGGCCTTTTGTGATTCCATACAAATTTTAGGGTTGTTTCTTCTAGCTCTGTGAAAAATGTTGATGGTATTTTGATAGGGATTGCATTATATGTGTATATTGCTTTTAGTAGTTCAATCCATGAGCATGTATTGTTTTTACCATTTCCTTGTGTCATCTGCAATTTCTTTCATCAGTGTTTTATAGTTTTCAGAGTATAGGTCTTTCAACTCTGGTTAAGTTTATTCCTAGGAACCTGATGGTTTTTGGTGCAATTGTAAATGGGATTGAATCTTTAATTTCTCTTTTTGGTGCTTCATTTTTGGTGTATAGAAAAGCTGCAGATTTCTGTATGCTGATTTTCTATCCTGTAACCTCACTGAATTTGTATCAATTCTAGCAATTTTTGGATGGAGTGTTTCAGGTTTTCTATAATAGAGTATCATGTCATCTGCAAATAGTGAAAGTTTCACTTTTTTCTTACCAATTAGATGGTTTTTGTTTCTTTTTGTTGTCTGATTGCTATGGCTAGGACTTCTACTAGCATGTTGAATAGAAGTGGTGAAACTGGACATTCTTGTCTTGTCCCTGACTATAGTAGAAAAACTCTGTTTTTCCCCATCGAGGATGATATTAACTGTGGGTTTTTCATATGTGGTCTTTATTATGTTGAGTTATGGTCCATCAACACCTACTTTGTTGAGGGTTTTTATCATAAATGGATGTTGTATTTTGTTGAAAGCTTTTTCTGCATCTATTGAAATAATTATATGGCTTTTATCCTTTCTTTGTTAATGTGGTGTATCACATTGATTGATTTAATGAATATTACCATCCTTGCAACCCAGGAATAAATCTCATTTCATCATGGTGAATGATTCTTTTAATGTATTGATGGATTTGTTTTGCTAATATTTTATTGTGAAATTTTGTATGCAGGTTCGTGAAGGATAATGGCCTGTAGTTCACTTTTTTAATGTTGTCCATATCTTGTTTTAATATCAAGATGATGTTGGCCTCATAGAATGAGTTTGGATGTATTCCTTCCTTGTCTATTTTTTGGAATAGTTTGAAAAGAATAGGTATTAACTCTTCTCCAAATATTTGGTAGAGTTTTCCAACTGGCTCTGGACTTTTGTTTGTTGGGATACTTTTGATTATTGATTCAATTTCTTTGGTCGTTATCAGTCTATTCAAGTTTTTATTTCTTTCTGTTTCAGATTTGATAGTGCATGTATTCCTAGGAAATTATCCACTTTTTCCAGGTTGTCCAATTATATACTTTTTATAACATTCTCTGATAATTGTATTTCTGTTTGTTTGTTCGGTTTGTTGATTATTTCTCCTCTATCATTTGCTCTTTTATTTATTTGCATATTTTTTCTCTTTGATTAGTGTGGCTAGAAGGTTATCAATTTCATTATTTTTTCAAAGAACCAGCTCGTGGTTTCATTAATTTGTTTTCTCATGGGTTTTTTAAAATTTTATATAATTTTCTGCTTTAATTTTTATTATGTCTCTGCTTCTTCTGTATTTAGGCTTGTTTATTTTTTTTCTAGCTCCCTTAGGTGTAAGGTTTGTTGTTTGCAATTTTTCTTGTTTCTCGAGGTAGACCTGTATGGCTATAAACTTCCCCTTTACAACAGACTTTGCTGCATTCCAAAACCCAAAGGTTTTGGACTATTCTGTTTTCATTTTCATTCATTTCCATTAATTTTTAATTTCTTAATTTCCTGGTTGACCTATTCATCATTTAGTAGCATATTCTTTAACTTGCATGTATTTGTAATCTTTCCAGATTTTTTCTTATGGTTTACTTCTAGTTTTTTAGTATTGTGTTCTGAAAAGTTGTGAGGTATGACTTCAATCTTCTTGAATTTGTTGAAGCTGGTTTTGTGGCCTAATATAAGATCTGTTCTGAAGAATGTTCCATATGAACTTGAAAAGAATGTGTATTCTGCTGTTTTAATGTGGAATGTTCTGAATATATCTTAAGTCTATCTGGTCAAGTCTGTCATGCAAAGCCATTTTTCTTTGTTGATTTTCTATTTTATATGAACTGTCCATTGGTGTACGTGAGGTGTTAAAGTCTCCTACTATTATTGTATTAGTATCAATTTGTTCCTTTATGTTTGTTATTAATTTTTTGTATATATTTGTGTGCTGCCATGTTGGGTTCATGTAAATTTACAATTGTTATATCTTCTGCTTGAATTGCCCCTTTATGATTATATAGTGCTCTTCTTTGTCTTTTGTTACAGTCTTTGTTTTAAAATCTAATATGGCTGATATAACTATTGATACTTTGACTTTTTTGGCATCCATTTGCATTATAAGTGTTTCCCCTTCCTCTCACTCTCAATGTATAGGCAATTTTTGGTCTAAAATAAGTCTCCTGTAGGCAGCATATAGGTGGATCTTGTTTTGTTATCCACTCTGACACCCTATGCCTTTTAATTGGAGTATTTAATCCCTTACTTTCAAAGTAATTATTGACAGATATGTGTTTATTGCCATTTTATTACTTTTTTGTTATTGTTTCTAGAGATTTTCTCTGATCCTTTCTTATCTTTTGGTCTCTCTGCACTCAGTGAGTTCTCTTTAATATTTCTGGCAGGACTGGGTTAGTGGTCACAAAATCCTTTAACTTTTTTTTTCCAGGAAACTATTTCTCTTTTTATTCTGAATTCTAGACGTGCTACATGGAGTATTCTTGGCTGCAGATTTTCCCCATTCACCATGTTATATATATCATGCTACTCCCTTCAGGCTTGCCAAGTTTCTGTTGAGAAACCTCCATATAACCTTTTGGGTTTTCCCTTGTAAGTAAGGACTTCTTTTTCCTTGATGCTTTTAACATTTTTTCTTTATCACTATATTTTGCAGATTTAGTTACAATATGTCTTGATGTTGGCCTGCTTTTGTTGATTTTGATGGGAGTTCTCTGTGCCTCTGGTTCTTTTTTTTTTTAATTTTTAAAAGTTTATTTATTTTGAAGAAGAGAGAGAGAGTGCAAGTAGGGGAGGGGCAGAGAGAGACACACACACAGAATCCAAAGAAGGCTCCAGACTCTGATCTGCCAGCACAGAGCCTGACACGGAGCTTGAACTCAAGAATCATGAGATCATGACCCGAGCTGATGTCGGACACTTAACTGACTGTGCCACCCAGGGGCCCCTGTGCCTTCTGGTTCTTGATATCTGATTAGGTAGTTAGGGAATTCCCAGATTAGGGAAATTTTCAGCTATTATTTATTCAAATAAATTGCCCCATTATCTCTCTTCTTCTTCTGAAACTCCTATATACAAATATTATGTTTGATGGAGTTACTGGATTCACTAAGTCTATTTTGTGTTCCGTAATTCTTTGTCTCTTTTGTCCACCTTCATTATTTCCATTATTTTGTTTTCTATATCACTAATTCATTACTCTGCTTCTTCCAGCCTGCTGTTCATTGCATCAAGCCTGTTTCCAATCTTGTTTTTCTCTGATTCCAAGCTCTTCATTTCTGAGTGATTTTTTAAACTTCTTTGTCTCTGTGGTAAGGGTCTTATTGATATCTTTATTCTTTTCACAAGCACAGTGAGTATCCTTATGATTGTGCTTTAAATTCTCCACTAGACATGTTACTTATAACTGTTTTGCTTAAATCTCTGGTTTTGGCTTATCTTGTTCCTTCGTTTGTGATAAATTCCTACACCTTCACATTTTGTCTAAGTTTCTGCCTTCTTCTTCAATGTGGCCTCTTCTCTCCCTTTAGTTGTGGAGTTTATTCTATCAGTCTCTTTGTTGATTTCTGGAGTATTTAGGATTATTTATAGTTATCTAGTTGTGTTCATGAGACCAAGTAAGACTAGGGTCCTGCTACTCCACCACCATCTTCCTCTCCTATCTGAATTGCAAATGTTCTTAATGGCATCTAGAATGGTGAATCCCTTCCAGAAGACTCAATTTAATTTGCCCAGATGCATTAATGGAATCTATCTATAGCAACTATATATTTGTGAAATGTATTTATTGAA
Source organism: Paguma larvata (assembly GCA_030068075.1). Lineage (NCBI taxonomy): Eukaryota > Metazoa > Chordata > Mammalia > Carnivora > Viverridae > Paguma > Paguma larvata. Next base: position 99,579,128 of record CM057830.1, read on the forward strand.
TAAGACCTTATAGTCGAAATTCCTCCTTCATCCATGGGCTGCAGAATGAATATTTTGTTAGCAGGTGTGGAAACAACATAAATCTCACTGTACATCTCCATCAGAGCTCTTGGGTGAACAGTTGCATTATCAATGAGCAGTTATATTTTGAAAAGAATCTTTTATTCTAAGCAGTATGTCACAACAATGAGCTTAAATATTGAAGTAACCATGTTGTAAACAGATTTACTGTCTCTTAAGCCTCATTGTCCCATTTATAGAGCACAGTCAGAGTAGACTAAGCATAATTCTTTTTTTAAATGTATAATTATTTTTAAAGAGACAATGTGAGAGAGGGTGTGCAGGGGAGGGGCAGAGAGAGAGGGAGAGTACCCCAAGTAGTCTCCACATTGTCAGCACAGAACTTGATGTGGGGCTCGATCTCATTAACTGCAAGATTGTGACCTGAGCCAACATCAAGTCAGATACCTAACCAACTGAGCCACCCGGATGCCCTCACTTAGCATAATTCTTAAGAGCCTTAAGATTTTCAGAACTGTCAAAGAACATTGGCTTCAACTTAAAGTGACCACATGCATTTGCCCCTAACAAGACAGTCAGCTTGTCCTTTGAAGTGTTGAAGACAGGCACTGACTTCTCCTCTTTAGCTAGTGAAGTTCTAGATGGTATCTGCTTCCAATATAAGGCTGTTTTGTTTACATTGTAAATCTGTTGTTTAGCATAGCTACCTTTGTTATTTATCTTAGCTAGATCTTCTGGATAACTTAATGCACAGAGATGGAGGAATGGTTGATTAGTGGAGCAGTCAGAATACATAAGTCATTTTTAAATTAAGTTTGCCATGTTAAATGGGCACGGTTCATGATGTCCTAATGCAATTACAGCAGTAACATCAATGATTGCTGATCATAGTTCATCATTACAAATATAATGATAAGGAAAAATTTTGAAATATTGGAAGAATCACTAAAATGTGACACAGGGACATGAAGCAAGCAAATGCTGTTTAAAAAATGATGCCGATTGGGGTGCCGGGTGGCTCAGTTGGTTAAGTGTTTGAGTGATCTTGTGGTTCAGGGGTTTGAGCCCTGTGACGGGTTCTGTGTTGACAACTCAGAGCCTGGTGCCTGCTTCAGATTCTGTGTCTCCCCCTCTCTCTACTCCTTCCCTGCTCATGCTCTGTCACTCTTTATCTATCAAAAATAAATAAACATTAAAAAAATAATAATGATGCTGATAGACTTGCTTAATGCGGGGTCACCACAAACCTTCATTTTATAAAAATGCAATATCTGTGAAGTACAATAAAGTGAACCACAATAAAATGAAGTATGTCTGTAGTGAGTTAGTCTTTGAGGAAAATGAATTATCTCAGAAAACTATCAAACACTATTCAAAAAGAATATGCTTTTTTAAAGTAATACAATAATTACATTGGTATTATAATCATAAATCTAATTATTATAGTACTTGAAACATTAAATATAGAAAATACAATTACTTAGGAGACAAGAAATCAAGATATGTCACCCACGGTCATCAAACTGACTGCACAGAAAATGTAATGGTCAATATTCTCAATGTGGAGATAACGGAAACAAAACAAAACTAACAAAAAATAACAAAACATGTTACATTTACTTTTTGAGTCCATAGGAAATCTCTTGTGTACATAAATAAATCTTCAGAACTGATTTCCACAATAATGTGAGTTGTTGTGTTTTTTTGCTTGTTTGTTTGTTTATCTATTTTCTGGTTTTTGTTTTGTTTAGTTTTGTTTTCTGAGGAGGTGAAGTGAGGATTGGAGAAAGTTCCTTTTCAGGGATCCTAATAACTCTTTACATAAGAAACTATCTGCTTTTCTTACATGTAGGACTTAATTTTGAATCATATTTACCAGACCATCTAGATTTCTCATTTAGTAATGAGGGTTCAAAAGACAAATTATATAAATAAAAAGAACAAGCACATCTGTATATAATGATGATTGTACATTTATGCATAGATTCATCCATTCAATAATATTTAATGAATTCCTACAGTATTTAAGACAATATTCCAACCACACATCAGGAAGATTAACCATGCACATATAGAAAACACAACAATGCAGTACTGTATGTGGTATAAAAGGTTAAACATTTCCGTTTAGAAGAGAGGCAGAGAATTTATTACTTGAAGAGAAGACAAAAGATTAAGGAGCAGGAGAATGCTGTTGTCTCAGCTATATTTGAAGAGGCTTTAACTGGTTAGTATAAGGTAGTTTGGAGAATGAAGTGCTTGGAAATAACGATGTTTTTTCATGAGAGGAATTGTACACTGAATATAGAATAGCAGTTGTGCAGATGAAAACTAGATTACAGAAAACAAACAAACAAACGAACAAACAAACACACACAGGGCATCACAAAGTTAAAAGAAGCAGGCCCTAATAGTGTTTGTATATTGAGTAATAATAAAGAAGAATTAAAAAACAACTCAGTATATTTGGTGGGAAAAATGTATAACTATAGAAAAATGAAAGGCAGAAGAAAATGCAAGTATGAGAAACATGGTGAATTTGATGAATGCTGAAAACTTAGGTTGGTAAGAACTGTTAAACCCAGACTTCTGTTAAAAAGGTTCACTCCAATCACCGTTAGAATTCTGTTAACATTAGACTAATGAGGCTCTTACCTCATTTTATGCCCCAGAGGAGTTAAGTTGTGCAAAAATTCTATCTTCAGCACCCTAGAACAAATTCATTGTTAAAGTGAATAGTGAAACATGTAACCTATGATAGAAAAAGGATTGCAATTAAAAGTGCATTTTAAGTACACAGGGTTAAAAACACTCTCTTCATATCTGTGTTTAACCTTCTGAGACTGCTGGATTTCTAATACAGGAAATTTGGTTTGAGAATATCTATGGACATATACCAGGGTTTGGTATGTGAAAGGAATGTATGGCCATTGCTTATTTTTGTTGTACAAATATAGGCTGAGTCAGAGGATAAATAGGAAAGCAAGAAAATCTTTAAAGAGAATTTCTGTAGCTTGTCAAGTCTGTAGCTTTTTAGTTCTCCCTCCTCTGCCTCGGACCCATATTCATAAAATATATTCTTTCAAAAAATGAAGGAAATTACATTTGTTTGTATTTATCTAGTATTAACTTAGCACTTTCTATTGTGAAGATGTACCAGTTATCACAATACAAACTAAACTTTAAAAATTAAGTTTTAGTGTATAAATAACAAAATGAAAATGTTAATTGAGGACACTCATTAAAACTTCTATAATAGTAGGAAGAATCACCAACATAATGCTAAGAAGAGCTATCCTAGTGAAAATGAGATAGTAAACCCATATTGATATATTAAGGAAGACCTTTGTAAAAAAAAGACTGGTAAAAAAAATCATTACCCATTAAATTAAAGAATTATTGGTTCAAAAAGTACTGGATAAATCATATCATTTATAATTTATGTGAGAAAAATGGATTTATATTTGGATTATTTTTGTATTTGACTTTCAGATATAACTGACCTTTAGATTAATTTTCTGGTGTCAATTTCCCATTAATAATAAATGTTCCAAACCAACTCTCAAGTAGGCTTTCTCAAATTCTGATTTAGGATGTGGTATGCTCTCTGATTATATGCCAGTTTTTATTTAACCTTCAAATAAAGTGCACATTCAAACAAATATCATTACTGAATTCCAATTTAAAATTGTTTTGATTTAAATTAAATTTAGTTTGACAGAATTCTGAAAACAAGGTAAAAAAACCTAAATCATTTATTGGTATTAGTTCCATAATTACACTCTTTTATCTATCAGTTATTAAATATATGTAGTCTTTATAAAATCTTTCACAAATTAATGAATAAAATTATTTAGCTTGAATATCAGTTATGCAAGTTGTTTTAAATTTGCCAGTTAAACAGAATTTATTTGATTTTTATTAATTTTATTTATTTTTATTTATTAAATTTATCTTTTATTATTTTTTATGTTTATTTACTTTTGAGAGAGAGACAGAGCACAAGCGGGAGAAGGGCAGAGAGAGAGGGAGACACATAAGCCAAAACAGGCTCCAGCTCCCTGCTGTTAGGACAGAGCCTGACATGGGGCTTGAACCCACAAACTGCAAAGTCATGACCTGAGCAGAAGTCGGACACTTAACCGACTAAGCCACCCAGGCGCCCCTGCTTAAGTAAATTAAAAAAAAAAAAAAAGTTACAGAGAGGGAGGGAGGCAAACCATAAAAGACTCTAAAATACTGAGAAAGAACTGAGCATTGATGGGGGGTGAGGGAAAGGGGAAAATGGGTAATGGGCATTGTGGAGGGCACTTGTTGGAATGAGCGCTGGGCATTGTATGGAAACCAATTCGACAATAAATTATATTAAAAAATAAAAGTATAAAGGACAAAATGAAAATGTTAATTTAAATACATTATTATTTAAAATACTGTGCCCATCACTTTTGATTGTATTACTCTCAAAATTGTGGCTGATGATCTGATGGGTGGAAATGTAATTAATAAAGAAATCCTTAAAAACCAGGAAGTACAGAGAAAAAACCTTAGGTTAGTCATCAAAAAGAGCGAGTTTAACATCCAACTCTACCAACTCTATTAGTATAAGACTTCATGGGGTGCCTGGGTGGCTCAGTGGGTTAAGCGGCCAACTTCAGCTCAGGTCATGATCTCACAGTCTGTGAGTTCGAACCCCGTGTCAGGCTCTGTGCTGACAGCTCAGAGCCTGGAGCTTGCTTCAATTTCTGTGTCTCCCTCTCTCTTTCTGCCCTTCCCCTGCTCATGCTCTGTCTCTCTGTCTCTCAAAAATCAATAAAACATTAAAAATAAAAGACTTCAACATTAGGGAAACTTGTCATTACATGAGGGCAAGTTTTATTTGATTATTTACATGATTACCAAAAATGCTAGTTTCCTTTGGTCCTCCTTCCATTGCTAATGGTATCCAAAGCAAGAGAGATAATGATTTATGCATTCTTTCTATCTCTTATTAATCTATCAATCTACAATTTATTGATCTACTGTCTATATACAGAGACATACATAGAGCATGTGTCTATTATTATGCTTGTACATATGTACATATTTGTGGGTAATATATACATACATATGTAAAACGTGTGTGAAATACACAATTTAATATAGTTTTGACTCAACTCATGTGTACTAGGTTTAAATGTTGGTTCTAATTCTTACCTGCTGTGTGACCTTGAGCAAATTAATTATTTTTTCTAAAGCTCAGTTTTCTCACCTATGAAATATACATGATGTTACCTTTTACATTATAAAATTATGAGAAATAATAAGGATAATCCTAGAGAGCACTTAGCACACTGAATAGTATATAAATAGGTAATACTACAATTTTATACACATAAACATATAAAAAAATACAAAAAAATTAAAAATCCACAATAGAAAGACCAAATATATTTTAAAAATCCAAAACTATTCAGAAATACACATCATCAGTTTTATGTCATAGTAACTGAAGATCCCCATGAAATAGGCTTAAAATTTCTGTCAATGTCTGTGGATTACAGAAGACTTTTGCAACATGATATAACTCTGGGCTGTAAATAATGAACTAATTCTTAAACTGTAAAAAACTAAATTAATTTATTTTCTAAACTGAAATGTGGAATCCCTCTTAAGCAACATTGCGGCTTTCAGTGATTAAAACCAAAAGTCACAACCATTCATGTCTTTTTACTCCTGGTTTTTGGCTGTAGGCTAAAATCAAACAACAAACATCTATGAATGTAAGTCAGTAGAACAACAAATAACAGTTTAGTATGCAGTTTCCTTTTCTAGAACACTGTTTTACATTTGAACTACAACCTTCTTTCCTGGTTTAGTTAACTGTACACATCATTTAACCCTTGGGCTAAGTCTTATTTCCATAGGGAAGCCTTTCCTGGTTCCTAAAACTGGATTAGTTCCACAGCTGCTCTCCTAGAACCTATCTCATGGTCAGAACTCAAGACATATTCAAAAGTTACTCATATTCTAGTCTGTCAGTTTCCAAAACAGTGTTTGGATAAGCCCCAATCTCTCTCAAAGATGCCATTAGGAGTTGAGGGAAATATATAATGCGTAGGGCTCTGAGATTTAACTGAAGCGATTATATTATATCACATTTATATTTTGCATTTCAATGTTGGATTTCATTTGGAAATGTGCTCTATTTTTTGGCAGTTTGAAAACCATTACCGAGAAAACCATTTACTCACCCAACAAATTCTGAAGAGCTTCAGGGGGTGTTCCAGGCATCAGGGGTATAACAGCTGATAGGACAAACAAACCCTAGTCTTTAGGGAAGTTATACTGTTGAGAGGATAACTCAAATTATCCATCATGTTTTTTTCATTGCTATAATTTAAGTTGGTAGTACTCTAAGAATTTTAGCTGGAAAAAATATTAGATTTATATCTAAAAGCTCCATGAGGAAATGGAGGTTAAAAGAAGGGAGACTCATTTAATATCAGTCAGTCATATGTAAGAGATGAATCACTGGGTTCTACTCCTGAAGTCAAGACTATACTGTATGTTAACTAGCTTAAATTTAAATAAAGGGCCCCTGGGTGGCTCAGTCAGTTAAGTGACTGACTTCAACTTAGGTCATGATCTCACAGTTCATGAGTTTGAGCCCTGCATTGGGCTCTGTGCTGACAGCTGAGAACCTGGGGCCTGCTTCGGGTGCTGTGTCTCCCTCTTTCTTTGTCCCTCCCCTGCCTGCCTAACCTCCCTGATGGAAGAATGCTCCTCAGAGGCCTTCCCAGGTGTTTCTGCATTCCTTGGGGGAACTCCTTTATCTATACATTGTATACAAAGTTTAGCAAAACAATAGGGCATATAGATTCTTGCTGCACATCTCTGATTTGATTAGTCTCTTGTGATTGTTCACCTTTAAGTCATGCACCCTTTGTTTTTGCATGCCCGAAATGTTATACATCCTCTGTACACAACAAACCAATGGAGATTTGTGATTGGCCTGACACCGTAATAGATGAGAGTAAGAGTGAGGCGAACAGAGTCTTCCTCTGCAGGCATTGATCCCCATCCCTTCTCTCTTTCTTAGCAAAGTGTGGAGTAATCTTTCATCCCTTGGTGCAGGGTTTGCTGTCCATTCCCAGCACCTCTCCCCCATTTCCATCAACTACAAATCTTATCTCTGTTTTTATGAGTTTGTTTGTTTTTAGCTTGTATATATTAATGAGATTGTACAGTATGTGTTTTTCACTGTCTGACTTATTTCACTTAGCATAATGTCCTCAAGGTCCATCCATTCTGTCACGAATGACCAGATTTCCTTCTGTTTCATGGATTAAAATTATTTACTATGTGTATGTTTGTATACACACTCTGCATTTTTAATCCATTCATCCATTAGTGGACATGTAGGCTGTGTTCATGTCATGGCTATTGTAAATAATGCTACAAAAAACATGAGGGTTGAGGTATCTCTTTACCACAGTCATTTGATTTCCTTCAGATATATACCCAGAAGTGAAATTGCTATCTAAAAATGGTAGATCTATTTTTATTTTTTGGAGGAACCTCAATTTTGTTTTTTATAGTGTCTGTACCAGTTTATCTTCCCACCAACAGTGTACAAGGCTTTCCTTTCCTCCACACCCGTGTCAATAATTTTTGCTTGTCTTAGATAACGGCCATCCTAAAAGCCACCTACTGAGGTGTTATTTCATTTTGGTTTTGATTTGCATTAACCTGATGTTGGTGATGTTGAGCACCTTTTCATGTATGAGTTGGCCATTTCTATATCTTATTTGTTTTTTATTTTGTTTTATATTTCAAGTTTTGGATAATAACACTTTATCCAATATCTGATTTGCAAATATTATCTTATTCTGTGGATTGTCTTTTCATTTTATTGAAGATTTCTATTGTTGTGAAGAAGCTTTTGAGTTTGATTTACCCAACTGTTCATTTTTTATTTTGTGGCTTGTGTGTTAGGTGTCATATCCAAAAAATCATGGCCAAAACCTATGTCAAAGAGTTTTTTCCTGTTTTATTTTGGGATTCTTATGATATCAGGTCTTGCACATAAGTTTTTGATACATTTCAAGTTAATATTTGAGATAAAGGTCTAGTTTCATTATCTTCCATGTCAGTATCCAATTTTCACAGCACCATTTATTGTCTCTTCTCCATTGAGTATTCATGTCAAATATTAGTTGACTGTTTATATATCATTTGATATTTGTCTTTCTCTAACTTATTTCACTTGACATTACACTCTCTAGGTCTATCCATGTCATTACAAGTGTCAAGATCTCATTCCTTTTTATGCCTAGGTAATATTCCATTATACACACCACCTATTCGACCGCCTCTTCTTTATCTATTCATTTACCAAAGTACACTTGAGTTGCTTCTGTGATTTGGTTATTGTAAAAAATGCTGCTCTAAACATAGGGGACATGTATCTCTTTAAGTTAGTGTTTTTGAATATTTTGGGTAAATATCCAGTAGTGCGATTAATGAATCGGAGGGTAGTTCTATTTTTAATTTTGAGGAACCTTTATACTGTTGTCCACAGTGGCTGCGCCAGTTTGCATGACAACCAACCGTACACAGGGTTCCTTTATCTTTGCATCCTTGCCAACACCTGTTAGTTCTTGTGTTTTTGGCTTAAGCCATTCTGACAGGTGTGAGGTGATGTCTCAGTATAGTTTTGATTTGCATTTCCCTGATTATGAGTGATGTTGAGCATCTTTTCATGGGTCTGTTCACCATCGGGGTGTCTTCTTTGGAGAAATGTCTGCTTATGTGTTCTGCCCATTTTTTAATTGGAATTTTTGGGTGTGTTGAATTTCATAATTTTCAAAATATATTTTAGATATTAACCCTTTATCAGATATGTCATTTGCAAATATCTCTTCCCATTTAGTAAGTTGCCTTTCACAGTTATCCATCAGTCCCTTCATTGTGTGGATGCTTTTTTATTCTGATGTCCCAAGAGTTGATTTTTTATTTTATTTCCCTTGCCTCAGGAGACATATCTACAAAAATGTTGCTATGGCCAATATTAGGGACATTACTGTCTTAGCTCTCTTCTATGACTTTTATGGTTTCATGTCTCACATTTAGGTCTTTCATCCATTTTGAGTTTATTATTGTGTATGGTGTAAGAAAGTAGTCCAGGTTTATTCTTTTGCATGTAGCTGACCAGTTTTACCAAAACTATTTCTTGAAAAGATTTTCTGTTTCTCATTGGATAGTCTTTCCTATTTTGTTGAAGTTTAATTGACCATATAATTGTGTGTTAAATTATGGGTTTTCTATTCTGTTTCATTGATCTATATGTCTATTTTGTGTCAGTACTATCCTGTTTTGATTACTACAGCTTTGTAATACAATTTGAAGTCTGGAATTGTGATCCCTCCAGCTTTGTTTTTCATTTTTACAACTGTTTTGATTATTTGGGGTCTTTTTGTTCCATACAAATTTTAGGATTGTTTATTCTAGTTCTGTGAAAAATTCTCTTGGTATTTTGATGCAGATTTCATTAAATCTGTAGATTGCCCTTGGTAGTATACACATTTTAACAATATTTATTCTTCAAGTCCATGAGCATGGAATGTTTTTCCATTTCCTTGTGTTGTCTTAATTCTTTCATAAATGTTTTATAGGTTTCAGATATTTTATTATTTTTTGTACAATTGTAACTGGGATTATATTATTAATTTCTCATTCTGCTGCTTCGTTATTGTTGAATAGAAATGAAATAAATTTGTTTACAATGATTTTGTATCCTGTAACTTTTCTGAATTATTTATCAATTCTAACAATTTCTTTTGGTGGATATTTTGGGTTTCTGATATAGAGTATCCTGTCATCTGCAAATAGTAAAAGTTTGACTCCCTTCTTATTGATTTGGCTGTCTTTTATTTCTTTTTGTTGCTTAATTGATATGGCTAGGGTTATCAGTACTATCTTGAATACAAGTGGTGAAGGTGAACATCCTTGTCTTGTTACTATTTTTAGGGGTAAAGCTCTCAGGTTTCTCCTCATTATGATATTCACTGTGGGATTTTCATATATGTCTTTTAGTATGTTGAGGTATGTTTCTTCCAAACTTAATCTGTTGAGGGCTTTTATTAAGAACAAATGTTATATTTTGTCAAATGTTTTTTTTAGCATTTATTGAAATAATCATATGGGTTTTGTCCTTTCTCTTATAGATGTGATGTATCACATTGATTGATTTCTCAATATTGAAACACCCTTTCATTCATTACATGAATAAATCCCACTTGATCATGGTGAGTGATTTTCTAATATATTATTGGATTCAGTTTCCTAGTATTTTGGTGAAGATTTTTGCATTTGTGTTCATCAGAGGTGTTGGCATGTAGTTCTCTTTTTTGTTGATTTTTATTTGTTTTGGTATCATGGTGATACTGGCCTCACAAAATGAATTCAGAAGTTTTTCTTTTTCTTCTCTATTTTCTTTTCTCCCAATATTTAATTTAAATTAAAGTAATTTAACATATAGTGTACTATTGGTTTCAGGAGTAGAATTTAGAGATTCATCACTCACATATAACACACAGCGCTCATCAAATCAAGTAACCTCCTTAATGCCCCTCACACATTTAGCCCATCTTCCATCTACCTCCCCTCCAGCAACCTTCAGATTGTTCTCTATTAAGAGTCCTTTATGGTTTGCTTCCCTCTTGTTTTTGTCTTATTTTACTTTACCTCCTCTTTCCCTTATGTTCATTTTTTTAAAAATTCCACATATGAGTAAAATCATATGGTATTTGTCTTTCTCTGACTGATTTATTTCATTTGGCATAATACAGAAAAGCTCCATCCATGTTCTTGCCAATATAAAAATATTTCACTTTTCTTGATCACCTATTAGCAGAAAGCCATGGGGGAGGGGAAGAAGGGAAAGAAAAAATGACACAGAGAGGGAGGGAGACAAAACATAAGAGACTCTTAAATACTAAGAATAAACTGAGGGTTGAGGGGAGTATGGAAGGGAGGAAAGTGGGTGACGGGCACTGAGGAGGGCACTGGTTGGGATGAGCACTGGGCGTTGTATGGAAACCAATTTGACAATAAAAAGTTAAAAAAAATCAGTTGTATATATATACACCACATTTTCTTTATCCATTCATCAGTTGATGGATATTCGGATTCTTTCCATAATGTGGCTATTATTGATAGTGCTGCTATAAACATTGGGTTGCATGTACCTCTTTGAAGCAGTAGTTTGGTATCTTTTGCTATCCCTTAGTAGTAAAATTTCTGGGTCATAAGGTAGCTCTATATTTAACTTTCTGAGGAACTTCCACACAGTCTTCCAGAGTGGCTGCAACAGTTTGAATTCTCGCCAACAGTACAACAGGGTTCTCCTTTCCTTGCATCCTTGCCAATACCTATTGTTTCTTGAGTTGTAAATTTTAGCCATCCTGAGAGGTATGCGGTGGTATCATTATCTCATTTTGGTTTTGATATGACTTTGATCATTTTATAATGTGTCTGTTAACCATTTGTATGTCTTTTCTGGAGAAAGGTTTGCCCACATCTTCTGCTCATTTCTTAACTGGATTATTTGTTTTTAGGCGTTGAGATTAATAACTTCTTTATATATTTTGGATACTAGCTCTTTATCCAATATATCAATTGCAATTACCTTCTCCTATTCCATAGGTTGCCTTTTAGTTTTGTTGATTGTTTTATTCGCTGTGAAGTTTTTATTTTGATGAAGTGCCAATAGTTTATTTTTATTATTGTTTCCCTTGTCTGAAGCAAAGTGTCTAGTAAGAAGTTGCAATGGCAGGGGTTAAAAAAGTTGCTCTCTATCTTATCTTCTAGGATTTTGATTGTTTCCTGTCTCACATTTAGGTCTTTCAGTCATTTTGAATTTATACTGAGTATGATATAAGAAAGTGATACACTTTCATTCTTCATGATACTGTCCAGTTTCTGTGCACCATTTGTTGGTGAGACAGTATTTTTTTTCCATTGCATATTCTTTCCTGCTTTGTCAAAGATTAGTTTTCCATACAGTTGTTCAGCTATTTCTGGGTTCTCTATTCTGTTCCATTAATCTATATATCTGTTTTAATGCTACTAGCATACTGTCTTGATGATTACAGCTTTGTAATACAGCTTGAAGTCCAGAAATGTGATGATTCCTGCTTTTCTTTTCTTTTTCAAGATTGCTTTGACATAACAGGGATGTCCGCTAGCACCACTGTTGTTCAACATAGTGTTTTGAGTCCTAGCCTCAGCAATCAGACAACAAAAGGAAATAAAAGGCATCCAAACCGGCAAGGATGAAGTCAAACTTTCACTCCTTGCATATGCCATGACACTGTATGTGGAAAAACCGAAATACTCCACCAAAAAAAAAAATACTAGAACTTATACATGAATTCAGCAAAGTCCTAGAATGTAAAATTAATGTATAGAAGTTGGTTACATTTGTATACACTAATAATGAAGCAGCAGAAAGAGAAATCAAAGAATTGATCCCATTAATAATTACATCAAAACTCATAAAAAACCTAGGAATAAACCTAACCAAAAATGTAAAAGATCTGTACGTTGAAAACTATAGAAAGCTAATGAAAGAAATTGAAGAAGACACAAAGACATGGAAAAGCATTACATGCTCATGGATTGGAAGAACAAACATTGTTAAAATGTTGACACTACCCAAAGAAATCTACATATTCAGTGCAATCCCAGTTATAATAACACCAGCATTCTTCACAGAGCTAGAACAAGCAATCCTAAAATTTGTATGGAACCACAAAAGACCCTGAATAGGCAAAGTAATGCTTTAAATGAAAACTGAAGCTGGAAGCATCACTATTCTGGACTTCAAACTGTATTACAAAGTTGTAATCATCAAAACAGTATGGTTCTGGCACAAAAACAGACACATAAATTAATGGATTCAAATAGAGAACTCAGAAATAGACACACAAATGTGTGGCCAACTAACTTTCGACAAAGCAGTAAAGAATATCCACTGGAAAAAAGACAGTCTGTTCAGCAAATGGTGTTGGGAAAACTGGACAGAGACATGAAGAGGAATGAACCTGGACCACTTTCTTATACCATACACAAATGTAAACTCAAAATGGATGAAAGTCTTAAATATAAGACAGGAAACCATCAAAATACTAGAGGAGAAAACAGACAACATCTTCGATCTAGGTCACAGCAACTTGGGAGACATCTTTCCCAAGGCAAGGGAAATAAAAGCAAACATGAACTATTGGGACTTCATCAAGATAAAAAGCTTCTGCACAGTAAAGGAAACAATCAACAAAACTAAAAGACAACTAATGAAATGGGAGAAGATCTTTGCAAATTACATATTGGATAAAGGACTAGCATCCAAAAATCTATAAAGAACTTATCAAATTCAATATGCAATAAACAAATAATTCAGTGAAGAAATTGATGAATGACATGAACAGGCACTTTTCCAAAGAAGACATCAAGATAGCTAACAGACACATGAAAAAAAATGCTCAACATCTATCATCATCAGGGAAATATAAATCAAAATCACAATCAGATTCCACCTCATGCCTATCAGAATGTCTAAAACTAACAACTCAGGAAATAGTAGATATTGGCGAGGATGAGGAGAAAGGGGAAAACTTTTGTACTGCTGATGTGAATGCATACTGGTGCAGCTACTCTGGAAAACAGTATGGAGGTTTCTCAAAAAATTAAAAAATAGAGCTACTCTACAGCCCAGTGATTGCACTACTAGGTATTTATCCAAAGGATACATAAATGCTGATTCAAACGGGCATGTGCACCCCAATGGTTATAGCAGCATTATCAACAATAGCCAAATTATGGAAAGAGCCCAAATGTCCATCGACTGATAAATGGATAAAGAAGACATGGTATATATACACAGGGGAATATTACTCTTTCATCAAAAAAAATGAAATTTTTCCATTTGCACCAATATGGATGGAACTAGAGTGTATTATGCTAAGTGAAATAAGTCAAACAAAGATAAATATCATATGATTTCACTCATATGTGGAATTTAAAAAAACAAACAGATGAACATAGGGAAAGGAAAATAAAAATAAAATAAAAACAGAGAGGGAGACAAACCATCAGAGAACCTTAAATACAGAGAACAAACTGAGGGTTGATAGAGGGGTGTTGGGTGGGTGGATGGGCTAAATGGATAATGGGCGTTAAAAGAGGGCACTTGTTGGAATGAGGCCTAGGTATTATTTGTAAGTGATTAATCACTAAATTCTACTCTTGAAACCATTACTACACTATATGTTAACTAGCTTGGGTTTAAATAAAATAAAAGTAAAAGATTGTTTTGGCTCTTTGGGGTCTTTTCTGGTTCCATACAAATTTTAGGATTGTTTGTTCTAGGACTGTGAAAAATGTGAAAGATTACGGTAAACGTGTTGGTTGCTTTGGGTAGTATAGACATTTTAACAATATTTGTTCTTCCAATTCATGACCATGATACGTTTTTCCATTTCTTGGATCCTCCAAATTCTGTCATAAGTGTTCTATAATTTTCAGAGTACGGATATTTTACCTCTTTGTTTAGGTTTATTCCTAGGTATCTTATAGTTTTTGATGCGATTGTAAATGAGATCAATGCCTTGATTTCTCTTTCTCCTGCTTCATTATTGGTATATAGGAATGCAAGAAATTTCTGTATGTTGATTTTATGTCATTTGACTTAACTGAATTTGTGTATCACTTCTAGCAATTTTTTAAAACGTCTTCAGATTTTCCACATACAGTATTATGTCTTCTGCAAAGAGTGAAGTTTGACTTATTCCTTGTGGATTTGGATACCTTTTATTTCTTTTTGTTATCTCAGTGCTAAGGCTAGGACTTCCAGGACTATGTTGATCAATAGTGGTGAGAGTTGGCATCCATGTAGTGTTCATGACCTTATGGGGAAAACTTACGATCTTATGAAGAAAAAATCCTTATGGGAAAAAATGAAAGTTTTACCCCATTTAGGATGATATTAGCTGTGGGTCTTTCATATATGGGCTTTATGATGTTGAAGTTTGTTCCTTCTATCCCTACTATCTTGAGGGTTTTTATGAACAAACAATGTTGTATTTTGTCAAATGGTTTTTCAGCATCTACTGAGAGAATCATATGGTTCTTATCCTTTCTTTAATTAATAAATCATACTGATTGACTTGCCCATATTGAACTCCCCCTTCAGCCCAGGAATAAATCCCACTCGATGGTGTATAATTCTTTTAGTGGACTGTTGCATTCGATTTGCTAGTATTTTGTTTAGAATTTTTTCCATCAATGTTCGTTATCGGATATTGGCCTGTAATTCTCTTTTAGTGGAGTCTTTGCCTAGTTTTGGAATCAAAATAATGCTGGCCCCAAAAAATGAGTTTGGAAGTTTCCCTTCTATTTTTATTTTTTGGATCAGCGTCAGTAGAAAAGGTATTAATTCTTCTTTAAATGTCTGGTAGAATTCCCCTGGAAAGCCATTTGGCCCTGGACTCTAGTTTGTTGGAAGATTTTTGATTACTGATTCCATTTCCTTGTGGTTATGGGTCTGTTCAAATTTTTCTCTTTCTTCCTGTTTCATTTGTGATGGTTCAGATATTTCTAGGAATTTATTCATTTCTTCCAGATTGTCCACTTTGTCAGTATATAAGTGTTCATAATATTCCCTTATATTTGTTTGTATATTTGTGGTGTTGGTGATCTCTTCTCTTTCATTCGTGATTTTACTTATTTGGCTCCTTTCTCTTTTCTTTTTGCGTTTGGCTAGGGGTTATAAATTTTTTAATTTTTCGATGAACCAGCTCTTAGTTTCATTGATGTGTTCTACTGTTTTTTGTTTTGTTTTGTTTTTATCATTTATTTCTTCTCCAATCCTTATTTCCCTTCCTTTGCTGGTTTTGGGCTTTATTTGTTGTTCTTTTTCCAGCTAATTAATGTGTAAGGTTAGGTTGGGTATTTGAGACTTTTCTTTTCTTCTTGTATCTGAGACTTTTCTATCTTCTATCATCTATCTCCTGTGTTGCTATATACTTCCTTCCTATTACAGCCTTTGCTGTATCCCAAAGGTTTTGGACTGTCAAATTTTTATTATCATTAGCTTCCAAGTTGCTTTTTTTTAAATTTCCTCTTTAATTTCTTGGTCAACCCATTTATTCTTTAGTAAGATACACTTTAATCTCCATCTATTTGTAGTCTTTCCAAATGTTGTCTTGTGGTTGGCTTCAAATTTCATAGCATTGTGCTCTTAAAATATGCATGGTATGATCTCAGTCTTTTTGTACTGGTCAAGGCCTGAATTATGAACCAGTATGTGATTTATTCTGGAGACTGCTCCATGTACACTTGAGAAGAATGTGTGTTTTTCTGCTTTAGGGTGAAATGCTTTGAATATATGTCCATCTGGCCCAGTGTGTCATTCAGAGCCATTGTATCCTTGTTGATTTTCTGCTTAGATGATCTGCCCATTGCTGTAAGTGGGATGTTAAAATCCCCTACTATTTTTATATTATTATCAATTAGTTTAAATGTGTTATTAATTTATTTTATATTTGTTTTCTTCCAAGTTAGGGGCATAAATATTTACAATTGGTAGATCCTTTGTTGGATAGACCCCCTAATTAGTTATAGTGTCTTTCTTCATCTCTTATTATAGTATGTGGTTCAAAATGTAGTTTTTCTGATATAAGTATAGCGACTCCAGCTTTCTTTTATGTCCATTAGCATCATAAATTGTTCTCCACCCCTTCACTTTCAATCTGGGGTTGTCTTTGGGACTAGGATGAGTTTCTTGTATGCCAACATATTAATGGGTCCTGTTTTTTTTAATCCATTCTGATACCCTTCATCTTTCGGTTGGAGCGTTTAATACATTTCCATTCAGAGTAATTGCTGATAGATATGAATTTAGTGCCATTATATTATCTGTAAAGTCACTGTTCCTATAGATCATCTCTGTTTATTTCCAGTTTTTGTTGCTTTTGATCACTCTTTCCCTCTCAATGGGTCCCCTTTAATAATTCTTGCAGAGCTGGTTTAGTGGTAATGAACTCCTTTAGTTTTTCCTTATTTCGGAAACTTTTTATCTTTTCTTCTATTCTGAATGACAGCTTTGATGAATAAAATATTCTTGACTGCATATTTTTCCCATTTAGTACATTGAATACATCATGCTACTCCTTTCAGGTCTGTAGAGTTACTATGGACACGTCTGCTGCTAACCTGATGTGTCTACCCCTGTAGATTGGACCTTTTGTCCCTAACTGCTTTCAGAATTCTCTCTTTATTTTTGTATTTTGCAAGTTTCACTATGATGTCTTGGTGTTGACCTGTTTTTGTTTGATTTTGAGGGGAGTACTCTGTGTCTCTTTGAATTGAAAGCTTGATTCCTTCCCCATGTTAGGGAAGTTCTCAGATATAATTTGTTCAATTAAACGTTCTGTCCCTTTTTCCCACTCTTCTTCTGATACTCGTATGATATGGGTATTATTTCACTTTATGGAATCACTGAGTCCCTACGTCTATATTCATGATCTAATAGTTTTCTTTCCCTATTGTTTTCAACTATATTATTTTCCATAATTTTATCTTCTATATAATCTATTTGATCCTCTGTTCTTCCATTCTCGTTGTGATTACATTCAGCCCATTTTGCATCTCAGTTATAGCATTTTTTTATTTTCACCTGACTAGTTTTCAGGTCTTTAATCTCTACAGCAAGAGCTTCTCTGGTATCTTCTATGCTTTTTTTCAAGCCCAGGTAGTATTCCTATGACTGTTGTTCTAAATTCTTATTCAGATATGTGGCTTATATTTGTTTTGAGCAAATTCCTGTCTGTGATTCCTTCTTGATCTTTATTTTGGCTAGAATTTCTCCATCTTGTCATTTTGTCTAGCCTTTTGCATGCTATGAAAACTTTTTATGTTTCATGCTCCTAAGAGTAATACTATATTAAGAAGTCGTTATACACTGTCCAGGGCTTGGCTCTTCAGGAACTGTTTCTGGTCTATTCTGTGTGCACTCTGCTGCTGTGATTCTTCTGCTCTTTCTCTCAAGTTTCTCCTCTATATAGTTCTTCTTCGTTAGCAGTGGGGAATGAATGTTTGGATCTTTAAACTAGGTAACTAGGTGTGTTTTGATTCTTTAAAAAAAAAATAAGTCTGAGGGGCACCTGGGTGGCTCAGTCGGTTAAGCGGCTGACTTCAGCTCACGTCATGATCTCACGGTCTGTGAGTTCGAACCCCGCGTCGGGCTCTGTGCTGACAGCTCAGAGCCTGGAACCTGCTTTGGATTCTGTGTCCCCCTCTCTCTCTGCCCTTCCCTTGCTCACACTCTGTCTCTATGTATCTCAAAAAATAAAAACGTTAAAAAATAAAAAAAAAAAAATAAGTCTGATTTAAAAAAAGCCACATACCAAAAAAAAAAGGAACAGAAATAAAAAAGCAAAGAGAAAAGTATAAACCTGATTTTAAAGAAAATGAAAGAAGAAAGAAAGAAAGAAAGAAAGAAAGAAAGAAAGGGAGGCTTGATCCAAAAAAGGAGAAAAGTAAATGAAAAAATAAACAAAACACTTTAAGCCTGATTCCAAAAGAAAGAAAAGAAAAAAGAAAAGGAAAAGAAAGAAAAAAACAAGGAAAGGAAAGGCGAGGGGAGGGGAGGGGAGGGGAAGGAGGGGGGGAGGGGGAGGGAAAAGCCTGGTCCCATTTCTACCAGAAATAAAGCTGATGCTTTGGAGCACTCAATGATCAACAGACTTGGTGCATGTCGGGTGCCTCTGTTGATCCTCTAGGGGAGAGACCCACTGCATCTTTTTACAGTCAGACTTGCTCTAGTAAAGATACAGGTGGGGTTTGGCATAAGCTGCTTCAGCCTCCATTGGAGGTGCTCTGTTGCTCACTAAAGTTCCGTTGTGTTTGTGAGAAGAGGGATAAGATAACATCACCTTGCTCTTTCCTTCCCATAGAGGGGAGCTCATGTTCTGTCGCTGTTCAGGAAACCTTCACAGACAAGCCACAGTCTCCCCTCCTGTGTCCCAGGCTTCCATCAGATCCCTGCCCTCAGTCTGTCTGTGCCTGGGCCATCAACATGCCTGGCACCAACATGCCTGGCAGAATTCCAGCACCACTTTTTGCAAAAACTTGTGATAGTCCCCCCCCCCCACCTCATTCCCTAGTGAATTATTTTGGGATAGTGCTTTTCTTGCATGAACCTGACATACTGCTCTCTCTCCCACTCTTTCTCCTGTCTGCAAAAAGGGCTCTGTACCTTGTACAGCACTATGGCTTTTCTCTCCCCCAGTTCACCTCTCTGCACTTCATGCCTGCCGTGTTCCCTCCCTCAGATTATGGAGATTGTTCTCTTATTCCTCAGATCAGTTTCCTACGTGTTCATTTTATTTGGTGTTGATCTAGCTGTGTTGGAGAGATGAGACAAGCCCAGGTATCCCTACTATTCGACCGTCTTAACTCCTCCTCTCTCCATATTTTTTAGTATGGTTTGAGAACAATAGGTATTAACTCTTCTTTGAGTTTGGTAGAATTCACCTGTGAAGCCATTTGGTCCTGGACTTCTTTTGTTGTTGGTAGTAGTTTTTTGATTACTGATTCAAACTCCTTTGTGGGTAATTGGTCTGTTCAAATTTTCTTTTTTTTTTCCTGCTTCAGTTTTGATAGGTTATATGTTTCTAGGAAATTTTTACAGACTTTGTTTTTTTTTTGTTTTTCTTTTTTTAAATTTTTTTTAATGTTTTTATTTATTTTTGAGAGCAGGAGAGACAAAGCATGAGTCGGGGAGCGTCAGAGAGAGAGAGAGGGAGACACAGAATCGGAAGCAGGCTCCAGGCTCTGAGCTGTCAGCACAGAGCCCGACGCGGGGCTCGAACTCACAGACTGTGAGATCATGACCTGAGCTGAAGTCGGACGCTCAACTGACTGAGCCACCCAGGTGCCCCCAGACTTTGTTTTAAAGTCTCTTTTTTTCTGATATAAATATTGCTACTCTTTTGACATCCATTTGCATGATAAACGTTTCTCCATCCCTATACTTTCAATCTGCAGGTGTCTTTAGTTCTGAAATGAGTCTCTTATAGGGAGAATACAGATGGGTCTTGTTTGTTATCCACTCTGTACCCCTATGTCTTTTGATTGCAGCACTTAGTCTGTTTACATGCAAAGTAATTATTGATCTCTACCTGGGCAGCACGACAAGGAGGAACTTATTCTGCCAATATCCAAGCATTGGTTGCTGTAAGCTCTGCCCCTCTTCTCCATCACATCCTGATCTCCAAAGGTCAAGCTCTCAAATTTTCCCCACAATCCCCATGAGTGAGATTTGAATGGTCCTCCGGGAAGTGAACCACAATGTTGGAGAAGCTATATGTCCACCTTGGTTTTTCCCACTGGAGGAGCCATATCATTAATGCAGTTTCCCTCTCATTATTGCACAGTGTCTGCCTATGGTAGCAGTGGTGTGTTCAGAGTGTAGCCATTCCTTTTATGTTTTCAATGCATTCCTTCTCATTCTCTATGGTCCAGAGGGTTGCTTCATCCTTATCCATTAGTTGTGGGATTTTCACAATGGTGTCTTGTCAGTGGATAATTGCTAGTTTGTCATCTTGTGAGGAAGACTGAAGCCAGAAACATTCTATGTTGCCATCTTGATCCAGATAGATTTATTTTTCACCACTAGTTAATTAACTGGACTATGGTGTGCTTTAGTGTGAACCAAAACAAAAGGTAGAAAATATTTAACTCATCAAAGTTGTTGGGCAAGAATTTATTTTAATTACAATGGTCAACCTTTAGCAAGAGAGTGGAAAGAAAAATATAATGAAGTTCCGCATAAAGAATAGTAAATAAACACGGTATCTATGCAATGCCCAACTTGTTGCATTAAAATCCTCAAGTGCGTTTGATGGATCATTTTCCCAATATCTGCGTGTATCCATCAAATAGCATTGTAGCTCAATAAATGAGTTGACTATTCTCTCTGGATATGTAAGAAAAATGTAGTAATAACTACTGAAAATAGACCATGTTTTAAAAAGAAGTTCTGCCACTTGATATGTGTGCGACTTCCAGTAGGTTATTTACTTCTCCTTCCTTCATTTTCATCAACTCTAATGTGAAAATGATATAAAGTAAGTAATATTTACTTCAAAACATTACTGAAATTACTAAAATAGTTAATGTATATAAACACTTAAAATGTGTTTGACATATACTAAGAATTAGCATTACTATTATTTGCGCAAATGGAGCGATTTTTAAATGAGAAAGCTACTAACAAGTTGCATCCTAATCCCATGGGGAATTGAAAAAATACTAAATGATTTTAAAATAAGGTAAAATGTGACCGTCTTTTAAATTGGTACATAAAGAAGACTTTCTTTCCATCGATGTAACAAAATGTAAGAAAGTGGGAATCATCATTTAGTTGTTAAAGAAAATAAAACATTGCCATCTATTGTGAATGGTTTAGATCAGTGCTGTCCAATACAGTGCCTATTAACCACATGTGGTTATCAAGCCCTTGAAATACGGCTAATCAGAATTATATTATATCGTAAGGGTAAAATACACACTGGATTTTGAAGATTTGATGTGAAAGTAAAAGAAAGTTTAAATATCTTATTAATATTTTTTATAGATTATATGAAGTTATAATATTTTTGAAATATTGGGTTAAATACAATATATTAATTATATTAATCACAACTGTTTTGTTCTCACTTTTGTCCTGTAGCTACTAGAAAATTTAAAATTGTACATGGGCTTGAATTATATTTCTGTTGGACAGCAGTGGTTAGATATTACTACTGTAAGTGTGATCTGTAACCAGTGACATCTCCCAGGAGTTTGGTAGAAATTTAGAATCTCAGGTTTTGTCTAAATATACTTTTTTACATTTAACATGATTTTTAGATAATTCCTAAGCACATTACAGATTGAGAAGTGCTGCATTCATTAGCCTAAAGACACTTATCAGTATAATAATATTTTAGGTTCTAGTCCCAGAAACCTACATGATGATTTAATGACCAATGCTTATCTTTTATAGGATGACCTAACTAGAAATAATATTTCCTGAATTTTGGTTTTTAAATATTTTCTCTTTAGTTGTAATTTATTATTTTCCATAGTTAAGGGAAGATACTGGATGGGTGTTCAATACCAGTTTTCCAACAGTGAACTTAAGAGGGCTTTTTTAGTGAATTGAAGGGCCTGGGGTAGATTGAGATGGGGAGTATTTCAGGAAATCTGGGCTTCTGGCACTAAGCTAAAAGCATAAATTATTACAGCCATGTATTGTCATGAGAGGAAATGGCTAAAGCATTTGACTTCCTATAAACAGCCAATTACACTTTAAAAATCTAATGTATTATATTCTTATGTAAAATGAGTGCTAAACATCTCATTACAGATCCCTCCATAGTAGGGACACAAATAACCTATGTTTATTTGAAATAATAATTTTAAAAAAAGATGCCTAATGAAACGAGAATTTTGCTTCATAATTTCTAGTTCAAGAAATACAACAGGAAAAATCAGGCAAATTCAATAATATAAATGCAAAATAGAAAATGAAACCCTGAGTGTATATCCAGCATCAACATTTTAAGAAGAAAGGTATGTAGGGATTTTTTTTAATTAAAATGAGTGTTAAATTAGTAAATGTGAAGACTGAAAGAAAGGTAAACTGACACTTTTTGGTAAGTTAACGTATTTAACAATGTTAGGAATGCAGTACCTAAATAAAGCAACTTAAGAAGACAGTAAGCTTGGCTGTAGTTACAAGATATTTCAGCGAAGTACTGGAGACAACCAATAGCATCAAATTTAGCAGAGAACAGATACTGATAAAAAAATATTTCTGTAATAACATCCAAATTCCATGATGCAATTCGAGACTGCCAACTTCTATTTGGCCTGGCATAATTTCCTGGCTCTCAAAACTAAACTTTATTATAGAATTAATTTTTTATAAAAAAATAGCCAATAAGGTCATGAATACTGTATGATTAATGAACCATATGATTGTATGAACTGTATCATTGCCAGAGTAAATGTATCATGTAATTGCGTGAATAAATGTAAAATTATACTATTAAATATGAGTCTCTGTCCACTGCGACTGATCTTTATGTGGATAAAAATTAGTTAGCACATGCCACTTCTCTTCAATTGCAGTCATTCCATGCTGCAAATCATCACTGCCCTCTCATATTTCTAATCAATTCAATTTCCTCATTTACCTTATCCTATGAGAAGGATCGCTATACCTAACAAATAAAAATACAAGACGCCCAGTTAAAGTTGAATTTCAGGTAAATAGTGAATGATATTTTAGTATTAGTATGTTGTGTGAAATAGCATTCATTATTTATCTGAAATTTAAGTTTAACTGGGTGTCTTGCATCTAGCAAAAGTACTTCTGTACATTTGTTTCCAGGCATTATTACCTATGCCATTATTACAGGCATTTCCAAATCATCCTTTCCCAGATGTGAAACATGGGATTTACCTATTGACTTACAATGAAAACTTTTCTAAAATAAACATGTAAAATAAAGATGCTAATAAAGACTTGTCCTCATCAATGACATGGAAATCCATATCTGTATGTTTCCTTTCAAAATATGGCATTTTGGGGAAAGACAGCATATAAGTTCCCAGAAAACTAGAGATCAACCTTTTAGATCAAATCCTGGGATCATTTTAGTAACTCAATCTCTGCCTCTCTCTTTTCTTCCTTTTTTAATTTATATTTTAGTCTATTTCTAAGAATGTAATATTCTTCTAAAAATTTTACTACTAGGTCTTAAGAATTGTGTTTTTTTCTTTTAATTTTTTTCTGCTATAATCAAACTTTTTTACTTTTTGTAGTCATCTCTCTTCCTGTGTCTTCTCAGGTCATTCTCCCCAGAGTCTATGCATTTGTGGGCACGTACAGGCGCACACACACACACAAACACACACACACACAGTCTTTCTCTGTCACTTTAATTTTTGCTCTCTCAAGGAGACTATTGTCAGAGGACAGTTTTTTCCTTAGTTTCCTTTTGACTAAAGCAGGACTGTTTTTTGTTACAAAATAAAAGATAGATTTTAGAATTTTTTTTTTTTTGCCATAGACTGACATATAGAAGGTTTCTGTCATTTATCAAGAGATTATTAAAAATAAGGGGGGAGATGTGAACATTTTGTTTCTTACATTGAATTTGTATTATCAAAGAACCCTGTGGTTTTTAAGAATCACTGTCACTTTCTTTGTCTTTTCCTATTTCCCACAGTTGTGTGCTTTTTCTGCCAGGACCCCTTAATGTCTTTAGCAATAACCAATTTGATATTGGCAAGGAAGTTGATGTACAAAAAAATAAATAGCATTTTTTAAAGATTAAGTTGAGCTCTTACCGTCTTCCATTTAAAATAGATTCTCTATTCTCTAATAGACATTTCTTTACAAAAGTCACATAATGATTGAAATGATACACAAATATCCTCAGAGCTGAAAATTACTGTAGGAGAGAGGTACAAAAATAAAAATTATATTCAAACTCTTTGTAGCAAGATGTCTAAGAACGCATGCTTCATTATAAAATTCAAAATTCTTCAAATATGTTAAACATTTTGCTCACATCCTCCATCAGTCTTGAAGTGGTGTATACCACCCAATAATTATCCCAGGCATGACCCACACTATTACCTATCTAAGGCTTTAGTAAATCTCTAATTCTTAGAAGCTCGAACAGTACCTTAGATGACTTCAGTATTCCTATGTTTGACCCTGGCATTTGAGTTGCTTGACCTCCTCATCCAATGTTGTTGTTTTTTTTTTTTTTCATAATCATAGCTCTCTCCAGTAAACACAAGAGAAGGCAAATGACAAATGTTTCATAGCTATTTCCATTTGTCAATGTCCAAATTGTAAGTTCTATCAGCTATCCACTATTTATTGTGCCATTATCTCTATAATCTTTGTATATCCTTGTTTTTCACCAAAAGCTTCTTTTTAAAACCTTCCAAAGTTGCATCTGATAATTTTGGTGTATAATGAGCATCTGTAGGTGAAATGTGAGCTGGTGAAAAGTTGTATGCTGCTTTAAATAAGACAGCATAACATTCATTCACATGAAGTGCCAAGTTTATTTCTTTGTTTTTGAAAATACTTAAGCCAATTTTACTCACCACCACTCGTTCCAAATAAGTTTGAAAATATAAAGTATGACAAGATAATTCTGTTAGGTCGACATCAGATAACTCCTGTTATCTCATTCAGTTCATTCAAGATCTTGTATAAGTTAAGACATTGTTATTTGCTAATTTTGTTAACCTATCATAAAGTAGCCATTTGTAGAATCAGAATCACAACCTCCTAAGAGCTATCATCTGGTTAAAAAAAACTTTACTGAAAAAACACTTAATCTAACTATTTTCAAAAAGCAGTTTGTTATTTTTTGTTAATACTCCATGGTCTTGGGAAATGATCACTTAGAATAAAATTAATTCCCCTGTGCCAGCTTCTATAGGTAATTGAAAACTTAAAGGTTATTGTGATCATTTTTGCTGGAGAGCACAAATAAAAATTAATTTAAAGAAATAAAGTTAGTGAAACAAGTTATTCAGCTTTAGTGACATAATCACATTTTCCAATCTGTTTAATCTTTAAACAGTTGTAGGGATATGAATACCACACATGCTCAGTTATGAAGTTACACAACTGTTGGAGTTGTGACACCCTATGTGCTTGATTTCTTGACACTTCTTTCAAAAAGTACAGCCTATTTTGCAGCTTACTGTCAAGATTATATCTGTTCCATGAGTCGGTGAAAGTATTCATAGAAAGTTTAAAGAGGTACTGAAAATGTACTCACTTAAAACACAGAGCTGCACAAACTCTCTTCTAATTATTTTCTTTGTAGAGTAATTTTGATAATTTTCAGTCAACTCTTAAAACATATGAAAGGATCTTGATTGACACATATACGAGATCAGGAAACGTAGTTTAAAACATGGTTCATTCTTAGTTATTCAGAAATTTTTCTTATATTTCACTTCATTTAGTCATGTGTATAAGACATCCTAAGTGGATTATATATTTCTCAAACTTTAGGCTAGCAATATTTAGTACAATGATTGATACATATAGGAAATTATAAGTAGATAATTATAACAATACATTAATTCATTCATTTACCAAATATATACTGTGTGTTAGACAAAAATAGACAAGGTTCTTGCCCTCATGAAACTTACAGAGTAGTGAGAAAGAAAGAGATGAAATATAATTATTTAAATTAAAATATGATAAGAGCAGGATAATTACAGTGTGGTTTAAAGCTTTGAAGTTAAAGAAAAGAGACCACAAAAAGATAAAATCACAAATGAAGGGGTGATTACAACCAATCCCTCAGCAATATAAGCGATTGTCAGAGAATACTATGAAAAACTATATGCCTTCAAATTGGACAACCTGAAGGAAATAGACAAATTCCTAAACAGCCACATGCTATCAAAACTCAAATGGGAAGAAATAGAAAACTTGAACAGACCCATAACATAACTAGTGAAGAAATTGAATCAATTATCAAAAATCTCCCAACAAATAAAAGTCCAGGACCAGATGGCGTCTCTGTGGAATTTTACCAGACATTAAAAACAAGAGTTAATACCTATCCTCCTCAAGCTATACCAAAAAATTGAGATGGAAGGAAAACTCCCGGACTCATTCTATGAAGCCAGCATCACTTTGATTCTCAAACTAGAGAGACAACCAACAAAAAAAAAGAGAACTACAGGCCAATATCCTTGATGAATATGGATGCAAAAATTCTCCACGAGACACTAGCGAATCGAATTCAACAGCATAGAAAGAGAATTATTCACCGTGATCAAGTAGGATTCATCCCTGGGTTGCAGGGATGGTTCAATATTTGCAAATCAATCAATGTGATACATCACATTAAGAAAAGAAAAGATAAGAACCAGACGATCCTGTCAATAGATGCAGAAAAAGCATTTGACAAAATACAGCATCCTTTCCTAATAAAAACTCTCGAGAAAGTCGGGACAGAAGGAACATACTTAAACATCATAAAAGCCATATATGAAAAGCCCACAGCTAATATCATCCTCAATGGGGAAAAACTGCGAGCCTTCCCCCTGAGATCAGGAACATGACAGGGAGTTCACTCTCACCACTGCTATTTAACATAGTGTTGGAAGTCCTAGCATCGGCAATCAGACCACAAAGCAAAATAAAAGGCGTCAGGATAGGCAAGGATGAAGTCAAACTTTCACTTTTCACAGATGACATGATACTGTACATGGAAAACCCGACGGAATCTGACAAAAGCCTCCTAGAACTGATCCATGAATTTGCAAAGTTGCAGGATACAAAATCAATATACAGAAATTGACTGCATTCCTATACACCAACAATGAAACAATAGAAAGAGAAATAAAGAAGAGAATCCCATTCACAATTGCACCAAAAACAATAAAATACCTAGGAATGAACCTAACCAAAGATGTAAAAGATCCTCTACGCTGAAAACTATAAAAAACGTATGAAGGAAACTGAGGAAGAAACAAGGAAATGGAAAAACATCCCATAATCAAGGATTGGAAGAATAAATATTGTTAAAATGTCAATACTACCCAAAGCAATCTACACATTCAATGCAATCCCAATAAAAATTGCACCAGCATTCTTCTCAAAACTAGAGCAAACAATCCTAAAATTTGTATGGAACCACAAAAGACCCCGAATAGCCAAAGTAATACTGAAGAAGAAAACCAAGGCGGGAGGCATCACAATTCCAGACTTTAACCTCTACTACAAAGTGGTAGTCATCAAGATAGTATGGTATTGGCACAAAAACAGACACATAGACCAATGGAATAGAATAGAGAACCCAGAAGTGGACCCGCAAACATATGGCCAACTAATCTTTGACAAAGCAGGAAAAAATATCCAATGGAAAAAAGACAGCTTTTTAAATAAATGGTGCTGGAATAACTGGACATCAACATGCAAAAGAATGAAACTAGACCACTTCCTTACACCACTCATAAAAATAAACTCTATATGGATAAAGACCTGAATGTGAGACAGGAAAACATCAAAATCCTAGAGGAGAAAACAGGAAAAAACCTTTATGACCTGAGCTGCAGCAATTTCCTACTGGACACATCTCCGAAGGCAAGGGAATTAAAAGCAAGAATGAACTACTGGGACCTCATCAAGATAAAAAACTTCTGCACGGCCAAGCAAACAACCAAAAAAACTAATAGACAACCGACAGAATGGGAAAGGATAATTGCAAATGACATATCAGATAAAGAACTAGTATCTAAAATCTATAAACAACTTACCAAACTCCACACCCAGAAAAACGAATAATCCAGTGAAGAAATGGGTGGAAAATGTGAATAGACACTTCTCCAAAGAAGACACCCAGATGGTCAACTGACACATGAAATGATGCTCAATGTCATGCATTATCAGGGAAATACAAATCAAAACCACACTGAGACACCACTCATACCAGTTAGAGTGGCTAAAATGATAAATCAGGAAACTATAGATGCTGGCAAGGATGTGGAGAAGCAGGTACCCTCCTACACTGTTGGTGGGTATGCAAACTAGTGTAGCCGCTCTGGAAAATGGTGTGGAGTTTTCTCAAAAAAATGCAAATAGAACTACCCTATGACCGAGGAATAGCACTGCTAGGAATCTACCCAAGAGACACAGGAGTGCTGAAGCATAGGGGCATATGTACCCCAATGTTCATAGCAGCACTTTCAACAATAGCCAAATCATGGAAAGAGGCTAAGTGTCCATCAACTGATGAATGGATAAAGAAGAGGTGATATATATATACAATGGAATATTATGCAGCAATGAGGAAGAATGAAATCTGGCCATGCGTAGCAACATGGATGGAACTGGAGGGTATTATGCTAAGTGAAATAAGTCAGTCAGA
Organism: Paguma larvata; assembly: GCA_030068075.1. Classification (NCBI taxonomy): domain Eukaryota; kingdom Metazoa; phylum Chordata; class Mammalia; order Carnivora; family Viverridae; genus Paguma; species Paguma larvata. Next base: position 99,608,167 of record CM057830.1, read on the forward strand.
GAAAGACAGATACCTTATGTTTCCACGTACAGGTGGATTTTGAGAGATTTAGCAGAAAATCATGGGGGAGGGGAAGAGGGGAAAGAAAAAAAGACCCAGAGAGGGAGGGAGACAAAACATAAGAGACTCTCAAAGACTAAGAACCGACTGAGGGGTGAGGGGGGTGTGGAGAGGGGAGAGACGGGCACCAAGGAGAGCACTTGTTGGAATGAACACTGGGTGTTGTGTGGAAACCAAGTCGACAATAAATTTTTAAAAAAATAAAAAAAAAACTTTGACCTTATAATAATTACAATATAGAAGTTGAAATGTTATAGGATATGGTGGGGAATGAGCTTAGGAATTTCCTGAGCCTGCACTGATGGGTTAACAAGGCATACAGAATTAGAAAGCCATAGGATGAACACACCCACATTTGAGTAAACAAGATTATGTAAATAAGATTAGGTAAACAGGGTAAAAGCCCCCAGTATAGGACAAAGGTATAAGAATAGGGAATCTGAGGATGAAAACATCCAAGATGAGGTAAACGAGATTATGTATTCAGGGTAGAAATGCCCCCCAACTTAGTACTATAGCAGAAAGCTACTTTCACAAGAAGGAAGGACCAAATTAGGTAAACAGGTAAATAGAGCTATAGACCTCTGTGTTTGGGGGGGGGGGTAGTTGCCCAGAGGGGAGTTCATTAGCAAAAGAAAGGTTCCTTGTTGACCTTTAGGTAGCATACTTTCTTTCTTGCCCCCTAGCTCAGCTTAGCTAAATAGAGGTGGAGCCTCATGTTTTCTGTAAACAACCTTCTGTCCAGCACTAGAATCTTGTTTTGTATTGACCCAAACACCTAACACAGCATATGTCCGAAACCTTCTTTTCTCCATGCCCATGAGTTAATGTTCTCAGTTTCATTGTCTCTCTGCACACCCATCAGGCTTGCAAGCCTTCTGATCTTAATAAAAATGAAGCAACGACACTTATTCAGGGCTCTTGTCTTCTGGACATTAGCCTCTCTGCATTTTTAATCCTGTGTCCCCCTTTCTTGCTGGATATGAAAGAACTCTAGACCCAGAGTCTACGACAGGATGTATATGCTTTCTGGCTTTAAAGTCTGTAAAGATGTTGAGATGGGCAATTACATGTGTATGAGGTTGCATTTCTAAGGAAGCTTGCTTTTAACTTGGATTAGGACCGTTGGAGAATTCAGCACTGATCATAGGAGGGAGTGGGAAGTAAAAGAGTTTTTGTTTTTTTAACCCTATGTGCCCATTTCTACCCCTTTCTCGCAGGCATGTGGGATAAATAAATATTAATGTAAAATACCCACAGAACATAAATGCGATATTAATATATATGTGCAAGTAAAAACTCTGTACACATATGTTTGAGGTAGTAATAACAAAAATCATGGCATTACTGTCAAGAAATGTATAAAATATGTGTACAAACATAAACAACGGAGTTCATTTCATTAATCATATAAAACTACATATAAGAGTTTTGATTATTATTTAATAAGTTATACCAGTAAGTCTTTTACATGTTACTAAGCACAAAAATCAGCATAATTACTGGTGTTATATCACTGATACTGTATGTTTTCTTTACTGATTTGGTTGCAAATGTGCCAACCACTATGATACTTCCTTTCTCCTTATTCTTTTCCTTTCTTTCTCTTATTAGCTAAATTGTGGAATCACCAGTTAATTAATTTCGGGATTTTGGCATGTGGTATAAAAAAATACTTGAAGTTAGCATTCCTTGATCTGCTTAACATTAGATTTAGCATTTTTCACCATTTCAGCCATAATAGCCAGTTTGATAATATCCTGATGATGCAACATTTTTTTATACCCAATGCTACTAGACATGTTTCTTAATGTGGTGAAAATGACATTTCTGGAAAATGTAAATGGAATTTGTTTTATTACCATAAAACTGTTAGAAATATCCTTCAGAGTCTATTGAAATTTAATTCCATCACAAATGATTTATACTATATTTTTCCAGTGCATATCAATATTTTATAAAATATATTCTATTTGAGCTATTTTAAGGGAGTCAGTATAGTTTTTAAAGGATTGAAATGAATAATGCTCTAAAGACCCTGTGTAAAGTGAATAGCCTTTGATAAGTACCTTGAAATATATATGCATTATAGGAAGGCATTTTTAAGTACGGTTTTCTAGAGCTCAGTACTTGGGATGTTTAGCACATAAATATCTTAATAAATGGTAACCTTTATTATTCTTAACTTCCTTCTCAGTCCCTATTCAAAGTTGGAGACATTTTTAGATATGTCAAGTTCTCAGAGAATGCTAGTTTTCTTTAGCTTTAGTTTTTTAAAGCTTTCTGTCTGGAGCACTTTCCTCAAACTGTCTGCTTTATGGTCTCTTAATTCATTCTTCTGGGGTCAGCTCAAGTTAAAGTTTCAATCATGACTTATTTCAATTCCACCCACCTATACACCACTGCTTACTTCCAGGATAGCATTTTTCACACTGTATAATTATAGGTATTCTTTCTCCAATAATGAAAATGACTTTGTGTTTTCCGATTGCAAAAATAATATATACTACTGTAGAAAAAAGGTAATTAAAAGGGATGGCAATTCTATTTGACATTCTTTCAGGAATCTATCCATAATTGTCTGCACATAAGTACACATTCACACTCATATCAACAATGTTATATATAAATCAGAATACACTATCAATGCTTTTTTTACCCTGAAATTTTCCTCAGCCATATGTTGTGGACGTCTTTGCATATCAATGCATAAAAAGAATATTACATTTTAATGGCTGCATAACATTATGCTTATGAATACATCTTTGAATATTTAAACAATTCCACAAATGATAGACAATTAGGTATCTGTAGGTTAAGAATATTAGCTTTACAATGGCTCTTAAATCCGTACCCTTCTTCAAATCTCACTGCCACCATCTACTCTAGTTCAGGCCTTCACTAAATCTTATCTGGTCCACATATTAGACTTCTAGCTTCCTAATTAGTCAATCTCTGCACATTCCACTTTGTTCTATACACTTTGCTGAAGCAGTGCTGATTATTTTCTTGCTCAATAACTCCCATTGACCCCTTTTTACCTGATCTTCAGTCATTATGGACAAAAACATTACCTCTCCAACCATATGTTCAGTTCTCATTTGTTCCAATATTAAAATATGGGTTAAGCCCAACTGTGTTTTGTCTGGCCTATGCAGTGTTTTAAAACTTAGTGAATCTGAATGCTTTCCAGTGTGACAAGCCTTTTCCTTTGTTTTAGGATAGATGAAACTAATTCCCATTGTCTTCAACTTTGCCAGCTGTTTCGCACATTTTCACTATTTGACCTCTGAGGATACACATTAAACATAACTTACATTTCCACTAGGTCAAATTATTGTATTTCGTGAATATTTGCCCCTTTACTTCTCACCTTCCTGCCACTGTACATTCCTTTCTGTTTTTTCTTTACCAGAAAATTACTGTTTTCTAATTTATAATAATCAAAATTTATGCAACCTTATTTCAAACCACTATTAAATGCAAATAATTTTGTGAAGTTTTTCCTGTGCTTCTGAACAATATAATATTTCTCTCTTTCTCTCTTTTTTTTAAATCCCTGTGGTACTTTTATGACTTATTGTTTACCATTTAATTTTCTATTTGGTACTATAAGCATTTTAATGCTGATCCCTTAGCTAGATTCTATAAGATATTGAAATAATGCACAATCTGCACCTACTCTGTGCAAGACACTAAGCTAAAAGATGCAGCAAATAAATGTAAGTTCTTGAAGGAATTTGAAACCACATCTGGGAGAAGATAAGGTAAATGAAGTAATGGCTACAGGGCTTGGCCACATCTTTCGGGAAGTCAAGTGCTTATTGCTACAGTACTTAGAAATCCCAGTGGCTTATTTTCTTTCACTCACATCTTCTAACTCTCTGCACTTTCTGAATTCCAATATCTATAGCTATTCCCATGATTTTATATTTTGTGCTATCTTTCTCATCACTCAAAAGCTGTTTTTCATTGATCTCCTTCAAATCTCTCACACAAGGCATTTCTGCAAGTTCAATTTAGGATGATATGCCTGCTCTTAAAAGCTTTAGTTTACCTCATGACCACATATTTCACTATCAGTTTTATTTATGGAGTTCAGCTATCTGCCTTTATATTGGATCTCTTGTATTAGAGTTATCCAGAGGAAAAAAATAAATATATATTCCTGTAATGAATTCATATAATATATGGATATATTATATAATGAGAAAATAATATGTAATATTGTATATTTCCATACACACACACACACACACACACACACACACACACTGTATGATATGGATTCATTATAGGAATTGATTCTCATGATTATGGAGGCTGAGAAATCTCATGGTCTGCCATCTGCAAGTTGGAGAAGCAGGAAAGCCAGTGGTACAATTCCAGTAGGAGTCTGAAGGACTTAAGAACCAAGGGAGCAAATGGTGTAAATTCCAGGTCAAGTCTAAAGGTCCTGGTGATGTCTCAGTCTAAGTCCAAAAGCCCAAGAACCAGGACCACTGATGTCTGAGAACAGAAGATGGATGGTTTATTTCAAGCAAAGAGCAAATTTGCTCTTCCTCCAAATTTTTGTTCTATGCAGACCCACTGTGGATTAGATCATGCCCACACATATTGTGAAGGCAATCTTTACTCAGTCTACCAGTTCAAGTGCTAATCTTTTCTGGAAATACCCTACAGACACACCTAGAAAAAATGTTGACCAACTATATGGCAGCCCGTAGCCTGGTCAACTTGACATACAAAATTAACCATTCCACATCCTTTCTCATTTTTGTCTCTTTTCTTTGTCAAAATTAACTTTACAGTATCATTAACACTTCAACTACTCATTCCTATTCAATTTTTATACAGTACAACTTAGATATCTCTTTACATAGCATGCATTTTGGATATTACCTTAACTACATAGTTATTTAAAACTTGTTAATGTAAGTTCCAAAGAAAAGATGGTGATCTCTAACATGAAAACTTGTGTGAAACTATTTAAGGAAACAATAAAAAATATTACTATTTATCTTTGATTTTGTGTTGAGGGATGATGGGTTAGGCAAAATAGATTAACAAGGAGAAAGAGATATTTCAGTTGTGGGTAAAGTTAGGTTATGAAGAAAGTGATATCAGGAAGAACCCAAACTGGGAGATAAGTGGGAAATATGGCAGGATGAATCACAAGATTTAATTTTCTTTAAAGTCATATCGAAAACAAAAATAGTAGGGTGGCTAGGTCAGTTGAACTTCCGACTTTGGCTCGGGTCATGGCTCACAGTTTGTGAGTTCAAGCCCTGCATCTGGCTGTGATATAACAAACAGCTCAGAGCCTGGAGCCTGCTTCAGATTCTGTGTCTTCCTCTCACTCCCCCCCACCTCGTCTGCTCATGCTCTGTCTCTCTGTGTCTCACAAGTAAATAAATGTTTAAAAAATTAAAAAAGAAAACAAAATAGTAGTTATCAACACTATTATAAAACATTTTCTACAAGATTATGTCTCAGTGGATCTCACTCTGCAGATGATTTTTTTATATGGCCCATTAATTGAAAACCAACATTCTTGACAAACTCTTATACAGAAAATACTGATAGGAAACATAGCTATGACTCATTTTAATATTTGAAAAGATGGTAAAATATCATTAGTGACTAACATGATTATATGTTTATAAATCTTCAAAAAATCAACTGAAAAATTCAGAATTAAAAGAAAGATAAGTGTCCATAAAGAAAATTGATATATGTAAAATATTAGTTCTCTTATATGTTAGTAGTAACCAGTGAGAAAATATAAATTTATTTCACAATAGTAGCGGGAATGATGTCAGCAAAATGGTGGAATAGAAGTTTTCTACTTTCTTCTTCCTAAAGAATACCAATATTGACTATCAGATACAGACAAGAGTGCCTTGGTGGACAAAAATATAAATTTCCCAGGAATAACTTAAAAAGAAATGTGGATAACCTATAAAACAATAAGAACAACAGTAAAATTTTGTTGGAGATATAAAATGAAAATTAGTGAAGGGCTTGTTATAGACTAAATGTTACTCCTCAGAATTCATATGTTGAAATCTAATCCTCAATATGATGGTGTTAGAACGTGGAAACTTTGAGAAATAATTAGGTCATGAGGGTAGAGCCCTCATAAACAGGATTTGTGCTTTTTAAAAAGATTCTAGAAAGCAAGCTCACTCCTTTCCACCATAAGAAGACCTAGAAAGTCTTTGCAACTCAGAAGAGGACCCTCACCAGTATACAACCACAGTAGTACACTTATCTTGACTTCCAGCTTCTAGAACTAATAAAATAAATGTCTGTTTATAAGTCAGAGCCACATAACATTTTGAGAGGCATTGGGTATAAAATTTTGAGCAAACACAAATGAGGTTCTTGTATTCATGAAATTGCAGTCTAGTGGAAAAAATATCTATTAAGGAAAAAAAAAATATCTCAGGGGACCTGGGTGGCTCAGTAGGTTGAGCATCCAGCTTTGGCTCAGGTCATGATCTCATGGTTCATGGGTTTGAGCCCCAAATCAGGCTCACTGCTATCAACCTGTCAGTGCAGAGCTGGCTTTGGATCCTCTGTCTTCCTGTCTCTGCCCCTCCCCAACTTGCACTTTCCCAAAAATAAAAAATATATATATTAAAAAAAAGAGAGAGAAAAAAATCTCTCTCTCTCTCTCTCTCTCTCTCTCGCTCTCGCTCTCTCTCTCTCACACACACACACACACACACACACGAAAATGCAGGTTCTGGTTTCAGATAAGTAGAGTAAGCACACCCCACTCTGCCTCTCCCACTGAATACAGATAGTAAATACTAGACATAATTAAATTCTCCAGATATATGGGGTGCCTGGGTGGCTCAGTCGGTTAAGCGGCCAACTTTGGCTCAGGTCATGATCTCGCGGTCTGTGAGTTCCAGCCCTGCGTCAGCTTTGTGCTGACAGCTCAGAGCCTGAAGCCTGCTTTGGATTCTGTCTCTCTCTCTCTCTCTCTGCCCTTCTCCTGTTCACGCTCTGTTTCTATTTCTCAGAAATAAATAAATGTTAAAAAATTAAAAAAAAATAAATTCTCCAGGTATATTAGAGTAGAATAAGGGAGAATACCAAAATTAAACTTTCCACTTGAACTGCCAATAGATTTACTACTTTTTTCCCCTCTGTATTCTGTGTGGTTACATAAGAAACAATGAGGTGAGCAGCAGGAAACAATCAGAGAAATATTCAGGAGAAGTTCTGGTTCATGAAACAGGACAGGGAACTTCAAATGAGAAGAAATCTTTTATTATTTCCATTTTTTTCTCTGTATTGTTTGCAACCCAGTACCCAAGAAATTTGTGTTCATGACAGTTAGGCATACTAAAGCCATAGCACTCTATCTAGCTAGAAGACCTATAAAAGGGACTTCCTAAGCATGTACAAAGCTACAGAATTGTTCATTTATTCCTGGGTTTGTTCTATACTGTGCAGAGATTAATCTGATACAATTCAGGTGCTAAAAGCATTGAGAACTGAACAGATTACAATCTAGGTCCCCAAATGAGAGCTGGGTGAAGCGTATACAAGATGGTTACCAATAGCATTGTAAAGACTTTGGAAACTGAACTGCCATTAGAATTAAAAAAAAAAGTAGAAGGCAGATTGGAAATTTGTCTCTGAAACTAATGAGGATGCTGCCTAATAAAACAGAACTCTCAACATTCTCCAACAAGTTTAAAACAAGACCCACAGAGACATACTATTCAAAATGTCCAAAATATAATACAAAATTATCCAGCATGCAGAGGAAGAATTCAAATAAGAAAAGACAACGGAGATAAAAATGTTGAGATGACAATGAGTTTTGACTTCTGAGTCAGATTGTGCTTCAATACTGGCTTTTACAAGGATTCTCTCTTTCATCAAGCTTTAATCAGAGTCTTCTGATCTCTTTCACAACTAGGTCTCATCCTTGGCCAAATTCCTTGGTTTGCTATGGCCAATTCAGCAAGAATTCTGCCAACTCAATTTAGTAAGAAGTTTTCAACCCTTGATACCTAACCAAGTTCCTCTTAATAATTTTTCATCCACTAACTTCCTCATTCTGCCTATTGACCAAAAATACCCAGCTTCCCTATTTATTCAGAATTAAGTTCACTCTCTTTTCCCTCTTCCAATAATCTTAAATAAAGGTTTCTTGCTTGTTTAACTCTGATATAATTTTTTCTTTGATAGCTCTGCTGTTGTGACTCAGATAGGATGAAATTTGTCATTGGACTCCTATATCTCTCACCCAGAAGCCTAGATGAATAACTTAAAGCAATTATCTTTACTTCTGACTAATTGATTGAAGAACCATTGGTGATCCAAATCCTGATCCAGTGTTCTGAATGATAATCTTGAAACATCGTAAGAAAATATTTTGATTCTTAGGATTCAGACTATATACTCTTGAGTCTGGGTTAGAGTCTCAGGCTTCCATTTCGAAAGGGACCATTGGTTTAGAACGTGGGAAATTCTCATTGAATTCTCATTTTGTTTAACTTTACTACTACTAGTAATACTATTATTGGAATTTGTATTTAGATAACTCTCATTAGAATTATTTTTATTTACAGAGATCTCATTTGTAGAAATATTTTTTTTTAATTTAAAATAGTTTATTTTCAAATTGGTTTACAACAAACACCCAGTGTTCATCCCAACATGTGCCCTTTTTTAATGCCCATCACCCCCTCTCCCCCCCCATCTCCCTCACCCTCAGTTTGTTCTTAGTCTTTGAGAGTCTCTTATGTTTTATCTCCCTCCCTCTCTGTGTCTTTTTTTTCTTTCCCCTCTTCCCCTCCCCCTGGTTTTTGCTTAGTCTCACCAAGTCCACCTATTCGTGGAAACATATGGTATCTGTCTTTTTCTGACTGACTTATTTCACTTAACATAATACCCTCCAGTTCCATCCATGTTGCTACGCATGGCCAGATTTCATTTTTTCTCATTGCCACATAGACCACTTTCTTACACCACTCACAAAAATAAATTCTAAATGTAGAAATATTTTAATTCATAATTTGGAAATTTAGTGGTCTCCTTGGGAAACTTGAAATCTAAAACTAGCTCATCTAAGACTTACTTCTCATCAGCTTCACTCCTTTCCATGTTTTATGTCCTATAATCTTCCTTTTGGCTCTCTTAAACTATTTGATCAGTACCACTTCAATACCCCTACCTTTTCTACCTCTCTATCCCTCCCTTCCAGACCTTTCCCTTCACACTCTAGGCTGTCAATTCTCTGCCCTCATCTGAATATTTTGGGATTTGGTAACTGCAAAAGTAACCACGTGATGATGAAAAAGAAAACAAGAATATTGGAAGCACACTAGATTGTTTGTTCACTCAGATGGACTTTGAAGCCACCCAGACAAATGATCGGTGTCTCCTAAGTCCCTCATCCAAAATTTTATCCACAACCTCCATAAAATTCCATATCATGGCAAAAGAACATCTTCAAACTTTGTTCCACAGATATTGGTGGGAAGTTTTAGTTCTCTTACTGAGCTGGTAACTTCCGGGGTACCTGGGTCGGTTTAGTGGCCGACTTCGGCTCAGGTCCTGATATCGGAGGTCTGTGGGTTCCAGCACCGCATCGGACTCTGTGCTGACAGCTCAGAGCCTGGAGCTTGCTTCAGACTCTGTGTCTCCCTCTCTCTCTGCCGTTCTGCTCACGCTCTGTCTCTATGTCTCAAAAATAAATAAACGTTTAAAAATTTTTTAAAAATAAGTAAATATAAACAAGTGAGTTTTGTATTAGTGTATTTATGCCTGACTCATAGCTAAAATATTTGCATCTATCCTTATGTATATGTATATATGTGTATTGCATATATGTGATACTTTCCTTTCTCCAGATAGCATTAAAAATTAATTTATAAAATCTGGTACAAAGCTCTATCCTAATTGGCTTAAAGATAATCGCTTATATAAATTAAACATTTTGGAAATTCCCAATTAAAAAAAAAACTGCACCAATACTTTCAACATGGAAGAAAACAACTGCTCTTATAAAAACTAAACATATGTTCTCATAAATTGGGTAAACCTATGGCAAATAAAACTAGTTTAATATTGTTGGTTTAATAAAAGTAGGTACGTGTTCTGAGTTATTAGCATTAAGTTAAGACATATACATTTTATTCTAACTTGGTTTATTAGTCAAATAATTTATTCTATTTTCTAGATGTTAAGATTATAAAAACATAAATAATTTAATCTAATTGTGTCATTATTTAGATAAAATTTTATTTCAACAATAATTATGTTTTATAATATATCTGCTTAAAAATAGTTTCCAAAATGCTTTTGGTAACATAGAAACTTAAATTTATGCTATGTTAAATTAAGTAATAGATATTAAGTTAAAATACTGAAATATTTATTGCTAAGAATCAGTTTAAGTTTATATACTTTTGATTTCTTGTTTTTATATGGTACAGAAGCTAAATATATTTGAGTCTGTTAATAAACATGTTCCTTTTGCCACTTTGAGAAATCATACTGTAAGGAAGCACATATCTATAAAAATTGTGAGATGAGGGGCGCCTGAGTGGCTCAGTCAGTTGGGCATCTGACTTCGGCTTAGGTCAGGATCTCACGGTCCATGGGTTCTAGCCCCGCGTCGGGCTCTGTGCTGACAGCTCGGAGCCTGGAGCCTGCTTCGAATTCTGTGTCTCCTCTCTCTCTGCCCCTTCCCTGCTCATGGCTGTGTCTCTCTCAAGAATAAAATAAAAACATAAAAAAAAATGTGAGATGATAGATTCATAAGCCTTCATAAACATAGACTGCTACAAAATGCTGATACCTGCAAAACAGCTAATAATTATCCACTTCAAAGTTTTCTCTGTAAAATATGTTATTAATAGTTAAAAATTATAATTAATTTATTTAAATGAAACTACTAGAAACAATAAGGTCAAGGGAAACAATTTTGTTGGGGAAAACATGAAGGTAAGTAAGATGGTTTTTGTTAAGTAAAAAGGGAATAATTTTTGTCCTAAAGTGAAATGACTGGTTGTTCTAAACAAAGAGAGATGAAAATATAAGACAAAACCTGAATAAATACAGAAAGTTGTAGAAAGTTTGTAGAAAAGGCATCATGTTTGTGCAGTTAAACCTAAGACTGGATTTATTTATAAGGTTTTATATGTTTGTTTGTTTAAATGAGTTTAGTACCAACAGCATACAGACAGGAAATGAGAGTTTGGTTTTGTCTCTGTTAAAATCACTAAATTTTTCTTGGATTATTGGTTTATCTTAATAACAGTTTGTAAAAGGATTTTCTTCACCTTTTGAGTAATCTGTATAGGAAACAAACATTCTGTGTCTTATCAGAATAATATATTCTGCTTTATGTTGACTTTATCTTATCCTTGATTATTTAAGACATTTAATATTAAGAATATTTAACTGATACATTTTCCCGCTTTGTCAAAGATTAGTTGGCCATATACTTGCGGGTCCATTTCTGAGTTTTCTATTCTATTCCATTGGTCTATGTGTCTGTTTTTGTGCCAATACCATACAGTCTTGATGACCACCGCTTTGTAGTAGAGGTTAAAGTCTGGGATTGTGATGCCTCCCGCCTTGGTTTTATTCTTCAGTATTATTTTGGCTATTCGAGGTCTTTTGTGGTTCCATACAAATTTTAGGATTGTTTGCTCTAGCTTTGAGAAGAATGCTGGTGCAATTTTGATTGGGATTGCATTGAATGTGTAGATTGCTTTGGGTAGTATTGCCATTTTGACGATATTTATTCTTCCAATCCATGAGCATGGGATGTTTTTCCATTTCCTTGTGTCTTCCTCAATTTCCTTCATAAGTTTTTTATAGTTTTCAGTGTAGAGGTCTTTCACATCTTTGGTTAGGTTTATTCCTAAGTATTTTATGGTTTTTGGTGCAATTGTGAAAGGGATTAGCTTCTTTATTTCTCTTTCTGCTGCTTCATTGTTGGTGTATAGAAATGCCACCGATTTCTGTACATTGATTTTGTATCCTGCAACTTTGCTGAAATCATGAATCAGTTCTAGTAGGCTTTTGGTGGATTCTGTCGGGTTTTCCATGTAAAGTATCATGTCATCTGCAAAAAGTGAAAGTTTGACTTCCTCCTTGCCAATCTTGATGCCTTTTATTTTGTTTTGTTGTCTGATTGCTGATGCTAAGACTTCCAGCACTATGTTAAATAGCAGTGGCGAGAGTGGACACCCCTGTCGTGTTCCTGATCTCAGGGGGAAGGCTTTCAATTTTTCCCCATTGAGGATGATATTAGCTGCTGGGAGAATTGGACAGCAACATGCAAAAGAATGAAACTAGACCACTTTCTTACACCACTCACAAAAATAAATTCTAAATGGATAAAAGATCTGAATGTGAGACAGGAAACCGTCAAAATCCTAGAGGAGAAAACAGGAAAAAGCCTCTTTGACCTAAGATGCACAAATTTCTTACTCGACACGTCTCCAAAGGCAAGAGAATTAAAAGCAAAGATGAACTATTGGGACCTCATCAAGATAAAAAGCTTCTGCACGGCAAAAGAAACAACCAACAAAACGAATAGGCAACCAACGGAATGGGAAAAGATCATCGCAAATGACATATCGGATAAAGGACTAATATCTAAAATTTATAAAGAACTTACCAAACTCCAAACCCGAAAAACAAACAACCCAGTGAAGAAATGGGTGGAAGATATGAATAGACACTTCTCCAAAGGGGACATTCAGATGGCCAACAGACACATGAAACGATGCTCAATGTCACTCATCATCAGGGAAATACAAATCAAAACTACACTGAGATACCACCTCACACCAGTCAGAGTGGCTAAAATGAACAAATCAGGAAACTATAGATGCTGGCGAGGATGTGGAGAAGTAGGCACCCTCCTACACTGTTGATGGGAATGCAAACTGGTGCAGCCACTCTGGAAAACGGTGTGGAGGTTCCTCAAAAAAATGAAAATAGAGCTACCCTATGACCCAGCAATAGCCCTGCTAGGAATCTACCCAAGAGACACAGGAATGCTGATGCATAGGAGCACGTGTACCCCAATGTTCATAGCAGCACTTTCGACAATAGCCAAATCATGGAAAGAGACCAAGTGCCCATCAACTGACGAATGGATAAAGAAGTTATGGTACTTATATACAATGGACTACTACGTGGCAATGAGAAAAAATGAAATCTGGCCATGTGTAGCAACATGGATGGAACTGGAGGGTATTATGTTAAGTGAAATAAGTCAGTCAGAAAAAGACAGATACCATATGTTTCCACGAATAGGTGGACTTTGTGAAACTAAGCAAAAACCAGGGGGAGGGGAAGAGGGGAAAGAAAAAAAAAGACACAGAGAGGGAGGGAGATAAAACATAAGAGACTCTCAAAGACTAAGAAAAAACGGAGGGTAAGGGGGATGAGGGAGGGGGAGAGGGGGTGATGGGCATTAAAAAGGGCACATGTTGGGATGAACACTGGGTGTTATATGTAAACCAATTTGAAAATAAACTATTATAACAAAAAAAAAAGAAAATATGAAATTCCACAAATAATAAAAATAAAAAAAAAAAGAATATTTAACTGAGTCTTCTGATTTTTTAAAAAAAGCTGGGTTTTTTTCCCCAGTCATGTTACCTCCTACATGTACTTTTGAAATATTTTGTGACTTTTGTAAACTTGATAGGTAAATATTCTTTCACAGTAACTCATTATCCTAATTAGGTAAATTTCAAACCTTTTGACATTTTTGACAACTTTTGATATTTGCCTTCCCCAAATCAAACTCTAACTGAAATCTTGATCTCAAAATGACTTAAAAATCTGAGAAGATTTTTTTTCACGTTTTACAGAATGCGATGTTAAAAATAACTAAGTTCGTTTGATATATTGAATTGCATAAAAATATTGTCAAATAAGATGCTTAACCTTCCCCAGGTTATATTTGTTTGAGTAAAATGTTATTAATATAAATATTTCATAAATTATATGAGGTTCCTAAAAATTTGTAAATGCCCTTGATGTATGTACACCATAAATTTGAATTGCAAACTGGGAAATCTATCAGATTGCCACTGTCATCCTCATTCCATCACCTAAGAAAGTTTGCAGCCCAAAATCTAGAAGTCTTCTTGGCTGATTGCCCTTTGGAAAAAGAAACTGGGTTTATAGTCTTCTCTAACCTTTAATATTCCTTTCATTTTTATAAAAAAAATTTCTCATTAAATGGCATCCAGCAAATATCCTCTACTACCAACTCTTAAGGGATAGTTTAGCTGGACCTTAATGGACAAAAAGTGATTGAACAAAAACAAAGTTATATTGTTCAAAAGAAAAACTAATGTCATATCTCTTTGTACAAGAGAAGAGGCTGACAAGAACTCCCTCCTTGACAAAAAGTTTAGTCAAAATCCTATGAGCCCTCTCCTCAAATAGGCCTGTCATTGACCTATCATCCTTGGCTTTCTGAGACCACTTTAACAAGAATCCCCTCACCCTTCTTTTATTTTTTTTTCTTTTGCAACCTCTTTTATTTCTTTATGAATATAATTTATTGTCAAATTGGCTTACATACAACACCCAGTGCTCATCCCAACAAGTGGCCTCCTCAATGCCCATCACCCATTTTCCCTCTTCCCCACCCCCCATCCACCCTTAGTTTGTTCTCTGTATTTAATACCCTCTTAAAATGACCCAATTCCTTTTAGTAATTTTCCATCCACTGTCAAACGCTGTCTATTAGCTATTAATCTCTAGCTTCCCCTATTACATTCAAAGTTGAATTAGATCTTTCTCCCATATTACAATAGGCAAATAAAGTCTTCCTCAACTGTTTAAATCTTTCTAGTATACTTCATTGACACTTTATCACTTAAAAGTTGTGTGACTTTGGTAAAATTATTTTATTTCTGTGTGTCAGTTTTCTCTTATGTAAAATGAGAATAATAATAGTATCTATACTTTATGGACTTTGTGCTTCTTTTGTCAAGATTAAATATTTTTAAACTGCTTAGAACAGAAAAATGGTAGCAGTACACAATAAAAGCTCAATAAGTATTAGCTACTATTATTAGGACATATTTCTAGGGTCTTGTCCATATACAAAATAAAAATCAACAAAATCAAAGAATGTTAAAGAAATACATCAACAGGTAATTTTTCTTTATTCTGATGTTTACTGATAATAAAACATTTTCTGAGCAATGTGCTAGATACAGAATAAAATTATATTCAGGGAAACAAAAAACAGAACCAAACTTGACTGTTACAGAGCATGTTCTATATGCCAGGCATTGTGCTTGTAACTAGGCTAAAAAGAAGAATGAGCTATGTTCTTAGCCTTTGAGCAGCTCACAGTCAAGTGAGAGACATACACATAAAAACAAATCATTAAAATTGAGGAGGTTTAAATATAAGTGAGAAATCAGATTTGCCTTTTTAAGGAAATATTATGACAGCATTAACATGGAGAGGAATTTGGAGAGCAATGAGTCAAGGAGGGAGACCAATGAGTTTGCTAATGTAATCATTCAAGTAAAGAATAATGAGTGTCTGAATAAAGGCATTAGCAACAGGAATGAAGTGAAAGGGTGTGGATCTGAGATGCACAATTATCAGGTGAGCTATTAGGGAAAGATAAGCCTTGGGGATTATAGAGCATGATGACAGTATTAAAATATGAAGACCTGTCATGTGGAAAAATATTTATTTTTCCTGGTAGCAAAGCAGGCATCTAGATTTAAGGAGAGCAGATTACTAGGAAGCACCAAACAGGAAAAAATTAAGCAGCTCTCACATTAAACACTTCATGTAATTAGAGAGATTTAAAATAGAGTACAGGTGAACATTTAAGCCACAAATGTTGTAAAGAGTATTCATACTTTTCATATGGAATTAATCTAGACTACTTCTGGCCCCAGGCAAATGTCTCACTATTTCCTTAACAGGCCTTCTATTTTTCTACCTCTATTTTTGTATTAACTCATATCATTTCTATGGATGTAAATAAGTTCTTCCTTTTTACATAAAAAGTGATGGAAATGTATGTTAAGTATATTTGTTTAAATTAGTAAATAGTCCTAATTTAAAGATGGATGGAAAATTATAGGTCTAACATAATCTTTCTCTGCTGCTACTGATTTATGATTTTATTCTATAGGTTTACCTCCAAACAAACTTTTTATATCATTTTATTTTTTTAATTCTAGTTTTATTGGGTTATAATTGACATATAAAATCATAAGATTTAAAGTGTACATTTTAGTGATTTGATATATGTATACATTATGAAATGAGTCCTTCATCTAGTTAATTTTGTTTTCAGATGATGTTTATAATATACTGCTTTATTATGTGGTCTTGGAAGACAAAAAATTTAGGTATACTATTTGGAATAAAGTTATTCAAGTTTCCTCTTCAGTATTTGGGATTTTCCATACGTTATAAACAAAATTGTGTCCTCAAAAATTCATATGTTGAAGCTCTAATCTATATATGACAGTATTTGGAGACAGGTTCTTTATAGAGGTAATTAAGGTTAAATTAAGTCATAAGGATGGGACTCTAATCCAACAGGATTAAAGTCCTTACAAAAGAAGCCACCAGAGAAAAATCTCTCTCTCCACCCTTGTGCAGAGAAAAATTCATATGAGCACACAGCAAGAAGGTGGCCATCTAAAAGTCATGAAGAGATAACTCATGAGAACAGAACTCTGTTGGACCTTGATATGGGACTTTCAGACTCCAGAACTGTGAAAAAAACAAATTTCTGTTTTTTAAGCCACAGTCTGGCATTTGGTTATAGTAGTGTGAGCAGACTAATACAGATTTTGATACTGTGAATGGAGATACTGCTGTAATAATACTTGAAGAGTTTGAGAAATACAGACTAGAAAAAGCCTACATTGCCTTGATAGAACTATGAATGTTAAATGTTATTATAGTGAGATTCAAATGGAAACAGGGAATCATGTTATTAAAAACTGGGGGAAAGGTGATCCATGTTACAAAGTTATAAAAATTTAAGTTGTCTTCTACTGTTTTGTGGAATGTAGAATTTGTCAACAATGAAATTGGATATGTAACTTAGACTTTTTTGAATAATTTTTAATGTTTAATTTTTTTTTTTTTTTTTGAGAGAGAGAGGCAGAGACAGAGTGTGAGCAGGGGAGGGGCAGGCAAAGAAGGAGTCACAGAATCCGAAGCAGGCTCCAGGTCCTTAGTGGTCAGCACAGAGCCCGATGAGGGCTTGAACTCACAAACCATGAGATCATGACCTTACTAAAGTTGGACCTTAACCAACTGAGCCAACCAGGTGCCCTGTAATTTAGACTTCGAAGCAAAATTTTGAAGATGCAGTCTTGCCCCACTTTTTTACAGTAAAAATGTGAAAAGAGAGAGATAAATCGAAGGAGATATTAAGCAAAGAGGAATCAGAACTTGAAGATTTAGAAAATTCTCAGTTTATCCATATTACAAAAAATGAGAGAATGTGTTCTGAATATATAACATTAAGGAAACTGAACAATCATTTGATAAGGGGATGAGTATGGATGTGAACTGTGGATCTAATCAGCCATTTTATCCAAAGCCAGGAGTAAAGATGGGATTATACCAGCAGAGACCTGGCTGGTTTGAACAAAGGGAACAGATATAGAATGAAACAGAGGAAACATTTGCGTTTCTGGAATTCTTTTTTTTTTTTAATGTTTATTTATTTATTTTTGAGAGAGAGAGAGAGAGAGCAAAACATGGGGAGAGAGAGAGAGGAAGACACAGAATTTGAAGCAGGTTCTAGAACCCAACACGGGGCTCGAACCCACACTCCATGACATCATGACCTGAACCAAGTCAGACACTTAACTGACGGACCCACCCAGGTGGCCCTGAATTTCTGGAATCCTACAGGATGAGACAATAAAGCTATTATACTACAAAGGAATGCTATTCTTTAAGAAAAGAGAATAATATTGACTGTGATTTAGATAATTAGGGCTTCCTTCTTGGTTTAAAAGAGTGGGACCACACCCTCCATTCCAGTAGACCTGACTTCTGCCACATGCAGCAACAGGGACAGGGCTGCCATCTAGGGACATGAAGGTGATGCTGCTGACATGGTGGACCTGGAGGAAAGAGCACTGACTCACAGAATTATGCTTGAGATTTGGAATTTAATGGAATTTGCCTTGCTAGATTTGGGACTTCATCAAATACTGTCACCCCTTTCTTCTTTCCAATTTTTCTTTTTGGAATGGAATTGTCTATCTTATGCCTGTCCCAGCATTGTGTTTTGGAAGCATATAACTTGTCTGGTTTCACAGGTTCACAGCTGGAGAGAAATTTTGCCTCAGGCCAAATCGTTATATTTTGTTTAGGTGATATTTATATGAAACTTTGAACTTTAGACTTTAAAGTTGTTGCTGGAGTGAGTTAAAACTTTTTGTGCTATTGGTATGGAATGGATGTATTTTGTATGCAAAGAAAACAAGACTTTGGGAAAACTAGACAGTGGGATATTATGGACTGGATTGTGTTTCCCTCCAGGTTCATACCTTGAAGACTTAATCCCTAATGTGATTGTATTTCGAGATGAGGCCTTTAAGGAGGTAATAATTAAAGTTAAATGAAATAAGAACAAGGACATATCCTATTGGATTAGTGACCTTATAATAAGAGAAAGAGACAGCAGAAATCTCACTCGCTTTGTGTGTGCACACAAAATTTTACGTAAGGACACAATGAGGCAGCAGCTACTTGCAAGCCATAGTCTTCACCTGAAACCAAACTCTGCCAGACTTTGATCTATGACTGCTAGCCTGCAGAATTGTGGGAAAATAAATTTCTTCTGAGATATACAATCTATGGTATTTTGTCATGGTATCTTCAGAATACTAATACACCATGTATTCTCTCTTCCCAATTTTGCATAAATTTATAACAGTATTCTCTGGCTCCCTTTCTTGTCTCTACGTCTTCCAAAACCTTTTATATAAGTAGAGAAAAGAGGTTTTCTTTGTCATGATAGAAACTTTTTATACAGTTTTCCTTTTATCTGCCATGTATTTATATTGACTACATCCCTTTGTATTTTTATTATTATTTTAAAACCTTGGCCATTCCTAAATTAAACAGAACAAAAATGAAATCAGAGAAGGCAGACAGTGGTAATAACTAGCCATTTGGATTTTTGGTTGTTTTGCCTTCAGAAGGCATATATTGCTTTTTTGGAAAATCTCTCAATAGATATTAATATTGATAGGCATAGTGCCATCTGTTAGAAAAGTAGCAGGAATTATGAAAATCCCTATAACAGTTCAAAAGGTAATTATTAAATAGTACTTTTCTTAGCAGCTTTTATATTTTCTACCTTCTTCCAGGAAAAACGTTTTTTTTTTGTTCTTTTTGTTTTTTGTTTTGTTTTTGTTTTGTTTTGTTTTGTTTTTTTGCTTTTATTCTACAGGATGTTTTTCATCTTCTTAAAATGCCACCACCACCAATATAGCCAATATTTTTCTCTGGTGTTATAGATGTGAATTTTAATATCTTATGGGCAGTTCAACATCAAGAGATGGAAACCTCCGACAGCAGATGTTTTCAAAGATAGGTTAGACCCCGTGGGTATAGTATTCAGATTCTAGATTCACTAAATAGTTGCTTAACTGCCTACTGACTTTTTTCACCCACAAATCAAGAAATTATCTTTGATATCTTATTTATATACATAGAGTTTGATGGGGATAGAGGCAAAGCAAGGAGGAGTTTCGGAAATAGAATTCCATTTTCTCAAACACTTAATCTATAAATCTAGTGTTCATACCATATTTTTCTGTCTAAGACTAAATAGAATCTTAATTAAATAAATGGTGAAGCCTTGTGTGAATCTCAAAAGGACTCTGGAGTGTATTCATTTTCTATTGCTGTATAGGAAATTACCATAAAGTTTGCAACTTAAAACAATACCCATTTATTTGCTCATAATTCTATGGGTCAGAAGTTCAGATGGGCTCATCTGGCTTCTCTACTTAGAGCTATAAAGCTGAAATCAGGGGCGCCTGGGTGGCTCAGTCGGTTGAGCGGCCGACTTCGGCTCAGGTCATGATCCCACAGTCTGTGAGTTCGAGCCCCGCGTTGGGCTCTGTGCTGACAGCTCAGAGCCTGGAGCCTGCTTCAGATTCTGTATCCCCCTCTCTCTGCCCTTCCCCTGCTCATACTCTGTCTCTATGTCTCTCAAAAATAAATACATGTTAAAAAATTAAAAAAAAAAAAAGCTGAAATCAAGTTGTTAGCTGGATGGGCTCTTACCTAGGGACCCTGTGGAAGAATCTGATTCCAAGCTCATTCATATTTTTGGTAGAAATCAAGCCCTTGAAGTTATAGGATTGAAGTACTAATTTTCTTGCTGTCAACCAAAGACTGTTCTCATCTCAAAGAACCATTCTCAGGTCCTTCTTCTATGACTCCTTCCCTCTCAACAATGGAGGAATTCCTTAATGTCAAATCCTCTCACAATTTCATTCTCTCTGAAATCTTATTCTGCTACTATCCAGATAAAATTCTCCTTTAAGGGCTCATGTGATAGCTTAGGCTCACCTAGATAATTTTCCTGAAATCAACTGATTAATAACCTTAATTACATATGCAAAATCCCTTTTGTCAGATAGCATAACAGAATCAAAATACTAACAATAGGGGGATAAAAGTCATAGGGGATATCTTAGAATTCTATCATACAAGAAAACAAAAATAACAAAAAGAATACTAAAGAAAAGCAATAAAAGAAAAACAGTAAAAATAAACCAAAAGCCAAAAATAAACTTAAACAAATTTCAAATTTCAGATTTTGGAGTATGATCATACTTGGCAACAGGAAAAAAATTGTATACTTTTGTAGATACCCTAATGAGCTAGGTTTACTGTTATTTTTTAATTGACAAGCATAGTAGATCAAGATTGGCATCTACTAGTATGCCGTATGGCATCTACTAGACAAATTGTTAATTGTTTACGTATCTTGGCTATAATGAACAATGATGAAATGAACATTGGAGTGCAGATATCTCCTTAAGATAGAGATGTCATTTCCTTTGGATATATACCCAGAAATGGGATTGCTGAATAATATGGTAGTTCTATTTTAATATTTTGATAAATGTCATATTGTTTTCTGTAATGGCTACACCAATTTACATTTTCAACAGCAGTACACTAGAGTTCCTGTTTTTATGTATCCTTACCAGAATTTTTTATCTTTTCTCTTTTTGATAATAGCCAATCTAATAGTTCTGAGGTGATGTTTCATTGTGGTTTTGATTTTCACTTCCCTGATGATTAGTGATTTTGAGCACCTTTTTATGCAGTTATTGTCCAGTTGTATATCTTCTTTAGAAATATGCCTATTCAAGTCCACTGTCTATTTTTTTAATGTTTATTTCTTTATTTTGAGAGAGTCCTATAAGGAGTGGGGTGAGGGGCAGAGAGAGAGATTAAAGACAGAATCACAAGCAGGCTCCCTTCTGACAGTGCAGAGCCCAACATACGGCTCCAACTCAGGAACCCAAGATCATGACCTGAGCCAAAATCAAGAGTTGGACAATTGGCCAACTGAGCTACCCAGGCACCCTCCTCTGCCTATATTTAAATCAAATTTTTTTGATACTGAGTGTTTAGGCTCCTGATATATTTTGTATATTAACTCCATCAGATATATGGTTTACACATATTTTCTACCATTTTGTTAGTTGTCTTTTCATTTTGTTGATGATTTCTTTTGCTCAGCAGAAGCTTTTAGTGTAATGTAGTTCTACTTGTTGATTTTTGCATTTGTTGCTTGTGCTTTGGGAAATAATGATCAAAACCTATGTAAAGGCAGGTTTTCCCTTATTTTTGTCCTAGAAATTTTGTGGTTTCAATCTTCTAAAAAAAAATTTTAGTTAATTTATTAATTTTGAGAGAGACAGAGACAGTATGAGCAGGGAAGGGGTAGAGAGAGAGGGAAAGAGAAAGAATCTCAAGCAGGTTCCACACCCTCAGCACAGAGCCCAACACAGGACTTGAACCCACAAAACCACGAGATCATGACCTGAGCCGAAATCTAGTCAGTCGGTTAGACTGAGCCATCCAGGTGTCCAATAGTTTCAATCTTATGTTCAACTTCTTAATCAAAATCAATTTGTCTTCCTCTTTCCTTTCAGTTTTCCTTTCGTCACATCCTGCATTATTTCCAAGGCTTGTATTTGTACTTTATAGAGAAAAATAGGGAGAAAAAGACTATATTACCATGATTAGGCAAGAAATCATATTTACTTTTAAATATTTATTTTTACTTTTTAAATATAATATTGTCAAGGTAGCTAACATACAGTGTATGCTGTGTGCTCTTGGCTTCAGGAGTAGATTCCAGTGATTCATTGCTTATATAAAATACCCAGTGCTCATCCCAACAAGTGTCTGTTAATTTTTGTTTTCATTCCTTAAAAATTATGTTACGAGTTATGAGAAAATTAAGAGAATAGGATGTCACAACAAAAGCTAAATTTAGAAGTTTCCAAAATATACTATTTTTAGACGTTTCCTTTTATTTTAAATCATTTATCTACTTACCAGATTATTATTAAGAGAATCTATTCAATCAGAATGTAACTAAAGGATCAAGTTGAAATAGATTTAAAAATGATTGCATGTGTTTGCTCAATATTTTCTTTTTTTAATTGTCTTTTATTTTGAATAATTTATTGTCAAATTGGTTTCCATACAACACCCAGTGCTCATCCCAACAAGTGCCCTCCTCTGTGCCCATCACCCACTCTTTCCCCTCCCACACCCGCCTCTCCCCTCAGTTTGTTCTTAGTCCTTGAGAATCTCTTATGTTATGTTTTCTTTCCTCTCTGTGGCTTTTTTTTTTCTTCCTTTCCCTCTTCCCCTCCCCTCTGGTTTTCTGTTAGGTCTCCCAAAGCCTACCTATGCGTGGGAACATATGGCATATGTCTTTCTCTGCCTGACTTACTTCACTCAGCATAACACCCTCCAGATCCATCCATGTTGCCACACATCGCCAGATTTCATTCTTTCTCATTGCTGCATAGTATTCCATTGTATATATATATACCACCTCTTCTTTATCCATTCATCAGTTGATGGACACTTAGTCTTTCCATGGTTTGGCTATTGTCGAAAGTGCTGCTATGAACATCGGGGTACACGTGCCCCTATGCATCAGCACTGCTGTGTCTCTTGGGTAGATTCCTAACAGTGCTATTGCTGGGTCATAGGGTAAATCTATTTTCATTTTTTTGAGGAACCTCCACGCAGTTCTCCAGAGTGGCTGCACCAGTTTGCATTCCCACCAACAGTGCAGAGGGTGCCTGTTTCTCCACATCCTTGCCAGCATCTATAGTTTCCTGATTTGTTCATTTTAATTTTTTTTTAACGTTTATTTATTTTTGAGACATCGAGACAGAGCGTGAGCAGAAGTAGGGCAGAGAGAGGGAGACACAGAATCCAAAGCAGGCTCCAGGCTCTGCGCTGTCAGCACAGAGCCCGACGCGGGGCTCGAACTCACAGACGGTGAGATCATGACCTGAGCCGAAGTCGGCCGCTTTACCGACTGAGCCACCCAGGCGCCCCTGATTTGTTCATTTTAGCCACTGACTGGTGTGAGGTGGTATCTCAGTGTGGTTTTGATTTGTATTTCCCTGATGATGAGTGACATTGAGCATTGTTTCATGTGTCTGTTGGCCATTTGGATGTCTTCTTTGGAGAAGTATCTATTCATATCTTCCTCTCATTTCTTCACTGGATTATTCGTTTTTTGGGGTGTGGAGTTTGGTAAGTTCTTTATAGATTTTAGATATTAGTCCTTTATCCGATATGTCATTTGCAATGATCTTTTCCCATTCTGTTGGTTGCCTATTCGTTTTGTTGGTTGTTTCTTTTGCCGTGCAGAAGCTTTTTATCTTGATGAGGTCCCAGTAGTTCATCTTTGCTTTTAATTCCCTTGCCTTTGAAGACGTGTCGAGTAAGAAATTGGTGCATCTTAGGTTAAAGAGGCTTTTTCCTGCTTTATCCTCTAGGATTTTGATGGTTTCCTGTCTCACATTCAGATGCATTATCCATTTAGAGTTTATTTTTGTGAGTGGTGTAAGGAAGTGGTCTATTTTCATTCTTCTGCATGTTGCTGTCCAGTTATCCCAGCACCATTTATTAAAAAGGTTGTCTTTTTTCCATTGGATACTCTTTCTGGCTTTGCCAAAGATTAGTTGGCCATATACTTGTGGGTCCATTTCTGGGTTCTCTATTCTATTCCATTGGTATATGTGTCTGTTCATGTGCCAATACCATACTATCTTGATGACTACCGCTTTGTAGTACAGGTTAAAGTCTGGGATTGTGATGCCTCTCGCCTTAGTTTTCTTCTTCAGTATTACTTTGGCTATTCGAGGTCTTTTGCGGTTCCATACAAATTTTAGGATTGTTTGCTCTAGCTTTGAGAAGAATGCTGGTGCAATTTTGATTGAGATTGCATTGAATGTGTAGATTGCTTTGGGTGGTATTGAGATTTTAACAATATTTATTCTTCCAATGCATGAACATGGAATGTTTTTCCATTTCCTTGTGTCTTTCTCAATTTCCTTCATAAGTTTTTTTATAGTTTTCAGCGTAGAGGACTTTTACATCTTTGGTTAGGTTTATTCCTAAGTATGTGATGGTTTTTGGTCCAATTGTGAAAGGGATTAGCTTCTTTCTTTCTCTTTCTACTGTTCATTGTTGTTGTATAGAAATGCCACTGAATACTGTACAATGATTTTGTACCCTGCAACATTGCTGAATTCATGGATCAGTTCTAGTAGGCTTTTGGTGGATTCTGTCAGGTTTTCCATGTACAGTATCATGTCATCTGCAAAAAGTGAACGTTTGACTTCCTCCTTGCCAATCTTAATGCCTTTTATTTTGTTTTTTGTCTGATTGCTGATGCTAGGACTTCCAACACTATGTTAAATAGCAGTGGCGAGAGTGGACACCCCTGTCCTGTTCCTGATCTTAGGGGAAAGGCTCTCAGTTTTTCCCCATTAAGGCTGATATTAGCTGTGGGCTTTTCATATATGGCTCTTATGATGTTTAAGAATGTTCCTTCTGTCCCGACTTTCTCGAGGGTTTTTATTAGGAAATGGTGCTATATTTTGTAAAATGCTTTGCTGCATCTATTGACAGGATCATATGGTTCTTATCTTTTCTTTTGTTAATGTGATTTATCATGTTGATTGATTTGCGAATATTGAACCAGCCCTGCAACCCAGGGATGAATCCTACTTGGTCGTGGTGAATAATTCTTTTCATATGCTGTTGGATTCGATTTGCTAGTATCTTGTAGAGAATTTTTGCATCCATATTCATCAGGGATATTGGCCTGTAGTTCTCTTTCTTTGCTGGGACTCCATCTGGTTTGGGAATCAAAGAGATGTTGGCTTCATAGAATGAGTCTGGGAGTTTTCCTTCCATCTCAGTTTTTTGAAACCGCTTGAGGAGGATAGGTATTAACTCTGTTTTAAAAGTCTGGTAAAATTCCCCAGGGAAGCCATCTGGTCCAGGGATTTTACTTGTTGGGAGATTTTTGATAACCGATTCAAATTC
Organism: Paguma larvata; assembly: GCA_030068075.1. Classification (NCBI taxonomy): domain Eukaryota; kingdom Metazoa; phylum Chordata; class Mammalia; order Carnivora; family Viverridae; genus Paguma; species Paguma larvata. The sequence goes on from CM057830.1 coordinate 99,633,871, forward strand.
TTCACTAGTTATGGGCATGTTCAAGTTTTCTATTTCTTCCTGTTTGAGTTTTGGTAGTGTGTAGCTGTTTAGGAATATGTCCACTTCTTCCAGGTTCGAGTTACTGGGATATAATTTTTCATCGTATTCCCTGACAATTGCTTGTATTTCTCAGGGATTGGTTGTAATCACTCTCTTTTTGTTTGCATTTTCTCTATTTGGGTTCCATCTCTTTTCTTTTTGAGAAGGCAGGCTAGAGGTTTGTCTATTTTGTTTATTTTTTCAAAGAACCAGCTCTTTTTTTCATTGATCTGTTCCACTACTTTTTATGTTTCCATATGATTCATTCGTGCCCTGATCTTTGTTATTTCTCTCTTTATTCTGAGTTTGGGTTGTTTTAGGTGTTCTGCTTCTAGTTCTTTTAGGCGTGCTGTTAGAATTTGTGTTGTTGATTTCTCTTGTTTCTTGACGTAGGCCTGGACTGCAATATATTTCCCTCTCAGGACTGCCTTTGCTGCATCCCAGAGCATTTGGATTCTTGTATTTTCAATTTCATTTTTTTCCGTGTATTTTTTAATTTCTTTCTGATTGCTTGGTTGACCCACTCGTCTTTTAGTAGGATGTTCCTTAGCCAACATGTTTTTGGTTGATTTCAAGTGTCAAAGCATTGTGGTCTGACAGTGTGCACGGTATGATCTCAATTCTTTTATATTTATTAAGATTTTCCTTATGCCCCAGAATGTGGTCTATCTTGGAAAATGTACCGTGTGCAGTTGAGAAGAATGTAAATTCGTTTCCTTCTGGATGAAGGACCCTGAAGATGTCTGTTAGGCCCATCTGTTCTAATGTGTCGTTCAGTGCCATTGTTTCTGTGGTGATTTTCTGTTTTGTGGATCTGTCCAATGCTGAGAGTAGAGTGCTAAGTTCCCCTACATTAGGACATTTTTATCGATAAGGTTGCTTATGTTTGTAATTAGTTGTTTTACAAATTTGGGTGCCCCCAAATTCGGCACGTAGATATCTATAATTGTTAGCTCTTCCTGCTGAATGTCCCTGTGATTATTATATAATGCCCTTCTTCATCTCTTATTACATCTTTTACTTTAAAGTCCAGTTTGTCCGATATAAGCGTTGCTACTCCAGCTTTCTTCTGACTTCCAGTAGCATGGTAGATAGTTCTCCATCCCCTCACTTTCAATCTGAAAGTGTCCTCAGGTTTAAGATGAGTCTCTTGATGACAGCAAATAGATGGGTCTTATTTTTTAACCCATTCTTTTACTCTGTGTCTTTTGATTGGCGCCTTTAGTCCATTTACATTCAGTGTTAATATTGAAAAATATGGGCTTATGGTCACTGTATTATCTGTAGGTTTCATGTTTGTAAGGCTGTCTCTGGTATTTTGTGTTCTTTGCAACCTTTCCTTCATAGAGCACCCCTCAGGATCTCTAGTAATGCTGGTTTACTTGTGATGGATTCCTTCTGTTTTTGTTTGTTTGGGAAAACCTTGATCTCTCCTTCTATTCTGAATGACAGGCTAGTCGGATACAGGATTCTTGGTTGCATATTCTTCCTGTTCATCACATTGAAGATATCTTGCCATTCCTTTCTGACTTGCCAAGTTTCTGTAGATAAGTCTGCTACAACCCTTATGTGTCTGTCTTTGTATGTTAAGGCCCATTTTTCCCTAGCTGCTTTCAGCACTCTCTCTCTGTCTTTATATTTTGTCAGTTTCATTATGATGTGCTGTGCTGAAGGTCTATTCAAGTTACGTCTGAGAGGAGTTCTCTGTACCTCTTGGATTTCCATGCCTGTTTCCTCCCTCATGTTGTGGAAGGTCTCAGCAATGATTTGTTCAAGTACCCCTTTGACTCCTTTCTCTCTCTCTTCTTCCTCTGGAATTCCTATGATACGGATATTGTTTCATTTGAGTGCATCGCTCAGCTCTCGAATTCTCCTTTTCTGTTCCTGGATCATCGTCTCTCTCTTTTTATCTGCTTCCTCTTTTTCCATAATTTTATCTTCTAATTCACATACTCTCTCTGCTGCCTCTTCAATCTGCGCTGTCGCTGCTTCCAATTTGGTTTCTACTTCATTCAAGGCCTTTTTTAATTCTCCCTGTCCGTTTTTAAGGTCCTTGATCTCTGCTGCGTGGGACCCCTTGCATTCATCTATGCTTTTTTCAAGCCCAGCGATTGGTTTTATGATTATCATTCTATATTCATGCTCTGTTATGTTGCCTATATCTGTTTTCATCAATTCTTGAGCTGTCACTACTTCCTGTAGATTCTTTTGAGGAGAATTCCTCCATTTTGTCATTTTGGCTAGGTGTGTTCTGGATTGCTTCTTCAAGTCGCCCTGGGAAGGAAAAAAGACTGACAGACAAACAGAAAACAGAAATACTCAAACATACTGACAAATGATACAGACAAGTGGTTCACCACAGAAAAAAGAATAACAAATGACTCTCTAAGGGTAATGTCCTGAAGTACCAGCTACACGTTAAGGACACGGTGTGCAGTGTGCTGGTGGCAGAGCTTATACAGAGAGAATAATGACAAGTGCGGGGGGGGGGGGGAGAAGGAAATGGACTTTGCCCAGGTAGAGCGACTAAAGGGCTTAATCCAGCCTGAGAGAAATCAGAATAAGGACGGATGCCAGGAAAAAGGAATGAAGATAGATTTTGCCCAGATGAACTTATGTGGCCTGTTTATTCCAGAGAGAGAGAGAGAGATATAGGGAAGTACAGAAAGGGGTGTTGAATATGCCTTGAGATAGTGGGTTAAAAGTCTGTTTAAGCCAGTCAGTACCCTGGATAGCCAACTCAAGGGTGGGGATTGGTAAGAAGGAGAAAGGGGAGCATATGTTTAATAAAGAAGAAATGACCTGGAGTTACTCCAGGCAGCAGTCTGAATTTGGTGTCTGCTGCTCCTGCTGAAAGATGTCACTCCTGTGAGGAGGGGCGTGGTTTGGTGTAGGCGGGTCCCACCTCCACTGCCGCAGGTATGGCTTTGGGGGCAACTTCCTGGTGCCGGTGTTTGTGGGCTTATAAGACAGCAATGGTGTCCCTCCAGTCCCTTGTTCCCAGTCCCAGAGCCTCTATTCACCCCTTTATTTCTGGCCTCATTCTGCTAGGGGCACTGGCGTAGTGAGGTTCACTGGGTGGTTGTGTGCCCACCTGCTACATCCGATTTCACTGTAATTGTGCTGGGGTTAGAAGCGCTCTGCAGGTGGCTCAGGGCACTTCAGGCAGCCCGGGGCTCCACGCTCTGCAGGCGGCTTGGGGCACCACAGGCAGCTGGGCACCTCTGTGTGACTCGGGCTGACTGGGTCCCCGCTGCCGGTCTGGCGCTAGGAGAATTCTGCTGTTAACACAGAACTTCTCCTCAAAAGCCCTGCATTTAGGGGCTGGATGGTGGTGGTCTCACCCTCTCTGACACTCTCGTTCGGATGTGGCCCCGAGTTCCTTTTATCCATTCCAGATTAAACTCATGGCTCCTGGGGCGTTTTCTGGGTTTCACTTTCCATTCCTTGTAGACTGCAACACCTTTCCTCCCCGATTCTTGGAGTTTAGAGTCTTTTGGTTTCAGTCGTTCTTAGTTTAAAAGACAAGGGGAATACTGGGTCCCCCTACTCTTCCGCCATGTTGGCTCCTCCCAAAGTCGTGGTTTTATTAATTTTTTTTGGCTTGTCCTTTTTTCTCCTTTGTTCATTCAGTATTTTTTTCTTAAATTCAATATATCAGTAAAAATATATGATGTCTGTTTTTCACTGACTGGCTTATTTTGTTTCGCATTATATTCTCTAGCTCCATCCATATCATTGTAAATGGCAAGATTTCATTGTTTTTATGACTGAATGATATTCCATCATGAAAGATATGTCTTTATCCATTCATCTCTTGATGAGCACTGAGGCTGCTTTCATAAGGGGGCTATTGTACATAATGCTGCTATAAACCTAAGGGTTTATATGTTTTCAAATTAGTGGTTTTTTTCCTCTTTGAGTGATGTGATTATTGGCTCATAGTTTACTTCTATTTTTAATGTTTTAAAGAACTTCCATACTCTTTTCCATAGTCACTGAACCGGTTTGCATTCCTAACAACGGCACAAGGGGTGCTTTTTTCCACATCTTCACCAACACTTGTTTCTTTTTTCTTTTTCTTTTAGCCATTCTGACAGGTGTGAGATCATATTTCATTGTAGTTTTGATTTTCATTTCCCTGATGATGAGTGATATTGAGAATATTTTCATGTATCTGTTGGCCACCTAGATGTCTTTGGTGAAATGTCTGTTCATTTCTTCTGCCCATATTTTAACTGGATTATTTTTTATGTTGGTTGGTGTAAGTTCTTTATATTTTTTGGATACTAACCAGTTATTGGATATTTCATTTGCAAACATTTCCTGCCATTCAGCAGGTTGCCTTTCAGTGTTGTTGATCATTTCCTTCATTGTGTGGATGCTTTTAATTTTGATGTAGTCCCAACAGTTTATTTTTGCTTTTATTTCCCTTGCCTCAGGAGACAAATGTAGAAATTTAGTATATGGTAAATGTCAGAGAAATTACTACCTGTGATCTTCTCTAGGAATTTTATGATTTCAGGTTAATCAATTTTAAGTTTATTGTTGTATATCTTGTAAGAAAATGGTCCAGTTTCAGTTTTTTGCATATAGCTGTCAAGTTTTCTCAATACTCAATACTCTTTGTTGAAAAGACTTTATTTCCCATTGCATATTCTTGCCTCTTTTGTCAAAGATTAATTGACCATATAATTGTGAGTTTATTTCTGGGTTTTCTGTTCTGTTCTGTTGATAAATATGTCTATTTTGGTGCCAGTATGATACTATTGTAATTACTACAGCTTTATATTATAACAAACGTGAAGTAAGGAATTGTGATAACTCCAGTTTTGTTTTCTTTCTCGAGATTGCTTTGGCTATTCAGGGTCTTTTGTGTTTTTATATGCATTTTAGAGTTATTTTTTCTATTTTTGTGAAAAATGCTGTTGGTATTTAGACAGAGACTATATTAAATGTGTAGATTTCTTTGGAAAGTATAGACAGTTTAACAATATTCTTTCAATCCATGACCATGGGATGTCTTTCCATTTCTTTGTGTTATGTTCAATTTCTTTCATCAATGCTGTATAGTTTTCAGAGGCTTTTACCTCTTTGGATAAGTTTATTCCTAGCTACTTTATCAAATTTGGTGCAATCGTAAATGGGACTATTTTCTTAACTTCTCTTTTTGGTGCTTCATTATTAATATACAGAAATGCAACAGATTTCTGTATGTTTATTTGGTATTGGGTGAATTCACTTAATTCATTTATCAATTCTAGCAGTTTTTGCATGGAGTATTTAGGGGTTTCTATATACAGTATCATGTCATCTGAATATAGTGAAAGATTAGTATCTTTCTAACCAATTTGGTAGTCATTTAGTCCTTTTTCTTGTTTGATTACTGTGGCTAGGACATCCACTACTATGCAAATAAAAGTGCTAAGAGTGGACATCCTTGTCTCGTTTCTGACCTTAGGGGAAAAGCTCTCAGATTTTCACCACTTAGTATGTTAGTTGTGGTTTTTTCATATACGGCCTTTATTATGTTGGTGCATCTTCCCTAAAACCTACTTTGTCGAGGGCTTTTATCTTGAATTGATGTCGAGTGCTTTGTATTTATTTATTTTAATTTGTTAATTTATGTTTAAGTTAGATAACTTACAGTGTACTATGGTTTTCAGGAGTAGAAACCAGTGATTCATCACTTACATATAACACCCAATGTTCATCCCAACAAGTGCCTTCCTTAATGCCCATCACTCATTTAGCCCATCCCTCCACCCTCTCCTCCAGCAACACCCAGTTTGTTATCTGTATTTAAAAGTCTCTTGGGGCGCCTGGGTGGCTCAGTTGGTTAAGCAGCTGACTTCGGCTCAGGTCATGATCTCACGGTCTGTGAGTTCGAGCCCCGCGTCGGGCTCTGTGCTGACGGCCTGCTTCGGATTCTGTGTCTCCCTCTCTCTGTGTCCTTCCCCTCCTCATTCTCTGTCTCTATGTCTCTCAAAAATAAATAAACATTAAAAATTAAAAAAAAAAAATAAATAAAAGTCTCTTATGGTTTGCCTCACTCTCTGTTCTTATTTTCCTTCCCTTCCCCTATGTTTATCTGTTGTGTTTCTTAAATTTCACATGAGTGAAGTCATATGATATTGGTCTCTCTCTGACTGACTTATAGTGTTTAGCATAATATACTATAGTCCAATCCACATTTTTCTAAATATTAGGATTTCATTCCTTTTGATAACTGAGTAGTATACCATTTCTTCTCTATCCATTTAGCAGTCAATAGACATTTGAGCTCTTCCCACCATGTGGTTATTGTTGATAGCACTGCTATAAACGTTGTAGTGCATGTGTCCCTTTGAATCGGCATTTTTGGATACTTTGGATAAATACCTAGCAGTGCAATTGATGGGTCATAGGGTAGTTCTATTTTTAATTTGGAGGAAACTCCATGCTGTTTTCCAGAGTGGCTGCACCAGTTTGCATTCCCACCAAAGGTTTCCCCTTTTCTGAAAACTTGCCAACATCTGTTTTTTCCTGAGTTGTTAATTTTAACCATTCTGACAGATGTGAGGTGGTACTGCATTGTATTTTGATCTGTATTTCTCTGATGATGAGAGATGTTGAGCATCTTTTCATGTGTCTTTTAGTCATTTGTATGTCTTCTTTGGGAAAATGTATATTCATCTCTTCTGCCTATTTTTTATTGGATTATTTGTTTTTGGGGTGTTGAGTTTGATAAGTTCTTTATAGATTTTGGATATTAATCCTTTATCAAATATGCCATTTGCAAATATCTTCTCCCATTCTGTCTGTGGCCTTTAATTTTGTTGATTGTTTCCTTTGCTGTGCAGAAGGTTTTTATCTTGATGAGGTCCCAATAGTTCATTTTTGCTTTTATTTCCCTTGCTTTTCAGACATATCTAGTAAGAAGTTGCTATGACTGAGATCAAAAAGTTTGTTACCTCTGTTCTCCTCTGGGAATTTGATGATTTCCTGTGTCATATTCAAGTCTTCCATCAATTTTTAATTTATTTTTGTGTATGGTGTAAGAAAGTGGTCCAGTTTCATTCTTCTGAATGTAGCTGTCCAGTTTTCCTAACACCATTTTCTGAAGAGACTGTCTTCTTTCCCATTGGATACTCTTTCCTGCTTTGTCAAAGATTATTTGGCCATACATTTGTGTGTCTATTTCTGGGTTTTTTATTCTGTCCCACTAACGTTTTTGTCTTTTTGTTTTCCCTGTACCATGGTATCTTGATGATTGCAGCTTTGAAATACAACTTAAAGTCTAGAATTGTGATGCCATCAGCTTTGGTTTTCTTTTTAGGCATTGCTTTGGCTATCAGGTTCTTTTTATGTTCCATACAAATTTTAGAATTGCTTGTTATAGCTCTGTGAAGAATGATGGTGTTATTTTGATAAGAATTTCATTGAATGTGTAGATTTCTTGGGTAGTATTGACACTTTAACAGTATTTGTTCCTCCGATCCAAGAGCATGGAATACTTTTCCATTTCTTTGTGTCTTCTTCAATTTCTTTCATAAGTTTTTTATAATTTTCAGCATGTAGATTTTACCTTTTTGGTTAGATACCTTCCTAGGTATTTTATAGTTTTTTGATGCAATTGTAAATGGTATTGTTTCCTTGATTTCTCTTTCTGCTGTTTCATTGTTTATGTATAGAAATGCAACCAATTTCTGTATGTTAGATTTATATCCTGCAGCTTTACTGAATTCATGTATAAGTTCTAGCTGTTTTGTTGTTGTTGTCGTTTGTAGTGGAATCCTTCAGGTTATCTACATACAGTGAAAGTTTGACTTCTTTGCCAATTTGGATGCCTTTTATTTCTTTTTGTTGTCTGATTGCTGAGGCTAAGACTTCCAGTACTATGTTGAACAACAGCGGTGAGAGTGGATATCCCTGTCGGGTTCCTGACCTTAGGTGGAATGCTATATGGTTTTCCCCATTGAGGATGCTATAAGCTGAGGGCCTTTCATATATGGCTTTTATGATGTTAAGTTATATTTCTTATATCCTTACTTTCTTGAGGGTTTTTTCAAGAAAGATGCTGTATTTTGTCAAATACTTCTTCTGCATCTATTGAAAGAATCATATGGTTCTAATCATTTCTTTTATTATCATGGTATATTACATCAATTGATTTTAAATAAATTAAACCAGCCCGGCAGCCCTAGAATGAATCCCATTTGGTCATGGTGAATAATTCTTTTAATGTATTGCTGAATTTGACTTGCTAGTATCGTGTTGAGAATTTCTGCATCCAGGTTCATCAGGGATATTGGCCTATAATTCTCCATTTTAGTATTGTCTCTGTCTGGTTTTTAAATCAAGAAAATGCTGGCTTCTTAGAATGAGTTTGGAAGCTTTGCTTCTTCACAGTTTGAGAACAGGTATTAACTCTTCTTTAATGAATGAAGGGGAATGAATGTCAGGTAAAATTCCCCTAGGCAACCATTTTTCCCAGGACTCTAATTTTTGTGAGGTTTTTGATAATAATTCAATTTCTTTGCTGGCCATGAACCTGCCCCAATTTTCTATTTCTTCCTGTTTTAGTTTTTGTATTGTGTGTGTTTCTAGGAATTTTTCCTATTTTTCCAGATTGTCCAATTGTTGGCATATAATTTTTCATAGTATTTTTTTATATTAATTTGTATTTCTGTGGTGTTGGCTATGATCTCTCTTCTTTCATTTATGATTTTATCTATTTGTTTCCTCACTCTTTTCTTTTTGAAAAGTCTGGCTAGGGTTTTTAAAATTTTGTTTATTCTTTCAATAAACCAGTTTTTAGTTTCATTGATCTGTTCTACTGTTTTGTTTTTTTTTTAATGTATTTCTGTATCATTTATTTCTGCTCTAATGTTCATTATTTCCCTTTTTTTGCTGGCTTGGAACTTTATTTCCTTATCCTTTTCTAGTTTATTTAGGTGTAAAGTTAGGTTGTATATTTGGGATCTTTCTTGTTACTTGAGATAGGTCTGAATTGCAATGTCCTTTCTGTTGGGAGCCATTTTGGGCTCACGGGTTGAGACCCCTCCCTGTGTGGAAAAGGTGGTTGAAGCAAAGCTCTCGCAGGCCAAAATGGCGCCTAGTCTTACCTCCTAAATAATTTTTCAGGCTTGGATTTCTTGAGCTACTCTCCTTGGCCCCAAGGAATATAATGCTCCTTTGTTTTATGGCATTTAGATAAAAGGGAAGGACCTGGAGCACGATGCTTTGATGGATTACATCTGAATGAGAGTAGCCTGACCAGAAGTGACCTTAAAGTTGCATCTTGGGGATGGGTTGCACCTCCCCCATTGTAGTTGGAAGCATAGGCAGAATGACTCCTGGCCTGTTTATAGATAATTAACATTAAGGCCTTAAGGAAACACCCTGTTCTCTCCCCCCACCCTAAATTTATATGTTAATTATCCTGAAACCAAACACAGGATTGGGAAGTTGCCGCCTTGCTGGTAAAAACGCATTATTGTTAAAGAGATCAAATTATGGAATGTCACTCATTGATGTAATGTCCCTCAGTACCTTTAAAAATAAAGACACTGAGACCAGCAGGGCGGAGATGCCAGAATTGCCAGAACAATGGCAATTGTTATCAGACTACATCTCTCTTGTGGCTCTCTCATTTCCTTTCACCTGACCGTCCATCCTTCGGGGACCCCTAGATTCGCCGGAACTGGACCCCGGCACATTTCCACTTAGGACTGCCTTTGCTGCATCCGAAAGGTTTGGACTGTCATGTTTTCATTTTCTTTTGCTTCCATGTATTTTTTTATTGCTTATTTAATTTCCTGGTTAACCTATTCATTCTTTCATAAGAATTTCTTTAACCTCCTTGTATTTGAGGTCTTTCCAAGTTTTTTTCATGTGGTTGATTTCAAGGTTTATAGAGTTGTGATATGAAAATATGCATGTATGATCTCCATCTTTTTGTACCAACTGAGGGATGATTTGTGAACCAGTATGTGATCTATTCAGAAAAACGTTCCATGTGCATTTGAGAAGAATGAATGTGTATTTTGCTGCTTTACGATGAATGATCTGAGTATATCCTTTAAGTCCATCATGTCCAGTATTTCGTTCAAAGCCATCATTTCCTTGTTGATTTTCTGGTTAGATGATCTTTCCATTGCTGCGAGTGGGGTATTAAAGTATCCTACTATTATTGTTTTCTTATCAAGGAGTTTTATTATTTTGTGATTAATTGATCACAGTTGGGGCATAAATGTTTACAATTGTTAGCTATTCTTGATGGAATAACTCCTTAATTATGATATAATGCCATTCTCCATCTCTTGTTAAGGTCTTTGTTTTAAGACCTAATTTGCCTGATATAGCTATTGCTATTCTAGTTTTCTTTTGACTTCTATTAGCAAGATAGATGGTTTCCCATCCCCTAACTTTCAATCTGCAGGTGTTTTTGGGTTTAAAATATCTCTCATAGTTAGCATATAGGTGGATATTGTTAATTTTACCCATTTGAATACCCTATCTCTTTTTATTGGAGCATTTATTCCATTTATATTAAGAATGATTATAGAAAGATATGAATTTAGTCCAATTGAGTTACCTGTAGAGGTGGTGTTCCTGGTGATGTTCTCCGGTCATTTGTAGTCTTTGTTGCTTTGGTCTTCTTATTTTTTTTTCTCCACTTGGAGAATCCTTGGAATCTCTTGTAGTGCTGGTTTAGTGCTCACAAATTCCTTTAGTTTTTTTTTTGTTTTTTTTTTTTTGTCTGTGAAAGTCTTTTCCTCTCCTTCAATTCTGAATGACAGCCTTGCTGGATAAAGAATTTTTGGCTGAATATTTTTCTGTTCAGCATATTGAATATTTCCTGTCACTCCCTTCTGGCTTAAAAGTTTCAGTGGACAGGTCTACTACTAACATTATGTGTTTACCTTTGTATATTAAGGACTTTTTGTCTCTAGCTACTTTCAGAACTCTCTCTTTGCATTTTGCAATCTTCACCATGATAACTCTTGATTTTGGCCTTTTTGTTAATTTTAAAGGTAGTTATTTGTGCCTCTTGGACATGGATGCCAGTTTTCTTCCCCAGATTAGGGAAGTTCTCAGCTATAATTTCTTCAAATAAACATTTGGCCCCTTTTTCTTGGTCTTTTTCTTCTGGGACTCATGATATGGATATTGTTTTGTTTCGTGGAGTCATTTAGTTCTCTAAGTCTTCCCTCGTGCTCTAGTAATTTCCTTTCCCTATATTTTTCAATTTCACAATTTTTCATAATTTTATCTTCTATTTCACCTATTCTCTCCTCTGCTTCATTAATACTCATTGTCACTATACCCAGTTTATTTTGCATCTCAGTTATAACATTTTTAAATTCATCCTGAAGAGTTCTGAGATCTTTGATCTCTGCAACAAGTGTTTCTTTGGTGTCTTCTCTGCTTTTTTCTAGCCCAGTCAGTAGTTTTTGGCTATAGTTCTAAATTCTTATTTAGATATATTGCTATATCTGTTTTGAGCAAGTCTCTGCCTGTGATTTCTTCTTGACCTTTCTTTTGGGGAGAATTCCTCCATCTTATAATTTTTGCTAAGTTTCTGTCTTTTGTGTGTTTTAAAAACGTGTTATGTTCACTGTGCCTGAAAGTACTACTATATTAAAAAGGTGTCACTGTCCAGGGCCTGTAACTGTAGGAAGTGTTTTGGATATATGCTGTGTCCACTGTCTTGTTTTATTTTGGCTGCTCTTTCCCACTAGTCAGTCCTCTGCAAAGTTCCTCCTTGCATGTAGAGGTGGAGTATTTGAGAATTTAACTAGGCGTGCTTTGATTTGTTTTTTGAAGAAAAATGAGGGGAGCCTGATCTCATAAAAAGAGAAAAGAAAAGGGGAAAACAGCAGCAAAAAAACAAACAGAATAAAAAAAGAACCAACTATATGTCTGAAAGGAAGGAAAAAACAGATAAAAAAAGCAGAAGAAAAGAGAAAAGAAAGAAAGAATAAAAAAGACTGATCAAAAAAAGAAAAAGAAAATGTCAAAAAAACTAATAAGAAACTATCAGCATAATTCCGGAAAAAAAAAAAAAAAAAGAGTTGTCTGTTGGTGCCTAGGGGGTGCTGATTGTGTTGGTCCAGAGGACAGACCAGTTGCATTGGCTCAGAATCAGTCTTGCCTCAATAAATAAGCACTTGCCAGGCACTGAGGGGTAAAGTTTGGTGTAAGTGGATCCCACTTCCACTGGGGTTTGCTGTGTTGCTCTCTGAAGTTCCACAGGTTTGGTATTGTGAGGAAAAATAGCACCACCCTTATCTCAGATCTTGGGACTAAGGATTTCAACCCCCACTATTCAGGCAGCCCACACAAAATATCAAGGGCAGTCAGCTTGTTCTACAACTCTCCTGTGTTTTTTGTTTGATGCATGGCTGGGATTCAAAACTAAATCCAGCATGGCATGGATCAGCTCTCCTGCTCCGGAGTAGAGCCTGTTCACACTGCTAATGAAAGCCCTTTGGCTGGCACCTGCAGGATCTTTTGTCCTTGGGGAGGCAATAAATTCCTTCCCAAAGTACTCCAGGAAGTGGACTATTCTTTCCTATTGCACCCTGGAGATCTCTATACCTTGATTTGCACTCTGGGACCAGCTCTGTCCTCTCCAGGAGCAAATGCCACAGCTCAGCTCCAGAGAAAGTCATGCATTTCCAAAACCTCAGAGTTCGAGGTCCAAAAGCAAAAAAGAACTGGGGCACTTAGTACTTTTTGTTCCCCAGTCCGTGGTCCAGAGAGGCTTTCCTCTTGTGCTAACTCGACGCCACACTACCTCAACACCTCTCTCTGCCCCTTTTGTCTCTCCATGGAAAGGGTTCCCTTCCCTCCATGGTGCCACCGTTTTTCTTTCCCCCAGTTCACATCCACACACTTCACACTTGCCAAGCTGTCTACCTACAATTGTGTAGATCTTTTTGCCTCTTTTTAGATCAATTTCCTTGGTATTCCAAGTAATCTGCCCTCAATACAGCTGTGTTTGTTGAACGAGAAAAACCCATGGTCCCCCACTTCTCTGTCATCTTAGCTATGAGCCTTCTTCTGCATCCGTTTAAATGATCATATGGATTTAACCTTTTCTTTCACTGACGTGGTGTGTCATGCTTATTGATTTGCAAATAATGAATGACCCTTGCATCCTAGGAATAAATCCCACTCGATTGTGGTGAAGGATTTAAAAATGTATTGTTGGATTTGGTTTGCTAATATTTTGTTGAGGATTTTTGCTTCTATGTTCATGAGAGATATTGACCTGTAGTCTCTGTTTCAGTAATGTCTTTATCTCGTTTTGATATTAGGGTAATGTTGGTATTACAGAATAAATTTGGAAGTTTTCCTTCCTCTTCTATTTTTTGAAATAGTTTGAGATAATTAGGTATTAATTCTTCTTTCAATGTTTGGCAGAATTTGCCTGTGAAGGAATCTGCTCATGGAGTTTTCCTTCCTAGAAGTTTTTTATATTACTGATTCAATTTCTTTGCTGGTTTTCATCTCTTCAAATTTTCTATTTCTGCCTAATTCAGTTTAGTAAGTTATATGTTTCTAGGAATTTATTCACTTCTTATATGTTGTCTAATGTGTTGCCACATAGTTTTTCATAATATTTTCTTAGAATTGTTTGCATTTCTGTGGTATTTGTTCTTATTTCTCCTGTTTAATTTGTGATTTTGTTTATTTATATTCTTTCTCTTTTTTTAATGAGTCTGGCTATAGGTATAACAATTTGTTGATCTTTCCAAAGAACCAGCTCCTGGTTTCATTGATCTGTTCTATTCTTTTGTTTTTGTTTCTTTTCCCCTCATTTATATACCTTTTATTTCTATTCTAATCTTTATTATTTCCTTGCTTCTCCTCATTTGGTGTTTTCTCTTGTTCTTTTTCTAGCTTCTTCAGGTGTAAGGTTAGGTTGATTATTGGAGGTCTTTATTGCTTCTTGAAGTAGGCTTGTATTGCTATATACTTCCCTCTTAGAACCACTTTTGCTACATCCCAAAGGTTTTGGACCATTGTGTTTTCGAATTAGATTATTTCCATGTACTATTTTTATTTCTTCTTTGATTTCTTGGTTTACCTATTCATTGTTTACCATTTAATTTATTACCTATTCATTTTTTCCTTGGAGTTGACTTCTCGTTTCATAGTGCTGTGGTCAGAAAAGATGCATGGCATGTGACTTGCATCTTTATAATTTGTTGAATCTTGTTTCGTGGCCTAATATGTGGTATATTCTGGAGAATGTTCCATGTGCACTTGAAGAGAATATGTATTCTGCTGCTTTAGGATGGAATGTTCTGAATACGTATGTTAAATGCATCTGGTCTACTATGTTACTCAAAGACAGTGTTTCCTTCTTGATTTTCTGTTTGGTGATCAGTCCGTTGATGTAAGTGGAGTGTTAATGTCTGCTACTATTATTGTATTACTATCAATTAGCTCCTTTATGTTTGTTATTAACTGTTTTATGTATTTGTGTGTTCCTATGCTGTATACATAATTATTTACAATTGTAATATGTTCTTGTTGGATTGTCCTCTTTATTTTTATATAGTGTACTTTTTGTTTTTACATACAGTGTTTGTTATAAAGTCTATTTTGTCTGATATATGTATTGCTACCCATGTTTGGTTTTTTTTTTTTGACATCCATTTGCATTATAAATGTTTCTCCATTCCCTCATTTTCAATCTGCATGTGGCTTTAGGTGTGAAATTGGTCTCTAAGCAGCATATAGATAGGATTTTTTTTCCATTTCATCACCCTGTGTTTTTTGATTGGAGAATTTAGTCCATTTAAATTCAAAGTAGTTATTGAAAAGTATGTATTTATTGCCATTTTGTTATTTGTGTTGTGGTTGTTTTGTTTCTTTCTTTTCATGCTTTCTTCTCTCGCCATAAGTTGGCTTCCTTCAGAGATATATTTGGATTCCTTTCTCTTCATTTATTGCATACTTGTTTTTCATTTATTACCATTCGTTTTGTATATAACATCTTCTGCAAATAGAAGTCTGTATCAAGTCAATGGTCAGTTAAGTTTAAACCCATTCTTTCCTTATCTTCTCCCACCATGTTTTAGGTATATGGTGTCATATTTTACATCCTTTTATTTTGTGAATCCCTTGACTGTTTTTTTACAGCCATACTAATTTTTATAGCTTTTGTATTTCTGACTTTTCTTACTCTTATTTATTGTCTTTCTTTCCACTCAAAGCATCCCTTTCAACATTTCTTGTAAGGCTGGTTTAGTGGTCATGAACTCCTTTAACTTTTGTTTGTCTGAGAAACTATTTTTATTCCTTGTATTTTGAATGACATCCTTTCTGGATATAGTATTCTTGGCTCCAATTTTTTTTCTTTCAACACTTTGAATATATCATGCCACTCTCTTCTGGCCTGCAAAGTTTCTGGTGAAAAATCTGCTGAAAGCCCTATGGGGTTTCCTTTATATGTAACTGTCTTCTTTTCTCTTGCTGGTTTTAAAATTCTCAATCATTCCTTTTTGTTATTTTACTTACTACGTACTTGGTGTGGGCCACCTTGTGTTGATTTTGTTGGGGGACAAAATCTGTGCCTTCTAGAGCTGGATATCTGTTTCCTTTCCCAGATTAGGAAGGTTTACAGCTATTATTTCCTCAAATATGTTTTCTGCTCCCTTTTTCTATTTTCTTCTTCTTCTGGGATCCCTATAATATAAATGTTATTATGCTTGGTGGAGTCACTGACTTCCCTGAGACTATTCTCATTTTGCCATTTTTTTTCTCTCCCCTCCTCAGATTGATTACTTTCCAACACTCTGTCTTCCAAGTCACCAATTCATTCTTCTGCTTCCCGCAGTCTATTTATTCCATCCAGTGTATTTTTAATTTCATTTATTGTATTCATCTCTGACTGCTTCTTTCTCATTTTTTCTATTTGTTAAGTGTTTCACTGATGTCCTTTTTATGTGAGTATCTTTATGATCATTACTTTAAATTCTCTATCAGACATATTACTTATATCTGTTTTGCTGTGTTTTTGCTCTGTTCTTTCCTTTGGGATATATTCCTCTGTCTCCTAATTTTATCTATCTCTCTATGTCTGGTTCTCTGTTAAGAAAGACAACAGTGTGTCCTGCTCTTGAAAATAATGTGTGTGGGAGTATTCACTACTAGCAGAGTGGTGCTGTTCCTTTGATAGAGGGGATGTGCCTTTACTGCTGAGACCAAATAGCCCAGATACACTGTCAACCATGTGTAGGTGGGGCATGAAATTCCCACAAGTCGAACATGCTGATCCTCTTCTACATGGTATTTGCAGCTGCCTCTGAGACTGGGCCAGCCAGGGTAGGATTTAAAAAACATGCTCAACGGGGTTGTAGTTTTACCAATGTGGATATTTCCTAATGGGTGGTGACTAGCTGCTGCACTACCCACAAACTCTGCAGTCAATAGACTCTGTGTTGGCAAGATTTATGCTACTCATCTAGAGGGGGGACCCACAGTGCCAGCCTGGAGGAGGGACCGCATGGTGTAAGCATGTTAGTGAATGCTGGTGCCATGCTGATTCCTGCAGATGGCTGTGTGTTTATGCTCAGGGATGGGGGAGTAAAATGGCACCTGCCAGCTCCCTTGTTCTTTGAGGAGTCCCCTGGTGGTCTCTGCCCCTTTGGGACTTGCTCTGAGATTAGTAATATTGTTCTTGGAGTAATTCCCCATGGATCTATGTGGCTCCAGCACATACACTGGAATTAGTAACTTTGTTTATGGAGGAGTCCCCCAGCAATTTCTGTTCTTCCAACACATGCTCTGAGATTAGTAACTTTATTCCTAGAGGAGTCCCCCAGCAATCTCTATCCCTCTGGTACACACAATGAGGTTAGTAAGTATCTCTAACTCCCATATTCCCCAGTTGTTTTCAAACTGCTGCTTCTGTACTGTATCTATGAGGGATGATTGTTGTGCTATCTCTTTAGGGACAGAGACTGTTTCCTCACGCTCTCACAGCTCTCTTAGAGACAAATCACTTATTTTAAAAATTCCAAATTTTAAGTTCTCCTGCTTGTACGAACTCACAACATTTGGCCCCTCTGATTTTAAATACCAAGTGTTATGGGGATTTTTCTTCCCTATGCAGATCCCCAGTGTGAGAGCATGTTTCTGTGCCCTTTCTGTGTTCATTTTCTGGCAACCCTCCATCCCTTGAACAGTTCCACAGATCCCAACTGTGAGCTCCCAACTGTGTCTCTGCCTTTCCTACCCTCTCTGATGTAGCTTGTTCTCTCCATTGAGCTGTGGAATTTCTTCTGCCAGTCTTTGGGTCATTTTCTGGATTATTTGCAGTGATGTGAGTGTTAGCTAGTTGAGTCTATGAAAATAGGTGAGCGGATCATCCTACCTTGCTATCTTCCCTGGAAGTGTGAATATTTTGATTTTGTAAAGGGAAATTTTTGTTTAACATAGAATAAACATTTAAAATAAAGATGATTTTGTATTTATGAGACAAAATAAATGCTTATTTCACATATTTGGTGCGAAATGATATGGCTTTTTGTTAAAAAATACTACATAGAAATATGCAAAATGCTTTTCATATTTGTTTACAGTTAAATATTTGACTAATGTGTAAGAAAAATTACACAATTCTGGAAAATATCTTGAATCAGATTGTAAATTATATGCAGATAATTCAAAGTTCTCCTTTCACTGACCTATCACCTTGAGATATTCATCATAAATTAGAGTAAAACTTTTATAGCTCCTGGTATATAGCATTAACTCAAGCACTTGTTTTACTATTGTATATATCCCAGATTTTATGGCCTCCCATCTGTTTTTACTTTATAAGAAAGCTTGAGGAGTGTTGGCAAGTATTTATATTCCACTCTGGCAAGAGAATAATTTATTTAACCAAAGTGGAAGAGGAAATAATGGTTTTAATTTGGCAATGGTATTTAATCAAACATAGACTATAAAACTGGTAATCTTTCATTGTTTCACTTCTTAAAATATAATAACTTCAAATCTTCTTATATCTAGTCATACTTGAAAACAAGAACCATGTCAACTTATCTCTATATCCCAGCACCTTTTCACTTCTTGGGGTCTAAATAAATAAATCTACTGGGAAATTCAAGGAATGAAAAAATGATTAATGGATAGCAGTAATAATATTCTTGGTTAAACCCTTACATAGTCAGTTTCCCTTAATTTATTTTCAAAGAACTTAAACAAACACTATAATGTAGGGCAAAGTGTTTGTTACACACTTCTCAGTTATTATGAGTCCCTTCACAACACCAGGTGATTAAGATTGGTTTGCCAAAAGAGTAGGCATTGTTGAGACATGTTTGTATGAAGATGTCATAAAAACATCTGTTTCACTGCTATATAGGTACTGACTAAACAATGACCTCAATTTATTTATTTCATTGTTTCAACAAACACTTTTTGAATGTCTAATGTTTACTTGGGTTTAGGATTACAGAGGTAAGAATAGTCTGTCTCTTTGATGGTCTCGGATATGGTGCAGGATAGCAACATGTAAAAACAGCTATAATAAAAATAATGTGTGTTGTAATATATGTGAGTACAATATTTTATGAGAGCTCAGAAGAAGGGGCAAGGATATTTCACTGAGAAAATCAGTTTTAAGGTTTACAGAATTGACATTTTGTGTAGCTCATGAAAGATGAAAATTATTTAATAGTCACATGGAAAGATTAAGGGTAGCATTTTAGTTATTCAGAACAGGAATTTTTTTAAAGCTTAAAGACATTCAAAAAGAAAATGCATTCCAGGATTGAAAAATAGTGCAGTATAACAATAATGTGGCATGTGTGAATGATAGTCCTGATGGATTGAGCCAGAAAGAAAGAAAAGACCACACTGCTAATATTCTAAGATGCTATACTAAAAGGTTTAGATTTTAGCATGTATGTGGCAGAGGGCACTTAAAGATTCTGTCGGTGAGTAATAGTAATAAACTTGTATTAAAGCTATTTTAGATGACAGTATAGAGATAGACTGGTGAATATGAGACTGTAGGTAGGAGACTTTTACAGTTGTCTAGGATAGAGACTATGAAAGAAAAATTAGAAAAGTGTTGGAGGGAACAGATTATACAAGAACTTAGGAAGATTTTTAGTCCTTGAGTTTAAAATAAAAGTGAGGGGCACCTGGGTGGCTCAGTCGGTTAGGTGTCCAACTTTGGCTCAGGTCATGATCTCACGGTTCATGGGTTTGAGCCCCGCGTTGGACTCTGTGCTGACAGCTCAGAGCCTGGAGCCTGTTTCGGATTCTGTCTCCCTCTCTCTCTGCTCCTCCCCCACTCATGCTCTGTTTCTCAAAAATTAAAAATAAGCATTAAAAAAATTAAAAAAATAAAAGTGAGATCTAAATAGAATATGGGTGAGAATTGAAATATGAGAATTGAAGTAATAAGACCTTCTCTGAAATCAAAAAGGATAAATAGAAGACCTTGAAGAATAGCATCAGTATATAAGAAAGTAGAGCAGTAAATAGGAAAGGACCAAAGGGAGTGAAGAACATTTTGTCATAGTACTTAGAGATACAGTGATAGAGGTAAAATGAAATGGTTATATAGAAACGTAAGAGAGGAATGACTTCCACAAAAATTCCATCAGTTTCCAATGTGAAATATATGTTAAATAATATGAAGTCTAATAAAGGACTGTTGAAGTTCAAAGTAGTAGATGAGGAGTGGATACAAGGTGAATAGTCTACTTTCTTAAAAATTTTGTGTAAGGGAAAAAAAAAAACATCTATAAGTAAAAGAGAGACACAGATAAGAGGTCTTCCTCCTTCTCATCCTTTTTCATCTGCTCATTTATTTCTGTTTTTTTCTTTTTTAATGGAAAAACTTAAGCATAACTGTAGACCGAAAGGAAGGTACAACTGTAGGGACATTGAAGATAGTGGGAGTGGTGGGGAAAAACCATCATTAATGGTTCAAGGTAAAATAAACGGGATAGATATTGATAACACTATGATTTAAGATCTAAGACTCCAAGCTTTGGAAACTGGAAGACCTAGGTTTAAATTCTGACTTTCCATTTAATATTTGTGTGAATTTAGAAAGCTATCAGACTTTTTAAGACTAAATTTCTTCATCTGTAAAATGGAAGCAATAATAATAACCACATCACAGGACTATTATGAGAAGAAAAGGAAGATACAGTTCCTGGTACACAGTAAGCTATTTATGATTATTATTGTGATGATGATGATCATCATCATCATTATTTTACTATCAAAAGTTTTTCTTTGCAAGGAGATTAGTTACCCACTTCTCTAAAATAAAATGAAAAGAGATAAGGATGATGAAAGACTTAAATAACTTTATATGTAAATCAACGACAATGTCAAATTTTATTTCTGGAGCAGTTGTGTGTGTGCATGTACATATGCTGTAGGTACAATATATATGTACATTTTACTTGAAAGTGAGTTGCTTGGAAGATCAAATTAGTGATCTGAGCCATCTTCTTCTCTGATCAGATATTTAGGTCCTTGTCCATATATTTTAGTCATCTAGACTCAGATACAAAGTTGAGGGTTAATAAATATCAATACAAATCACCACACTTACATTTCCCACCTGACTCTCACCTAATGATAGATAGATAAACTAACACATTATTCACATTTGTAGTGGCAAAGTTAGGGGCTGTGCTCAAATATTTTAAAAAAGTAAATTATGTGTTTTTAAGTTAGTATAGATATGTGACACTTAGCAGCCTAGAATGATGTTTTGAGTTTCCTCCTCCCATCTTTTGCTCACAAATTAATTCTTTGTACAAATAGTTGTTTCTAACATTTGGCTATTTTTTCCAATATTGGTACACTAAAGTTGGCAGTCAGTATCCCAGGACCACTGCTAAATCTATTGGAAGCTATTACTTGTAGAGTGATTGCACGTCCACATTGCATCGACAAACATGCATATTCAGGAATGGTAGTTTGGAAGTCACTTATGGATGCATTCATTGTTCTGCTCTGAAGAAGGTCACTGCCTTAACCTCCTGCCTTGGAGCCGGATTAACTAAAAGTTGATACTTTTAATGTATAATTTTAAGAATTAATACTTTAGCATCCTATTTTCTTTGGCCTGTGTTTATTCTGAAACGATGATGACAAAAATGACTTTCATTGTTCTATAGGGAGATCCTGTTCTGTTATATTACATCTGTTCCTGAAACTCAGGGACCTTTGATGGCAGTTGAAGCATATAAATCTGTCAGAGAGATATGCTCAAGGTTTCAGGGACCCAAATGATCTCTGTATCCTGGGTCAGTGTCAATAATGATTACAATATTGAGAAGCTCAAATTGAAGTTGTCTATTCAGACTATTCTTCCATATTAACTGTTCAGAGTTGTGTGTCCATAGTAAAATTTTCTACAACAATGAAAATTGTCACACTGTCAGATTGATAAATTTATCCCCAACTGGCAGAGTCATTTGCCTTGCAGTAAGCATAAAATGACAGATCTTTTCTGAATACAAACTGTAATGCTTGTGCCTTTCACAGCTAGTTTGGCTTGTAAACACAGCATGAAAAAATGCTTTGATAAAAATTGATGGTTATGTACAAAACAGGCCCCACAAATACCTTTTTTTCTGGTTAGAGGCCATCACCTTAGTTATTGAAACGGCCTAAGTGAATGCCGTAAAACAATTGATAATTATGACTCATTAGTTTCTGAGGCTTGGGGGAGCCTGGGTGGCTCAGTTGTTTAAGGATCTGACTCTTGATTTTGGCTCAGGTCATGATCTCACAGTTTGAGATCAACCTTGTGTCAGGCTTTGCACTGGCAGCATGGAACCTTCTTGGGATTCTCTCTCTCTCATTCGCTCTGCCCCTTATTCTCTGGCTCTCTCTCTCAAAATAAATAAACTTAAAAAAAAAGTTTCTGTGACATAGTAAACTAGATATTTCCCATACATTTTGATTAGTTTAACTTTCATCAATCTGTTATGTATTATTTGCAAAAAATATCTCCTTTCATCTTTCATTACTTTCCACTCAGAACTTGACTATTTACCAGTACTTTATATAAACATTTTATCATTGTTTATATTGGTGTCTCTCCAATATCAAGTAATTGTATCATTATTTTATACAAATAATCACCCTGTGTACAGTATCAAAAAATAGAGAGGTATGGAAATATTTCAAATTTTTTTAAGCATGCTATTATGTGACACACAAGGTTAATCCCTAAACCTACTCTTCTCTTGTTACTAACTAGATACCATGATGTTTGAGCTACAATTCAATGATGTATCCAGAAATTGATGTTAGTCTTCAAGATTCAAGCAGAACTACATTTATAAGTGTGAATTTAATACATTTATCTAGAAAAATATGAATTGTTTATTAATAGTTAAATTTAAACCTTTTTAACAATTATTTTTAAATTCTAGCATAAACCAAATATATCAAAACCAAGAAATTCTAATTTACATGGTTGTTACTTTAATTACTTGCCCTCAATCTTTATAATTTCCAGTTACTTCTGATGTTAATCATGTTGTAAAATAAACTTCAAGGAAAAGATATCACTCTGCTCCTTGTAACTTTACATACAGCTCCTTCATATTTATCTAAGGCCTCTCTAGGCCTAAGAGTGGTTTGACCAAAAACAATTTTCCATCTTATATTTTTCAAAATTTTTAAATCTCAGCTACAACAAGTAAGAAAGTAATATTGTAAGAAAATAAGACTATATTCCTCTCTCTCTTACTCTCTTTCCTCTCTCTCTCTGTCTCTCTCAATACTGCTTTTTTTTCTTCATCCAATAAATTGAAAGTATATTTTCTAGAAGATATTTCATTATATTTTATTTTGTAAGTTAGAGTAAATTTACACACAAGATCTCAGATTCACTTAACTTGAAAATTATTTTTATTTTTATTTTTTTAAATTAATTAATTAATTTATTATTTAATTATTTAATTTTTTACTTAATTTATTTTTTAAATTTACATTCAAGTTAGTTACCACATAGTACAACAATGATTTCAGGAGTAGATTCCTTACTGCCCCTTTTCCATTTAACCCATGCCCTCTCCCACAACCCATCCAATAGCCCTCTCTTTGTTCTCCATATTTAAGAGTCTCGTTTTTGTCCCCCTCCATGCTTTTATATTATTTCTGTTTCCTTTCCCTTATATTCATCTGTTTTGTATCTTAAAGTCCTCATATGAGTGAAATCATATGATGGTTATCTTTCTCTGACTAATTTTACTTAGCATAATACCCTCTAGTTCCATCCATGTAGCTGCAAACAGCAAGATTTCATTCTTTTTGATTGCCAAATAATAATCCATTGTGTGTGTGTGTGTGTGTGTGTGTGTGTGTGTATACACACCACATCTTTATCCATTCATCCATCAAAAAACATTTGGGCTCTTTCCATACTTTGGCTATTGTTGATAGTGCTGCTATAAACATTGAGGTGCATGTGTTCCTTCAAAAAGGCATACCTGTATCCCTTGGATAAATACCTAGTAATGCAATTGTTGGTTCATAGGGTAGTTGTATTTTTAATTTTTTGAGGAACCACTCTATTGTCTTCCAGAGTGGCTTCACCAGTTAGCATTCCCACCAGCAGTGCAAAAGAGATCCTCTTTCTCCACATCCTCGCCAACATCTGTTGTTGCCTGCGTTGTTAATGCTAGCCATTCTGATGGTGTGAGGTGGTATCTCATCATGGTTTTGATTCATATTTCCCTGATGATGAGTGATGTTGAGCATCGTTTCATGTGTCTTTTGGCCATCTGGATGTTGAAAGTTATTTTTAAATTGAAAAACAAGCCTAAGTAAAACAATCAAGTCAGATAAAAATAATAAAAAAGATTTTGTACTGATCTTAATTTTACAGATTGATGTATTTCTACACATGTATCACATATCTCATAACCACCACCCTATTCAATTTATTACACCATAAATTTACCTTATGACCCTTTTAAATCAGTCTCTCCACAACTAAGCCAACAACTTTCCTTATTTCTGTCACCATAAATGTGCTTTGCCTCTTCTTAAATATTACATAAAGTAATCACAGAGCATATACTAATTTGTACATAATTTTGTTTGGCTTCTGTGAAAAAAGTCATTGTCTGTAAAATGTTCATTGACAGTGTTATGTACAGTCTGTGTTTTGTCTTTGTGTTTTCTTGCTACATGCATACATTAGTTTATATACTCTCTTTAAAATTTTTTAATGTTTATTTATTTTTGAGAGAAATAGAGACAGAGCATGAGTGGGTAAGGGTCAGAGAGAGAGGGAACCACAGAGTCTGAAGCAGGCAGAGCCCAATGTGGGGCTCAAACTCATGAACCATGATATCATAACCTGAGGCAAAGATGGATGTTTAAACAACTGAGCTACCCACACCCTATTAACTCTACTCTTGTTGGACATTTAGCTATTTCCAGCTTAGGTACATCGTACATAAATTTTCTATGAATTTATTTTACTCCCATTTCAAGAGGACACATGCATATATGCAATTGTTTTTCTTGGAGGTGGACTCATCTCTCTAGGAGTATGATTGCTGGGCTGCACTATAGATAAGAATATTGTTAACTTCAGTAGGTACTATCAAAGTTGTTTCTTCTCCCAAAGTGATTGCCCCATTTCCCACAACCAAAACAGCATATGAGTCTTCTAGTTGTTCCACATCTTTACCAAACCTGAAATTGTCAACCATTTAAATTTTAGCTATTTTGGTATGAAAACGAGAAAACATAGAGATGGAAAACAACAGTTCATTGGTTGCCAGGGGTATAAGAAGTTAGACCACAAAGGTAGAGCTTGTGGAAATTTGGGAGGTGAAAAAAACATCCTGTAAGGAATCATGGTTATGTTTACCCTACATATTTGTCAAAATCCATAGATCTATAGAAAACAAAGAGTGAAATTTACTATATGAAAAATTTTGAAAATCTTTCAGAATGTGGTGGTATTTCAGGATGAATGTAGACTGTGACAAATGAATGAATCTATTTAAAAATCAGTCACAATGGGACTCCTGGCTGGCTCACTTGGTCAAGCATGTGACTCTTGATCGCAAGGTTGTGAGTTTGAACCTAATGTTGGGTGTAGAGATTATTAAAAAAAAAAAAAACACACACACACACACACAATCTTTTAAAAAATGAGTCACATAGTTACACCAAGGGAATGAAGAGGAAAGGAGATGGCCTAAGTAACCTTGGAAAATGGTATTTGATGAAATAATATAATGCCATATGAAAATAACTATACAAAAACAATGTATACTAATTGCTAAAATGTTTTCTAAAAAGGTATGGACTAGTGATACTAAAACCTTTTTATTTGTATTTCAAGTTGAAAAAAAAACAGGTAAATATAGTGAAGATAATAGCCAGTTTTCTTAGTGTTGGAGAAATAAATTACCAATACCAAAGGGAGTAGGCTAGAAAGAAACTGGTGGTGCTGAATTAGAGTGAGAGGTATTAGTATGACTGTGTGTAAAAGCATAGATAAATACAGAAATACAGAGATATATGCATAAGAATTAGATAAGATTAATATTTATATATTCTAAGTCCACCAACAAAGATTACTAGAAGCAGTGACTCTTCAGTAGGAATGAGCATAACTAACAATCAAGATATCTTTGAGTAAATTGAAATGAATGATGACAATAAAGATAGATATAAATTTTAAATGTCTAAAATAAATTATCTAAGTCTGTAATTTAAGAAGCTATGAAAATAATTTCACACAAATCCAAAGTAAGGAGATGGAAGGGAACCATAAAATATAATCATAAGTCAATGAAATAGGAAACAATATCAAAAAGTATTAAAGCCAAAAATATTGTAATCTGAAAAGTTTAATAAAACATATAAACCCTTAAAAGAAAGAAAGACCAAAACATGAGTGAAAGAGGGATTTCACTACAAATCTAGCAAACATTAAAAGTCAGAGCAGGGGAGCCTGGGTGGCTCAGTCGGTTAAGTCCATCTTTAGCTCAGGTCATGATCTCCAGTTTGTGGGTTCGAGCCCCACATCAGGCTCTGTGCTGACAGCTCAGAGCCTGGAGCCTGCTTCATATTCTGCATCTCCCTCTCTCTCTCACTCTCCCCTACTCCTGTTCTGTCTCTCTCTCCCTCTCAAAAATAAATAAACATTAAAAAAGAAAAGTCAGAGCAGTCAGGGGTGCCTGGGTGGCTCAGTTGGTTAAACATCTGACTTTGCCTCAGATCATGATGGCTGGCTCAGGTCATGACCTCAAGGTTTGTGAGTCAGAGCCCCTTTGTCAGACTCTGTGCTGATAGCTCAGAACCTGGAGCCTACTTCAGATTCTGTGTCTACCTCTCTTTCTGCCCCTCCCCCATTCACACTCTCTCTCTCTCTCTCTCTCTCTCTCAAAAATAAATAAACATTAAATTTTTTTTCATATAAAAATGTAAAAGCAGTCAGAAAAGTGTGGGAGGAGGAAGGCCTAAGCTCTCATTTCCCCATAGGAAAGCAAAACAAAACAAAGCAAGCAGGACTTTCCAAACCATGTTTGTTAGAGCTCTGGAGAATAGTCAAAGGTTTATAGAAACTAGGTGAACACCGGATTAGAAACAGCCATATTCAAAAGGATAGAAAAAGTTATTTGTATTATTACCTTTTTCCCATGTCCTTCCAGTGTGGAGGCATTCTGGATTTTGCAGTGGTAGCAGTCCAGTTCCCAGCTCTCTCCCTTAAACCACAGGGAGACGGTAGACCTTATTTGCAAATTATTGTGTACATTTGTTCTACATCTTTAGGTGATACCTGAAGTAAGGCACTCATCACTCTTTCTCCAAACTTAGAACACAGGTGGGAAAAGCAGCAAGCACTTATCTTAAAATCTGCAACGTGATTATGTATCCGCAGAACCTTGAGGCAAGAGATTATAGGCAGAGATGTATGATAGACTACCTAAATTCTGGAAAAGAAATTAGAGTGAGACTTTAGGGAACTAGGAAGTTCAAAAGCAGTCATGTATATGGGAAAATTTAGAATTATATGCATGTTCAGTCAAGATACATATTCAAAAAGACCTGAAAAGACATTAAGCTTTCACGTTGGGCCACAAAATAGAGGCAATCGGCAAAGACTGAGAGATGTGATTGGTATTTTTGTTTGATTCTGTTTGTTTACTTTTCTCTTTTTCTGTTGTTTGTTTCCTTCTGTTTTTCCTCCTGGCATTGAAGGAAATCTCTATTAAAATATTACCTGAATGTGAGCTAAAAGAATGAAAGCTTTAGTGATTACACACAATAAGACATAGCCTTTGTTTTTTTAAAATGTGTATTTATTTATTTTTGAGAGCAAAAGAGAGAGAGGGAGAGAGAAAGAGAGAGAGAGAGAGAGAGAGCACGTGTGAGCAGGGGAGGGGCAGAGAGAGAGGGAGACAGAGAATCCCAAGCAGGGGCTTGAACTCACAAACTGTGAGATCATGGTCTGAGCCAAAATCGAGTCTGACGCTCAACCAACTAAGCCACACAGGTACCCCATAAGAGATAATTTTTGTAAAAATAGTTTGTAAAAGTCTCAAAATGAATAGAATACCATGGTTTCTAGTAATTAAAAAGCACAGCAAACCCTGGAAAAAGAATATGACTTGCAGTGTTACTACATTATGATAAATTTCTAATTTTCAATAAAAATTACCATTAAACAAAAGAAACAAAAACCACCTCTGAGAAAATCTGGACTTCAACTCATAACCTTCAACTCTACCAAACATCTACTAGCCAGATTTGACAAACCCTGGGACTATAAAAAACCCCAAGTCACTGCTGTCCTTCAGAATTCTTAGAGAATCCCTGCTATGCAGCTGAGTGACATCACCTAGATATGTTAACCCTCTTTCTGATTCCCTTTCCTCTGGGAGTTCCTTGTGAGTGATGACCCAGAAGTCTATGGAAAGTTTCCTACTGTGAGGAACTTCCTCTCACATGTCTTCCTGTCAAAGTGCCACCCAAAGAAATATTGTGTGCTGCTACCATTTCTTATTTATGTCTTTTCCTTAAGGAAACCCCTAATCCTTGAAATAACTTCAGGTGTTCATCGATTGCTTGGATATGTGGGTTTATTATTTTCATCAAATTTGGATATTTTCAGCCATTATTTGTTCAATATTTTTTCTGATACATATCTTCCTTTTGTCTTTGGTGACTCTAATTATACATATGATTTGCTGCTTGATATTGCCCCACAGCTCACTGATTTTCTTTTTATTCCTAGTTTGATTATCTTTCTTTCTACGTTTTATATCTATAATTTGCTTTGAGATGTCTCCACATTCCCTAATCTTTCTTTCTGTAGTGTTTAATATTACTCTTTTGAGTGTATTTGCATAGTGCACTTGTAGTTTTCATCTTTTTAACTTTGATTTGTCACCTTTTTATATCGTTCATGTCTCTAACTTTTTAAAAGAAATAATGTAGTTATAATAATTTTTGTGTCCTTATCTGCTACTCCTAAAGATGATCATTTCTGGATTGGTTTCTGTTTATTGATTTCTGCTCTCATTTAGGATTTACCCTCCTACTTCTTTCTATATCTGATATTTTTTAAGATACTTTTTTTAAGTTTATTTTCAGAGAGAGAAGGAGAGAGAAAGAGAGAGCATACAAGTAGGGGACGAGCAGAGAGAGAGAAAATCCCAAGCAGGCTCCATTCTGTCAGTGCAGAGCTCGATTCAGGGCCCAAATTCATGAACTGTGAGATTATGATCTGAGCCAAAGTCAAGAGCTGGACGCTCAACTGACTGAGCCACCCAGGCACCTTTGTGGTTTTTTTCATGTCTTTTTGTTTGTTTGTTTGTTTGTTTGTTTGTTTGTTTTTATTGCATTACAGTCATTGTGGATGTAACTTTGTTGAGTTCTGGAAGTTTTCATTTAACTTTAATTGTTTTAACTTTGTATTGTATTGTATTTTATATTTTATTTTATTTTATTTTATTTTATTTTATTTTATTTTTGAGAGACCTAGAGACAGAGCGTGAGCAAGGGAAGGGCAGAGAGAGAGGGAGACACAGAATCTGAAGAAGTCTCCAGGCTCCAAGCCGTCAGCACAGAGCCCGACGCGGGGCTCGAACTCACAGACTGTGA
The DNA here is from genome assembly GCA_030068075.1 of Paguma larvata. NCBI lineage: Eukaryota > Metazoa > Chordata > Mammalia > Carnivora > Viverridae > Paguma > Paguma larvata. The sequence goes on from CM057830.1 coordinate 99,663,064, forward strand.
GATCATGACCTGAGCCGAAGTCGGCTGCTTAACCGACTGAGCCACCCAGGCGTCCCTCATTTAACTTTAAATAATTTTATTTTTCTTTTGGGACACAGTTAAGTTATTTGAAAACAATTTCCTCTTTCAAAACTTGCCCTTAAGATTTATTAGGAAGAACCAGGATAGTGTTCAGTCTTCGGCTATTTCTCCTTTATGGAGGCAAGGCCATTCTCTATACTCTACCTAGTGAGGTAGTGAGATCATGAAGCTTTCCACTTTCACTGATAGGAAGTGGCATTATTCCTGGCCCTGTGTGAGTGCTGAATACTATTTCATTTAACCCTTTTGTGTGATTCACTTCTGGTCTTGGGTCATTTCTTCACAAGCATGTCCTCATGAGCACTCAGTTGAACACTTGGATGAGATCTACAGAGATCTGAAGTTCTTGATGCATCATTCCTCTCTTAAATTGCAAGCTGCAAACACTAGGTCCTTTTGTGTCCCATCTTCTCAAAGTAGGGGATTTAGTGGACTTGGTTTGGCTTCCCTTTCCCTGAGCCATGACCTGGAAATTGTCTCCAGTAAGCTGGTAAAATTATGTACCTTAATTTGTATAGATTAGGCTCTCCCTTGCCTGATATTCAGTGTCTAAAAAGCTGTTGTTTAGGGGCGCCTGGGTGGCTCAGTCGGTTAAGCCTCCGACTTCGGCTCAGGTCATGATCTCGCGGTCTGTGAGTTCAAGCCCCGCGTCGGGCTCTGTGCTGATGGCTCAGAGCCTGGAGACTGCTTCGGATTCTGTGTCTCTGTCTCTCTCTGTCCTTCCCTTGCTCATGTTCTGTCTCTATGTCTCTCAAAAATAAAATAAAAATGTTAAAAAAAATTAAAAAAAAAAGCTGTTGTTTAGTAAATTGTGTCTACTTTTTGTTATTTCAGGAGGAATAACAAATACAGCCTCTGTTACACCATAATGATGATCCCATTATTTTAATTCAAGTATCAACTTTGTTTCATAATCTTCCTGTCTATTCATTCACTAGTGTCTTAACTTCTTTGCATTATTTTGCTTAGACTATAAAGTTGTTTACTGATGTAAGATCATTCTAGTAGGAGTGTACTCAACCATACATTCATTTAAGTTTATTCGATAAGTTTCATTAAATTACATTTTTCTAGATAATAGTTTATTCTAAATGCTTTATCAAATGTATTGACATACAGTCGTTCACAGTGTTCTGAGTTTTAAAAATCTAAAATGTAACTACTGTAATATCTTCCTGTATATTTTACAGTAACTACACATTATTTCCTTTTTCAAAAATTAGTCTACAGTTTTAACCTTTGTTAGTAAAATAGATTTTCATTTTGTACATACTGTTGTAATTATTTATCAACTTCAATGTTTTAAGATATTATTATAACACTTCATTTTTGTGGCTTAATTTAATTTTTTCTCATTTATTAAATTAGACATTTACATCATTACTTTTCTTTACCAATAAGCATCTAATAATATCTTTTCGATCAGATTTTACAGATAGTATTTTAATTATAGTTTAGTTATGAATATTCAAAATTTATTTATTATTTACTTATCGTATGATTTATTTAGAAAAGCATTTTAAATCTTTGAATTTGGAGAAATTTCAACTGCATTTTATGAGTTTCTAATTTATTGTATTATCGAAGAATATGGTGTTGCCCATATGGTAAAAATTCTTTGACTTACGTTTGATTCATTTTGTGGATAGTTTCATTATCATTTATGTAAAGTTTTTATGAATTCTAAATAAATGAGAATTGTGTAAGTGGGGGTTGCAGTTTCTACATACATTAATTAGATTAATCACTTTTATTGTGCTAATTGTATCTTCTATAAACCTTGTTTTTGACTGCTTGATGAATCAATTAATGGGAAATTTGTGTTAAATTATCATAAAATATTTGCAGATTTATAATTTCCTTTTATAATCAATTTTACCTTTATGTATTGTAAGTCTGTTATTTGATATAAGCGGCTTCACGTTTTTTTAAATGTTTATTTTTGAGAGAGAGAGAGAAAAAGAGAGAGAGAGAGAGAGAGAGAGCGAGAGCATGAGCAGGGGAGAGGCAGAGAGAGAGGGAAACACAGAATCCAAAGCAGGCTCCAGGCTCTGAGCTTTCAGCACAGAGCCTGATGAGGAGCTCAAACTCACAAACCATGAGATCATGACCTGAGCCAAAGTCGGACGCTCAGCCACTGAGCCACCCAGGCACCTCGCAGATTCACAATTTTAATAGCTTGTTTGGAGACGACTATGCTCCTTAGCATTAAGTAATGATAACATACTGAATAGTGCTTCTTTCCTTCATGTCTATTTTATCTGGTATTAACATCAGGACCCCAGCGTATTTTGTATTTGTAATTACTTGTTATGTATCTTTGATATTATTTTCTTTCAATATTTCTATGATCTCATAAGGCACATGTGTTTTTTAATGAATGCATAAAGTTTTTAAAATCCTGTATGACATTTTTTTCCTTTTATTTGTGTTTGATCTACTGATATTTGTTATGATTACTGATCTGATACCATGTCTTGAATTAATTTATCCTCTCCTCTTGTCTAATGCTTACTCGATTGAGTTTTTTTTTCATTTTGCTTTATCCATTTAGATGTTCTACATGCTATTTTAATTTATTATTATTACTTTTAATTTTTTAACAAGAATACTTAGTTTAAATATATTAATTATATTGACCATCCCTTTTATGGTAAAAGTACAATAGAATTTAATTCCTGGTACTCTACACCCCTATCCTATTGGTTATATTTGTCTAGAGCAGAGACTCCCAAATGTTGCACTTGGCACACTGGTATAATGGAAAATCTAAATAAATGTGTTGAAAGATCAATACTATGGACATTTAGATAAACTAGGAGAGAGTAGGAGCAGTAAGAATCCCAGAGTCAGTCACCTTCAGTTGTGACAAAACTTGACAATTTACTGAGGCATAACATACAGAAATCATCAGTATCTACCTTTTCAGCTCTTTGAAAAAACAATGCAAGTTTATGGCCTAGAATTTTATTTCCTCTATTTTATTAACCATTTATACCTAGACCTTATCATTATTCATCTATTATAGGCAATGTACACTCAATTCTACTCACATGTTTATTAATTTCTTTGCACACCATTGCTTCTTACACCCTAATATTTCTTGGTTCAATTTTTATCCAACTGAAATACATCTTTTAATAGTTATTTTAGTGATAGCTTATTAATCATAATTATTTTATTGTTTGCCTATAAAATATTTTTAGTTGACTTAATTATTGTTTGGCTTTTTAGTTGCATATAAAATTATTGTTTGGTAGTTCTTTTTCCTCAAAAATTTGAAAGCAATATTTTATCTTCTTTTGTCATTTATTACTATTTTTTCTGTCATAGTAGTTTGGAAATTTTTCAACATTTTGCTCCTAATATATTGCTTCTACTCAATTCTTTAATGGTCTCTCATTTTACATCTCCTTTCAATATATTTTGAATCTTATTATTCATTCTACGTGTATACATCTCTTAAATTTTCTTTCATATTATTTTTTAACGTCTTTGATTCTATGTTCTACCTTCTGAGTAATTTACTTGTTCTACTTTCCAGTTCACTGATTATATTTTTTGATGTGTCTGATCTGATATTTGACCAGCTTAATGATCTTTTTGTGTAGCAAATAATTTTTCAGCTCTAGAAGTTTTATTTCATTAGTTTTTAAAATCTTATCAATAGGCATTATAATCACCTTCTTCCTGTTAGTATTTTTAAAGCTTTCTCTTTTTAAAACATAATCAACACTGATTTTATTTACAGTATCTAGTAAAACCTTCTGTGAAATCTTGGTTTGTTTGATTCTGTTTCCTTTTTTTTCTAATTACTGTAATTAATAGGGTTTATTTCCCTTTAGGATATTCTGATTTTTCTATAAGTTCATGTTTGTCATAGGTTTATATGTCATTTGAGCCATGTGTTGAAGTTATGTTTCTATAGAGGAAATTTTCATTTATTTCTTTCAATTTCATGAGACACCATCAAACTTGGACTTCTTCAGAATGAATTCTCTGTTTAAGTTTTCTCAGAAAATTAATGTGATTCAAGACAGCATATTGTCATATGGCTTTGTACTAATTACCACTTGCTGCATAAAACAAAAATTACTTCAAACTTAGTGCCTTAAAAAACATACATTCTTTATCTCACACTATTCATGGATTAGAAATCCAAGCATTATGTAGCTGGGTCTGTTACTCCAGCGTGTCTTGCAAGACTGCCAGCAATGTATCAGCAAGAGCTGCATTCACATTTGAAAACTTGATAAAGCAAAGATCTTCCAAGCCTACTAGCATAGGTCTTGGCAGGATTCAGTTCCTCAAAAATTGTTGAATGGATAATCCCTCAGTTCCTTTCAGGTTGAATCCTGAATAATAGATTTTAATACTGAGAGTGGTTCAAAGAGAACAGAATTTTAAGGATTAGCTTTCTAAATTGGCTCTGGAATTGGCCCTCTATTCTGAATAGGTTTATTAGATGCTAATGACTCTGTCTCTGTACTAAATAAAGTACTGATAGTCTATGGTGTGATCTAGAAATGTAGATATGCAAATAGCACCATTGGATACTCCTAATGGTGCTTACTTATAATAAGCAAGAAGTTGGTTGATTATGTACATAATATCTTTGAACGGTTTTACTAAACAATAAATATAATGATATTGGCTAATTGCTCTTTATGTCTCAGGACAAAGTGGGGGGAAAAAAAGGATGAACTCAAGGATTTGGATTCTCAGCTCAATGATACCACACAAATGATCTGAAATCTTCTATATGGGGTTTAGAGGAGATTTCTCCTGTAGCCACGGGGCTTATATTGCTGAAAATCAACCCCAGAATTTCATCCTGCATCTGACTGAATTACAACACATTTCAAATTCCAGCCTCATAGGGTGACTATGATTACAGAGCAATGATTGGCAAGGAATGGTGTCCTAAAAGCCAAAATACAGACATGTAGAAGAATGCTGATGAAATTGAGGACAATTGAGCCCCTGAATTCTGATGAGTTTTCTTTGCCAGTGCAAGCACCTCTAGTGGAGTTAGTTGCTCTGCAAAACAATGCTGATACTTCTCAAGGCCAACCCTTATGACCTCTCTTTGCTTCTAGACCTATAATTAGACTCAATTTCCAGCATGATTCTAAAGGTGTACAAAATATGACATATGAGAAGTTGTGCTACACTCCAAAAGAATTACTTGAATTTTTTAGTTTATATGACACAAATCTTGGGACCATGTGTGGGAATATATATTAAGGAAATGGGATAATGTTGGAAGAACCGTAAAGTTGCAGCAGACCAAGTGTATTGATATAGGTTCACTAAGCAGAGATTCTGTATTTAATGTTGTAGCTCAAGGAGTTAGAAGGACTCTAAAAGATTTTTGGGGTGCTTGGCTGAATCATAGATCAAAAGATGTCCCAGTGTGAGTTGGAAATGCCAGACATGCCTTAGTTTAGTGTAGAGAAAAGACTCAAATCGTGGGGATATTGGAATGTTTGAGTGAATTGGTCATGTAAGAACTACTTATCCACATTAAGAAGATCCAAATGACACACATTTCACCACAACTGTGAGAAATAAATTTGTGAAGAGATCCTCAACATCCTTGAAAAGTGCTGTGATCACTCGTCTCTGTAGGCCAGATCTGCAGTGGGAACTGCAGTCACTGAGCTAAGAAACCTAAATGCAATGGAGTAATCAGATACCATAGTGGCAGGGCCAAGTAGTGACAATCACCAAAGGCAAGGTGTCATGGTTATCATAATGGGAAGTGGAGTCAAAGCAGTGATCAGAATTGTCTGATTTTCACAGAACTGTGGCATTGGATAGATGATCATGATGTTCATAGGAGTGAAATAGATAAGAAACCTACTGAATTATTACTTGGTCTTATAAGTAGAAAAATTATAAGTCAAGTGAATGAAAGCCTAACTAGAATCATAAAAATAGTTATGGCTCTCAATCAATTCCCAGATGTAAGACAATGTACATACTTAAAACTCGAAAAAGAGGAGACTAGTTTATCTTGAAGAAGGACACCAGGACATGCCAAAATTTATTTTCTTATCTTTTTTTCTCTCAAGATCCCCCGAAATATCTATGACCATTTGCTAGTATAACTGCCGGGGTCCTTGTTCCGGCGGATCTAGGGGTCCCCGAAGGATGGACGGTCAGGCGAAAGGAAATGAGAGAGCCACGAGAGAGATGGAGTCTGATGACCAAGCAGGCAGCCCTGGAAATTCTGGCATCTCTGCCTTGCTAGTCTTAGTTTCTTTATTTAAAGACAGTGAGTGACATTACATCAGTGACAAGACATTCCTAACAACATACATTGTTGCCTCAAGACCTATGTTAATCATCTATAGGTAGATTAGGAGTCATTCTATCCATAATCTTTAACCATAATGGAGGAGGTATTATTCGCTTGGTAGAGACATGATCTCTAATGCTTGTCTAAGTTCTTGTCCTTTGTGAGTGAGTGAGCCTATATTGTAAGGGCTCATGTTTATCTGTTCTTTATACAAACAGCAGTTTCTGTAAAAGTATTTTATTATTGCCTTTTTATTATAAGGGAGTGTGGGGATGAGAATTACAAAAGGATTTGTGAAATGTTAACCTCAGGGAGGTACTCAATATTTTGTTGTTGATCAGTGAAGATATGTGTAGCTACTTTTGTTTGGCTACTGTTTGTACCTTATCTGTAAACAGTGCTTCTAACTTTTGGGCTAGGCTAACCTCCGGGGAAGGTCCTAAGTGTCTTTACAATCTCTCCTATCAGTCTGTTAATCAAATACTGAGAGAAGCTTTACAGAGATGTGCCTTGAGGTTTTATGGTGGGGCTGAGGGGATGATTAACACAATGTGATACCTGCAGGGAAAATCTAGTTTGGTTCAAGGAGTCTTGGGGCCTAATGTCTACTAATTTCTAGCCAACTCATAACTGCTATTCTGTATGATCAATTTGTGTAACCTATCCCCAGGAGGCAAATTTGAGGTTACTTCTGGCCAGGTCACTCTCATTCAGATTTAATCCATCAAGACATCGCACTTCAGGTCCCATTTTCCATGTGCCATAAAACTAAAGAGCATTATATCCCTTAGGCCAACGAAAGCAGTTCAAGAAATCCAAGCCTGAAAGATTATTTACAAGGAGGTAAGACTAGGCGCCAGTTTGGCTGGTGGGAGCTTTGCTTCAACCTTTTCCACACAGGGAGGGGTCTCAACCTGAGAGCCCAAAATGGCTCCCAACATATAACAGTGCATTGGGGAAAAGGAACTAATCAGACCTTTCAGGAACTACTAGAAAATGACTCAAAATTCCAGGAGACTCAAAATGTCATTGTGGCCCATAAATAGAGTAGGAACTTATGGAGGTCAGATAATCAATAGAATTTTAGCTCATGTTCATCTCACAGTGGGTCCATTGGTTCCCCGAATCCATCCTCTGGTAATTTACTCAGTTCCAGAACGAACAATTGGAAAAAATATATTCAGCATCTGACATAATTCTCACATTGGTTCCCTCACATGTGGAGTAAAGGATATTATGGTGGAAAAGGACAAATAGAAACTACTAGAATAGTTTCTGCCTTGCTAAATAGTAAATAAAAAGCAAAACTGTTCCTGGAGGGATTAAAGATATTACAACTACCATTAAGGGCCTGAAAGATGCAGGAATGGTGATTTTCACTGCATCCTCATTTTACTTGCATATTTTCCTGTGCTGAAGACAGGGGGATCTTGGATAATAACCATGGGTTACAGTAAGGTTAACTGGGTGGTGACTTCAATTGCAGCTGCTGTACCAGGTATGGTTTCATTGCTTGAGTGAATTGTCACATCCCCCATTACTTTCTATGCAGCTACTGATATGGCAAATGCAGTTTTCTCCATCTCTTCTAATAAAATACAGCATAAGCAGTTTTCATCCCACTGGAAAATCCAGAAATGCATCTTTCTGTCTTACTGAAGGGATATATCAACTGTCCAGCCATATGTAATAATTTACTTCACAAGGATCTTGATTGACTTTCTCTTCCACAAGATATAACACTGATCCATTACATCAGGATTCGCTGATGGGAACTAGTGAGTAAAAAATAGCAACTATTCTAGTCTTATTCTTAAGACATTTGTGTGTCAGATGTAGGATATAAATCCCATAAAATTCGGGGTGTTTCTATGTCAGTAAAATTTCTAGGGTTCAGTGGTATGGAGCATGTCAAGATATCCCCTCTAAGGTAGAAGATAGGTTGTTACATCTGACCCTCCTATAACCAAAAAGAGTGCAATGCTTAATGGGCCCTTTTGGATTTTGATGGCAACAGTCTCATTTAAGTGTATTTGTCCAGTTTGTTTACTGAGTTACCCTAAACGCTGCCAGTTTTGTGTGGAGTCCAGAATAACAGTAGTCTCTGCAATAGGTCCAGGCTGTTGTGCAAGCTTCTCTGCTACTTGGGCCATATGATTCCTCATATCCAGTGGTTCTTGAAGTGTCAGTTGTAGATAGAGAGGCTGTTAAGGGTCTCCACAAAGTTTCTATAGGTAAATTTTAGAGTAGAATCTTAGGATTTTTTAGCAAAGTCCTGTCATTACTCATGGATAACTATTTCCCTTTTGAGAACAAAAGAGGTTGATCTACTACTGGGCCTTAGTAGAAAATAAACAGTCATGGGCTACCAAATTACCATGTAACCTGAGCTGTCCATCTGAAGTGTTATTTGACTTACCAAGCTATAAAGCTGGGCATGCACTGCAGCATTCCTTCATCAAGTGAAAGTCCTATATGAGTTGGGCTAACCAAGTCTTCAAGGCACATGTAAGTTACATGAAGAAGTGTCTCAAATGGGTCAGTCCTCATTTATGCTACACTACTTTCTCTCTCCCAGTCTGAACCTATGGCTTCATTGGGAGTTCCCTATGATCAGTTGAAGAGGAAAAGAGGACTTGAGCCTGGTTTATAGATAGTTCTCCATGATATGAAAGTATCACCTGTAAATGGACAGCTACAGTATTATAACCCTTTTCTGGAACATCCTATAAGGACAGTGATGAAGGGAATTTTCTAGATAGACAGAACTTCAAGCAGTGCACCTGTTTTCTCACTTTTCTCAGTAACAAAGTGCATGTGACTGCAAAGATATAGGTTACATATGGGCTCAGCAACGTGGATTTCAACTCACCAAGGTTGACCTGACTAACAACCACTGCTGAGAACCCAATATGCCAGCAACAGACATGAACACTGAGTCTCCAATATGGCATTATTCCCTGGGATGGTCAACTAGCTACCTGATGGCAGGCTTATTACATTGGATCACCTCCATCACTTACTTCACAGTAAATGAACGGCAGCGATGGGCACATGCTCATGCAATTCACTGATCTTAACATGTTCACCACCATCCTCAAGCAGCTGTCAATAGAATAGTGAGCAGCCTTTTGAAAACTCAGTTACAGAACCAACAAGGTGATAATACCTTTCAGGGATGATTCTCCATAAAGCTATATATGCTCTGAATATGTGTTCAATATATGGTGCTGTTTCTTGTATAGTCAGGATTCAAAGAATGGTAATAAAAAATCGAAGTGGTAGTTCTACTGCTAACTATTAATCTTAGCGACCCACTAGCAAAATGTTTGCTTCCTGTTTCCGCAAGGTTAAGATCTGCTGGCCTAGAGATTTCAGCTACAAAGAGAGGAATGCTTCTGCCAAGAGACACAACAGTGATTTCATTGAACTGAAAGTTTTGACTGTCTCTGGGCCACGTTGGGTTTCTTAACGTTTCTGAATGCAAAGAAGGGAATAACTGCTGGCTGGGTTGATAATCCTGTTTACCGAGGGGAAATCTGACTACTATTCCACAATGGAGTCAAGAAGAATATCTCTGGAATACAGGAGATCCCTTACCGTGCCTCTTATTGTTACCATGCCTTGTGATTAAGGTAAATGGAAACTACAATAACTCAATGAAGGCAGGACTACTAATGGCACAGTACTTTTAGGAATGGCATTTTGGGTCATTCCACTAGGTAAAGAACTGTGACCAGTTTAAGGGCTTGCTAAGTCAAGAGGAATACAGAATGGATAGTAGAAGAAAGTAGCTATAAATACCAGCTGTGACCAAGTGGTCGGTTATAGAAACAAAGGCTATTAATTGCCATTAGTGTTTCCTCTTTACTTTGTGATGAATATGTTTGTGTGTTAGTGCATCTCTATCTAGCATTTATCTATCTAGCATTTAACCTCCCTTATTTCCTTATCATGTAACATAGAATGTATTCACATTATAGCATAATATTTAAGTATTGGTATTTTATATTATAATGCTTAAGTTATGGGATATCAAGGATGATTATAAGGATAATTCAAGAACTTTACTTCCCTTTCTTGTGAGAATTTAGTGTGTTTTTGATTTTACACAGGGTAGATGTATCATGTTAGGTGAAAATATTACCTTGTTATTGTCCTTATTAGGAGATGAATTATGGTTTAAGTCTATGTGAATGGATGCCATATTGACAAAGGATACATATGTGGCAAGTTTCCTGGGTCACAAGGTACCCACATAATTGGTCAAACATTATTCCGTGTTTGTCTGTGAGGGTATTTCTGGATGAGATTAATATTGGAATAAGTAGAGTTAGTAAAGCACATTGCCTTCCTTAATGTGTGCAAGCCTCATCCAATCAATGAAAGACCTGAATAGAAAACAAAGTCTAAGTAAGAAGGATCTCATACTGGGGTGCCTGGGTGGCTCAGTCGGTTAAGCATCCAACTTCTACTCAGGTCATGATCTCACAGTTTTGAGTTCGAGCCCTGCGTCGGGCTCTGTGCTGTCACCTGGAGCCTGCTTTAGATTCTGTGTTTCCCTCTCTCTCTGTCCCTCCCCACTCATGTTCTGTCTGTCTCTTTCTCAAAAATAAAACAAAAATTAAAAAAAAAGAAGGATCTCATCCTGCTGACTGATTGACTAGGGACGTTGGTCTTTTCTTATCTTCAGACTAGAACTAAAAAATCAACTCTTAGGTCTTGAGACTGCTAGCTTTTAAACTGGAAATTAAAACATCAGCTCTTCTCTTTCTCAGGTCTTCATATTTACACTAGAATTATATCATTTCCTCTCCTGAGTTTCTTATTTGCCAAATAAATAATCTGAATACAAACACACACACACACACACACACACACACACACACACACACACACATTTGCACTGTACTTAGAATTCATTAAAACAATTTTACCATTTGCTTGCATTGGTAGCCTCATTTATGTCAAAGTTGTAAACCACTACCATATTTAAATTCTCTTTGTTTGACTTCAATATTAGGCCTATAGTTATCTCTTCATGTACATCAACCACAAGCAATTGACATACCGAGATGCCTTTGTTGTTGGTTAAACACATTACTAGTGTTACTGCTAGATAAAAAGCAAAAAAATAAAATCAAAGTCATTGTAGTTCCCTAAGTTCAGTAACTGGCAAATAATCAGTTCTCACCAGCACCCATCCAGAAAAATTGAAAATTTAAGTCCACTCATAAATCTTCAAAATTTGGAAAGCTAAAGTAAGGAATGACACTAGTTGACTGCTCCTGTTACAACACAGATTCTTGAGTCAGGTCACCTTGGAATCAAATCCCAACTTCATAATTATTAGTTGTGAGGCGTGAAGCTTAGCCACATGACTTTGCTTCTCTGATTCTTGGTTTCCTTATTGGTAAAACAAACAGGATGATACCCACCAAATAAGGTTGTTTCAAGAATTTAGTACAATTACTTTCATAAAATGTTTAGCATGTAGAACAATGACTAGCATAAAATGAATCCTCCACAAATGATAACAATAACAATGCTGCCACTGATTGTGCAGTTTGGCAGGTTCTTGTAATGCTCATGAGTATTTAATCAAGACCAATAAGAATGTGTGTATGCACAAAGACATGTACAGGAAGAATGTTTATAGCAGCTCTATTTGTAATATTCTCAATCCAAATATCTATCAACAGATAGATGGTTAAGCCAATTGTGCTATATCTATGGCAAACAATGGAATACTCTTCAGCAACAAAAGGGAAAAAACTACTGATACACAGAGTAATATCAATGAATTTATAAAATGTTATATACCATTCATTGATTACTTGAACCATATTATATCTCATGTCTATGAGAAGATAACTACCAATAAGCCCCAAGCTAACTAACTATTTTCTTAATACCTGGGCCTCTAATATATACATGTGGTTCTTGTATTATAATGCAAACATCCAACTTTCCAGTTGTTAGAAGTGGCTCTAGAGTTGCTGCCAAACTGATCATTATTTTTGCTGCGTTTTATGAGAGAAGTAATATGCTATAAAATTACTCAAGAATTTGGGGATTTATGAAAGTTTTTTGGCACATACTTCACTGTTTTTGGTAGTCATTTTTCTTTTAATCTTTGCCTTTAACATAATGAATTATAATTATCTGTTTATGTGCCTATCTTCTTTTTAAAAATTTTTTTAATGTTTTATATATTCTTGAGTGAGAAGCAGAGCACGAGTGGGAGAGGGGCAGAGCAAGAGAGGGACACAGAATCAGAAGCAGGTTCCATGCTCCAAGCTGTCAGCACAGAGCCTGAAACGGGGCTCGAACCCACAAGCTGTGAGATCACAACATGAGCCAAAGTCAGACGCTTTACCAACTGGGCCACCTAGGTGCCCCAGTGTGCCTATCTTCTTCATCCCACTGTGAGCTCCCCTATGATTGAGATCCTGTATAATTAATCTTTATTCTTCCAGCAGTTAGCACACATCTGCTCGAAAGCTTATGATAGGGACTCAAATCTTTATTTAGTGAACAGAATGAATGAACAAATAAGTGAACAAGACACTCAGAGGAGAGGCTTTGTGCAGTTGCAGTCACAGAAAATTGCCACACAAGTTAAAAATATATAGTTTAAAAAATAAGGTTTGCTTTAGGAGCAAAATATTTTAGACTTTACTGAGAAAGGACATTGTCTATTTCCTAAACCAAAGAAGGGACTTGTAAAAGATCTTTTTGTCTGTGTAGGTCTAAGCTAAATAAATGACAAAAATTTTATAAGATATGTGTTTATAAAGAACAGATCAGGGTAAATTTGTTCCATGTTGCTGGAAATACAAATGCATCACAAAAATATCTATCTCTGAAATTATTGAGTGTAAAAGAGAATATGTAAAAATACATTCATTCCAAATTAATTTTAAAAATAAAACATATTGAATGCTATTGTTACCTATTCATTTTCTTTCTAGTTTAGCATTTCATTTATTAACTTAAAAACTGCAGTTATTGTCAGGAAAGTGTAAATACCCTGAAATCTAGAAATGAAAGAGAGGAGCAGCTAGTTTTAGAAAGAATCCAACAAGTTCCCTTAGGATGAACCCCAATACATAAATACACATAATGAGAAAATGCCACAACTAAAGAATAAGCTCAGACATTACCGACTTCATGAAATATGTCTTCCAATCTCAGACCATCTTGCAATCCCTGTGTGAAAGCTTTGGTATTTGAAGTTGGCATTGGTTATGGATAGCTTCTTGCTTGGGTATTTAATTCTGTTTTCTAACGAAGGAAGAACAGACTCTAACACTTTTTCTTGACCCTGCCCAGTCTGACTATGATTAACTTCAACAAACTAAATTCTGCTACCTCAGCAGAAGCCAACTCATGGGAATCTGCCACCATTAAAAAAGCTAGACTATATTAAGAGCCACAAATGTGACTCTGTCCTCTTTAGAAATAGAGTTGCTGGTGTAGAACATCATTAAATACATCTTAATAATAATTTATTATTATTAACTAGAGTTCAAGGAATCACCTGGCATATTGCCTTAGAAACAAATACATTATACAGAATATTTTTAATCTTCTCTGAGTGCCAGTAACTCATTTAACTAAAAAAAGAAGAATAGCATTGAGTTCAAATAAATAATGAGGTCTATTTGATGGTTTTTCACCCAGATATGTGAGTACTGATTAAAATAGAGAGAAGAAAAGGAGGTCACCTTGTTCTTAAATCATCCATATACTTTATCTTTGATCAAGAGCATACAGGTCACAAGGGAATTTCTTGGAAAATCAAAGAGAAAATTTGTCTTCACAGTTAATTAACAGAGCCTCTTAAATTAAAAATAGCCTTATATCTGGGTGATTGTATCAATTGTTTACTGTGCTAGAATTTTTACAACTACATTTTGAACATGTTAAGATGAAAAAGGATTTTGAGTAATAAATGAAATATTTTGAGTGCTGCTCCTTAAATTAAATTGTTCATTGCATTAGCATTTTTACATTTTAATGAGAAAGCAGTCAGTCACAAAGGAAATGGCATATCAAGGCAATCTGCATTATTTGTGAATTCCCAAGATAAATAACCACAAGTCCTTTTCTCCAAGTTTTACAGTGTAATTCACATTACAGACCTCCTGTGTTCCTTAGTCTAGTTCACAATCTTGAAATATTCCAGATATGATTACTTAATATGAATTAGAACTATTAGAATACTCGGAGGTTTTTAAAAATATCATTGTTATCTGAATAGCCAGAAAGAACATTGTTCTGCATTTATCCTCAAAGAAATGACCCAGATTTCGATAGAAATCATCTCTACACTTGACACTACAAGTTGTCAATCTAATATCTGTCGCCTGTGAATAGTTAAGGCAAGAAAATAAACTATCTTTAAAAGTTTATCAAGTAGAATTATTTGCAAATTACAACTCTGCTTTTTGAAGAAATCTTATCCCAGAGGACAGCCTTAAGCAAAAATATATATTATTTCTTAATTCAATTATTATGGAAGTATTCATTAAACCTTACATATTATATGATAAATAAAAGAAAAATGAAAAAGTGCTGTAGTTTTATAATATAACTTGAAGTGCAGAATTATAATGTCTCCAACTTTGCTTTGCTTTTTCAAGATTGCTTTGGCTATTTGGTGTTATTTATGGTTCCATACAAATTTTAGGATTCTTTGTTCAAGTTCTGTGAAAAATACTGTTGGTATTTTAATAGCAATTGCGTTAAATGTGTAGATTGCTTTGGGTAGTATAAACATTTTAATAATATTTTTTCTTCCAACCCATGAGCATGGAATGTCTTTCCATTTATTTGTGTCATCTTCAAATTCTTTCATCAATATTTTATAGTTTTCAGAGTACAGGTCTTTCACATCTTGGGTTAGGTTTATTACTAGCTGTCTTATTATTTTTGGTTCAGTTGTAAATAGGATTGTTTTCTTAATTTCTCTTTCTGCTGCTTCATTATTGGTGTATAGAAATGCAACAGATTTCTGCATATTGATTTTTACATTGGGTGATTTTACTGAATTTATCAGTTCTAGTGTTTTTTTGGTGTAGTCTTTCTTGTTGTTTATATAGAGTATCATGTTATATGTAACTAGTAAGAATTTTACTTGCTTCTTGCTGATTTGGATGCTTTTTATTTCTTTTTGTTGTCTGATTGCTGTGGCTAGGACTTCCAATACTATGTTGAAAAAAGTGGTGAGAGTGAACGTCTTGTCTTCTTTCTGAACTTGGAGAAAAGTTCTCAGTGTTTCCTCATTAAAGAAAATGTTAGCTGCGGGTTTTTTGTATGTGACCTTTATTGTGTTGAGGTATGTTCCCTTTATCCCTACTTTGTTGAGAGCTTTTTTTTTTTTAATCACGAATGGATTTTATACTTCGTCAAATACCTTTTCTACATCTATTGAAATGATAACATGGTTCTTATCATTTCTTTTACTGATATAATGTATCACGTTGATTTCCAAATATTGAACCACCCTTGAAACACAGATATAAATTTCACTTGATCATGAGGAATGATTCTTTTACTGTACTTTTGAATTTGGTTTGCTAGTATTTTGCTGAGAGTCTTTGGATCCATGTTCATCAGTGATATTGGCCTGTATTTCTCTTTTTTAATGGTGCCTTTATCTAGTTTTGGTATTGGGATAATTCTGGCCTCATAAAATGAATTTGGCAGTTTTCCGTCCTTTTCTGTTTTTTGAAATAATTTGAGAAGAATAGGTATTAACTCTTTAAATTTTTGGTAGAATTTTCCTGTGATGGTATCTGGCCCTGGACTTTTGTATGTTGAGAATTTTTTTTTATTACTAATTCAGTTTTTTTGCTAGTTATCCATATGTTTAATATGTTCCAATGTCCTATTTCCTCCTGTTTAAGTTTTGCTAGATTATATGTTTCTAGGAATTTTTCCATTTCTTCTAGGTTGTCCAATTTATTGGTATATAGGTTTTCATAATATTCTCTTGTAATCATATCACTGTGGTGTTGGATGTCATTTTTTTTCTCTCATTTGAGGTTTTGTTTATTTGAGTCCTTTCTCTTTTTTCTTGGTAAGTCTGTCTGGAGGTTCATCAATGTTATTGATTTTTTGTTTGTTTGTTGTTTTTTTGTTTGTTTGTTTTCAAAAACCAGGTCTTGGTATCATTGACCTGTTCCATTGTTTTGTTTTGTTTTTTAGTTTCTATATCATTTATTTCTGTTATAAAACTTATTATTTCCTTCTTTCTACTGGTTGGGGGTTTTGTTAGTCTTTTTCCAGCTCCTTTAGGTGTCAGTGTAGGTTATTTATTTGAGAGAGTCCCTTTTGTTGCATCTCAAAGGGTATGGAGCATTGTGTTTTCATTTCCATTTATTTCCATGTACTTTTTGATTTTTTCTTTTATTTCCTGGTTGACTCATTCATTGTTTATTAGTACGTATATAACCCCATGGATTTGTGGTTTTTCCAGATTTTTGTTTTGTGGTTATCATCTAGTTTCATAGTATTGCAGTCAGAAAAGATACATGGTATGACTTTGATCTTCTTGAATTTGTTGAGGCTTGTTTTGTGGACTAGTATGTGATCCTTTCTGAATAATGTTCCATGTACACTTGAAAAAGATGTGTATTCTGCTGTTTTAAGATGGAGTGTCCTCAATATATCTGTTAAATCCAACTAGTCCAGTGTGTAACCCAAAGCCATTGTTTCAATGTTGATTTTCTGTTTCTCTTTAGATGATCAGTCCACTGATGTAAGCGAGGTGTTAATGTCCCCTTCTATTTTTGTATTACTATTGATTATTTATTTTACATGTGATATTAACTGTTTTATGTATTTGGGTGTTCTTATGTTGGATACATAAACATTTATAATTGTTATATGTTCTTGTTGAACTGTCCTCTTTATTTTTACATAGTGTCTTTCTTTGTCTCTTGTTACAGTCTTCATTTTAAAGTCTATTTTGTCTAGGGGCACCTGGGTGGCTCAGTCAGTTGAGTGTCCGACTTCGGCTCAGGTCATGATCCCACAGTTTGTGGGTTTGAGCCCCGCATCGGGCTTTGTGGTGAGAGCTCAGGGCCTGGAACCTGCTTCGGATTCTGTGTCTCCCTCTCTCTCAGCCCTCCCCTGCTTGCACTCTGTCTGTGTCTCCGTCTCTCAAAAATAAATATTAAAAAATTAAAGTTTATTTTGTCCAATGGAAATATTGTTCCTCCAGTTTTCTTTGACATCTACTTACATGACAGATGTTTCTCCCTTTCCTAATTTTCATTCTGTTGGTGTTTAGGTCTAAAATGACTCTCTTGTAGGTAGCATGTAGATGGGTCTTGTTTTCTTATCCATTCTCTGACCCGCTATCTTTTGATTGGAGCATTTAGTCCATTAACATTCAAAGTAATTATAGATAGATAAATATTTATTGTCATTTTATTATTTGTTTTGTAGTTAGTTCTGAAGATTTTCTCTGACCCTTTCTTACCTTTCTTTATGCATTTCTGATTTTCTTTAGTAACATATTTGGATTTATTTCTCATTATTTTTGCATATTTATTAGTGGTTTTTTTTTATATATGGTTACCTTTAGGTTTGTGTATTCCTCTTCTGCATGTAGCAGCCTATATTAAGTTGATGTCATTTAAGTTTGAACCCATTCTTTACTCCTTTCTTCTCCATGTTTTTGGTATATGTTTTCATATTTTACATCCTTCTATTTTCTCAGTTCCTTGACTTATTTTTTACAGAACTATCATTTTTACTGCTTTTTTCCTTCTCACCTTTATACCATCACTTTTGGTCTCTGATTTCCATTCAAGGAGTACCCTTTAATATTTCCTGCAGGGTTGGTTTAGTGGTCATTAACTCCTTTACTTTTTGTTCATCGGGGAAACTCTTTATCTCTTCCTACTTTGAATAATAACTTCACTGGATATAGTATTCTTGGCTGCAAATTTTTCCCATTCAGCATATTGAATATATCATGTCACTCTTTTCTAGTGTGGAGCTTCTCCTGAAAAATTCCCTGATAGCCTTATAGGATTCCCTTGTATATTACTGTCTTCTTTTACTGCTTGAAGAAGAAGAAGAAGAAGAAGAAGGAGAAGGAGAAGGAGAAGGAGAAGGAGAAGGAGAAGGAGAAGGAGAAGGAGAAGGAGAAGAAGAAGAAGAAATAATATTGATGCCCAGCAGACACATGAAAAGATGTTCTTCATCACTTACTATCAAGGAAATACAAATCAAAACTACAATGAGATATCACTAATGGCTAAAATAAAAAACACAAGAAACAACAGATGTTGGTGTGGATGTGGAAAAAAGGAATCATCTAGCACTGTTAGTGGGAATGCAAACTGGTGCAGCCACTGGAAAACAGTATGGATGTTCCTCTAAAAGTTAAAAATAGAACTACCTTATGATCCAGCAATACTACTATTTACCCAAAAACTACAAAGACGCTTAATTCAAAAGGGTACATGTACCCTATTTTTATAGCAGCATTATTTACAATAGCCAAATTATGGAAGCAGTCCAAATGTTCATCAATTGATGAATAAATAAAAAGGTGTCATATCTATCTATCTATCTATCATCTCTACTTATCTATCCAGGTATACAGATCTCTAGAGAGATAGATAGATAGATAGATAGATAGATGAATATATATATATATACACAGTGAAATATTATTCGGATTACTCAGCCATAAAAAAATGAAATCCTGCTTTTTGCAATGACATGGATAGCGATAGAGAGTATAATGCTAAGTGAAATAAGCCAGTCAGAGAATGACAAATACTATATGAATTCACTCATATGTGGAATTTAAGAAACAAAACAAATTAGCAAAGGAGTAAAACAGAGAGAGAGAGACAAACCAGAAGGGTACAGGGTGGGGAGGTGGGTTAAATAGGTGATTTGGATTAAGAAATGTACTTGTTGTGATGAGGAACAGGTGATATATGGAATTGTTGAATCACTATATTGTATACTTGAAGCTAATATAGCACTGTATATATGGAATTAAAATGAAAACTTAAAAGAAAAATAATGCATTCTGTAGAGGAGTTCACTATTCAAAAAGACATGCACATATACCTCTAAATTTATTGTGATATGTGTAATAACATAGGTATGAACATTATAAAATGGGGAAATAAAGAATGGAGCAAATGTTTCACCTGGATAAAAATTGGATAAACAATTTGCTAAGTGTATTGAAGATGAAGAAACTGTATTCACCCAGAAGCACAGAGACTGAAAAAAGATGGCTTATACAGAAAATGTCAAATGGGTTGTGATGGTTGGAACATTGGAAAACAGTCAGGAAGAAATCTGTAGGAGTTTATTTTAAAGTCCCAGGACTATATTATGAATGACTTTGTGAATGTGTTAATGATGAAGACTTTATCCTAGAAAAAGTCTAGAGCTTTTGAATAATTTTAAGTACTATTGATTAAGATAAAATTGGTAGCTACTAAAAATGGATGGGAGAAAATAGTGAGTGGAAAACTAGAGGCAGGGTGACTGATTAATATTCTACAATATATGTTGAAAGTCACTTCAATAGTAATAGAAAGGCAATAGCAATGGAGTTGGAAGGAAGACTTTGACACAAGAGATATAAAAAAGATGTAGAGTTAAACTTTCAGATGTTTTGACACCTTAAAATCTAGTGTGCAGCCCTTCCTCTATTAGATCCAGTGGACAAAAAAACAGCTGAGTTAAAAATTTCCTGAGTAAGCAGTACATAACAGTCCAATCAACCTGTGTATTAATTTCTTATTGCTGACGTAACAAATTACCAAATAAATGGCTTAAACAATATTAATTTATTATCTTAGAGTTCTGAAATGAGAAGTTCAAAATGAGTTCTATGGAGCTAAAATCAAAAGTACCTGCTGGGGTCCTTGTTCCGGCGAATCTAGGGGTCCACGAAGGACGGACGGTCAGGCGAAATGAAGTGAGAGAGCCATGAGAGATGGAGTCTGATGACCAAGCAGGCAGCCCTGGCAATTCTGGCATCTCCGACCTGCTAGTCTCTATGTCTTTATTTTTAAAGATAGCGAGTTACATTACAACAATGAGTGACATTCCATAGTTTGATCTCTTTAACAATAATCGTTTTTACCAGCAAGGTGGCAACTTCCTTAATCCTGTATGTTGGTAACATATAAATTTAGGGTGGGGGAGAGACCTAGGCCTGCCTATGTTAATTATCTATAGATAGATTAGGAGACATTCTATCCATAATCTTTAACCATAATGGAGGATGTAGAGACATGATCTCTAATACTTGTCTAAGTTCTTTTTCTTTATGAGTGAGTGAGCCTATATCGTAAGGGCTCATGTTTATCTGTTCTTTATACAAACAGCAGTTTCTGTAAAAGTATTTTGTTATTGCCTTCTTATTATAAAGGAGTGTGGGGAAGGGAATAGCAAAAGGATTTGTGAAATGTTAACTTCAGGAAGGTTGGCTATCGTTTGTACCTTATCTGTAAACAGTGCTTCTAACTTTTGGGCTAGGCTAACCTCTGGGGAAGGTCCTAAGTCTCTTTTCAGTCTCTCCTATCAGTCTGTTAATCAAATACTGAGAGAAGCCTTACAGAGATGTGCCTTGAGGTCTTATGGTGGGGCTGAGGGGATGATTAACACAATGCGATACCTGCAGGGAAAATCTAGTTTGGTTCAAGATGTCTTGGGGCCTAATGTCTACTAATTTCTAGCCAACTCATAACTGCTATTCTGTATGATCAATTTGTGTAACCTATCCCCAAGAGGCAACTTTGAGGTTACTTCTGACCAGGTTACTCTCATTCAGATTTTATCCATCAAGACCAGGTCCCCTTTTCCATATGCCATAAAACCAAAGAGCATTATGTCCCTTAGGCCAACGGAAGCAGTTCAAGAAATCCAGGCCTGAAAGATTATTTAGAAGGAGGTAAGATTAGGCGTCAGTTTGGCTGGCGGGAGCTTTGCTTCAACCTTTTCCACACAGAGAGGGGTCTCAAACTCTGAGCCCAAAACGGCTCCCAACAGGTACCATTCCTTCTGAAGGCACTAGGGTGTATTCATTCTTTGGCTTTTTCAGATTCTAGAGGCTATCTATATTCTTTTGTTCTTTGTCTCATTAGCCCAACCTTTGTCTTGTCACATATTTTTTTTCTCTCTCTACTTGTGTCATATCACCTTCTCTAACACTGACCCTCCTGCCTCTCTCTTGTAAGGAACTTGTAATTATGTTGGTCCCACGTGGATAATGCAGATATCTTTTAATCTCAGTGTCCTTAACTTAATCACATCTAAATGTCACAATGTCCTTCTTGTCAGGTAAGGGAATATGTTGACAGGTTCCAGGAAATAAAACATAGACATATTTGGTGGATGGTTGGGGGAAGTGTCATTATTCAACTTTTCACAACTTGTCATAAAATTTGAAATATCTATGGTAAAGATAATTATGATAGGATCAGGTCAAGGTTTTGTACTAAGAGATTTACTTAAAATCATTAGAAAATGATCATAATCAACAGAAGTAAACAAGAGGAATCCGGCACAGTCTTATTTGCATGTTCTAATTTAGAAGACTGATAGCTAAAGATGAAGGAAAGTCATGGGTCATATATGGATCATTCCACATGAAACTATTTCACTTGCATAGAATCAATAATCGAGATTTAATACAGTAGCATTGGAATAACCTAGGAGGAGCACATCCAGAGTTCATTACTGATGAAATGGATATCATTGGCAAAAATGAGACCAGGCACTGTCACTTTGTGTAAGTAGTATATAATTGGGTGAAAAATAAAGAAAAAAAAATTTAAAAGGGAAAAAAATGAAGGAAGGAAGACGAGAAGAAAAGGAAGGAAGGAAGGAAGGAAGGAAGGGAGGGAGGGAGGGAGGAAGGAAGGAAGGAAGGAAGGAAGGAAGGAAGGAAGGAAGGAAGGAAGGAAGGAAGGGAGGGAGGGAAAGGAAACTAGTTTCACGAGGAAGACAAACAGCCTTTCCAAATAGAAAATACGGTTATCTGCAGACATAGTTTCCCTGTTGGGAATGGGTGATGATACCTCAGTTTCCTTCCCATTTTTCTCACCACTCCACTCAGGCTGATCAAACTCTTAGCTGATTACATAAATTGACATCAATTATGCTTCTACTTAAGTCAAAGATAGTTGAAAAAAAAGTAGGCCAAACCTGAAGGTTACCAAAGTGAATACATGCACATCCCCTTGGAACAAATATCAGGCTTCCATCGACCATTATGTTTCCTATGAAAATAATTTGTCAACCAAATATGAACTCTAAATCTCAAGCAATAGCATTTATTCAAAACAGATATACTACAATAAACATAAGAATATTTTATATACAATCTGTGTAGTGAGTCCAATTTATTTTAACTTTTCAAGAAAAAGTTGCTTCTCAATGACTACAATCATTTTTTTTTTCTTTTTCTGGAACCTACTCCATCTCCCATTGCAATCATGTGTCTTCAAAGTGTTTTTACATGCCTCTATCTACCCTAGTATCCCCAAAATGGTACAGGCATGTATACTTCACTGAATCCAAGATTTTAAGACTCATTTCCTATTTCTTCCAAGGTGGAACTAAGAAAGGAAATGAGCTCTACTCCAGTAGTGGAAGCTCTAAAATTTTAATTTGATAGATGACTGTCGATTTGCAGTGAGTGAGAATGAAGGTTAATACACATAAGCAAACATAAATAAGAAGTGGGAAGAGAGGGAAAGGAAGAGGAAGAGGAGGAGAGAGAAGAGCAGTAAAAATTTCTGATTCTTTTCAAGATCAGAAATCTATGTTGAAATTTGTGCAGGAGCAGGTACAATGTTGCACTTTCCAACTTTTTATTCTATCCACCCAAGGATTCTATGAATGAAATAAAAATATTGACCATTTTACTTAACACAGTATTAATTTGACTTCTGTCACATAAAAGCAAAAATCCTTTACTCAGATAATTGCGAATAAGTTTTTATGTAACAATAGAGGAAAACTAATAAATTAATGAAGGAAATTATGATAAAAAATGGCAAGAACATTCTCAAATTATTTTTAGAAAATAAACTGAAATTATAATTAGAATTAAAATTTCATCAAGACTAGAATTAAAAGAGTGAGGTGAAGTTCAACCTTTAGAAGATTCTACAACATGCAAAATATGGCAGAGAAATATGATAAGAAAGATGTGAAAAATAGAAGATTGAGATCAGAAATAGAAAATTCAGTCACCTGATATTCCTCAAGAAGACATTAAAGAAAGAAAATAGAATAATGTTTAAAAGCCTTCAGAATGTTACTGGTTATGTTCTTCTCTAGAATTTTGATGGTTTCCTGTCTCACATTTAAGTCTTTCATCCATTTGGAATTCATTTTATTTATGGTGTAAGAAGGTTTGTTCAAGTTTCATTCTTCCGCATGTCGCTGTCCAGGTTTCCCAGCACCATTTGTTGAAGAGACTTTTCTCCATGGGATATTCTTACTGTATCGAAGATTAGTTAACCATACAGCTGTGGGTTTATTTCTGGATTTCTATTATGTTCCATTAATCTATGTCTGTTTTTGTGACAGTATCATACTGTCTTGATCACTACCACTTTTTAATATAGCTTGAAGTTCGGAATTGTGATGCCTCTAAACTTCGGTGTTCTTTTTCAACAATACTTTGGCTATTTGGGGTCTTTTATGGTTCCATACAAATTTTAGGATTGTTCATTCTAGCTCTGTGAAAAATGCTGGTGATATTTTGACAGGAATTGCATTATATCTGTAGACTGCTTTGGGTAATATAGATATTTTAACAATATTTGCTATCCCAATCCACAAGGACGGAATATTTTTCCTTTACTTTGTGTCATGTTCAATTTCTTTCATAACTCTTCTATAGTTCTCAGAATAGAAATCTTTTACCTCTTTGATTAGGTTTATTCCTAGGTATCTTATGGTTTGGGGTGCAATTGTAAATGGGATCAATGCTTTGATTTCTTTTTGTGCTGCTTCATTATTGGAGTATAGAAATACAACATATTTTCATACATTAATTGTGTACCCCATGACTGCTGAATTTGTCTATCAGTTCTAGCAATTTTTTGGTGGAGTCTTTCAGGTTTTCTATCATGGAGATATAAACATGGAGTATCATGTCTGCAAATAGTGAAAGTTTGACTAATCCTTGCCGATTTGGATGCCTTTTATTTTGTTTTTGTTGTTGTTGTCGTCATCTGATTTCTGAGACTGGGACTTCCAGTATTGTGTTCAATAATGATGCTAAGAGTAGACATCCCAGTCTTTTTCCTGACTATAGAGGAAAAGCTCTCAGTTTTTCCCATTGAGGATGATATTAGCTGTGGGTCTTTCATATATGGCCTTTATGAAGTTGAGGTATGTTCCCTTTATCCTTACTTTGTTGAGGGTTTTTACCATGAATGGAAGTTGTATTTTGTCAAATTTTTTTTTCTGCATCTTTTGAGAGGATCATATTTTTCTTATCTTTTCTTTTATTAATGTGGTGTATCATGTTGATTGATTTGTGAATATTGAACCGCTCTTGCAGCCCAGGAATAAATCTCACTTGATCATGGTGAGATTTTAATGTATTATTAAAATGTATTTTAATGTATTATTGGATTCAGTTTGTTAGTATTTTTTAGAGGATTTTTGGATCTATGTTCATCACGGAAGTTGGTCTGTAGTTCTCTTTTTTAGTGATGCCTTATTCTGGTTTTGATATCAGGGTAATGCTAGCCTCATAGAATACATTTAGCAGTTTTAGTCCCTTTTCTCTTTTTTGGAATAGTTTGTGGAGAATAGGTATTAACTCTTCTTTAAATGTTTGCTGGAATTTCCCTCTGAAGCCATCTGACCCTGGAGTTTTGTAAATTACTGACTCAATTTCTTTGCTCTTTATCATTCTGTTCAAATTTCTATTTCTTCCTGTTTCAGGCTTGGTAGTTTATATATTTCTAGGAATTTATTCATTTCTTCTAGGTTGTCCAATTTGTTGATATATAGTTTTTCATAATATTATCTTAAAATCATTTGCATTTCTGTGATGTTGGTTGTTATTTCTCCTCTCTTATTTATGTTTTTATTTCTTTGGATCTCTTCTCTTTGCTTTTTGATAAATCTTTTTTTGGGGTTTATCAATTTTCTTGATTTTTTCAAAGAAGGAGCTCATAGTTTCATTATATTTTTAATTTATTTTAGTTTCTATATCATTTAACTCTATTCTTTATTATTGCCTTTCTTCTGCTGGAGTAGGCTTTGTTGGTTGTTCTTTTTCTAGTTCCTTTAGGTGGAAATTTAGGTCGTTTATTTGAGATTTTCCTTGCCTCTTCAATAAGCTTATATTGCTATAAACTTCCCTCTTAGAACTCCTTTTGCTGCATCCCAAAGATTTGGGACCACTTTGCTTCCATTTTTGTTTGTTTTCATGTACTTTTTAAATTATCCTAATATTTCCTACCTATGTTTGGAAGAAGAATAAAATCTTGTTAAGGAAGATAATATTTTAGCTATGTGCTAATTAAAGAGCCTCCTGGAAGTATACAGGGTTTTATTTAGGTGATTTTCTAGAAAAATGTTTTGAAATTTTCTGGAGTGCAGGGAATGCAGGAAGATGATTAAATTTTAAGCTCAAGTGACTATATGACCACAAAGTAATTAGATAAGAGTAAACAATTCAGTAAGTTACCCATGATGGACTTCAGCCAACAAAAATGATGTTCACCGTGCAGTTTCATTTCTCAGTAAGAGTATAAACTTAATTGGTACAACTATTTTTAAAAACTGTATGAAAGTTCCTCAAAAAATTAAAAATAGAACTATCATATGATCTAATTCCACTTCTGGGTGTATATCCGAAAGAAAGAAAATTACTGTCCCAAAGAGTTATCTGCACCCCCACGTTTATTGTAGCATTATTTACAATAAGACATGGAAATAACCTAAGTGATCACTGACAGAGAAATGTATAAAGAAAATATGGTATGTATGTATATATACACCGAATGGAATATTATATATACACATATAAATAAAATGTTATATATACACAATGGAATATTATATGTATGTACACAATGAATACACAGTGGGAGATTATTCAGCCATAAAAAAGAAGGAAATCGTGCCATTTATAACAATATGCATGGATATCGAGGACATTATGTTAAATGAAATTAGTCATGAAGAAGAAGATACTGTATGATCTCATTTATACGTTAAATCTAAAAATAAATCATAGAAAAAGATTAGATTTGTGGTTACCAGAACTGAGCAGTGTGGAGATGGGAAAATGAGCAAACTTCCAGTTATAAGATAAACAAGTACTGGAGATGCAATGTACAACATAGTGACTATTGTTAACAATAGTGTTTATATTTCAAAAGTTGCTAAAGTGTTGATCTCGAAAGTTCATTTTTTTATTTCAAGAAAGTTTTTCATTTCATTTTTTTTTGTCTGCAAGCACTTCTGTACTTTTTTTTTTCAAAGGTTTTATGACAAGAAAGAAACACGTTTCTGGCTATGTGAGGTGATGGATATTAACTAAACTTCATTTTACAATATACAAACATATCAAGTCATTGTCTTGTAAACCTTAAGCTTATACAATGTTATATGTCCATTATATCTCAATAAGACTAGAAAATACATATATATGTATATATATAAACACAAATTGATAAATGTATTAACTCCATTCTAAATTATTTCATTTAGGGACGTCTGTGTGCCTCAGTCAGTTAAGCATCCTACTTCACCTCAGTCAGTTAAGCATCCTACCTCAGCTCAGGTCATAATCTCATGGTTAGTGAGTTCAATTTCCATGTCAGGCTTGGAGCTTACAGTGCAGAACCTGCTTGGGATTCTCGCTCACTCTTCTCTCTCTGCCCTTCCTCATTTGTGATTTTTCTATCTCATAATAAATAAACATTAATTATTTATTGTTAAGTATTTCATTCATAGTTTTCTTAGATTATTGTATAGAATCATAGGCTATACGGATAGGAATAAACCTCAAAGAATTCCTTAAATTCTTCCTTCCTTTTTTCTCCCCCCACAACCATTTACTCATTTATTTTTTTATGTTAACATTTTAGTAGTATTTTTCCTGCTGTGCATTCCTATATATTTTTTCTTTATTGAGACACTTTAATGATAGATTTAAATTTTAGTCTTTTTAATTGACTCAAAATATGTATTAACGACTAAGTGTTAGGTTTTGTTATTGTTTAATTGTGATTACTTATTTAATTGTCTCCCTAAAGAGCTTATATGAGTTAAGTTTGACTGTGTGTTGATTTACTAGAGCTGCCATAAGAAAGTACCACAGATGGAGTGGTTTAAACAACAGAAATGTATTTTCTTACAATTATAAAGGTTAGAAGTCTGACATCAAGGTGTCTTCAGGGTTACTTTCATCTGAGGCCTCTTTCCTTGGCTTGTAAATGGTCATTTTTCTCCCTGTGTCTTTACATCAGCATCTCTTTAGACAAAATCAAGGTTATGTAGGATAGAAATTAGCAGGTTTTTGTCTACCCATTTAAAATTTGTCCACAATATTAGATCAACCATCTCAATATAGAATTAAAATATGTAAATTATGATATCTTTTTTAATCTTAACAAGTATAAAATGTCTATATCTTTTATTAATTTTATATATAAACTTGAATTTTTTGTTTACTTTACTTCAATGTAATGCTGACACTTCCACCAAAGATGCATATTTTTTTATTGAGATATAGTGACATACACTATTGTGTGAGTTTAAGGTGTACAACATGTTGATTTGATACATTTTTTATTACATAATGATTGCCATTATAGCATTAGCTAACACTTCTATCACATAATTAAGATTTATAGTTTTATTAAGATAGTTCTCAAAGTATGGTCAATAGACAAGCAGCATTAGCATCACCTGGAACTCATTAGAAATATAAATTCTCAGACCCTTCCAAGAACTATGGAATCAGAAACTTTGTTTTTGGGACTAGCATTATATTGATTAACAAGCACTATAGAGAATTCCGATACTCATGCATTCTATTTTAGAACCTCTCTTTAATGGAAAATAATTTATTATAATGTTACCTTTTTCTCCTGATAGAATAGAGAATAATCTCCCTTTCTCTCTCCATCTTTTCAAATCCTAACCATCATATAAAGAACAATTTGTATGGTATATGTGTGAATCTATTTATCTATCATCTATCTATCTCTATCTCTATTTCCATCTCTATCATTTCCATCTCCATCTACAATCTATAAAATGATATAATTTCTTTCAGATATTCTTTGTGATCTACTGTACCTGGCCTTATCTAACTGCTATAGTCTACCCCTACTTTGATTCCTTGGTCAAAAACTAAATATTTATAGAAACTACATACTTATAGGTACCCTGTTTAAACCTTGAAGGACACTGGCTTCTATATCTGCTAAGTCTCATATAGCACAGCTATCCTTTTTTGTTTGTTTGTTTTTTGTTTTTTAAATCTTCATTGAGTCTTTCATTTTTTAAATATAATTTATTGTCAAATTGGCTAACATTCAGTGTGTAAAGTGTGCTCTTGGCTTTTGGGGTAGATTCCCATGATTCATCGCTTACATACAACACCCAGTGACCATCCCAACAAGTGTCATCCTCAATGCCCATGACGCCTTTCCCCCTCTTCCCCACCCCCTCATCAACCCTCAGATTGTTTTCTGTATTTAAGAGTCTCTTATGGTTTGCTTCCATTCCCCTTTGTTTGTAACTATCTTTTCCCTTTCCCTTCCCCCATGGTCTTCTGTTAAGTTTCTAAAGATCCATATATGAGTGAAAACATATGATATCTGCCTTTCTCTGACTGACTTATTTCACTCAGGATAATACTGCATTTCTATACACCAATAATGAAGCAAAAGAAAGACAAATCAAGAAATTGATCCCATTTACAATTGCACCAGGAACCATAAAATACCTAGGAATAAACATAACCAAAGATATAAAAGATCTGTATACATAGCTATCCTTTTGGACAGATTTCTTGTCCCATAGGGTTTTGTATTCATTCTATCATGTGAAGTTTTGGGTATGAAAATACTTAATAAATTCGTCTTTCCCTTTTTCCCTTTTTCCCCACCTTCCATCCCTCTCTCAAGAGAGTAAAACTTTTAGTAATGAGAAGGGAGAAAAACAAAAAATATAAAATGAATCTCCTTCTCTCTGTTTATCCATGAAACAAGTTATATGCAAATATATTAGTAAGGTTTCAACTTACGATTCCATGGCAGGCAAAAAATAGTTCACTGCCTAAATGATTTTGTGATTCTTAGAGAAGTGTTTTTGTCTTTCTTAATGAGAAAAAGTAATATATAAACAATCCACACATATTTGTGAAACCCAAGCACATCATGTCCTATTAACAGACAACAACTGCATTAAATAAATAGGACAAAATCAATTGAAACAAATGAATTTTTACTTGAGAATTGAATTGCAAACACGACATACATTTGTACTATAATATAGATGTTCTATTACATAACTACAGTCACATTCTATTTGTTACTCTGTTTTATTTTTTTCTTAGCAGTTAATACTTTTATAATGTGTAATTTGTATATCATATATTTCTTTGCTAAAATGTAAGTTATATGAATGCAGCGGATAGTTTTTCTTTACTGTTGTATCCTTGACATCAATAAAAATGCCTCATTCATAGTTTGTACTCAGTTCATATATGTTACATGAATGAAAGAAGAAGGAAAAAAGTAACCTTTGGAAGTTAATGATGAGGGAGCATAGGGCAAGCTGAGGGCAAAATACAGGCTAACAGCAGCACCCTCCACATCCCAGCAGGTGGAATATGGGTGATATTCCACAGACACTCCTGGCTACCCCAAAACAAAGGAAAGGTGTTTAAAGGCTTGCCATGGTGATGTGGGAATCTAAGGCAAATGAAAAATTAAATTCCCTGCCTACAGCCTATTGACAAGTCCTTGAAACCAGCAGAGTGACCTCCCTCTAGGAGCTCAGCTGCCTTGATGATGTCTCTTTGCTAGGGGCAAAAGACAACCTTAGCTTAACATTATCCCAACCTTGAGGATCCTGGAAGTCAAGTTTCTTTATCTCAAGTGCCCAAGATATATGTGGGCAATCATACTCCAAGGTTATGGCCCCCTGATATATATCTGAAGGGTCTCATGACTGAGGTTTTATTAAATGATAATAAGTGACATTTCCCTAGTACCAGCTAACTCCTCAAGGTCTTGGAAACTTTACTTCCAAAATTCCTTAGAGACTTACTCTATCCCTGACCCCCTCAGAACCTGAAGGTATATAATGAGTTACCTATTACAACCCCAGTGCAGCTCTTCCTGTCCATGGGTCCTGTCCCCATGCTTTAATAAAATCACTGTTTGCACAAAAGATATCTTCAAGAATGCTTTCTTGGCTATCAGCTCTGAACCATCCCACCTACACCCCAAACCTTTATCACTTAAGATGTAATTTCTTTAAAAAGTCTTCAATACTCTCTGATATAATTTTATTTTCAAAGTGCTAATCTGATACCAATAATAAATAATATACAACTCTTTAATAATAGTGATAAGCCACAGATGGGTGATGAAACATCATAAATACCAATATGACCACCATGGGCTAGCCATACTGGCACTTTACAATGATTATTATGATATAAAGCACTTTAAAGTAACTTAATAAACCAGCATTGAATTATGATCTCAACCTCTGGTCTTATGAAGCAATAATAACAATTGATAAGTATTATTTTAATCAAATATTCTGAACTCTAGGGCAAAATATAAGTTTCAAAGTCACTTTTGGCTTTTTCTAAGGATTTTTTAAATAATTAAAACTTAGAAGTAGACCAACAGCATACGAGCCAAACTTTCACGCTAAATAATGTTTATACTTTGCTCAAATTTCAGATCATATTAGAAATATTCTACCATATATCTGTCCAGATGAAGTTGGAATTGATGACTAAAACTAAATATGTACATAATATAATTTTTATGTTTTCCTTCATATCATGACTTTTTATAACATGGTCCTTTGACATATTTTGCTGTTTATATGTAAAACTTATATAATGTTTAGATTTTAGAGATTTTAAAGTTCAAAATAAAGACTTTACATTTAATTGCTAGAATATAAACTGTTAGAACTAGTAAATGAATCTAGTGAAGCTGCAGGATACTAAAGGTGTGCAGGATGGGATGCTTCAAAATGGGCCATTTTGGCATAAAGATTATTTCAAGTTAAAAATAATCAAAACCAGGTAGATGCAGGAAGAGATCTCTGTCTCTCCCATAACTACCTAAATTTACATCGAAAAAGAGAGCTTGCAAAGGGAAGAGAGCTATTAATAGAACTCTTATTTTCCTAAGGAACTCAACTGCACAATAGGGTAACCTTGTTCCAAACATCTCCTTTCACCTTCTTGCTAATGTGCTTTCTCCCCTTTGTATCCTCAGACCCCTTCCCCTCTCCTTAATTCGTATAACCTTCATATTGCTTCGTCTTTGGAATTTCATGTCTATGTAGATTCCCCACAAGTATATTTATTTAATTTTAGTTTCTCCTGTTAACTTATCTCAAGTCAATTTGATTCTAAGTCCAGCTAGAAAGACCATAAGGCAGAAGAAGTTCTTCCTCTCCAACAATACAAAATGAATACAGAAAAATCTGTTGCATTTCTATATGCTAAAGATAAATTATCAGAAAGAAATTAAGAAAGAAATTTCATTTACAGTTGCATGAAAAAGAATAAATTATCTAGGAATAAATTTAACTAAGGATGAGAAAAACCTGTGCACTGAAAACTACAAGAAATTGATGGAAGAAATTAAAGACAGAAATAAATCGATATTCCAGGCTCATGGATTGGAAAAATTAACACTGCTAAAATGTCTATAAATGCAAAGCAATCTACATATTTAATGCAGCCCCTATCAAAATCCCAATGGCATTTTTCACAGAACTCAAATAATCAAAAAATTTGTATGGCACTACAAAAGACCTTGAGTAGTGAAAGTGATCTTGAGAATGGACAAAGCTGAAAGTATGCTCCCTGATTTCAAACTAAATCACAAATCCACAGTAATCAAAACAGTATGGTATTGGCACAGAAGCAGACACATAGATGAATAGAACATAATACAGAGCCCAGAAATCAATCCAAACATATATGGTTAGTTAATTTATAATAAAGGGCCAAGAATACTTAATAGAGAAAGAAGAGTATTTTTAACAGTAGTGCTGAGAAACTGGACAAATGTATGCAAAAGAATAAAGCTGGACTACTATACACTATACAAAAAATTTAACTGAGAATAGATTAAAGATTTGAATGTAAAACCTGAATTCACAAAATTATTAGAGGAAGATATAGGCAGTAAGCTCCTTGACATTGGTCTTAGTGATAGTTTTTGGATATAAGTCCAAAGACAAGGGCAACAAAAGCAAAAATAAACATATGGGACTACATCAAACCAAAAGGCTCCTGCACAGTGAAGGAAACCATCAATAAAATGAAAAGACAACCTACTGAATGGCAAATGGTATTTGCAAATGATATATCTAATAAGGAATTAATATTCAAAATATATAAAGAACTCATACAACTCAACAAGGACAAAAAAACAATCTGATTTTTAAATGAATAGAGGATCTGAATAGATATTCTCCCAAAAAGAGACATACTGGTGGCTAGAAGACACATGGAAAGATATTCAGGATCACTGATTATCAAGGAAAATCAAGATAAAACCACAGTGAGATAGTACCCGACACCTATCAGAATGGCTATTATCAAAAAGACAAGAAATAAGAAGTGATGAAGAGCATACAGAGAAAAGGGAATGCTTGTACGCTGTAAGAATATAGATTGAGGCAGTCACTATGGGAAACGGTACAGAGAGTCCTCAAAAAATTAAAAATAGAAGTACCATAAGATCCAGTTACTCTACTTCTGGGTATTTATCCAAAGGATATAAAAACATTAATTAAAAAAGATATACGCATTGCTATGTTCATTGCAGCATATTTATAATAATCAAGATATGGAAAGTGTCCATCAATGGAGAAATGGATAAAGAAGATTTGAAATGATATTTATAACATATACACATACACAATGGAATACTACTCAGCTATGAAAAAGAAAGAAACCTTTCCATTTGTGGCAACATGGATGGACATTGAGGGTATTAAGCTCAGTGAAATAAATCAGATGGAAAAAGACAAATACTGTATGATTTCACTTATATGTGCAATCTAAAAAAAAAGTGAGGAGCTCCTGGGTGGCTCAGTTGGTTAAGCTTCAAATTTTAGCTCAAATCATATTTCATGATTCATCATTTTGAGCCCCACATTGGGTTCTCTGCTGTCAGTGCAGAGGCTTCTTTGGATCCTGTCTCTCTCTCTACCCACCCCTGCTCTTTCTCTCTCTCTCTCTGTCTCTCTATGAAAAATAAACATTTAAATAAATAAATAAATAAATAAATAAATAAATAAATAAATAAATAAAACAAGTGAGAAAATAAAATAAAAACAAGTTTATATATAGAGAGAGCAAATTCATGGTTATCAGAGGGGAGAGAGCTAGGGATTGTGGAAAATGGGTGAAGAGACTCAATTGTATGGTGATGAATGGTAACTAGACTTATGGTGGTGATCATTTATAATTTATACAAGTATTAAACTATAATGTACATCTACAACATATTATATACATATTTTACCTCAGTAAAAAATAAGAAGCATTTTAAATGATCTTGCACTACATAGTATCAGGGACGTCCAATTGAGACTATGATTAACATGTACCTGATAAGTCATCATTCCATGTGTAACTCCAAAACTGATAAAAACATAAGGAACAAATATTTTCAGGTATTGGATAATCTTGCATTACTGTGATCCATAAGAAAATCAAAACAAATAAGATGAGACCTACTATCATACTAAATTTCTGCCTCAAGGCATTTATTTGTTTGATCCTGGCTGGGAGAGAAAGAACCCAAACAAAGGATATAGTTCTCATTGAGCAAAGGAGAGAAGAAATTTGAGCTCATAGAAACTGAAATAGCTAAAATATGCAGTTCCAAGTAACAGAGAGAATGTAGATATGCAGGGAAAGTGATCTCAAATCCAAATCGTCTAAATTAAGTGTCGGAAAAACAATTACCAATTCTTAGGGTAAGTTTCCATTATTATAGGAAAATAATACTAATGGATTAAAATGAAACAAACTATCATGGAATTCTTAGTGGAAAAATTTCTCCAAGTTTGCATTGTTTGGGAGATGTCTAGCTTTATTAACCAAAGTGAGGAGATACTTTAATACCCAGGTCATTCAGTAAATATCACAAAATATTACACCTTAAGAAACAGAGCAAACCAGCCCTAGAGGTGATGTCACTGGAAATGGCCTTTTTTCCCCTGCTTCTGAATTATATCAGATGAAACAGAATCCTCCCAAAAGTTATTTTCATTTCTTTTTGCAGAGGTAATCTTGGATAGTGTAATTTATATTTCCTTTCTTGTGTATTTTGGTTGTTCACACAATTGTATACCATGAACAAGCTGGCAATGAGGAATGGCAATTTTCTCCAATTTCTCATCTTTGATTTTAAAACCTCTCTTCTGAACGAGGGTTGGCTGAGCACCATGGGTGGTAGTAGGCCAGGGAAAAGGGTCACCTCCTCAGTTTGAATTATGGCCACAGGATCCAGGGCCTACTTGGTTGCCTGTTCCAATACTTCCTGTGCTCCGCTCTGGCAGTTGTGGGGCTGCACCAACCCTTGACACCTAGCCACTGCTGTTGGAAGCTGCTGGGCAGCTGCCCCACTGGGCAGGCCCTCACCTTTTGTTGACACTTCTTTAGCACTGCCAAAGGGGTGGCTGTTGCTGTAGCTAGACAACAGTTGGACAGATATGCTGGGCTGTGAGGCTGACATATCTGTCAGAGAGAGAGAGTCTTCTCCCAGGAATTAAGGGAGGAAAAAGGTGGGGGACAGTGTCCAGGATCTGGGATGTGGGGTAAAGGCAACTGGGCAGTGGTTACCATGGGAAAGGCCCCAAAGTAACTGCAAGCGGAAAACAAAGGTGGGACCCAGGACAAGCGGCTCCAGCTGCACAACAGAAATGAAGGTCATAGATCTAGGAAGAAAGTGGCTTAGCAGGAAGAGAAAGATGAAGTGAAGCCAGAGATCACAGGGCAGTGGTGGCTGCTGCTAAAAGAGCCCCAGTGGAGCACACGGACCATGATCTGGGCAATGGCAGTACAGCAACTAAGTGTAGATCTTTTTAAGTTTATCTTACTTGGATTTTGTTGTGTTTCTTAGAAGTGTAAGTGAAACCTTTCATCAAATTTGGGTTTTCTTATCCATTATTTCTTCAAATACTATTTCTATTATTTTATTTCTGTTCATTCCTTTTGGGACTTCCATTATGCATATGTTGATACATTTGATGATGTCCAGCAGTACTCTTAGGCTCTGTTTGTTTTTCTTCATTCTATTTCTTCCATTTTTCATAGTGAATAACCTGCATTGACCATATTCAAATTTACCAATACTTTCTTCTGCCTGCTCAAATCTGCTGTTTATCCAATCTAGTGAACTTTTAAGTTCACTTGTATTTTTCAACTCCAGAAATTGTATCTCTTTAATGATATTCTCAATTTTATGATGAATTGGCCTCATATTCTTCTTTATTTCTTTACTTATGATTTCCTTTAACTCAGAATATATTTATAATAGATTATTTATTTATCTAATATATTCAACATCTAGGCTTCTTCAGGGATAGTTTCTATTGATTTATTTTTTTCTTGTGTATGACCTAGAATTCTGTTTCTTTGCAGTTCTTGTAATTTTTTATTGAAAACCAGGGATTTGCAATATTGTAATTCAACAACTCTGGAAATTATATTTTTACTTTCCCCTGGGGTTTGCCTTTGTTGCTGTTTGAAGTTGTATTTGTTTTGTTTGTTTGTTTGCATAGTAACTTTTCTGAACTAATTCTGTAAAGTCTGTATTATTATTGGCCATTGAAGTCTTTGATTTGTCAGATTTATAGTCAGATAATGATTGGACAGAAATTTCCTTAAACTCTTGGAAGCAAAATCTCTCATATTTTGTGACGTGCTCTTCGTGCAAGTTCTGTCACTCTTTCAAAGCTCAGCTGAGGCGTTTATACCTCTGCCCTAGCATTCACTTCCTGCTTAAGTGGAGCCTCAAGGTCAACCAGAAGTGGGGGCTTAGAGTCTTCTCTGGTCTTTTCTGAGCATGTGCACAGCACGTGCCTCTAAATTCTCAGAAATATGTTCAAAGTTTTAAAGCCCTTATGTACATTTTATTCCCCAACGTTTCCTCCTAAGCTTTTTGGTTAGTCTCTTGTTTTTCTCAACTATTATTAATCACTTTGGGCATCAGTGAATGAGATATTTGCCTGCAAATTATTCAAAAAATGCCCTCATATAGTGGCTTGAGCACTCCATGAGTTCTGACCTGGGCAAAACAATCCAAGTCTTTTCAGGTTATCTTTCAGTGAGCTACCAGACGGATAAAATAGCAACAGTTCTTTGAGAATGAGGTGCATATTGCTGTCTCTAGTACTGGGAATATGTGGCTTTTTCCACACTAAACTTTCAATGTAAAAAATATGTAAGAAGAAAAGCAATCTTTCTGCCCGCGGACGCCGCTGAGTAAGCGTCATTAAAGTCTCCCCTCCCACCGCCGTCATGTATACGTCAGAGTCTCCCAAAGAGCCTGAACAGCTGCAGAAGCTTTTCAACAGAGGTTTGAGATTTGAAACAACCGATGAGAGTCTGAGGAGCCACTTTGAGCAATGCGGAGCACTTAGGGACTGTGTGGTAATGAGAGATCCAAATACCAAGCCCTCCAGAGGCTTTGGGTTTTTCACCTATGCCTCTTTGGAAGAGGTGGATGCAGCCATGAATACAAGGCCACACAAGGTGGATGGAAGAGTTATAGAACCAAAGAGGGCTGTCTAGAGAGAAGATTCTCAAAGACCTGGTTCCCACTTAACTGTGAAAAATATTTTTGTCGGTGGCATTAAAGAAGAGATTATTTTGAACATTATGGCAAAATTGAAGTGGTTGAAATCACGACTGACCGAGGAAGTGACAGAAAGAGAGGCTTTGATTTTGTAACATTTGACGACCATGACTCTGTAGAAAAGATTGTCATTCAAAATACCATACTGTGAATGGCCACAACTGTGAAGTAAGGAAGACTCTATCCAAGCAAGAGATGGCTAGTGCTTTCTCCAGCCAAATAGGTCGAAGTGGTTCTGGAAACTTCGGTGGTGGTCGTGGAGGTGGTTTTGGTGGGAATGACAACTTTGCTCGTGGAGGAAACTTCAGTGGGCAAAGTGGCTTCAGTAGCAGTTGAGGTGGTGGTGGATATGGTGGCAGTGGAGATGGCTATAACGGATTTGGTAACAACGGAAGCAACTTTGAAGGTGGTGGAAGCTATGATTTTGGCAATTAGGACAATCAATTTTCAAATTTTGAACCCATGAAAGAAGAAAATATTGGAGGCAGAAGCTCTGGCCCCTATGGTGGTGGAGGCCAATACTTTGCCAAACCATGAAACCAAGGTGGTTATGGCGGTACCAGCAGCAGCAGCAGTAGCTATGGCAGTGGCAGAAGGTTTTAATTACTGCAAGAAAACAAAGATTAGCAGGAGAGGAGAGCCAGAGACGTGACAGGGAAGCTACAGGTTACAACAGATTTGTGAATTCAGCCAAGCACAGTGGTGGCAGGGGCCAGCTGCTACAGAGAATACATGTTTTAGGCAATATTCATGTATATGGGCAAAAAACTCAAGGCTGTATTTGTGACTAATTGTATAACAGGTTGTTTTAGTTTCTGTTCTGTGGAAAGTGTAAAGCATTCCAACAAAGGGTTTTAATGTAGATATTTTTGTACCCATGATGTTGATTGCTAAA
The DNA here is from genome assembly GCA_030068075.1 of Paguma larvata. Taxonomy (NCBI): domain Eukaryota; kingdom Metazoa; phylum Chordata; class Mammalia; order Carnivora; family Viverridae; genus Paguma; species Paguma larvata. The sequence goes on from CM057830.1 coordinate 99,701,474, forward strand.
TGTGATAGACTGATCATGACGCTGAATAGATGTGTCTTTTTAATAAAAAAGAAGGAAAGCAAAAAATAAAAGTGAAAAAGATAAAAATAGCTGATAGCGAAATTTCGTGATGCACATATAGTGTTCTACATTGGTCAACATGAAGAACTGGCACTGAAATAATTTAGTGGTTGACTTCAGCAGTGTATTTTAAGTTCCTTGAAATACTATTCACTTATTATTGGCTATTTCCAATTGATTTTGTCTTTTATTATTATTATTATTGAGAGAGAGAGAGACAGAGCATGAGCATGGGAGGGACAGAGACAGGGGGAAACACAGAATCTGAAGGAGGCTCCAGGCTCTGAGCTGTCAGCACAGAGCCCAACACGGGGCTCGAACTCACAAACTGTGAGATCATGACCTGAGCTGAAGTCGGACGCTTAACCGACTGAGCCATCCAGGTGCCCCTGATTTTGTCTTTAATATTAGGACTTGTTCTTCTGTCTCCAGTGAAGAATCCCATATACCCTGTTGACATGTTCTTAGTCCTATAGTTATTTTTTTCTGTATAATTTTACTATAATTTTACTGAATAATCACCACTAGTCATGATAATTGTTCTTGCAAATGTCTTTTGAAAGTATTATTTTATTAGTTTGAAAGTCTCCTATCCCTTGCTGTGTGAAAACGATTCTTGCTGTGATTAAATGAGGAGCAAAAAGTCACTCACTGCAGGTCTGGTGGCATTCAGTACCCTATCATGCAGAGTAAATGGGACTGCTGGGCTTTTTACTGAACATTATTTCTGAGACTCCTCAGAAAGAAGGCAGACTGTCTGAATTCTACACAGATGGGCTCTTATGACTTTTCAGACAAGCAGGAATGATAATTATTTTCCCTTTGGTTGACATATTTGAATAGATTCAGATTATTAAACTTAGTCACTTTTACAGCTGTCCCAGTTTCCTCTCTGTGTGCTCAAGCACAGATATTTCTTTCTAAGTTTTTCCTGTTATGCCTTATGTTGAACCAAGCAACTGGAAAATTGACAAGAAGACTACTCGTAAGAGGAAGACAAGACCAAAACTGATAGTGGATTATCAGAATATAAGATCTCATGGGAATTTTCTCAATATCTATTTACCTGTCTATATTGCAGGAACACATGCTCTCTGTGTGTGTCTGTGTATATGTGGTGTGTGTGTGTCTGCCAGTGTAGTGCCATATGTGATTTGAGGTTTAACAGTTGTGTTTTAGAAATAAGAAGGAAATAGTGACAGAGTAAAAAAGTAAAAAAAAAAAAAAAAAAAAAAAACTAATTCACTAAGCTAATTTTAAAAGATAACTATAGAATCATATGTATATGCCTAGTCCTCAAAATATATTCCATGTTATGACAGCTCCTGGCATAATAGAACCAACTGACAGTTGAGGAATGCCTTATTGTTTTGAGCACATGTTAGAAACACAACCATGTAAAATATTCAGATAGCATATTTTTGTATAGTGAAGGAAAAATACATCGTACCAATGAACTATTGCTTTTTTTTCAATTCATGTTTATCTAACCAAGTCTTAACTAGTTTCCCAAAATTACCATATCTGACATTCTGAAGTTGTTTCTATATACACAAAATTGTCTTTTCTCAGTAAAATAAAAATAAACAACAAAAACTAAGAAAATTCAATCAAAACTAAATGTGTGAAGTACATTACTCAAAGGCTATTGGTTAAAAATTATAGGTTTAAGAGGGTTAGATACATTAATCAATAATATTTTTTATGGTTAAGATATGAAAATATCTGGTGTTTATTTTTAGTCTTTGAATGCAATGTCATACGTTGCGACCTTTCTGATGTAAAAATACATATTTATTGTCCATGTTAAGTGATAAAAATTAGAAGTAAAGAAGTTTGCGTTGGTGAATATTTTGTGATAAAATGATCTTTTATTCACTAGCATTTCTTCCATTTTTGTCTTTACATTGTTCCTCTACCTTTTTAAGTTTGGTCACGGCTTTATAACATTTGCTGCATGTGAACACAAACTTTGGATGCAATTGTGTAATCTGTGGCCTTTTTGCTGTCAGTCATTAAAATATATGACCTTTAATCATTACAATAGTATGTCCCGGATAATGAATACATTACTTTAGTGTAGATTCCTGAATGGGAAGACATGTGGAGACACTTTTATCCAAACCTAGCTGAGCCCAGTGTATACTGGCCTAATAGAGTCTAGTGAGGCCATTATATGCCAGCAAAATCCAAGAGCTTAACAGAATTATGGAAGAACTTAAACACTAAAGTAAGTAAAAAAAAATATAGTAATTTTTTTTCTATTTTTAAGCCTTTGAGAATATGTTGCTGTTTGTTAAACCACACAATCTAAAATCATAGCTCTAATTGGTAAAATTGTACTCGTATGATCCTGTAACACTACTTAAAATTTTCTTTTTAAAAATTAAATATCTACAGCTGGACTGGGGCTTGTAGGAACTATTCAGTCAGAATGACTCATTGTTTGGTATAATCAATTGCCACATTATTGATTATCAAAATGCAATAAAATCCACAATTAATACCCTCATAATCATTTTGTCAGAATACATTTACAGAACTAATAAAGAATTAATAAGAATGAAGTAATTACAAGCAGTAATGACAGCCCTTTGGGCCTTTTATTTTGTTTCTTTTTTTTTATGAGAGAGACAGAATGCAAATGCGGGAGGCAGAGGCACAAAGAGAGAGGGAGACACAGAATCCAAAGCAGGCTTCAGGCTCTGAGCTGTCAGCACAGAGCCCAATATGGGGCTCGGAGTCACAAGCCGTAAGATCATGACTTGAGTTGGTCAGTTGCTTATCCTACTAAGCCACCCAGGCAACCAAGGTCCTTACTTTTAAGAAGTAAACTTGATTATAAACACAGTTTTGTAGGAGTAATAAAAAAAACAAAATCCATGAGTAACTTTATTTATTCTTAACTGTGAGTTGTATATTAAGATACATGTCATCAATACACAAGACATTCCTCTTAGGTGTTGGAGACCAAGCTAACTTAATTTCTAAAGAAGGATTTGATACTTACAGTCTGAGAAAGAAGATGATTATCATTAGATTTTTTAGCCAAAGCGAGAGGCATCACAATCCCAGACTTTAACCTCTACTACGAAGCGGTAATAATCAAGACAGCATGGTATTGGCATAAGAACAGACACGTAGACCAATGGAATAGAATAGAGAACTCAGAAATGGACCCACAAGCATATGGCCAACTAATCTTTGATAAAGCAGGAAAGAGTATCCAATGGAAAAAAAGACAGCCTCTTTAACAAATGGTACTGGGAGAACTGGACAGCAACATGCAAAAGAATGAAACTAGACCATTTTCTTTTGCCACTCACAAAAATAAATTCAAAATGGATAAAGGACCTGAATGTGAGACAGGAACCCATCAAAATCCTAGAGAAGAAAGAAGGAAAAAACCTTTTGACCTGAGTTGCAGCAACTTCCTACAGGACACGTCTCCAAAGGCAAGGGAATTAAAAGCAAGAATGAAGTATTAGGACCACATCAAGATAAAAAGCTTCTGCACTGCAAAGGAAACAACCAACAAAACTAATAGACAACCGACGGAATGGGAAAGGATCATCGCAAATGACATATCAGATAAAGGATTAGGATCTAAAATCTATAAAGAACTTAGCAAACTCCACACCCGAAAAACAAATAATCCAGTGAAGAAATGGGCGGAAGATATGAATAGACACTTCTCCCAAGAGGACATCCAGATGGCCAAAAGACACATGAAATGATGCTCAAAGTCACTCATCATCAGGGAAATACAAATCGAAACCACACTGAGACACCACCTCACACCAGTTAGAGTGGCTAAAATGAATAAATCGGGAAGCAATAGATGCTGGCGGGGATGTGGAGAAGCAAGCACCCTCCTACACTGTTGGTGGGAGTGCAAACTAGTGCAGCTGCTCTGGAAAACGGTGTGGAGGTTCCTCAAAAAAATGAAAATAGAACTACCCTATGATCTAGCAATAGCACTGCTAGGAATTTACCCAAGAGACATAGGAGTGCTGATGCATAGGGGCACGTGTACCCCAATGTTCATAGCAGCACTTTCGACAATAGCCAAATCATGGAAAGAGACTAAGTGTCCATCAACTGATGAATGGATAAAGAAGATGTGGTATATATATATATACAATGGAATACTATGCAGCAATGAGAAAGAATGAAATCTGGCCATGTGTGGCAACATGGATGGAACTGGAGGGTATTATGCTGAGTGAAATAAGTCAGACTGAGAAAGACAGATGCCATATGTTCCCACACATAGGTAGGCTTTGGGAGACCTAACAGAAAACCAGGGGGGAGAGGAAGAGGGGAAGGAAGGGGGAAAAAAAAAAAGCCCCAGAGAGGAAGGAAGAGATAACATGGGAGACTCTCAAAGACTAAGAACAAACTGAGAGGAGACGGGGGTGTGGGAGCGGGGAGAGCGGGTGATGGGCACGGAGGAGGGCACTTGTTGGGATTATCATGGGGTATTGTATGGAAACCAAATTGACAATAAATTATTCAAAAAAATAAATTAATTAATTAAAAAAAAGAAAATACATATGGCATAATTTCAGTCTTTTTTACTTTTTGAGGCCCGTTTTATGACCCAGTATATGATCTATGTGCACTCAAAAAGAATGCGTATTCTGATGCTTTAGGATGAAATGATCTGAATATATCTGTTAAGTCCATCTGGTCAGATGTGTCATTCAAAGCCATTTTTTGTTATTGATTTTCTCCTTAGATGATCTCTCCATTACACTAAATGGAGTATTAAAGTCCCCTACTATTTTGGTATTATTATCAATGAGTTTCTTTATGTTTGTGATTGATTTATATATTTGGGATCTTCCATGTTGGGGACATAAATATTTACAGTTGTTAGATCTTGATGGATAGACCCCTTAATTATGATATAATGCCATTCTTCATCTCTTGATACAGTCTTTTGTTTAAAATTTAGTTTGTCAATATAAGTATGGCTACTCTGGCTTTCTCTTAACATCCATTCGCATGATAGATGGTCCTCTATTCCCTTACTTTTAATCCGCAGGTGCCTTAGGTCTAAAATAAGTCTTTTGGAAGCAGCATATAGATGGGTCTTGTTTTATTTTATTCATTCTGATACCCTATGTTTTTTAAGGAACCTCCATCCTGTTTCCCAGAGTGGCTGCACTTTTCCTGAGTGGGTGCATTCCCACGAGCAGTGCAAAAGTGTTTCCCTTTCTCCACGTCCTGGCCAACATCTGTTGTTTGCTGGGTTGTTAATCTTAGCCCTTCTGACGGATGTGAGGTGATATCTCATGGTATTTTTTATTTTTTTTTTATTTTGTATATATCTTTTAAGTCAATCTGGTTAAGTGTGTTTTTTAAAGTCATTGTTTCCTTGTTGATTTTCTGCTTAGACTATCTGTCCATTGCTATAAGTGGAGAGTTAAAGTCCTCCACTGTTCTTGTAAAGTTATCAATGAGTTTCTTTATGTTTGTGATGAACTGATTTATATATTTAGGAGTTGCAAGTTGGGGGCATAAATATTCACAATTGTTAGATATTCTTTTTGGATAGATCCTGTATTATGATATAGTGCCCTTCTTCATCTTTTGTTACAGTATTTGGTTTAAAATCTAGTTTGTCTGATATAAGTATGGCTACTCTCCATTTTTCTTGATGTCCATTAGCATGACAGATGGTTTTCCATTAGTTCACTTTTAATCTATAGGTTATGTTAGGTCTAAAATGAGTCTTTTGTAGTCAGTATATAGATGGGTCTTATTTCTTTTCTTTTATCCATTCCGATACCTTATGTCTTTTGATTGAAGTATTTAGTCCATTTACCTTCAAGTGATTATTGAAAGATTTGAATTTAATGCCTTTTTGTTACCTGCAAAGTGGGTATTTCTGGAGTTTTCTTTGTTCTTTTTTCAGTCTTTGTTGCTTTTTGTCTTTTGTTCCCACTCAAGGAGACCCCTCTAATATTTCTTGCAGGACTGGTTAGTGGTCATGAACTCTTTTACTTCTGCTTTGTCTCAGAAACTCTTTATCTCTCCTTCTATTCTGAACAATAGCCTTGCTAGATAAACTATTCTTGGCTCCACATTTTTTTTCCCAATCAGCACATTTAATATATCATGCCACTCCTGTCTGGCTTGTGATGTTTCTGTGGAGAGATCTCGGCTAACTTTATTTGTCTTCCCTTGTAGTTTAGGGATTTAGGCATTATTCCTTTGCTGCTTTTAGGATTTATTGCTTATCTTTATATTTTTCAAAATTTACTATGATATGATTTGGTATCAGCCTGCTTTTTTTTATTTTGATGAGAGTTCTCTGTGCTTCCTGGATTTGGGGATCTGTTTCCTTCCCCAGATGAGGGAAGTTTTCAGCTGAGATTTGCTGAAATAATCCTTCTGCCCCTATTTCCTTCTCTCCTTCTTCTGGAATTCCTATGATATGAATGTTATTACACTTTATGGAGTAACTGAGTTCCTGAAGTCTACCTTTGTGATCTAATGTTTTTTCTTTTCCTCCTCTTTTCAATTTTATTATTTTCCATAATTTTAGCTTCTATATCACTTATTTATTCTGCTTCTTCCATACTTCTGGTAATTATATCCAGTCATTTTTACATTTCAGTTATAGCATTTTTTAATTCAGTCTGATTAGTTTTAAGTCTTTTATCTCTGGAAAGGGACTCCCTGCTATGTTTTTCTCTAGCACAACTAGTGTCCTTATAATAGTTGTTTCTTTTTTTTATTTTAAAAATGTTTTTATTTATTTTTGAGAGAGAGAGAGAGAGAGACAATTAGCAGGGTAGGGGCAGAGAGAGAGAGAGAGGAGACACAGAATCCAAAGCTCCAGCTCCAGGCTCTGAGCTCTCAGCACAGAGCCCGATAAAGGATTTGAACTCATGAACTGTGACATCATGATCCAAGCTGAAGTCAGATGCTTAACCAACTGAGCCACTCAGGCACCCCATCATTTCTGTTTTAAATTTTGGTTCAGACATATTAGTTACATCTGATTTTGATTTAGATTAGATCCATGGCCTCTTCTTGTTCTTTCTTTTGAGATGAATTCCTCCATCTTGTCATTTTGTCTAGGTGTCTCTCCTCTGTGTGCTAGTAAAGCCTGTTATATTACCTGCTCCTGAGATTACGTAATGGTGATATTAAGAAGAGGTCATATACTGTCCAGGGCCTGGCACTTTAGGAAGTTTTTCTGGTGCATATTGTGTGCACTCTGCTATTGTGTTTTGGCTGCTCTTTCCCTCAGGTCAGTCTTCTGCAGTTTCTCCTTGCCTGCAGTGAGGTGTGTTTAGACTTTGTCCACTGTGTAGCAAGTTTTAATTTTTGTGTGCTTGTATTAAGTTTTGGTGTGCTAGTTAAAAGAGACTAGATCTTATTTTCGCTAGAGCTGAATCTTTGCAGTACTCTATGATCAGCAAACTTGGTGCATGGAAGTGTTTGTGCTGGTCATCTAGGGGAGAGTCCCACCACTTTTCTGAGTCCCAGACACACTTGTTCTAGTAAAATCCAAGTACCTGCAGAGTGTAGGAGTGTGGGGTTTGGTATAAGCAGGTCAAGCCTCCAATGAGGGTGCTGTGCTGCTCACTGAAGTCTGACTTTGCTGATGGGTGTGGTAAAAATGTCATCAGCTGACTCTCTCATCCCTGGAGATGGAAGTTCATGCTCTTCCTTGTTTAGGAAGCCCACACAGAAGAGCAAACAATCTCCCTTCCTTATTCTCAGGCATCCTTCAGGTCCCTTGCCTTCACCCTGTCTGTGTCTGAGCCATTTGCCCACCTGACAGTGCAGTGCTCCTGTGTTTTACCTTGGGGTTGCACGCTGGGTTACAAAACTCCAATTTTTAGGGACCTCGTGCAGCACTGACCCACAATGATCATCTGGGTGAGGGTCTCACTGTGCTGTGGCTGGTGCTGGTTTGTCCCAGAAGAGCAGTTGTATGAATGTTCAGGGATTGGAGTTTGTTGTAAAGCCCAGCAAAAAGCCAGCGTCCAGTTTACCTGCCCTCAGAAGATGCCACTATTCCTATGCTAATGAACAGGGCAGTGAAATGGTGCCTGCAGGCTCTTTTGTCCCTTGAGAAGTAGTGCCACATCTCCCAAATGCACTCCAAGAAAAATTGTTTCTCCCAGTGTGATCCTAGGGATCCTCAGTCCATGCTGTCCACTCCTGAGCCTCTGCTCTCCTTCTCCAAAAGAGCACCTATACATTTTCCAGGCTCCACCCTGGTGATGGCACAGACTTCTAAAAATACTTTGAGCTCTGCTGCTTGTAAAAACTTCCAATAATCAGCCCCCCTCCTTTTCCCCTTTAATGGTTTTAGGGAAATGTTCTACTTGTACAATTCCCTGCTCCATGCTCTCTCTCTCTCTCTCTCTCTCTCTCTCTCTCTCTCTCTCCCCTCTCTCTCTCTCTCTCTGTCACTCTCAGTCTCTCTTTATCTCTCTCTCTCCCCTTTTCTTCCCTCTCTCCCTGATCAGGTTCCCCTCCCCTCCACAGCACCAGTCATTCTTTTCTCCCCCAAATAGCCTCTCTGAGTATCCTACCTTCCACAATGTGGCCTCTTTGTTCCCCTCTAGTTGTGCAGTTTGTTCTCTCAGTCTTCAGATTGATTTCTTGGTGTTCAGAATGATTTGATATTTATCTAGCTGTGTACAAGAAGTGAGGCAAGCATAATATCCCTCTACTACTCTCATCTTAACTCTTTCCCAGTAGTAAATGAAGTTAATTCATCTGCCTTTTAGGGAGGTCTAAAACTCATAGTGACTGAAAGATTCATCCTTCTCAATAATATTTTCTTTTGAACTTCGTTAATCCTAGATGTTTCTCCTTGTAGTTTATATTTATCAGTAATACTCTAGTTATGTTTCTTTTTATATAATGCAACTCATCGCATCACCAACAACTTTAGAGGCTGTAGGAATGAGTGTATAATATTTTGCAAATAGTCTGTAGAAATGCAAAGAACTGTGAAAGTTAATCAGATACGTACTTTTGAAAATAATGTTTCATTACATATCATTTTCTAATATAAATAGAGCAGTATACATTTGTTCTCTGGGTTAAGTTGAAAGTAGTGGGCCCTAAAGAAAAATATTCTCATAATTTTATATTTTTCATCTGTTACTTTGTTCACTCATTTTGTAGAAAGTTTTATTTTATTTTTTTAAGTTTATTTATTTATTTTGAAAAAGGGAGAGATGTGTGGGGAGGAACAGAGAGAGAGGGAGAGAGAGAGAAATCCAAGCTGGCTCTTTGCTGTCAGTGCAGGCCTGACGTGGGGCTCAACACTATGTACTGCTAGATCATGAACTGAGCCAATACCAAGAGTTGGTCACTTAACCAACTGAGCCACCCAGGCACCTCTGTAGAAAGTTTTATTTTAAAATTTACTCATAGCAACTGAAATAAAAATTGGCTAAAAAATAGCTGATAGATACAAATCATGTCGATATCTAGTGAAGCACTAGCATTAACATAGAAACCCACATTTTATTTACTACAATGCACCCAATGGAAAATTCTTTTGTTTTCCTCAGCCTAAACTATGAATTCAATCTGATATACAGTCATTTTTATGTTAAGATAGATTGTATTTTTCAACTGCAAACAATAGACAGTTACATTCATCTGTTTCATCTCAATATTACTCATCTTTGTTTCTCAAATATTCAACTGCCAATAGAGACATTCAAAAAATTAAATTGTTTGAAGTGATCTGCTTTTTGTACATTTATATTACCATGAATAAAAGAATGTCAGAATTATGTTATATTTTCAAATCTAACTTTCAAGCATTATGGATTCTATAGAGCTACAAGACTTACAAGTGGTGAATGTTACACATCTATTCAGATAGCTCATTGCCCAGTTGTATAACTGTTTTACCTTTTGGAACTACATTAATGGATCAATTATAATTTATTATTATCAGCTAAAGATATTTTAGCATTATAATAATTGTGAAACTTTTGTAATTCAGTAATAGTCAACATATATTTTGAATATATTAAAGAAGAATTTTGTCCAAATCAACTTATGCCTATGTCAAAGTCTGTTAAAATATATTTTAGTCATTTCAAGGTTAAAACTTCAGTAATCATCAAATTTGTTCTCTATATGCACTGTAAATATTCAAGCAATTCATGAAATCTTCATAAAATTTACAAAGAAAATTCAAGAAGTATAATAATTTAGTATATATATGCACCTTCATATTTTTGCAAAGAAAATTCAAGCACCATAATAATTTAATGATTTCAACTTTCTGTGACTTAGAAGTACTTAAGTAACTGAGAAATATACAGAGAAAGGAAAAGCAAGGTAAACTGTCCCATTGTTGGTGTGTGTTTTTCATATTTAAGCTTCTAATGTGGGATCTAAAAGCATATGGTAAATTTTGCAAAGCACTGCAAGTGGCACATTGATAAAAATACATAGTCTTTATTCATATAGCACTTATGTAGGCAATATGTTTGTCAATTCATTGATCTTGAAGAGGATGTAAAAGTAATATAATGATATTTGGGTAGCATAAATAGTGCAATATAGGGTAAAATTTTATTCTTTATTCCATATCATTTCTAGATGTGATTTAGGTCTATATTCATGATCCAATAACCAAATTTATTTTATGGTTAAAATGATCACTGTACATCACCTTTAAAGTGTTTTTTTTTTATGGCAACATGCAAAATACCATTATTTTATTTAGCCTTCCAAACAAAACCTGACATTTATGTCTCATCTCAGTATTGTTCTCAGTTTTCAGAATAAAATAAGTTTAAAGTTTATTTCTACACTACCCTTTTTGGTTAAGGCCTTTTTAGTGAAGAAACCAACAATTTACAAAGATAACAGATGTAGCTATGTGCCTTGTTTCCTTACTTGCTAAAGTTTTGTTTGTCTTCTGATGGCCTAGAAGCTAAAGACTTCAATAAAAGAAAAAAAACTGTTCTCATTTGATTTTGATTATAAATATGTGAACAGTAAATTATTCTATTCATTTCTCATTGCTGATGAACAATAAATTACTATAACAATATTACAATTCTTTTTGTTTTTCATTTGAGAATGATTAAAAGTGAGTAATTATTAAAGAGATTTTACAAGTGGAAAAAATGAAACATATAAAATATTATGTTTGTTTTCATTGGCAATTGTCTTAAGTATATCTTCTCACTTAAGAAAATTATCCAAGGATATATATATGTGTACAAATGCAAGGGATGCTCACTTAAGTGTATATTGGCCCTTTGCTCCACATATAAATATATATGTATATATACATATATATTATATATATTCAACTTTAGTCATTATATATATATATATATATATATATATAATCAACTTTGTATAAAAACATATATATAATCTTATATATAATCAACTTTAAGGCATTGTTGAACTCAATAACAATAACCTCTTGTGGTAAAAATGTCCATCTCAATCTAATTTCTTATTTTTCAGTATCAATTGTACCCAGGTATGCAGCTAGCAAGTTGTGAGTGTCATGTTAGTGGAACTGATCTGTGTCACAAGCCAAAGCTCTTAAGTCAGTGTACTTTTTCCATGTTCTTTTCCATTTCTAGTCACCTGAATGGCAATCTCCTGAGTAAACTGGAAATCAAGTTTTAGAAAAGGCAGAACATAACCTGTAAGTACTCCGGATTCTTAGGTGAGCAAGAAATAAACTATGTATTTATTGATCCATTTCATATTTTAATCTTTTACTGCAGTCTAGCTTACTCTAATATACTCCTCAACAGTTTTTCCTCTATAACTAAAATGGAGTTATATAGAACCATAGTCTCTCATCACCATCCATCTCATAATACATATAGTTTTCAGGTGTTTAGTATTTTTCACTGCCAGCTTTAATTTGTACTCAGTATAATGTATTAGAAAGTATATGTTTTTGAGTGTCAGAAGACATCAGTTTAAACCGCACTTTGCCTTTTTATAGTTGTGTTAATTGGTGTAATTTACAACCTTTCTGCCTCAATTTCCTTATCTGAAAACTACTTAATAATAAATAATTGACAATTGTGTGTCAGTTTGTGTGTGTGTTCTGTGAAGGAATTAAAAGATATTATTTATTAAAATTTCAAAAATACTTGAAATATTAATTCCAAATTAATATTCACTTATATCAAGTTGACTCGAATACTAAGAAGTTGGTGACAGAAATAGACAGGCATTACCTCAGGATTTAAATGAAGAAGATGAAATTCAGAGAATTTAACTCAGTAGCATTTGTGAGATTAAGAGGAAACTGTAATTTTTATTTTATTTATGTTTTGGTAGTCCTTTTGCTTTTAAAAAATATTTATTGAGAGAAAGGCAATATGAACAGGAAACGGGAGGAGAGGGAGGAAGATAGAGAATCCCACGGAGGTTCTGCACTGTCTACCCTGAGCCTGATGTGGGAGTTCCATCCCAGGACCCCAAGATCATGACCTGAGCTAAAACCAAGAGTCTGATGCTTAACTGAGTCAGCTACCCAGGCACCCTTTGATAGTTTTTTTTTTCTATGTAAATAAATGGTTACTGGGAATAAAGTAAAGATTTAATATAAATAATACCGAGGGATTAAAACATTGGCCTATTTATTGATTAATGATATTTGGTCAGCTTAGAAGGCTATTTAAAGAGAAAAATAACAGTTGTTCCACCTCCCACCATCAACCACAATTCCCAGCCCTTCTTCCCTGGTGCCCACATCCCCATCCCCACAGTCTAGGAGATCCTCAAGGAGGAGCAGGTAGTGACTGTACTTGAGTTACATAGAGCTTTCCTCCCTTGACAACCACCATGATCAACATCCACAGTGAGACATCTGTGCCTGACCACATAGTCTTGTCCTTGTTCAACACAATCTTCATGAACTTGTGCTGCCTGGGCTTTGTGGCGTTCACCATTCTGTGAAGTCTAGAGACCAGAAGATGGTGGGTGACATGATTGGGTCCCAGGACTATACCTCCACCACCAAGTACCTGAACATCTGGGCCTTGGTCTTAGGCCTCCTTCTGATCATTATGTTCATCATTATTTACACCTCCGGCTCACTGATGATTTTCCAAGAAATTTAAGACATTATAAAATGTTATGGAGGCTACTAGTAGCTGTCCATGGTCTGAGGCTTTCACTCCTTTGACAGCATTTCATGTATACATTAGTCTACCATTGAATTCAGCAAAGCACTTGTATGTGGGAAAAAAATTAAAAGGAACAATAAGATTTGATAATGATATAGGTTGGCAATTAAGAGTAAAGATTCTGAAACAAATTGCTTACATAAATAACTGTTTTACCACTTACTATCTGCCTAACTTTAGGTAAGTTAACTCTCTAGGTCTCAGTTAAATAATATGTAAAAAGTAGGTAATGATAGTACTTAGCCACTGGGCTGCTGTGACGAATAAGGGAGAAAATCCATAAAAGCACCCAGAATCACATTTGACACATAGTAAGCTATCAAATGCTTGTTATCTTTACTGAGAAATATATGATACATGTGAAAAATTGTGCATGTTGAATATTGAAAGAACAAGGAGAGAAGATGTTGATTGTATTACCATCTAACTTCTCATTCAGATGTCTGAAAAATACCCAGTCATCTGCAATAATACCATTTCAATTATATTTATGTCTTTGGGTCCAAGTTCATTCATCCATTTATAGTTAACTACAGGGAAGTACCAGAGAGATAAAAGTAGCCACAGGTTGATGCTGAGGATGATGTTGAACTGTGGCTGAGGTGTCATTCCCAATGTGCAATTATATCAGATTATCAGGAGAAGCTAAAGCACTAGCATAACTATTTATCTTTACTTATTTTAAAGGTCTTTACCCTTAATGACAAAACTAAATCATTGTTTCTTTGTTTTTTTAATTCAACAAGCATCTGCATAGTGACCAAAAATAATTTTTCTATATCTAATCTAAATATGGATATTTAAAATAAATCCTAAAAGGACTTAAAAAGTGGAAATTATTGGAGGGAACCCTAGATTCCTGTTTGACTCCAGTCAGTCACTAGAGCTCTGCAACACTTAATTCATATACTGATATATGAAGATAATATTTCTATATTACCACTCTCTCCTCATAAGTAGGTAACTATAAGCAATCTATGAATATGTGACTGGTTAATTTGTCCAAATCCAAAAATTGATCTTTTAAAATATTTTAAATATCTGTAGTAAATACTTTAAGCATCTGTAGTATAAAATATCAGACAGAAGTCTCAAATTTAATTTTAAATTGAATTTTGTCTTGTGGAAATAGACCTATAGGGAGACAATGCCAAGGACACTTCAGCAAGAGAAAAATGTCCACTGCCACACTTCCGAGCATTCTTTTTTTTTTCTATTTAATTTCTTTTATTAGTTTCCATACACCAACCAGCGCTCATCCCAAGTGCCCTGCTCAATGCCCATCACCCACTCTCTCCTCTCCCACACCCGCCATCAACCCTCAGTTTGTTCTCAGTATTTAAGAGTCTCTTATGGTTTGCCTCCCTGCCTCTCTGTGACTTTTTTTCCCCCTCTTCCACTCCCACATGGTATTCTGCTAAGTCTCTCTTAGAATCTACCATGCATGGAAACATATGATATCTGTCTTTCTCTGACTGACTTATTTCACTTAGCATAATACCCTCCAGTTCCGTTCACATTGCTACAAATGGCCAGATTTGATTCTTTCTCATTGCCATGTAGTATACCAAAGTATATATAAACCACATCTTCTTTATCCATTGATCAATTGATGGACACTTAGTCTCTTTCCATGATTTGGCTATTGTCAAAAGTGTTGCTGAGTCCCCCATGACCTTGTAAACTGAGACAACTTAATCAGACTGCACGTTTATGTGTGTTGCCATATATGGGAGACAAAGAAATGCAAAATGTATAAAAAAAAACTATACCAAGTAATACGGGCGCTCAGTTCTTTGGGTACGAACCCAACTAAGTGGTGCTGGCACAAAGGAAAGTTGTTTCCTGGATAAAAAGCCTTGGTGTCACGACTCTCTATGCGAGAATCCTGCAACATTCTCAGTAACCACCCCTATCACTTATCTTTGCTTCTAGACATTTAACTAGACCCAAGTCCCAGCAGGTCTCTAAAGGTGAGGTAAAAATTGTGACCCATGAAAATGTGTGTCACACACCAAAATAACTACTTGAGTTTTCTAATTTATGCAGAGAGATCTCAAGGACATGTGTGAGAATGGATAGAAAATTTGAAGGTGCATAATAATGATGAAACAAGCTTAATGTTGGAACAGAAAAAACTTATTGAGATGGCCTCACCAAGCAGAAATTCTGCATTTAATGTTGTAGTTCAGGGAATTAGAAAAAGATCTAACAGTTTGTTTGATAGCTGAAAGATGGATAAAAACTGGCCCACAATGAGTGAATTAGAAAAGCCAGACCTGCCTTGTTTCAATGTAGAGGATTCAAAGGCATAGGGTGATTGAGGTGTTAGAGTGGGTATGTCATTTAAGACCTACTCACCAACACAGGGAAGTTTCAGAAAGTATGCCTTTCATCTTTTACCACACCTTTGAGAAATAAATTTCTGAAGGGGCCCCAGCATCTATTATATAATTGCTCTTTTATATAAGCAAGACTTTTTCATGGAATCAGTCACTAAATTGGCAAATCTAAATACAATAATTAAGTGGTTGCCAGATGGCAGGAACCAAACCACAGCACTCAGCCACCAAAGGCAAAGTGAACATGGCTGTTACTATAATGAACAGTAAAGTCAAAGCAGCAATCATAATAGTCTGACTTATAAAGATCTATACTGTTGGATAATTGATCATAGTGACTGTGGAAGTGAAATATATAAGAAGTCTACTAAATTCTTATTCCATCTGTACAATCAGAAAAGTTCTACGTGAAGTGAAAAACGTCCAAATTGAATCATAAAAATAGTCATGGATCCTTAATCACTTGCCAGTCTTGAGCTGGTCTACATACCCAGAACTCTTTGAATGAAGGAGAGGTGAGGTTCTCTTGAGGAAGGACTCCAGTAGACTGCCAAAATTTTATACTTTTACTCTTTTTTCCAGACTTCTCCAAAGGTCTAGTAGTCTTGTACCAGGGTAACTGTATTGTGGGAAAATAAATAATCAGACCTTTTGAGGACTACCAGACCCTGGCTATCAAAGGACAATAATTTGAGGACACCCAAAACATCGCTGTAGTTAACCATTCAAATTAGGGATTTATTAAGATCAGTTGATTAGTGAAATTTAGCTCAGATTTCACAGTGAGCTCATTGGGTCCCTAACCCCATCCTGTGATTATATTCCCACAGGATGCGATTAGAATAGATATACCCAACAGCTGGTGGGTATCTTCACATTGATTCCTTTATCTGTGGAGTGAGGGCTACTATGGTGGATTAAGCCAAATGGAAGCCATTAGAACTACTTCTACATAGCAAAATTGTAAACCCTAAATAATACCACATTCCTAGAAAAAATTGCATAAATTAGTGCCAAGACTTAAAATACTTGGAGACCTGAAAGATGCAAGGGTGGCAATTCCCACCACATCCCCATTCAATCATCCTATTTGGCCGTGCAGGAGTTAGATAGATCTTGGACAATGATGGTAGATTATCATAAGCTTTACCAGGTGGTGACTTCAACTGCAGTTGCTGTACCAGACATGGTTTTATTGCTTGAGGAAATTAATATAACCCCTGGAACCTTGTTTTTAGCAACTGATTTGTCAAATTTTTTTTATATATTCCTGTCTACATAGTCCACCAGAAGCAGTTTGCTTCCAGGTGTCAAGATATACCTTTATGTCCTATTTGAAGGGATATAACAACTCTCTAGCCTTATGTCATAATTTGGTTCACAGGGATCTTGATCAACTTTTCTTCTAATAAGATGTTACACTCATCCATTACATTGATGACATTATGCTTATTGGACATAGTTATGAAGAATTAGCAGCTACTATTGACTTAATGGTAAGACATTTGCATGTTATAGGGTGGGAAATAAATCTGACCAGATTTCAGCCCTTCTACCTCAGTTAACTATCTATGGAAGTGGAGTATGGGACATGTCGAAGTATTCTTTTTAAGGTAAATGATATGGACAATGTTTTGCCCCCTCCCTCAATTCAAATGTTGAAATCTAATCTTCAATGTGATTAAATTTGGAGGTGAGGTCATTGGCAGGTGATTAGGTCATGAGAGTGGATTTGGGTGGAGCTCAGGACAAGAGAATGGTCTGCAACAGATATGTGCTTCTGTGCAAGCTGCTCTGCCACTTGGATCATATTATCCAATACATCCACTGGTGTTTGAAGTGTCAATGGCAAATAGAATGCTGTTAGTAACCTTTAGCAGGCTCCCATAGGTGAATCATGGCACTGGTCCTCAGGATTTCAGAGCAAATCTCACCATACTCTGTGGATAACTGCTCTCCTTTTGGGAAAAAAAGCTCTTGACCTGTCACTAGGTCTTAGTAAAACTTGATTGCTTAACTATGGCTCAACAAGTTACCATTCAAACTTAGCTTCCATCAAGATCTGACCCAGCAAGCCATAAAATTGTGTGTGCACAGCACCACTCCATCATCAAATGGAAATCATATAAGTGATTGGCCTGAGCAGGCCCTGAAGGCACATGTAAGTAACATGAAGAAGTGGCCCACTGATCATTGTTCCACCCCTGCTACACTGTCTGTTTTCTCCCAGACCACATTTAAGGCTTAATGGAGAGTTCCTTACAATCAGTTGCTGGAGGATATAAGAATAAAGGCTGATTCACAGATGGTTCTGCATGATATACAAGTACTACCTTAAAATGGACAGTTTTAGCATTACATTCCTTGTCGGGGACATCACTGAAGTACAGTGACAAAAGGAAATCCTCCAATCCAGTTGAACTTTGAGCAGTGCACCTTATTTTTCACTTCACATAGAAGGAAAAATGGCCAGATGTGTGTTTATATGCTGATTCATAGGCTGTGGACAATGGTTTGGCTGGATGGTGAGTTATGTGAAAGCAACATTACTGGAAAAGTGAGGACAAGGAATTTTGGTGGAAAAGTATGTCGGTATACCTCTCTGAATGGGCAAAAGTATGAAGATATGTGTGTCACATATGAATGTTCACCAAAAAGTGACCTCAGTAGAGGATGATTTAATAATCCAGTGTATAATGTCATTCATTTTATGAATACTAGGAGGCCTCTTTCTCTAGTCACCACTGTCATTGCTCAATGGGGCCAATAAAAAATTAGATATGATGACAGGATTTGGAGGATATGCATGGGCTCAGCAACATGGACTTCCATACATTGCCACATTCCTTTTGCTGTGGAGTGAGTTCCTTGATCCAAGCAATGTTACTTAGAACACTATAATGGTGGATAAGATATTATGTAACTCCATGGATGGTAATTTGAGTGAAAAGGTTGCATGCAGGGAAGGCAAATCCATATCCAGAATTGTGTATATTTCAGTAAAGACAAAACACTGTTCCTTCCATGATAGAAGTAAATCAATGTGATCAGTCGCCTGCAGGTAGCTGGCTAATACTCGGGCATGATGCCATATATTTGGAACTCAGTGTTGGTTTTTGTTGCTGGCATATTGAAAACTCAGCAGTGGCTACGGTCAGGTTGCCCTTGGTGTACAGAAGTCCATGTTGGGACGAATGCTTCCACCAGTAGACACAACAATGATTCCATTGACCTGAAAGTTAAAACTGCTACCTTGATCACTTTGGGCTCACCGCATTTCTCAATCAACAGGCAAAGAAGAGAGTAACTGCTCTATGGAATGATTGATCCTGACTACCAAGGGGAAATTGGACTACTACAATAAAATAGAAGTAAGGAAGACTATGTCTGGAATAGAGGAGATCCCTTAGGGTGCCTTTTAGTGTTATAATGCCCTGTAATTAAAGCCATTGAAAAACTACTGTCAATGAAGTTTTGGTTTATCTTGACAGATTGAGAACCATGGCCAGCTGAGGTGCTTGCTGAAGACAAAAGTAATACAAAATGGGTGGTAGAAGGAAGTAGTTATAAATGCCAGCTGAAATAACATGATCAGTTACAGAAATGAGAACTATAATTGTGATGTGTATCTCTTCCTTATTTTGTGATGACTATGTCTGTATGCATGTGTTTCTGTGTGTGTATTTTGCAAATTTATTTCTCTCTTATTCCCTCATTCTGTAACATAGGATGTATTGAATTTATATTATAGTATTAAAGTATTAACTTTATATGATAGTATTTAAGTTACAGGATATGAAGAAAAAGAGAAGACATTACACAAGGTATTTATCTCCTTTCCTGGGAAATGTGTCATTGTATTTTTAGTTGTACACAGGATAGTTGTATTATATTAGATGGAAGTGTTATCTTTTTATGATTTTTATGTGTAGATTAAATATGGTTTAAGGCAATGCATAAGGATGCCAAGTTGACAAGGGGCGTAATTTTGATGGTTAATTTTATGTGTAAATTTGATGGGCCATGGAGTGCTCAGATATTTGTCTAAACATTATCATGGGTGTGCCTGTGGGGCATTTCTGTTTGATATTAGCTTTTAAATCAGTAGATTGAGGAAATCAGATCATTATTTCCAATTTGGGTGGGCTACATACAATCCATTTTAGGCCTGAATAATGGAAAATATTGAGCAATGGAAAGTTTGTTCCCTGCCTGAGTGTCTTTAAGCTGGGATGTCAGTCTTCTCCTGCCTTTGGACTCAGACTATATACCATTGGTTCTCTTGGGTCTTGGGCTTGCCAAATGCAGATATTGGGACTTCTCAGAGTCCATAATGGAATTAGCTAACTTTCTTTTATGTCTCTTTCAATCTCTCCCTCTCTCTCTCTCTCTCTTCTCGCATCTCCCGTCTCTCAATCCTTTTTTCATGTAAGGTAAATTATTCAGAGATTTTAGGGGTTAGGAAATAGACATCTGTTATTATTCAGCACACCACAATATTTTGTTTCTTTTAGAAAATATAATCTACATTGAATTCAAATGAAGTGTACTTCAGACATAACAGTAGCATGGGTGAAATATTCAGATTGTGAAGGGTTCCAACGTTAATTCATTGACTAAGGGCAGAACTTTACCAGAATATAAAGAGATAATAATAGTTTAACAACAGGGAGGAGATTACATAAATATTTGTTTGATATTATAGAGGTGGGAAACATCAGACATTAGAACCAAGAACATAGTTTAGAAGACCTTGAAATAGAAAACCTTTGAAATAACTTAAAACTTGAATTCAGGTAACCTTGGGGAAAAAAAAAAAGAAAGGAATAGGAGAGAAATAGGAAAGACCTAACTGAATTTGACAACTGATTAAACTCAGACTGCAATTGTAGATATCATGATGAGAAGCTGCAGAAAGTGTGCTTTGGGTATATAAGATGATGAATTCAGATTTAGGCAAGTATTGGTAAAATATCAACATAGAAATGTTTGCATTCATAATAAAGATCTGGACCTCATGGAATATTGTCACTAGACATATACAAATTTTTTTATGTAGAAGTGATAATTGAAGTCATGTGGGTGTATGAAATGACTGAGAGAGTGAAAATTATATATATATGATATATATATATATACATATCATATATATAACACATATAACATTATATACATATACAATATATGCATATATACACAAGCACATACATATACATGCACACACATATATAAGCACATATATAATATATAAATATATTAAATCATATAATTGTTAGTATATACAATGTAATGTAATATAATATATATATGCATATAAAATGCATGTATATAATATATACATATTACATATCATACTATAATACATGTATATATACACAAACACGTATATAAGCACATATATAAGTCTATATTGTAACACAAGCCCTTTGAAAAACAAACAGAATTTGGGGCAACTGTTTGACTCATTTGGTAGGGCATGCCCCTCCTGATCTCATGGCCATGAGTTCAAACCCTACATTGAGTATAAAGCTTACTTTAAAAGTAAATAAAAGTAAATAATTTTTAAAATGAAAAACAAACAAAATTTCTATTCTTAATAAGAATAAATGCAGGTAAATATCATTCTCAAAACAACAATCATTATTATTAATAAGGGCAATTAATATATTTGTTATTTACTATTCACATCTGCAAAAATCGGCCCACTGTTCAAGTTTAATCTAGGACAAATATAAATATCCCTGGAGACTACAGTCACACAAATATATTTTCAGATTCTATATTGATTGGAATCATGAAATTAGTGACACTCAGCTGCTTTAGCTTTATATAGATATATATGTTTCTAACAATCAGCTTTCTGACACATACTTGGTTACCCTTTACCCGGATTGCCCCATTGTTTAAAGGAGGGCTATTTAAATAAATGTTTACTTTCACCACTTCAGAGCATACTTTGATCTGGGTATGAAACTGTGTTAGTACATTATTTTATGAAACTTGTCTCTGGAGAGTATTCGCCCAATCATCCTGTTCATTACAGAGAATTGAGAACAAATTTTGGATGATCAGTAGAGAAGACAGTAAGAACCAGTGGTATTCATGTTACTCATTTTTACTCTAATTAGTTCAGATGCTGATAAAAAAAATAGTATGTGAATGGGACTTTTGAACAAACAAAAGTAGAATGTAAAGAATGATTATTTCTGTTATTTTTCTTTTGCAATAGACAACATTTGTCTAGTACTAAAACATTTTTTCATTTTAACTGAACAAAATACTTGAATTGGGTTGTGCCATTTGATATAATTTTAATTGTGGTGAATATATTTTGTATTACAGATATTTCTCAAGCACAAATTTGCAGTACAACCATATATATATATATATGTATATATATATATTTAAATATATATATAAATACATAGTTTATTTCTGTATGATCTTTATATTTCTGACTAATAACTGTTAATTGAATTCTTTCATACTTTCATACTTACACATAGTTTTTTCTTGAAAACTGCTCACTTCCTCAGTATCATAGCACTGGAATACCACATAACAAATTGAAAACATTTGTTGGAATGCATAGTTCACATCATCCTGCTTTTGCCTTGTGTTGTGATTTTTCTGCTTGACAGTTACAAAGTTTACAATTTTAAACATTACTCAAGCTTGTGTTTTAGGAAAATTCAGGTATTATTACACTCATTAGAAAAGAAGACAACTAGAAAAAGTTGAAAGTAAAAGGATGGAAATGTGTGTATCATGGAAATGGCAACGATAAGAAATCTGGATTTGCTATTTTAATATCAAACAAAACGGCCTTTAAAGGTTATTATTAGAGATAAAAGAGAACATTTTATAATGATAAATGGGTCAATTCATCAGGAATATTAAAAATAAAACATGTACCTAATAAGAAAGTTAACACAATACATGAAGCAAAACTTGACAGAAATGTAGAGAGAAATAGACAACTCAACAATATTAATAGGAGACTTTGACACTTATTTTTCAATAATGAAAAGGACATCTATGCAGGATATCAACAAGGAAGGAAATAGAAGATTTGAACAAGACCGTATATCAACAGATATCGGCAGTACTCCTTCACTCAACAAAAGCAGAATATGCATTTTCCTCAAGAATACATGGTATATTCACCGTGATAGACCACATATATACTAGGCAACAAGACAAACAATATAAATATTTAAACAATACAAAGTATGTTCTATGACCACAATGGAATGAAATTAGAAGCCAATAAAAGAAAAAAAACTCAATAAATCACCTCACAAATATGAGGAAATTAAATACCACACTCCTAACAAACTAATGGCCAAAGAAAAAATTAAAAGAGAAAGCAAAATATATACAGAACACTTTATCCTCAAGGATAAGATATGTACAAATACTTATACAGATATTTTATAAAATAAGATATTCAAAAAAGTAAAAAAAGCACAAGATAATATGTTCAACACCACTAGCCATTAGATAAGTGTAAATTATGAAAGTACAATGAGATACCAGTACACTACATTAGAATGAATAAAATTAAGTTGACTAATAATATCAAGTGTTGATGACCATGTAGAACAACAATGGCTTTCATACATTGCTGATGGGTATGCAAAATGATATAGCCACTTAGAAAAACAACAATACAGTATATTAAACCATTAAACATATGCCCTACACATGTTCACTATATATACATTGTATGAACCAGAAATCTTATCATTGTTCCCAAGATAATTAAAGCATAATTCCACACAAAGATTTATGCACAAATGTTTATTGCAGTAGTGGCTCCTTTTTGGAAACAATCTGAAGATCCTTCGACATGCAAATAGATAAGCAAACTGTAATATATTTATATTAGAGAATATTGCTAATCAGCCAATGAATGAAAATATTAATATATGTAAATGCATGGCGAGATATTAAAAACACCATGCTACATCAAAGATGTCAAACAAAAAAGGTGAGATTGTATACTAATTCATTTATATAAAATTCTAAAAAAGAAAAAATAACAGTCACAGAAAGCAGATCAGTTGTTGCAAGAGACAAGCTTCCTTATATGAGATCAACTGCACAGGGCTAAAATGAAACATTTTAGGAATATGAAACAGTCTTATACTTTGAATGGACTTGAAGCCACATTCCTATTTTAATAAATTAAACTTTAATGTAGAGAGTTAATTTTTAGAAAGGAATGAAGTAAATTGAAAATAGACATCATTTTGTTTATATGCCATTGGAAGTAAATATGGAGTAATTTCTCCCTCTCTCAGTCTACAAAGTATTTCTTCACATGAGATGATAAATTTCATATTCTTTTTATGGATGACATAACAGATTTTACATATATATATTTATGTAATCACATCACAGATTGTATATATTATATATGTGATTATCACTTTAAAATAATAATATTAATGCAGATATAACCAATGATCAGCTAAGAAACATAATATTGCTAGTGTGTATTGTTTGCTTGCTTGTTTGCCTTTCTGTTTTATTTTTATTAGTTTTCATTTAAATTCTACTTAATTAACATACAGTATATTATTAGTTTCAAGTGTAGAATTTAGTGATTCAACACTTATATGCAACACCTAGTGCACACACAACAAGTGCACTCCTTAATACCCATCACCTATTGAAACAATTTCCCCAACCCCTTTCCCTCTGGTAACCATGAGTTTGTTGTCTGTAGTTAAGAATCCATTTCTTGGTTTCTCTTTCATTCTTTTGCTTTTTCCTTTGCTTATTTGTTTTGTTTCTTAAATTCCACATATGAGTGAAATCATATAATATTTATCTTTCTTTGACTGCCATACTTCCCTTAGCATAATTCTCTCTAGGTCTATCCATGTTGTTGCAAATGGCACAATATCATTTTTATGGCCAAGTAATATTCCTCTGTGTGTGTGTGTGTGTGTGTGTGTGTGTGTGTGTGTGTGTACCACTTCTTCTTTATCCATTCATCAGTCGATCAACATTTAGGCTCTTTCCATAATTTAGTTATTGTTGATAATGTTGCCATAAATATCATTGTGCACATATCACTTTGAAGTAGTATTTTTGTATTCATTGGGTAAATGCATAATAGTGTAGTTGCTGGATGTTAAGATAGTTCTATTTTTTTACTGTTTGAGGAATCTCCACACTGGTTTACACAGTGGCACCATCAGTATGCATTCCCATCAACAATGTAAGAGAGTTCCCCTTTCTCTATATCCTTGCTAATACATATTGTTTATGGTGTTGTTAATTTTAGCCATTCTGAATGGTGTGAGGTAATATCTCGTTTTGATTTGTATTTCCTTGGTGATCAGTAATATTGAGCATCTTTTCATGTGTCTGTTAGCCATTTATATGTCTTCTTTGGGAAAATGACTACTACCTATGTCTTCTGCCAGTTCTTAATTGGATTATTCATTTTGGGGGTGTTGATTTTTATAAGTTCTTTGTATATTTTGGATACTAACCCTTTATCAGATATATATTTTGCAAATATCTTCTCCCATTCCATAGGATGCCTTTTACTTTTGTTGATTTCTTTCTTCACTGCACAATTTTTTATCTTGATGAAGTTCCAATAGTTTATTTTTCCTTTTGTTTTCCTTGCCTCAGGAGGCATATGTAGTACAAAGTTGCTACAACTGACGTAAAAGAGATGACTGCCTATGTTCTCCCCTAGAATTTTAATGCTTTCCTGTCTCACATTTAGGTCTTTATCATTTTGAATTTATTTTTAGGTAAGGTGTAAGAAAGTGGTCCAGTTTCACTCTTTTGAACGTTGCCATCCAGTTTTTTTCAACACCATTTTTTGAAGACACTGTCTTTTTTCCACTGGATATTCTTTTCTGTTTACAACATAATTTGAAGTTTGGCATTGTGATGCCTCTGGCTTTCCTTTTCTTTTTCAAGGTTGTTTTGGTTATTCAGGGTCTTTTGTGGTTCCATACAAATTTTAGGAGTATTTGTTCTAGTTACGTGAAATATGCTGTTGGAATTTTGATAGAGATTGCATTCAATGTGTAGATTGCTTTGGGTAATATAAAACTTTAAACAATGCTTATTCTTGCAATCCATCAGCATAGAATGTTTTTCTGTTTCTTTGTGTCCTCTTCAATTTCTTTCATAAGCATTCTATAGTTTTCAGAGTACAGATCTTTTACCTCTTTGGTTAGATTTGTTCGTTGGTGTCTTATGGTTTTTGGTGCAATTTTAAATGGGGTTGATTCCTTGATTTCTCTTTCTGCTGCTTAATTATTAGTGTATAGAAATGCAATATCTACGTTGATTTTGTATCTTGCAACATTACTGAATTCATGTATCAGTTCTAGCAATTTTTTGGCAGAGTTTTTTGAGTGTTCTATATAGAGGGTCCTGTAACCTGCAAATAGTGAAAATTTTACTTCTTCCTTGGCAATTTTGATGCCTTTTATTTCTTTTTGTTGTCTGACCGCTGAGGCTAAGACTTACAGTACTGTGTTAATTTTTTTTAATGTTTATTTTTGAGAGAGACAGAGAGACAGACAGAGCATGAGCAGGGGAGGGGCAGAGACAGAGAGGGAGACACAGAATCTTGAAACAGGCTCCAGGTTCTGAGTTGTCAGCACAGAGCCCGAAGCGGGGCTTGAACTCGGGAACAGTGGTATCATGACCTGAGCTGAAGTCGGACACTTAACCGACTGAGCCACCCAGGTGCCCCATGTGTTAAATAACATAGTAGTGAGGGTAGACATTCCTATCTTGTTCTTGACCATAGAGGAAAAGCTGTTTTTCCCCATTGAGGATGATATTAGCTGTGGGTCTTTAATATATGGCTTTTATGAGGTTGAAGTATATTCCCTCCAACCCTACTTTGTTGAGTGTTTTTAATCATGAATGGGTGTTGTAATTTGTCATGTGCTTTTTCTGCATCTATTGAGAGGATCATATGGTTTTTATTCTTTCGTTTATTAATGTCGTGTATCACATTGATGGATTTGTGAATATTGAAGCACACTTGCATATCAGGAATAAATCCCACCTGATCATGGTGAATGATTCTTTTTTTAACGTAATGTTGGATTCGATTTGCTAGTATTTCTTTGAGAATGTTTACACCCATGTTTATCAAGGATATTGGCCAGTAGTTTTCTTTTTTAGTGTAATGTCTGTTTTTCATATCAGGATAATGCTGGCTATGTACAATGAATTTGGAAGTTTTCCTTCCTTTTCTATTTTTGGGAATAGTTTGAGAATAGATATTAACTCTTTAAATTTTTGGCAGAATTCCCCTGTGAAGACAACTGGCCCTTGACGTTAGTTTGTTGGGAGATTTTTGATAACTGATTCAATTTCTTTGCTGGTTATCAGTCTGTTCAAATTTTCTATTTCTTCCTTTTTCACTTTTGGTAGTTTACACATCTAGGAATGTATCTATTTTTTCCCAGTTGCCCAATTTTTGGCATATAGTTTTCCATAATAATTCTCTTATAATTGTATTTTTGTGGTATTGTTTTTATTTCTCCTGTTTTATTTATGATTTTCTTTGTTTCCTTTCTCTTTTGTTTTCGATAAGTCTTGCTAGGGGTTTATCAGTTTTATTATTTTTTTTCAATGAACCAGTTCCTGGTTTTATTGATCTCTCTCTCTCTCTCTCTGTCTCTCTTTCTCTCTCTTTAGTTTCTATATCATTTATTTCTGCTTTAATTTTTACTGTTTCTCTTCTTTTTCTGGTGTTAGACTTTGCTTTTTGTTCTTTTTCTAGCATCTTTAAGTGTAATGTTAGGTTGTTTATTTGAAATTTTTCTTGCTTCTTGAGATAGGCCTGAATTACTATATACTTCTCTCTTAGAACCACATTTGCTATATTCTAAGGTTTTGGAACACTGTGTTTACATTTTATTTTTTCTGTGTATTTTTATTTCTTCTTTAATTTCCTGGTTATCCCCTTCATTGTTAAGTAACATGGTTTTAAACCTCCATGTATTTGTGGTCTTTGCAAAATTTTTTTGTGGTTGACTTCAAGTTTCAAAGTGTTGTGGCCAGACAATATGTGTGGATGGTCTCAAAGTTTTTGTACTTGTTCAGACCTGACTTCTGACCTAGTATGTTATCTATTCTGGAGAATGTCTGATGTGCACTTGAAAAGGATGTGTGTTCTGCTATTTTAGGTTGGAATGTTCTGAATATATCTGTTAAGTCTATTTGGTTCAGCGTGTCATTCAAAGCCACTGTTTCCTTGTTGATTTATTTTCTGCATAGATCTTCTGCCTATTGATGTAAGCGGAGTGTTAAAGACCTCTACTCTTATTGTAATATCAATTACTACTTTTAGGTTTGTTATTAATTATTTTCTATATTTAGGGCCTCCATGTTGGGGGCATAAATATTTACAATGGATAGATCTTGTTGGATAGCCCTCATTATTATGATGTCTTCATCTCTTGTTATAGACTTTGCTTTAAAATCTAGATTGTTTTAGCCAAAACATGGAAAGAAACTAAGTGCCCATCAACTGACGAGTGGATAAAGAAGATGTGGTACATATATACAATGGACTACTACGTGGCAATGAGAAAAAATGAAATCTGGCCATGCGTAGCAACATGGATGGAACTGGAGGGTATTATGTTAAGTGAAATAAGTCAGTCAGAAAAAGACAGATACCATATGTTTCCACGAATAGGTGGACTTGGTGAGACTAAGCCAAAACCAGGGGGAGGGGAAGAGGGGAAAGAAAAATAGACACAGAGAGGGAGGGAGATAAAACATAAGAGACTCTCAAAGACTAAGAACAAACTGAGGGTGAGGGAGATGGGGGGGGAGAGGGGGTGATGGGCATCAAAAAAGGGCACATGTTGGGATGAACACTGGGTGTTATATGTAAACCAATTTGAAAATAAACTATTTTAAATTAAAAAAAATCTAGATTGTCTGATAAAACTATTGGTACTCCAGCTTTCCTTTAACATCCATTTGCATGATAAGTATTTCTCTACCTCGTTCCTTTCAACCTGTAGGTGTCTTTAGGTCCAAAATTAATATCTTTTAGGCACCATATAGATGGGTCTTATTTTTTAAATCTGTTCTGACATCTTCTTATTGGAGCATTTAGTCCATTTATATTCAGAGTAATTATTGATAATTTTGTGTTGAGTGCCATTTTCTTACTTGTTTTGTCATTGTTTCTGGACATTTTCTCTGTTCCTTTCTTGTCTGTGTCACTTTTGGTCTTTCCTTTCTGCTCCAAGAGTCTCCTTTAATGTTTTTGTAGGATTGTTTTAGTGACCTTGAACTCCTTTAGTTTTTGTTGTTCATAAAATCCTTCACCTCTCCTTTTATTATGAATGATAGCCTTGCTAGATAGAGTATTCTTGGCTTCAGATTTTTTGCATTTAGCACATTGAATATATCATGCCACTCCATCCAGTTTGCCAAGTTTGTGTTGAGGGATCTGCAGGTAACCTTATGGGTCTTCGCTTGTAAGTTAGGGACTTTTTTTTCTTGCTGTTTTTAAAACTTTTCCTTTATCTCTATATTTTTCACAGTTAATTAGAATATGTCTTAGTATTGGCCTGCTTTTGTTAATTTTTATGAGAGTTCTCTTTGCCTCCTGGATCTGGATGTGTGTTTCTGTCCCCAGATTTGGGAAGTTTTCAGCTATTATGTCCTCAAATAAATTGTCTGCCCTCTTTTTTTCTCTTCTTATGGAACTCCAATAATATAAATGTTATTACATTTGAGAGAGTCACTGAATTTCCTTATTCTCATGTTCCATAATTCTTTCTCCTTTTTGTTCAGCCACATTATTTTCCATTACTTTGTCTTTTATATCACTTTTAATTCCCCTGCATCTTGCATCCTAGAATTCATTTCATCCAACCTGTTTCAATTCTCACTTACTGCATTTTTCATTTTTGATTTTTGTTTTTTAACTCTTTTATCTCTATTGTAAGGACCTTCAGGAAGTCTTTTATTCTTTTCTCGAGCCCAGCGAATATCCTTATGATAGTTGCTTTAAATTCCCTATCAGGTGGGGCGCCTGGGTGGCTCAGTCGGTTAAGCGGCCGACTTCAGCTCAGGTCATGATCTTATGGTCTGTGAGTTCGAGCCCCACATCGGGCTCTGTGCTGATGGCTCAGAGCCTGGAGCCTGCTTTGGATTCTGTGTCTGCCTCTCTCTCTGCCCTTCCCCTGCACATGCTCTGTCTCTCAAAAATAAAGAAACGTTAAAAAAAATTTTAAAAGGCTGATAACATTTAAAAAAAATAAAAAATAAACAAATTCCCTATCAGGCATGTTACTTATATCTGTTTCACTTAGATCTCTAGCTGAGACCTTATCTTGTTCTTTTATGCAGTATGATTTCCTCCATCTTGGCATTTTGTCTAAGTTTCTGTCTTCTTTGTGTTAGAAAAGCACATTGTTTCCTGCTTAGTAGAGTAATGACTTTACGAAGAAGAGGTCATATAGTGTCCAGGCCTCACATTTCAGGGAGTGTCTCTGGTGTGTCTTTCATGCAGTTCACTGTTATGTTTGGTTGCTATATCCTTCAGGCCATTCATCTACAGGGACTTTCCTTGACCGCAATGGGCAGTGTTTGGCCCTTGGCCATAATGTGGTGAGTTGCAACTAAGTGTGCTCTGGTCTGCTTGTGAAATGAGACCTGATACTGCTTTCACTAGAAACGAAGACTTGCAGAAATCTCTGATCAAAAGATGTGGAGTGGTTGGGGTTTCTGTTGGTCTTCTGGGGAAGGGGGACTTAAAGGTACAGTCCTGCCAAAAGCACAGGGGTGTGGAAATTGGTGTAAGCAGGTTAAGCAGCCAGTGTCAGCCCTATGATGCTTACCTCAGGTGGCTCTGTGTTTATGCTGTGGGGCAGAGGAATAAAATGATGCCAGCCAGCTCCTTTGTCCCTAGAGAAGGGTCTCCATGCCCACTGCTCTCAGGAAAGCACTTCAAGAAGAGAAAATAATCTCCCCACTCTGTATCCCAGGCATTTTTCAGATTTCTGTTTCCACACTGTCTGCCCTTGTTTTTTGCCTGCCCTCTCTCCAGAAGCAGCACAGTGCCCTTCAGGCCCCATCCCAGCCAAACCTACTGATTTAAAACTCGAGGCTTTAGGAATGTGATGTGGGCTTTAGGAATGTGTGTGTGTACCCTAGTCTTCTGGGGGAGGGTGTTATCATGCTGGGAATGAGTCAGGTTTTACCAAAAGGGCAGTTATGCCAGAGTACAGGGACGTGGGTCTTTGTGCAAGTAGGCTAGACAACCAGTGTCAGGGCTGAGCTGCCCTCTGCAGGTGGCTCTATGTTTATGTTGAGAGGCAGCGGAGGAAAATGGGGCCAGCCAGCTTGTTTAATCCAGGAGAGGCATCTCTGTGAATGTTACCTCTCAGAAATATCCTCCCAAAAGAGTGAATAATCTCCCTACTGTGTACCCCTGGTATTCCTCAGATGGTCGTTTTCATGCTGTCTGCCTCAGTTCTGTTTCCCTGCCTTCTCTCCAGAAGCAGCTCAGTGCCCTCTGGGTTCTATTCCAGCTAAGCGTGCCCACCTTTGAAACTCCATTCTTCAAACTCCATTGGTTGAAAGAAGGCATGAACTCAGCGCCTCTAATTTTCCCAGCCAGTGGCTTTGGGGCAATGTTCTCCTTGTGCATTTTCCTGTGTGGTCCAGTCTCTCTCCTCTTTCTGTGTGACCATGGATCCCTCCCTTCTAAAGCACCTACTATCTGTTTCACCACCAAAGCACATCTCCACACTTCCTGCTTTCCTTGATGTGGCCTCTTCTCTCCCTCTAGTTGTGCAGTTTGTTCTGTCCATCCTCAGGTTGACTTCCGAGGTATTCAGAATGGTTTAATAGTTATCTAGTTGTGTTTCAGGGACAGAAGTAGACTTGGGTCTTTCTACTATGTCACCATCTGAGCTCCCCTTCAATATTGCTTGTGTTTTTAAGATCGTTTGTATCTAGGTCTGAAGTGATCTCCATGCCCCAGAGTAATTACTGTCCAGAATTTTTGTAGCTTATTTTGTTTCCTTTCTTTGTAGTTTTATCACAGCCATGTATACCTAAAATATATGCTGTTTAAATATATACTATTCCTAGTCCTTAATTGATGATCATAGAAATTTTAATATACTTAATATCTAAAATTGATAATTATCTTTAAACTTTTTCTAACAAAATATATTAGAAAATTTAATTTGAATAATGCTTATTCCCAAATTATATGTTACTGCCAAATATTTAATCTAATTTTATACTTATTAAGGTTTTATTTTAATTCCAGCATAGTTTACATACAGTGTTATATTACTTTTGGGTGTACAATTTAGTGATTGAACAATTCCATACATCACCCAGTGCTCATCACTACAAGTGCACTCCTTAATCATTATCAACTAGTTCACCCATCCCCCCCACCTCCCCTTTGGTAACCATCTGTTCTCTATTTGAGTTTGTTTCTTGGTTTCTCTCTCTTTCTCATTCCTTCATTTGTTTTGTTTCTTAAATTCCACATTAGTGAAATCAAATCATATGGTATTTGCCTTTCTCTTATTAACTTATCTCACTTAGCATAATACAATATAACTGCATCCAAGACATTGCAAATAACAAGATTACATTCTTTTTTATGGCTAAATAATATTGCCCAGTGTGTGTGTGTGTGTGTGTGTATGTGTGTGTGTGTGTGTGTGTGTGTATAATCACTACCTTTCTTCTCCAAATATTTATTTAAAACCAGTTAGTTAACATACAGTGTAATATTAGTTTCAGGTGTAAAATTTAGTGATTCATCACTTACATACAACACCATGCTCATCACAAGTGCCCTCCTTAATACGCATTACCTATTTAACCCATCCCTCTGCCCACTCCCCTCCAGTAACCATCAGTTTGTTCTCTCAGTTACAAGTCTGTGTCTTATTTGCCTCTCTTTCTACCCTCCCCATGTTCATTTGTTTTGTTTCTTAAATTCCACATATGAATGAAATCATATGGCATTTGTCTTTGTCTGACTCACCTATTTTGCTTAGCATAGTAAACTCTTGCTCCACCAACACCTTTGCAAATGCCAAGACTTCAGTCTTTTTATGACTAATATTCCATTGTGTGTATACATACATACATATATATATATATATATATGTATATGTATATATATTTAACTGTATCCCATCAGATCGATATTTTTGTATCCTTTGAGTACTTAGTAGTGCAATATATATATATATATATATATATATATATATATATATACCACCTCTTCTTTTTTTGAAATATATTATTTAAGTTTATTTATTTATTTTTGAGAGAGAGAGAGGCAAGAAAGCACAATCAGGGGAGGGACAGAGAGAGAGAGAGAGAGAGAGAGAGAGGGAGAGAAGGAGACAGAGAATCAAAGCAGGCTCCAGGCTCCTAGCTGTCATTGTCATTGTAGAGCCCAGTGAGGGACTCGAAGTCACAAACTGTGAGATCATGACCTGAGCTGAAGTCAAACGCTTAACCAATTGAGCCACCCAGGTGCCCTTATATAACACCTCTTTTTTATCCATTTATCAGTTGATCAACATTTAGGCTCTTTCCATAACTTGTCTCTTGATAATGCATGTATCCCATCAGATCAGTATTTTTGTATCCTTCGAGTACTTAGTAGTGCAATTGTTTAATTGTAGAGTGTTCTATTTTTAACTTTATGAGAAACCTTCATACTGTTTTCCACAGTGGCTCCACCAATTTGCATTTCCACCAACAGTGTAAGAAGGTTCTCCTTTCTCCACATCCTCTGCAACACCTGTTATTTCCTGTTTTATTGATTTTAGCCATTCTGGCAGGCGTGAGGTCATATCTCTTTGTAGTTTTGATTTGTATTTCCCTCATGAGTGACCTTGAACATATTTTCATGTATCTCTTACCATCTGGATGTCTTCTTTGGAAAAAATGTCTATCCGTGTTTTCTGCCCATTTTTAATTATATTATTCATTTTTTGGTGTTGATTTTTATGTACTTTATATATTTTGGATACTTACCCTTTATTAGATATATCAGTTGCAAATATCTTCTCCCATTCCATAGGGGCCATATATTGACTTTCGCCTTTTTGACAGATGTAAGGTGATATCTCATTGTGATTTTGATTTGTGTTTCCCTGAGGATGAGTGATGCTGAGCATGTTTTCATGAGTCTGTCGGCCATCTGAATGTCTTCTTTGGGGAAAGTCTTTTCATGTCTTCTGCCCATTTTAATTGGATTATTTGAATTTGGGTGTTGAGTTAGATAGTTCTTTATATATTTCAGAAACAAATCCTTTATCAGATGCATCATTTGCAAATATCTTCTCTCATTCTTTTAGGTTTTTTCATTGTTTCCTTTGCTGTGGAGATGCTTTTTATTTTGATGGAGTCGTGATAGTTTATTTTTGCTTTTTTTCTTCTCTTGCCTCAGGAGACATATATTGAAAGATGTTGCTATGGAAAAGTCAGAGAATTTACTAATAATTTTATGGTTTCAAGACATAAACTTAGTTTATTGAATTTATATTTTGAGTTTACTGTTGTATGTGGTGTAAGAGAGTGGTCCAGTTTCATTCTTTTTCATGTAGCAGTCCAGTTTTCCCAACACCATTTGGTGAAGAAACTTTTTTCACATTGGATATTCTTTCTTGCTTTGTTCAAGATTAATCGACCACATAGTTGTGGGTTCTTTTCTGGGTTTTCTATTCTGTTCCATTAATATATGTGTCTATTTTGTGCCAGTACCATACTGTTTTGATTACTACAGTTTTATAGTATAACTTGGAGTCTGGAATTGTGATATCCCCAGTTTTGCTTTTCCTTTTCAAGACTGCTTTGGCTATTTGAGGTATTTTGTGGTTCCATATAAATTTTAGGGCAGTTTTTTCCAGTTCTGTGAAAAATGTTGATATTTTGATAGGAATTGCATTAACTCTGTCGATTGCTTTCTGTAGTATATACATTTTAACAATATTTGTTCTCAGTCCATGAGTTTTGAATGTCTTTCGTTCATCAATATTTCATAGTTTTCAGACTACAGGTCTTTCACCTCTTTGGTTAAGTTTATTCTTAGGTACTTTATTTCTTTTGGTACAAATAGAAATGGTATTTTTAAAATTTCTCTTTCTGTTTCATTATCAGTGTATAGAAATGCAACTGATTTCTTTATGTTGGTTTTGTATACTGTGACTTTACTGAGTCAATTTATCAGTTCTAGTAAGTTTTTGGTGGAGTCTTTAGGATTGTCTACACATAGTCTCATGCCATCTGCAAATAGTGGAAGATTTTCGTTTTTTTATTTTATTTAATTGCTGTGATTAGGACTTCCAATAGCATGTAGAATAAAACTAATGACAGTGGATATTCTTGTTTTATTCCTGAACTTAGGGGAAAGCTCTCAATTTTTCTCCATTTGGGAATGTTTGCTCTGGATTTTTCATATAAGATCTTTATTATGTAGCAGTACGTTCCCTCTAAACCTACTTTAGATTTTAATCAATTTGAGGGTTCTTATCATGTTGTTGAGGCTTTTTATCATGAAATGATGTACTTTCTCAAACGTTTATTTTTTTGCATGTACTGAAAATGTCATATGGGTTTTATCATTTCTCTTATCCATGTGATGTATAGTGCTGATTGATTGGTGGATATTGAACCACGTTTGCTTCCTGGGAATAAATCCAATTTGAATATAGTGAGTGATTTTGTTAATATTTGTTAAATTTTGTTTGCTAGTATTTTGTTGACTTTTGCATCTAAGTTAATCAGATATATCGGCCTGAAGTTCTCTCTTTTTTGTTTTGTTTTGTTTTTTCTTCTGGTCTTAGCCCTCATAGAATGAGTTTGTAGGTTTTCCTTATTCTATACTTAGAATAGTTTCAGAAGAATAGGAATTAACTCTTCTTTAAATGGTTGGCAGAATTTTCCTGTGAAGCCATCTCTTTTGGCCTTGTGTGTCTTGGGAGTTTTTGATTACTGATTTAATCTAGTTGATAGTAATTGGTCTGTTCAAATTTTCAATTTCCTTCTGCTTCAGTTTTGGAATACAATATGTTCCAAGGAGTTGATCCATTTATTTTAGGTTGTCTAATTTTTTTGCAATATAGCATTTCTTAAGGTTGTCTTACAATCGTTTGCATTTTTGTGGTGTTGGTTATTATTTCTCCTCTTTCATTTTGTTTTTTAAGTACTTTTTCTCCTTTTTTATTTTGATTAGTCTGCCTAGATGTTTATCAATTTTGTTAATCTTTTTGATGAAACAGTTCTTGATTTCATTGATCTGTTCTATTGTATTTTAGTGTCTAAATCATTTATTTCTGCTCTAATGTTTATTCTTTCCTTCTCTTGGATTTGGGTTTTGTTTGTTGTTCTCTTTCTAGCTCCTCTAGGTATAAAATTAGGTTGTTTATTTCAAAATTTTCTTGCTTCATAAGGTAATCCAGTATATACTTCCCTCTTAGAACACTTTGCTGTATCTCACAGGTTTTATACCACTGTGTTTTCATATTTGTTTGTGTCCATGTACTTTTTAATTTCTTTGATTTCTTAGTTGATCCATTCATTGCTTGGTAGCATGTTATTTAACTGTTATTTATGGTATTTCCAGATTTTTTCTTGTAGTTGGTTTCTAGTGTCATAGCATTGTGGTCAGAAGAGATATATGTTATAATTTCAATGTTTTTGAATTTCTTGAGACTTGTTTATGGCCTACTATGTGGTTTATTCTAGATGGTGGTCTGTGTGCACATGAAAAGAATGTGTAATTTTAGGATAGAATATATTCTGAATATATCTGTTAAATCCATCTATTCCAGTTGTCATTTAAAGATACTCTTTCCTTGGTGATTTTCTGTTTGGATGATCTGTCCATCAATGTAAGTGCGGTGATAATTTCTCTACTATTATTTTACTACTATTGATTAGTTCCTTTATGTTTGTTATTAACTGTTTTACGTATTTTGGTCCTCCTCTCTTGGGTGCCTAAATATTTACAATTGTTATATGTTCTTGGACTGTCTCCGTTATTATATAACTACCTTTGTCTCTTGTTAAAGTCTTTGTCTAAAATCTATTTTGTCTGATATAAGTATTGCCACTCTGGCTTCCTTTTGACATCCATTTGCGTGTCAAATGTTTCTCCATTCCTTCACTTTTTTAAGTTTATTTACTTATTTTGAGAGAGACAGAGACAACACAAGTGGGGAAGGCACAGAGGGAGAGTGAGAGAGAGAATCCCAAGCATGCTCTGTGCTGCTAGTGAAGAGCTCAATGCAGGACTTGAACTCATGAAACTGCAAGATCATGACCTGAGCTGAAACCAAGAGTCAGACGCTTAACCAACTGAGCCACCCAGGTGCCCCATCCATTCTCTCACTTTCAATCTGTAGGTGTATTTATGCATGAAATTTGTGTCTTTTAAACAGCATGCAAATAGGTCTTGTTTTTTATCCACCCTGTCACCCTATGTCTTTTGATTGGAACATTTAGTCCATTTAGATTCAGAGTAATTATTGATAAATATGTATTTATTGCCCTTTTGTTAATTGTTTCGTGATTGTTTTTGTAGTTTTTTTCTAATCTATTTTTCTCTTTCTCTCTTTCATGATTTGCTGGTTTTCTTTAGTGATATACTTGGATTTATTTTCTCTTTATCTTTTGCATATATCTATTACTGGTTTTTAATTTATGTTTACCATTAAGTTTGTATATAACATCTTCTTCATATAGCAGTCTATATTAATTTGATGTTGCTTAAGTTTGAACCCATTCTTTGTTCCTTACCCCCTCCACGTTTTAGGTATAAAGTGTCACACTTTACATCTTTTTATTTTGTGAACTCTTTGACTTATTTTTACAGATATACTTATTTTTTATACTCTCATTTATGGTTATTCCTTTCCACTCAAACTATCCCCTTTAATATTTCCTGTAGGGCAGATTTAGTGGTAATGAATTCCTTCAGTTTTTGTTTGTCTGAGAAACTCTTGTTCTCTTAATCTATTCTGCATGAAAACCTTGCTGGTTAGAGTATTCTTGGCTAAAGACTTTTCCCTTTTAGCACTTTGGATTATCATTCCACTCTCCTCTGGCCTGCAGTGTTTCTCCTGAAAAATTCGCTGATAGCCTTATGCAATTTCCCTTGTATATTACTGTCTTGTTTTCTCTGGCTGCTTTAATATTTTTTTATCACTACTTTTTGCCACTTTAATTACTGTGTATTTTGATGTGAACCTCCTTAGGTTGATTTTGTTGGAGGACCTCTGTGCTTTCTCCACGTAGATCTCTCTTTCTTTCCCCAGATGAGGTAAATTTTCAACTATTATTTCTTCGAATAAATTTTCTGCCCCCTTTTTTCTCTTCTCTTTTAGAATCCCTATAATGCTAATGTTATTACCACTGATGGAGTTGTTGATTTTTCTAAGTCTATTTTCAGTTTGCATAATTATTTTTTTATCTCATTTGCTCACCTTGATTAATTTCCATTACTTTGTCTTCGGGTCATTAATTCTTTTCTCTGCTTCCTCTAGCCTGCTATTTATTCCATCAAATGTTTTTTTTTTTTTAATTTCATTTATTGTGAACTTTATCTCTGATTGGTTCTTTTTTGTGTTTTTCATCTCTTTGTTAAGAGTCTCACTGATGTCCTCCACTCTTTTCTCAAGTACAAGTATCTTTACGATCATTATTTTAAACTATCAGGCATATTATTTGTTCATTTTTCTTAGGTCTTTTCCTGTGGTTTTATTCTATTCTTTCATTTGGGACATGTTCCTCTGTCTCCTCATTTTTCCTAAATCTCTGTGTTTGTTTCTATGTGTTAGGAAAGACAGCTATGTCTTCTGCACTGGAAAGTAGTGGCCTTATGAAAGAAAGGGAATATAGTGCCCCACTGTATAGTGTTTCCTGTTCACCAGAACTTGGTGCTTAAGGTGTATCTCCTATGTGTAATGCATGCTTTGTTGTTGTGGCTGGCCTGCTTTTTCCTTTAATCCAATCATCTGCAATAGCTGTATTTGCCTGTTGTGGGCAATGTTTAGTTCCTGTACTTTTATTGGGCCAGGCTGGTGATACCTTAGGCTTGAGTTTAGTCAGACCAGGCATTTGCCAACAATGTAGTAACACCAAAGTTCAGGTCTCTCTCTCTGTGTTTTCCCTGAGAAGCTCTAATTGGTGCATGGGGCCTGTAGTCAGACCAGTTTTATGCTTCCAGCCTACTGTTAGGGCCTTCATCTGACTGGTGTGTATGGTTACCTTTCTCTCTCTCCAGGGCAGTAATCACTTCGCAGTGGTGCCAGCCATTGTAGGGGTTGCTTGCACAATGCCAGGTCTGTGAAACTGCCTCATATGGGCTATAACCAAGAACATATTGGAGAGGGAGTATCTGCAGAAGCACAGGGAGTGGGTGGTATAGTGGGGCATTTATAGCAAGCTTTGAACTTTGAGTTTTGAGAACCTTGGAGGGGCCCTGTAATCTCAGGACTAAAGCAGTTTAGTGGGACTCTGCAGAAACACAGCACAGTGGGTGGTGCAGCAGGCAGTGGTGTTAGCAAGCTCTGTGTGACCCTCTCCTCTGTGGCAGGGGCTCTGTAACTCCAGGACTGAAGCAGCCTATGTGGAAACATTACCATAGGTGGTGTTGGAGCAACAAGGCAGTGGCGCTAGTGAGCTTTGCACATTGTGGCTCCACTGCAGAAGGGGCACTGCCACTCTGGACTGAGTAGTCAATCCCTCAGTTGCCTATGTATTTATCTTGGGTGGTGGGGAAGGGAAAAGGTGCCTGCCAGTTCCCTTGTTCCTAGAAGAGTTCCTTAGTGATTTCTGTTCCTCAAGGACAGGCTCCGAAATGGGTAAATATCTCTCTCCCATGTGCCCCAGGAACCTGTCAAACTGCTACTTATACGGTATCTCCATAGGCTGTTCTTGTGCTGTCTCTTTAAGGGTGGGGACTCTGTTTTTTCCTCCCTTCCAGGCTCTTCCTGAGTTGAGCCCATTGATTTTTTTTTTTTTTTAATTCCAGGTTTTAAGTCCCACCGGCTATAAGAACTCATGGATTTTGGCCACTCTGGTTTTAAAAGCCAAATATTTTGGGGATTTGTCTTCCCCTTGTGGGCGCCCAGGTTTGGTGTTATATTTCTTTCCTCTTTCCATGCCCACAGTGTCCCGACCCCAAACCCCAACCTCCCTCCCCTCCACCCCCCCTCCCCGTGGTCAGTCCTGCCAGTCTATTTAGCTCCTGATGGCATCTCTGTCTTTCCTATCCTTTTCAGTATGGTCTCTTCTCTATATTTAGTTGTGGAGCTTATTCTGACAGTCTTCAGGTTGTTTTCTGAGTTATTTAAACTACTGTGAGTGTTCTCTAATTGTATCCATGGGACAAGGTGAGCTTAGAGTCCTTCTATTTTGCCATCTTCCCCCAGAAGTCTCCTAACTATTTTTTAACCTTATAAAGTAGACATCATTAATATTATTTTATCATTTGTTAAAGATTTATCCACTTTTATAATGTCTTTTTTTTGCTTATTCTTGTATGTTTTCTTAAAATCTTTTTTAAATTTTTTTTATTGTCAAATTGGTTTCCATACAACACCCAGAGCTCATCCCAACCCGTGCCCTGCTCAGTGCCTGTCACCCACTCTCCCCCCTCCCATACCCCCTTCAACCCTCAGTTTGTTCTTAGTATTTAAGAGTCTCTTATGTTTTATCTCTCTCCCTCTCTGTGTCTTTTTTCCTTCCCCTTTACCCCTCCCCCCTGATACTTTACATGGAAAACCTGACAGAATCCATTAAAATCTCTTTTGAAGTTCTCCTTCTTCCTTCTGAAGACTATCCTTTAAAATTAAATCTCAGTTTTATTTGGTTGAAAATACCTTTATTTACCTGTATTTTTGAAAGATAGTTTCAATGCCTATACACTTCTAACTTGACAGTTTTCTCTCATTTTGATAAAGGTATTATTTCATGGTATTCTAGCTTCAATTATTGCTTTTGAGAAGTCAATGTATTTGTCAGTTTTTATTGGTTATCTGTATTCTCTTTTGGCTATTTTAAAAATGTTACCATGTTGTGTTTTGTAGTTTTACTGTGCTATAGATTTGATTTTATTCTTGTGAATTGCTGGCTGTCTGCCTCTTTAGATTGGTGTTATTGATACATTTTGGGAAATTCTCTGTCATTCTCTGTAAATATTTCCTTGGCACTCTTTTATTTTCTCTTCTGATCCTCTCATTTATATATGTCAGAATTTTCCACTCTTCTACATGTGTCTTACACTACCTTTCGTATTTTTCCTCTTTTTATCCACATTGTGATTTTTAATGATTTCTTCAGACTATATTCCTTTTTAACAATTTGCTCATCATTTGTATTTAATCTGCTTTGTAAGCCTCTATTTTCTTTCTAAAGGAAAAGAAACGAGTTAACTTTTTCATTCTAAGAGTTTTGTTGTTCTTTTTTTCAAAGATTTCTTTGAAATTTGCAAAAGTGCTTTACTCAGCTTTCGTAATATCAGTAACCCTTTTCATGTGTTTAAACATACTAAACGTATATATTTTATCTACTGTTCCCTATAAGTTTACTCTTAAAAGTAATTTCAGATCTAATATCCCATATTATTTTTGCTAATTCTCATTCATGATAAATAGTTTTCTTATATAGTTTTTGAGTTTAAATTTTAATTTTTGTTATTTGGAAATTTGTGGAGATGTGTTTGCATGTTGTCAAGTTCCTTGGCATATTATAATAGAATTTTTACTTTCTGGCCACAGAAATAGTATGAATTAAAACCCTATATCCCATGTTCACATGAGAACTGAGATTACATGAAGATTTATTTTTCTTTTCCACTTCTACACTCAGGGTCAAGGCCAATATAATCAAGTGTTCATCTTCTTTATCAAGTCTACCCGTCCGTCTCTCTGCCTTTGTCCATCTCTGTCTGTCTCTGTCTCTATCTCCATTTTTCTCTCTCTTTTACACACACACACACACACAAACACACCACAACTTTTTTCCTCCTCTATGAAATTGTAGCCTTTTAGCAAACCAGTTTCATTCATGATGATCATAGGATTTGTCTTTTCATCCCCACATATGTATGTCCTATTACAATTCAAGTTATAGTCAATAGGGGATGGAAAAAATCCCAGAGAGAACTCTGGTTTCAGTACTTATTTACCAACCTGTATGCTGTATTTTTCATTAATCCTAGCCTTTAACTGTTTCACTTTTATTCTCAATAATTTATTAACGCATTTGAAAAGATATTTTTACATTTCATCTACCATTCTTAGCTGTTCTTAAGGAGAGTTTC
This sequence comes from Paguma larvata, assembly GCA_030068075.1. Taxonomy (NCBI): domain Eukaryota; kingdom Metazoa; phylum Chordata; class Mammalia; order Carnivora; family Viverridae; genus Paguma; species Paguma larvata. The sequence goes on from CM057830.1 coordinate 99,743,398, forward strand.
TCCTATCATACTGCTAACTATATTCTCAGAAACTGAAATCTGCCATATATGTTTTGCAATTTACTTCATATATCTTTTTGATATGTTTATCATGATATTACTGTGATAGGCAATGTCAAATCTCCTGTGAAATTATAAAAACTGTGGAGATAATCTGTATGGCTTTGCAGAATTTGTTTCCTGCCTAGTTCACACACTTTATCTTACATCAATCTCTCTTTCACCCTATAAACTCCAATTACACTGATTGTTATTGAGCCCTTCAAGCATATTCCATCATGTTTATCCTAGCTTAAGAGACTACATACATTCTGTCACCTCTTCCTGGAATGATATCCTTACTCTGGTTGTTTACTGTGACTATACCTAATCAAAAAGCACATAATGGGGGCACCAGGGTGGCTCAGTTAGTTAAGTGTCCAACTTCAGCTCATGTCATGATCTCACAGTTCATCAGTTGGAGCCCTGGGTTGGACTCTGTGCTGACAGCTTGGAGTCTGGAGCCTGCTTCAGATTCTGTCTCCCTCTTTCTCTGTCCCTCCCTTGCTCATGCTCTGTCTCTCTCTGTCTCTCAAAAATGAATAAACATTTAAAAAAAATTTAAAGCACATTATGGCTTAAACAATCAATAATTTATTATTTCTCTTGATCCTGTATTTTTTTTAATTTTATAATAGTTTATTTTCAAATTGGTTTACATATAACACCCAGTGTTCATCCCAACATGTGCCCTTTTTAATGCCCATCACCCCCTCTCCCCCCTCCCTCATCCCCCTCACCCTCAGTTTTTTCTTAGTCTTTGAGAGCCTCTTATGTTTTATCTCCCTCCCTCTCTCTGTCTTTTTTTCCTTTCTGGCTGGACTCAAGTTGGATATTAGTTCTACTTCATATGGTGTTGACTGACATCACTAAGGTGGGTGTACTAAATTGGGAGCTTGACTCCGCCTAGGTGATCTAAGATAGCCTCAATCACCTATCTGCCATTTCATGATAGTTGTCACTCAGTGTCAATATCCCCATGTGGCAACTCTAGTAGGGTAGCTGGATTTGTTTTTACAGTGTCTCAGAAGTTGAAGAACAGTAAGGTCTTTTTAGGTTTATGTACTGGAATGAATTGCTGTATTAATTTTCTATTACTATTATAACAACTTACTATGAAATTAGAGACTTAGAATATTTATGGGAAGAGAGAGGTTTATTGATGTGAATATTAAGAGAATTCAGTGTGCATTTTTAACTTTCTGGGGTAATTGCGTTTAAATCATTTCGTTTGATTCTATTTGTGACTGGAAAGATAGGACATAACCAAATTTTCCAAAGTTAAATATCAATACAGTTATCTGGATAACTACTAAAATGTAAAGTTAATTCTCTCTTTAAATTGTAGCTATGATCACAGAAAAGTGATTTTTGTTTTACATAGAAGTAAAACTTCAAGAAACTTTGTGTAAGGCAGTTTAATGAGTCAACATATTAAGATGAAAATAGGATCTGTTTATTATAGAGCCAAGACTAAGGTCTGTGAGCAAATGCACAAATCGGGACAAGTTTATTACATTCCATTTAATTTCATATATTCTGAATGAACCATTCTTCTTCTTTGATCTGCTTTATCTCTCTCCTGTGATTTTTGTTTGTTATGAAATTGCTACCAAATGTGTATTGCTTGTTCTATCCCTTTAAAACATTTTTCTTTAAAAATAAATATAAACGAATTAGAAAAGGATGTTTTCTTTGATGACAAGTATTTCTGAAATTTTTATAGAAATGGAACTTTTACCTAATACTCATATATATAACTGGTGTATAAACTGGTGTATTTAACTGGTGTATTAACATATTAACACTGATGCTTTAAAGAAGAAACTATTATTCATATAGAAATAGGGTTTGTCTTGCTTAGCATCTCCAAAGTAACATATCACTTTCTCTTATTTTAATATATTAACTGCAAGACGATAATTTGAAAAATTGTTAATTTTGTATAAAATAAACTTTATTGAAATCACAAAACTTTTACCAAAGTCTTTGATATATATATATATACATACATATACAATATATATATATATATATATATATACAATATATATATATACATATACAAAATTATACATATATAAATATTGAGAATAGAACAGACTTCAGGGTTTTTTGAATGTATAAATGATAGATTTTTATCAAAATTATCAGATGTCAAAACATTTAATGATCAGCACTTTCTACTGAGTAAAATTGAGTTTTAATTTTTTCTTCAACAGTTTTTACAACCTGGATTTTAAGTTTCTATCTTTTGTCAGATTAATAAATATTACTCTGATTTTATAATATTAAGAGTGTAATTTGCTGTGGATTTTTGGTGGTTGCTTTTTATTAAATTTTTGAATTTAAATTTGATACTTATTTTTGTTTTATTTTGTAAAATTTGTTTTAAAAAAGTTTGAAATTACATTTCTAATTTTAATTATCAGATTTTATTTGCATCTATTTAGTTAATCCATGAATATAAAAGAATACAATGGTGCTGGAACTCATATTTGACAATATTTTACCTTATATGAATGATGTCACCAGCCAGGATACATACATTTTAGGCACTTTAGAGACTAAATGATTTTATAGTAAAACATGCTGCATATATTCCTATACTTTGTGGCTTCCTAACCTCCCATAAACATTGGGAATAAACAAATTAAAATTTATTACAATTATTTATTCTTTCTGTGTGTGTGTGTGTGTGTGTCTGTGCCTGTTAGTGATTGTGTTAGTCTTTTTTCCATATATCTATAGTCCACTTGAAATTCCGCAAATGTAAAGAACAATTTTATCTTTCATTCTTTTCATTACAAAGAATATAATAAATCCTATCAAGTTAGTACAAATAGAGTTATTATGACAATGATTACAAATAAAGGGGAATTTTTAAAAAATCTAAGATAATAAACCTTTACAGTATGTGGCTTCCAGAATGATTTCCAGACTTGAGCTAGAGTGTAGTTACAATTTAATGTGGCTTTAGAAATATTTTGAGCAATTATTGCGGTGCTTCACTGTGATGTTTCAGTTGCATTCATTTCAACTATTTCTCTGTCTTTTTATTTCACACTACCAATTGGCCTTCTCTAGTAAGTCATAGTTTGCATTTTTTTCACATCTTTAAATTTCACCCCATGGCACTCCACTTCTGTGTTTCATCATAATCATTTAGTTAAAATTTTCATCCTTAACGAGCAGCTTCCTACTACGTTTTTTCATTCAGATTTTCAAAATAGGCTATGTTATTTTTTACATAATGGATTTGTCAGCTCTTGGATCAATACGCTCTTCTCAGTCAAATTGGCTCTGGCAAAGGTAGGATGAGTGTAGGGGAACATATAAATTATGACTGTCTAGGCACCAAAGGTTTTGAATCGAGCTATTCCATTAGAAAGGTGTATCAAAGTAGCAGATACCACGAGTGACGTGTATAATGCAAGCACGTAACTCAAGGACATATACAAAAGAAGAGCTTGGACTTTTGAGACAAATTCGAAATGACCTGAGGCATATGAAAATTATCAAATACATTTTTTACAAATCACTTTCATTTGCAAAAATGAGATTGTTGCCTTCCGGTCCCATAGAGAATTTTTTTCTTACCTCCAACAAAAGTATATGAATAAGAGCATTGTGGTGGTTGAGTTGAAATGTGCTTATGTGTAAACTCAAAAAAATGTTTATGTTAATTATTTATTATGAATTAAAATGAGATTTATGTTACTTAAATGAAAAATTTTACAGAATAAAAATATTTATATTAAAATTCTTATTTGTTAATTCATTTTTTAATATTTATTTATTATTGAGAGACATAGAGACAGAGTATGAGAAGGAGAAGGGCAGAGAGAGAGGGAGACACAGAATCTGAAGCAGGCTCCAGGCTCCGAGCCATCAGCACAGAGCCCGAAGCAGGGCTCGAACTCACAGACCGTGAGATCATGGCCTGAGCCGAAGTTGGCCGCCCAACCAACTGAGCCACCCAGGCGCCCTTGTTAATTTATTTTTAACACTGAACTTGACACTTATTTGGTAAAGTCATGTCCTGAGTATGGAATTTATAATATTCTTTCTAAATCACAATACTTTCTTGCATTTGCATAATGTCAATTGCCAAAGAATTTAAAGTCCTTGACAAACATTTCTCTACAAAACTTAATGAATCTTAAAATTAAATTATAGAAGAGTATGTTACATTGCACACATGCATGCTTATTAAATATTCATTTATCCTTCTTGTCAGTGCTTCCTACACTTTTTAACATTCTTATTCAGAATATTTCTCTGATGGATAAAAAATTATCTATATTTTAATTTGCTCAACATCATAAAGCCAGCAAGTAGGAAAATTCAGAGCATAACACAATTTCTTTAATAGCACTGAAACGCATATCCTATACATTTTAAATATATTATTGTTAGAAGGTAGAATGTCATTTATCTTAAAATAGCCAATATGATATTGTTCCATCATCTTTGAAGAGAAGTGCTGCTTTCATTCTAGGAAATCTTTCAACTTAAAACAAAAAAAGTTATATTCTTTCATCAAAGTGTTTCCTCTCCATTAGGTTCATTAAGGCAATTAGAGATGACTTTCACTATTGCTATTATTAAAATGTCTAATTATAATAAATACTTTTTAAAACATGTTCATCCATTGTGTTGTTTGCAGTTTTATTGAAACATCAATTGTAAGAAACTGCCAGCATGTGAAACAAATATTTACTTTTCCATCTATCTGTTCATTCGTTCATCTACTTATACATTTTATGGGTACATTCTCTCCATAAGAACCTGTCAAATTTAATAACTTATAACCAAGTTGTCAAGCACTTATTGTACTTCTATTAAAATAACATTCAACTGGGTGTTATAGTCATAGAGTTATTTTGTATTTTAAAGACATATTTTAATGTTAACATAAAATAAGTTGGAAATTACTTAAAAATTAGTAAGTTTAGCTCAAAGGATATCTCTGTAAGCTTTACCTAAAAAATTATTTTACACATGCAAAGCTTTTATAAGTTGAGAAGAATCTGAAGGTAAGTGAAAAATAATGTACTATACTTCCTATTCTTTGCAATTAAAATGATCTTAAAGTGCTCTTATTAAGATCTACAACCACAATCTTCAAAAATATATATTCAGTGTCCCACCTACAATAAAGAACGATTTGCCTGTGTCCAATATTTGGCCACCAGTGTTTCCTTTAGGTTAATTCTGTTGTGTGTGTGTGTTTTGTTTTTTTTTAAGATTTCTTTTTTCTTTTTTTTGATTCAAGTTAGTTAACATACAGTATAGTCTTGGCTTCAGGAGTAGAAACTAGCGATTCATCTTTTACATATGATACCCAATGCTCATCCCCAAAAGTGCCCTCCATAATACCCATCACCCATTTAACCAATTCCCCCACCCACCTTCCCTACAGCACCTCTCAGTTTGTTCTCTGTATTTCAGAGTCTCTTATGGTTTCTTCCCTCTCTGTTTTTATCTTATTCGTCTTTGCTTCTCCTATGTTATCTATTGTGTTTCTCAAATTCCAAATGTGAGTGAAACCATATGATATCTGTCTTTTTCTGACTTATTTTGCTTAGCATAATACACTCTGGTTCTATTCACATTGTTGCAAATAGCAAGATTTCATTCTTTTTCAATTCCAGTAGTATTCCAGTGTGTGTGTGTGTGTGTGTGTGTGTGTGTGTGTGTGTGTATGTGGTGTATTCTTAATCCATCACTTCATGGACATTTGGGTTCTTCCATAATTTGGCTATTGTTGATAGAGCTGCTATAAACACTGGGGTGCATGTGTCTTTCGAATGTGCCTTTTTGTATCCTCTGGATAAGTTCCTAGTAGTGCATTTTCTTGGTTGTAGGGTACTTCTATTTTTAATTTTTTGAGGAACCTCCATACTGTTTTCCAGAGTGACGGCACCAGTTTGCATTCCCACCAGCAGTGCAAGAGGGTTCCTGTTTCTCTGCATCCTTGCTAACATCTGTCATTTCCTGAGTTGTAAATTTTAGCCACCCTGATAGATGTGAGGTGATATCTCAATGTGGTTTTGATTTGTATTTCCCTGATGATCAGTGAGGTTGAGCACTTTTTCATGTGTCTCTTAGCCATCTGCATATTTTCTTTGGAAAAGTGACTGTTCATTACTTCTGCCCATTTCTTCACTATTTGTTTCTTGGGTGTCGAGTTAGATAGGTTCTTTATAGATTTTGGAATGTAACCTTTTATCCGATAGGTTATTTGCAAATATCTTCTCCCATTCCATAGGCTGCCTTTTAGTTTTGTTATTGTTTGCTTCACTGTGCAGAATCTTTTTATCTTAATGAGACCCCAATACTTTATTTTTGCTTTAATTTCACTTCCCTTTGGAGACATGTCAAGTTAAGAAGTTGCTGCAGCCAAGGTCAAAGAGGTTGCTTCCTGTTTTCTCCTGTAGGATTTTGATGGTTTCCTGTATCACACTTAGGTCATTCTTCCATTTCAAATTTATTTTTGTGTATTGTGTAAGGAAGTAGCCCAATTTCATTCTTTTGCATATTCCTGTCCAGTTCTCCCAACACCATTTGCTAAAGAGACTGTTTTTTTTTTTTCTTTTCTACATTGGATACTCTTTCCTGCCTTGTTCAATATTAGTTGGCCACATATTTGTGGGTCCATATCTCGGTTCTCTATTCTATTCAATTGATCAATGTGTCTATTTTTGTGCCAATATCTTATTGTCTTGATGATTACAGCTTTGTAATACAGGTTACAGTCTAGGAACAAAGAAAATTCATAAACCCCTATCCAGATTTCTCACAAAGAAAAGAGAGAGGCCCCAAGTAGATAAAATAACAAATGGAAAAGGAAAAATCACATCCAACACTACAGAAATACAAACAGTTATTAGAGAATACTATAAAACTTTTATATGCCAACAAGCTGGACAATCTGGAACAAATGGACAAATTCCTAGACACCCACACACTACCAAAACTCAAACAATAATAAACAGAAATTTGAACAGGCCCATAATCAGTGAAGAAATTTAATCAGTTATGAAAAATCTCTCAACAATTGAGAGTCCCGGGCTAGATGACTTCCTAAGGAATTCTATAAGGCATTTAAAACAGAGTTAATACCTATTCTTCTTAAGCTGTTCCAAAAAGTAGAAACAGAAGGAAAGGTTCCAGAATCATTCTATGAAGCCAGCATTACCTTGATTCCAAAACCAGACAAATACCCCACTAAAAAGGAGAATTACAGGCCAATATCCCTGATAAACCTGGATACAAAACTTCTCAATAAGATACTAGCAAATCGGTTTCGACAGTACCTTAAAAGAATTACTCACCAATATCAAGTGGGATTTATTCCTGGGTTGCATGTCTGGTTCAATATTTGCAAATGAATCAACATGATACATCACCATAATAGAAGAAAGAATAAGAATTATATGATCTTGTCAATAGAGGCAGAGAGAATATTTGACAAAATAGAGCATCCTTTCTTAATAAAAACTCTCAATAAATTTGAAGGAACATACCATAACATCATAAAAGCGATATATGAAAGTCCCACAGCTAATAACATCCTCAATGGGAAAAAAACTAAAGCTTTCCTCCTCAGATCAGGAACACAACAAGGATGTCCACTCTCAGCACTATTGTTTAACACAGTGTGGGAAGTGCTAGCCTCAGCAATTAGACAACAAAACAAAGTAAAAGGCATCGAAATTGGCAAAGAAGAAGTCAAACTTTCACTCTTCACAGATGACAGGATACTCTACATGGAAAACCCTAAAAACTTCTCCAAAAAACTGTTAGAGTAATACAAGAATTCAGCAAAGTCGCAGGATGCAAAATCAGTGTAGAGAATCGGTTGTATTTCTAAACACCAATAATGAAGCAACAGAAAAAGATATCAGGGAAATGACCCCATTTACAATTGTATCAAAAAACATAAAATACCTTGGAATAAACCTAACCAAAGAAGTCAAACATCTTTACACTAAAATCTATAGAAAGCTTATGAAAGAAATTGAGGAAGACACAAAGAAATATAAAAACTTTTCATACTCATGGATTGGAAGACCAAATATTGTTAAAATGTCAATACTACTGAAAGCAATTTACACATTCAATGCATCCCTACCAAATAGCACAAACATTTTTAACAGAGCTAGAAAAAAGCAATTCTAAATTTTGTATGGAACCACAGAAGACCCCAAATAGTCAAAGTAATGTTTAAAAAGAAAACCAAAGCTCGAGGTATCACAACCTTTAAGGTAATTCTCATCAGCATTTATTGCACTTTGGAATTACTTGGGAGCTATTAAAAAGCTCATGTTCAAGTTGCCCCTCAGACCTATGCATTAGTCTTTCTTTAGAAAACCCTAGTTGAATTTAATGCATATTCCATGTAGATTAAAAAGGAAAAAAATGAGGCTCTACCATGCATGGTCCCTTCCTTTTCTATTATGTGACATTTTAAGTGTCACCAAAGAGATGTACAACTTGGATTTAACCAGAGATCCTTAACCATTTCTTGGGTAATAAAATACTTTGCCAATCTAGTGACTCCTATAGCTACCTTCTAAGAATAATATATTTAATGCATAAAAATACATGGAATTGCAAGCTATTGACATAATTATCAAAAAGTAACAATTGCTATACAGTAATATATATTTTTAACAATTAACTCACTTAAAACAGGGGCGTCTGGGTGGCTCAGTTGGTTAAGCATCTGACTCTTGATTTCCACACAGGTCAAGATCTCATGGTTCGTGAGATCAAGCCCCACGTGTGCACAGAATGGTGCACAATAGGACACTCCCAGATAGTGCTCACTATAGGCCCAGACTTTGCATCAAGGTGACACAGACAACACCAGAACACTTCAGGACCACACCACTTTGGCTTCAAATGACTTGCCAGAACATGCACAGGGCAGAGAACTCCAGAACATCTTGGCTGATATCTTCTTCAGATCCAGGCACTCTGCCAGGGTGGTCCCTACATAGACTGTCCCAAGAAACCCAGATCCATGCCTAAGTTGGTTTAAGGCACCCTACCAGGGCTCCCTTTGAATTGAGCATCTGGAAACATTTTTATCCATGATAGCTTTGGCTCCAGCTGCCTGGTCAGGGCACCTACTGTGCTGAACACCTTGGGACACTCTGGCTTGCATCCAATTCACCTTCAGCTGTGCTACCAGGACACATTTTGCACAGAGACCATAGGGAACACATCAGCCTGTGCCAATTCTAGCTTTAGATGTTTCACCAGGACACCCCATATGTGGAGCATCCCAGGACCTTCAGGACTATACTCACAGTAAGTTCTAGCTGTATTTCCAAGGCATCCTCTGTGTGAAGAGTTCAGAAACATCTCAGTTTGCATCCACTTCTGCTTCAGGTATCCTGCCAAGATGCCCTCTGTGTATGGAACTCAAGATCCCCCAACTTACACCCACTTTATCTTCTATATCTAGCTATCCTGCCAGGGCACCTTCTCTGCAGAGACTTAAGGGACCTCATGGCTGACACACTGCATCAGCTCCAGCCACCCTGCCAAGACATCCCTTCCACAGAGCACACCAGGAAAACATGGCTTGCACCCATTTTAACTTTGACTATCCTGCCAGGCAGCCCTTAGTGCACAGAACCCTGGGCCTGCATCCATGTTAGTTTTAGCTCTCCTGGCAGGGTATCCACTATGTGGAATGTCACACAACCCCAAGCTTATACCAGTGACGGTTCCAGCTATCCAGAAAAACTCACTAAACATACACAATCTACTTAAGAAGTGACCATACACAACACCATTCCTGCAAATTTAGGAGCTGTTTGACCTAATCCATAAAAACAAACACAGAAAATCAAGCAAAATTGGGAGAAAAACAAATACTCCCCAAAACAAAGAACAACAAGAATAAAAACTCTCAAAAAAAAGGACTAAATGAAAAAGAGATAAGCAATATGCCTTATAAACAATTTAACATATTGATAAGGGAAGCCTGGGTGACTCAGTTGGATAAGTATCTGAATCTTGATTTTGGCTAAGGCATGGTCTCATGGTTTGTGAGACTGAGCCGTGCTTCAGGCTCAGTACTGACAGCATGGAACCAGCTTGGGATTCTCTCTATTCCTCTCTCTGTGCTTCCCTCTCTCTCTCTCAAAATAAATAAACATTTAATAAAATAATGATCAAAAAGAGAGAAGATAATGATCAAGCTGGAGAGAAGAATGGAAGAGTTCAGTGAGCCCTTCAGCAAAGAGATATAAAATAAAAAAAAAAGAGTTCAAAAATATAATAACTGAAATCACATACACACACACACACACACACACACACACAAAGAGGGAACACACACAAGAGGGAATCAACAGTACATTAGCAAATCCAAAAGTATGTGTCAGTGACCTGAAAGACAAGATAATGGAAAACACCCAAGTTGAACAGCAAAAACATAAAAGAATTTTTAAAAATGAGGGTAAGTATTGAACAACAGTCAAGTGAACAAACATTTGTATTATAGGTGTGTCAGGAGAAGAAAAAAGAGGGGCGACTGGGTGGCTCCGTTGGCTGAGCCTCTGACTTAGGCTAAGGTCATGATCTCAAAGTTGGTGAGTTCTAGCCCTGTTTTGGGCTCTGTGCTGGTAGATCAGAGGCTGGAGCCTGCTTCAGATTCCATGTCCCTCTCTCTCTTCCCCTCCCCTGCTCTTGGTTTGTCTCTCTCTCTTAAAAAAATAAATAAACATTTTTTTTAAAAAAAGAAGAAGAAAAAAGAAAGAAAGGAGTAGGAAATTTATTTGAAAAAATAATAGCCGAAAACTTCCCTAACCTAAAGAAGGAAATAGACACCAAAAACAATCACAGACAGTATCAAACAAGATGAACCCAAGGAAGACCATAAAATGATGGGTAATAATTAAAAGTCAAAATTTAAAGATAAATAAAGAATGTTAAAAGCAGCAGGATAGAAATAAAAAGTTAACTACATGGGAAAACCTACAAGACGGTGAGCTGATTTTTTAGCAAAATCTTTGCAGGCCAAAAGGAAATTGCATGGTGGCATGGCATGATATATTCAAAGTTCTGAAAGGTAAAAAAAAAAAAAAAAAAAACACAAAACAAAAAAATCTACAATCAAGAATACTCTACCCAACAAGATTATCACTCAGATATGAAGGAGAGATAAAGACTTTCCCAGGCAAACAGAAGATAAAGGAGTTTATCACTACTAAAACAGACTTACAAGAAATGTTAAAGGGACATCTTTAAATGGAAAAGAAATGACCATAGTTGGACATAAGAAAATTATGAATAAAAATTTGTAAAAGATAACAACATATACACAAAATGGGTAAGAGAGAGGAATAATAAAAGAAGGGAGAGAGGAAAATTTAAAAAGAACGTTGTTTATTTTCTTTTTCTGTTTTTGTTTTTTAGTTTTTTTAATGTTTACTTATTTATTGAGAGAGAGAGAGAGAACAGAGGAGGGTCAGAGAAAGAGGAAGAGGAAGAGAATCCCAAGCAGGCTTCACACTGTCAGCACAGAGCTCTATGTGGGACTCGAACTCATGAAGTATGGGTTCATAACCTGAGCCCAAATCAAGTCAGATGTTTAACTGATTGAACTACCCAGTCACCCCTGTTTGTTTTTTATGCTTTTCGCTTTTCGTTTTTTGGGTTTTGTTTTGTGTGCGCTTTGTTTTTTGTTTCATTATGTGTTTGTTTGTTTGTTTTTGAGAGACAGAGAGAATGAGCAGGGAGAGGGGCAGAGGGAGAAAGAGAGAGAGAGAGAGAGAGAGAGAGAATCTTAAGTAGGTTCCACACTCTGCATAGAGCCTGACACAGAGCTCAATCTCATGACCCTGAGATCATGACATAAGCTGAAATCATGACCTTGAGATCATGACATAGCCAAAATCAAGAGTCAGATGCCCAACTGACTGAGCCACTCAGGCATTCTTCTTTCCTTTTTTACAATGTTTTTGAACAGAAATGACCATAAAATATATATAGACTGCTATTTACTTAAGTTGTTATACATAAACCTCATGGCAACCACAATCCCAAAACTTAAGATAGATACACAGAAAATAAGGAGAAATAAAGCCAATACCACTACAGGGAGCCAACATGGCAGAGAAGTAGGGGGACCTGAACTTCCTGAATCTTTCAAACAAAGGACTGAAGCCAAAGTACTCTCGACCTCAAAATCTGGGAGGAAAGGAGACAGAGTCTACAAGGAAGAAAACAGGAAAACCAGACAGCTCCATAGGTGCATAATTGCAAACTGGGGGAAATAAAACGAGCCGAGGAGTCATGAAGGGGAAGGATCCCCTTTGGTAGAGAGACAAAGGGAAGAGAAACAGTGGCTGGGGAAACATAAGACTGTATCTGGACAAGAAAAAATCTCAGACGGGAACAGAGAGGGAGACTATCATCTCATCTCTATCCACATGGCTTTCGGAGAGAGATCCTATCTCTACAGGGCTTTTTTCGGACTGTGGCGGGCTACCCCATTCACATATCTGGGGAAGAGGGGAATCACCTCTGGGATCGGTGGTGCATCAGGGGTGCAGTCTACACCAGGAGAAACCGGTCCCCTCCTCTGAGGGGATGCAACACAGCCGCAGGATCACATATCGCAGCATCATTAATGTGCAAGGGGCACAAGGTTAAAACTCAGATAAGCGTGGACACAGGAGACCATGGAATGAGAAAGCCTGCCCCGTCTGTACCTGAGGCAGAGTGAGAATGGATCCAAAGGGGCTATTTGAGACACCTGGTCCTTTAAGAAGGAACTGTAGGGTCACCATTTTTCCCCCCACAACCACCAAGGTGGGGCCTCAGGGGTTGATCCTGGGGCTCACAGTGGAGGCAGGACCCACCTACACCAAACCACGCCCCTCCACCCTGGATAGCTGCTTATCTACCCCAGCTGGATAGACACTGTGGAACCAGACAGCCCTGTCCTCCAGACCAGCACTGCAACATTGCTTGGTTTAACTCTAGGTCAATTCTTGTTATTTAGATATATTCTCCCCTTTCTCCTTCTTATCTCTTCCCTCCTCTAGGCTGGTTATTCTGGGTATTGATTTGCTTAAACAAAAATATTTAATCCATTTTTTTGATGCATGTTCTACACCTTCATCTTTACTTTACTCTCTCTCTATCTCTGGAATAATCAGGCCATATAATTACTCTGGGTAACTTTATTTCTTTTTTCTCGTCTCCTTCCTCAGTCTCCTTTCTCTCTCTCTGGATTAAGCATTTCAGTCTCTCTACCTGGTCAATGCTCATTTTCTCTTTTTCTCCTCCCCTGACATTTCTATCTTTGTCTATGCTCTTCCACCAGCACTGCCCACACCCTGTTCTTTATTGAGCTGTGGTTTCTGTTTTTTTGCTTTCAGGTGGTCTTTTGCTTTGTTTTGTTTTGTTTTGGCCTGTTTGCTTCTTCGTTTTATTTGTTGGTGTGTTTGCATGTTTTTTTTTTCCTGTTGGTCTGTCTGTTTTACTTTCAAGGGTTACTTCAAAGAACAACCAAAGCACACCTGGTGGAGGGTCCAAAACAATATTACGAGTAGGGAAAAAAAATAACCAAAGTCACAACAACAGAGAGCAAATATTAGTCTCCAAAAACACCTCCTGAATGACCAGACCCTGGTCAGTGTATAAGCCCCCTTTAATATAGCATTCCTCGCAGGTATGGAGCACATGACAAGCTTTTAAAACTTACAAGGGACAGAAAACTAGCCAAAGTGATGAAAGGGAAGAATTCTCCTCAATAAAATTACAGGAAGAAGTGGCAGCTGAAGAATTGATCAAAACAGATATAATCAACATAACTGAACAAGAGTTTAGAATAATAGTCATAAAATTAATCCCTGGGCTAGAAAAAAGCATAAAAGATAGCAGAGGCTCCATTGCTGCAGAGATCAAGGATCTTAAAAATAGTCATGACGTATTAAAAAATGCTATAAATGAGGTGCAAAATAAAATGGAGGTAGTCACAGCATGGACTGAAGAGACAGAGGAGAGAATAAGTGAATTGGAAGATAAAATTGTGGGGAAAAAAGGAATCTGACAAAAAGAGAGATAAAAAATCCAAGATCACAAGAGGATAATTAGAGAACTAAGTGATGCAATCAAATGGAACAATATCTGTATCATAGGATTCCAGAAGAAGAAAGACAAAAACAGGCTGAAGGTGTACTTGAACAAATCATATCTGAGATCTTCCCCAATCTGGGGAAGGAAACAGACATTAAAATCCAAGAGGTACAGAGAACTCCCAGTTCTGTTACTTCAGATGTAACTTGAATGGATCTTCTGCACGACATATTATAGTGAAACTGGCAAAATATGAGGATAAAGAGAGAATTCTGAAAGCACCTAGGGATAAAAGGGCCTTAATATACAAAGGTAGACACACGAGGTAGTAGCAGACCTTTGTACAGAAACTTGGCAGGCGAGAAGGCAATGGCAAGAAATCTTCAATGTGATGAACAGGAAAAATAGGCAGCCAAGAATCCTTTATCAAGCCAGCCTGACATTCAGAGTGGAAGGAGAGGTAAATGTTTTCCTATACAAGCAAAAACTGAAGGAATTCAGTCCTACAAGAAATTCTAACGGAGACTCTATGGACTCTATGAAGGAAATGTTGCTAGGAACACAAAGAACCAGAGACATTGCAACAAGCATGAAACCTACAGATAACACAATGACTCTAAACCTATATTTTTCAATAATAACACTGAGTGTAAATGGACTAAATGCTCCAATCAAAAGACATAGGGTATCTGAATGGATAAAAAAACAAGACCCATCTATTTGCTGTCTACAAGAGACTCATTTTAGACCTGAGGATACCTTTAGATTGAAAGTAAGGGAATGGAGAACTATCTGTCATGCTACCGGAAGCAACAGAAAGCTGGAGTAGCCATACTTATATCGGACAAATTAGACTTTAAAGTAAAGGCCATAATAAGAGATGAAGAAGGGCATTATATAATAATTACAGGATCTACCTATCAGGAAGAGCCTAACAAATAAAATGTCTATGCACTGAATTGGAGCACCCAAATGAGTAGAAAAATAAATTATAAACATAAGCAATCTTATTGATAAAAATGTGCGAATTAAGGGGACGTTAATACTCCACTTACAGCAATGGATAGATCTACTACACAGAGAATCACTAAAGAAACCATGGCCCTAAACGACACATTGGGTGAGATGGACTGGACCGATACATTTAGAACTTTACCTCCCAAGGCAGTGGGATTCACTTTCTTCTCAGGTGCACATGGTACAGTCTCCAAGAATAGATCACATACTGGGTCGCAAAACAGTCCTAAATATAAATATAAATATAAATATAAATATAAATATAAATATAAAATAATTGAGATCATACCATGCACACTTTCAGATCTCAATGCGATGAAACTTGAAATCATCCACAGGGAAAAGTCTGGAAAACTTCCAAAAGCATGGAGGTTAAAGAACATCCTACTAAAGAACGAATTGGCCAACAAGGAAATTAGAGAAGAAATTTAAAAATATACGGAAATAAATTAAAATGAAAATACAATAATCCAAAACCTTAGGGACGCAACAAATGCAGTCCTAAGAGGAAAATACATTGCAATCCAGGCCTATCTCAAACAAGAAAAATCACTAATACAAAATCTAACAGTACACCTAAAGGAACTAGAAGCAGAAGAGAAAAGACACCCCAAACCTAGCAGAAGAAGGTAAATAATAAAAAACAGGGTAGAAATAAACATTATAAAATCCCCACCCCAAAAAAAAAACCACGGTAGAACACATGAATGAAACCAAGAGCTGTTTTTTTGAATAATTAAAATTGATAAACCTCCAGGCATGGCTTCTCAAAAAGAAAAGAGAGAGGACCCACGAAATATTGATAGATAAAATAGATAGATAAAATCAAGAATGAAAATGGATTTATTACAACCAGTCCCTCAAAAATATAAGCAATTATAAGGGAATACTATGAATAGTTATATGCCAACAAACTGGACAGCCTGGAAGAAATGGATAAATTCTTAAACACCCACACACTACCAAAACTCAAACGAGAAGAAATAGGAAATTTGAAAAGACTCACAAATAGTGAAGGAATTGAGTCAGTTATCAAAAATCTCCCAACAAATAAAAGTCCTGGGCCAGATGGCTTCCCTGGGGAATGTTACCAGACGTTTAAAACAAAGTTAATACCTATCCTTCTCAAGCTATTCCAAATGATTGAAATGGAAGAAAAACTTCCGGACTCATTCTATGAAGGCAGTATCACTTTGATTCCCAAACCAGACAGCACAAAAAGAGAACTACAGGCCAAAATCCCTGATGAATATGGATGTAAAAATTCTCAACAAGATACTAGCAAATCTAATTCAACAGTACATTAAAAGAATTATTCACCATGATGAAATGGGATTCATTCCTGGGTTGCGGGGCTGGTTCGATATTCACAAATCAATCAATGTGATACATCACATTAACAAAATAAAAGATAAGAACCATATGATCATGTCAATACACACAGGAATAGCATTTGACGAAATACAGCATTCTTTTTTAATTAAAACCTTCGAGAAAATCAGTATAGAAGGAACATACTTAAACATCATAAAAGTAATTTATGAAAAGACCACAGTTAATATCATCCTCAATGGGGAAAAGCTTAGAGCTTTCCCCCTGAGATCAGGAACACAACAGGGGTGTCCACATTCACCACTGTTGTTTAACATAGTGTTGGAAGTCCTAGTATCAGCAATCAGACAACAAAACGAAATAAAAGACATCAAATTGGCAAAAATGAAGTCAATTTCCACTTTTCACAGATGAAATGATTTTCTACATGAAAAACCTGACAGACTCCACCAAAAGTCTGCTAGAACTGATACACGAACTCAGCAAAGTTGCGGGGTACAAAATAAATGTACAGAAATCGGTTGCATTTTTATACACCAATAATGAAGCAAGAGAAAGAGAAATAAAGAAATTGATCCCATTCACAACTGCACCAAAAACCATAAAATACCTGGGAATAAACCTAACCAAAGACGTAAAAGATCTCTATGCTGAAAACTACCAAAAATTTATGAAGGATATTGAAGAAGACACAAAGAAATGGAAAAACATCCTTTGCTCATGGATTGGAAGAACAAATATTGTTAAAATGTCAATACCACCCCAAAGCAATCTACACATTCAATGCAATCCCAATCAAAATTGTACCAGCATTCTTCTCAAAGCTAGAGCAAACAATACTAAAATTTGTATGGAACCACAAAAGACCCTGAATAGACAAAGTAATATTGAAGAAGAAAACAAAAATGGGAGGCATCACAATCCCAAACATTAGCCTCTACTACAAAGCAGTAATCATCAAGACAGTATGGTATTGGCACAAAAATAGACACCCAATGGAATAGAATAGAAAACTCAGAATTGGACCTACAAATGTATGGCCAACTAATCTTTGATAAAGCAGGAAAGAGTACCCAATGGAAAAAAGACAAGCTCTTTAACAAATGATGCTGGGAGCCCTGGACAGTAATATGCAGAAGAATGAAACTAGAACACTTTCTTACACAATTCACAAAAATAAACTCAAAAAGGATTAAGGACCTGAATGTGAGACATTAAACCATCAAACTCCAGAGGAGAAAGCAGGAAACAACCTCTTTGACCTCAGCCGCAGCAATTTCTTACTCAACACATCTCCAAAGGCAAGGGAATAAAAAGAAAAACTGGATTATTGGGACCTCATCAAGATAAAAAGCTTCTGCACTCCAAAGGAAATAGTCAACAAAACTAACAGGCAACCGATGGAATGGGATAAGATAGTTGCAAATGACATATTGGATGAAGGACTAGTTTCCAAAATCTATAAGGAACTCACCAAACTCCACACCCAAAAACAAATAATCCAGTAAAGAAATGGGCAGAAGACATGAACTGACACTTTTACAAAGAAGACATCCAGATGGGCAATAGACACATGAAACGATCCTCAAATCACTCATCATCAGGGAAATACAAATCAAAACCACACTGAGATACCACCTCCCGCTGGTCGAGTGGCTAAAATGAACAAATCAGGAGAGTACAGATGCTGGCAATAATGTGGAGAAACAGATATCCTCTTGTACTCTTGGTGGGAATGCAAACTGCTCCACTCATTCTGGAAAACTGCGTGGAGCTTCCTCAAAAACTTAGAAGTAGAACTACCCTATGTCCCAGCAATAGCACTGCTAGAAATTTACCCAAGGGATACAGGAGTGCTGATGCATAGTGGCACGTGTACCCCAATGTTTATAGTAGCACTTTCAACAATAGCCAAATCATGGATAGAGACTAAATGTCCATCAACTGACGAATGGATAAAGAAGATGTGGTTTATATATACATTGGAATACTACTTGGCAATGAGAAAGAATGAAATCTGGTCATTTGTAGCAACGTGGATGGAACTGGAGGGTATTACCCTAAGTGATATAAATCAGGCAGAGAAAGACAGATACCGTATGTTTTCACTCATATGTGGATCTTGAGAAACTTAACAGAAGACAATGGCAGAGGGGAAAGGGATAAAAAAAAGAAGTTACAGAGAGGGAGGGAGACAAACCATAAGAGACTCTTAAATACTGAGAACAATCTGAGGGTAGATGGGGAGTGGGGGAGAGGGGAAAATGGGTGATTGGCATTGAGGAGGGTCCTTGCTGGGATGAGCACTGGGTGTTGTATGGAAACCAGTTTGACAGTAAATTATATTAGAAAAAAAAGCATAACACTATAGAAATTCATCAGTCATGGAGAAAGATCAAGAGGATAGAACAGAGTAGAACTAAAAAAAATAATCATAAAACAAATAACAGATCTATCAATAATTACTTTAAATATAAATGGCCTAAATGTTTCAATCAAAAGACAAAGTGTGAAGAATGGTGGAAAAAAAAAACAAAACATCTATATGATTCTTACAAGAGACTCACCTCATCTCAGACCTAAGGACACATCGGATACATACAGACTGAAAGTGAAGGGTAGAAAAACTATGAACATGCAAATGGCAGTGAAAAGAAAAAAGCAAAACTAGCAAGACTTATAGAAGATAAAAAAGATTTGAAAACAGAGACAGTACCAAGAGACAAAGAAGGGAAAGAAGGGCATTAAATAATGATAACTCTATCATCCAATAAAAGAGGATATAACAATTTTAAATATTTATGCACCCAATATTGGAGAACTAAATACATAAAACAAATATTAATGAACATAAGGAGAGAAATTGATGATGATACGATAATAGTAGGGGACTTTAACACCCCACTTAAATGAATGGATATATCATTCAGGCAAAAAATCAACAAAGAAAAAATATCTTTGAATGACACATTGGACCATATGTACATAATATCCCATCTAAAACCAACACAATACACATTCTTTTCAAGTACACATGGAACATTCTGCAGAATAGATTACATGTTAGGCCACAAAACCAGCCTCAATAAATTTAAGATTGAAATCATACTATGCATCTGTTTTGAATACAGCTGTATGAAATTAGAAATAAGGGTGCCTGGTTGGCTGAGTTAATTGTCTGGTTCTTTTTCTTTTTTTAATATTTTAACGTTTTACTTATTTTTGAGAGACAAAGAGACAGAGCATGAGCAGGGGAGGGGAAGAGAGAGAGGGAAACACAGAACCTGAAACAGGCTCCAGTCTCCAAGCTGTCAGCACAGAGCCTGAGGCGGGGCTCGAACTCACGAACTGCAAGATCATGACCTAAGCTGAAGTTGGCTGCTTAACCGACTGAGCCACCCAGGCGCTCCAAGTGTCTGGTTCTTGATTTTGGCGGAGGTCATGATCTCATGGTTTATTCGTTTGAGTCTCACATGGGGCTCTATGCTGACAGTGCAGAACCTGCTTGGGATTCTCTCTCTTACTCCCTCTCTCTCTATCCCTCTTCTGCTCATTCTCTTCCTCTCTCTCAAAAATAAGTAAATAAATTTAAAAAAGGGAACTTGAAATAAATCAAAAGGGAAAAAAACTAGAAAAATACAACACTAAACAACATGAGTCAATGAAGGAATTAAAGAAGAAATTTTTTAAAATCATGGAGACAAATTAAAATGAAATTGGAATAGTCCAAAATTTGGATGACACACCAAATCCAGTTTTAACAAGGAAATATAGAGCAATACAGGCCTACCTCAAGAAACAAGAAAAATGTCATATAAACGATCTAACCTTAAAGGAATGAGAAAAAGAAGAACCAAAAATCCCAAAATGAGTAGAAGGAAGAAAATAGTAAAGATGACAGCAGAAATAAATGACATAGAAGCTAAAAAGATAATAGAGAAAAAAATCAAAGAAACCAAGACCTGTTCGTTGAAAAAGATAAAGCAAAATGATAAATCTTTAGAAGCCTCATCAAGTTTTTTATTTAATGAAGTCCCAATTGTTTATTTCGTTTTTGTTTCCCTTACCTCAGGAGACATATCTAGTAATAAACTGCTATGGCTGAAGTCAAAAAGGTTACTGCCTGTGTTCTCTTCTAGTATTTTAACGGTTTCATGTCTCACATTTAGGCCTTTAATCCATTTTGAATTTAGTTTTGTGTATGGTGTAAGAAAGTGGGTCAGTTTCATTCTTATACAAATTGTTGTTCAGTTTTTCCAGCAACGCTAGTTGAAGAGACTGTCCTTTTTCACATTAGATATTCTTTCCTGCTTTGTTGAAGAATAGTTGGCCATAGAATTGTGGGTTGATAGCTCAATTTTATATTCTGTTCCATTGATCTATGTGTGATTTTTCCACCAGTGTCATACTGTCTTGATCACTATAGCTTTGTATTAAAATTTGAAGTCTGATACTTCCAGATTTTCTTTTATTTGTCAATATTTCTTTGGATATTCGGAGTCTTTTGTGGTTCCATACATATGGATTGTATAAAGCTGGAGGTATCATAATTCCAGATTTTAAGATATACAACATAACTGTTGTAATAAAAAAAATAAGATACCAGCACAAAAACTGACAAATAGGTCAACAGAACAGAATAGAGTGCCCAGAGATAAATCTATACTTTTATAGTTATCTAATCTATGACAAATTAGACAAGAATATACAAGGAGGAAAGCACAGTCTTTTCAATAATGGTGCTGAGAAAAACTGTACAATTGCGGGTAAAAGAATGAAGCTGGACCACATTTTAACACAATACACAAAAATAAACTCCTAATGGATTAAAGACCTAATTATGAGACCTGAAACCATAAGAATCCTACATGAGGACACAAGTAGTAATTTCTCTGACACTATCAGTAGCAACATTTTTCCAGATATGTCTCCTAAGGCAAGGGAAACTAAAGGAAAAATACTATTGGGACTACATCAAAATAAAAGCTTTATAAAGCAAAGGAAATCATAAATGAAACAAAAAGGCAATATCTGAATGGGAGAAGATATTTTCAAATGGTATATCTGATAAAGGGTTAATATACAAAATGTATATAGAACCTATACAATTCAACACCAAAAACACAAATAATCTGATTAAAATTAGGCAGAAGACACGAATAGACATTTTTCCAAAGAAGACACACAGACAGCCAACAGACACATGAAAAGATGCTCAACATCATTAATCATCAGGGAAATGCAAAATAAAACCACAAAGAGATATCATCTTACACCTGTTAAAATGACTAAAGTCAAAATGACAAGAAACAGCAAATGTTGGTGAGGATTTGTAGAAAAAAAGTATCCTTGTATAATGTTTTTGGGAATGTAAATTGGTACATACAGTGCAGAAACCAGCATGGAGTTTCCTCAAGAAAAATTAAAAATAGAAATGTCATATGACCCAATAAATCTATTGGGCATTTACCCAAAGAATACAAAAACACTAATTCAAAATGATATATTCACCCCTATGTTTATTGCAGCATTATTTTCAATAGCCAATATATGGAAGCAACCTAAACATCAACATATAAATGAATAAGAAAGATATAGCATACATATATAATTGTATATATATATATAATTATATATATATATATATATATATATAATGCAATAATGTGCAGCCATAAAAAAGAATGAGATCATGACATTTGTTTCAACATGGATAGAACTAGAGGGTATTATGCTAAGCAAAATAAATCAGATTGAGAAAAAGAAATGCTGGATGATTTCACTTATAATTAGAATCTAAATAAATATATAAATAAACCAAAAGGAGAATAGACCTATAAATACAGAGAATAAACTAATGGTTTCCAGAAAGGGTGAGGAGGTGTGAGGTCAGGCAAAATGAAAGAAAGAGTATGAGAGCTATAGGCTTCTAGATATGGAATGAATCAGTCACAAGAATAAAAGGCACATCAAAGAAATATAGTCAGTATTATTATAATAATGATGTATGAGGACACATGGTATCTACAGTTGTGGTGAACATAGCATAATGTATAGAAGTTGCATCACTATGTTGTACCTGAAACTAATGTAACAATGTGTGTCACCTGTATTCAAATTAAAATATAAGAAGAATTGAATGAGAAGTCATTTAGCTATAGAAATGAATTTGAAACTCCAATTAAAATAAATGTTTCCTGGTCGACAATTTTTTTAAATATAATTTATTGTCAACTTGGCTAACATAGAGTGTATACACTGTGCTCTGGGTTTTGGGGATAGACACCTATGATTCATCGCTAACATACAACACTCAGAGCTCATCCCAACAAGTGCCCTCCTCAATGCCCATTCACCCATTTTCTCCTCTCCCCCAACTCCCATCAACCCTCAGTTTGTTCTCAGTATTTAAGAGTCTCTTATGGTTTGCCTCCTTCTCTGTTTGAAACTAATTTATTCCTCTTCTCTTCCCCCATGGTCTTCTGTTACGTTTCTCAAGTTCTACGCATAAGTGAAAACCTATGATACCTGTCTTTCTCTGAATTATTTCACTTAGCATAATACCTTCCAGTTCCATTCACGTCTTTGCAAATGGCAGGATTTCATTCTTTCTCATTGCTAAATAGTATTCCATTGTATATATACACTGCATCATTTTTATCCACTCATCGATTAATGGAAATTTAGGCTCTTTCCATAATTTGGCTATTGTTGAAACCACTGCTATAAACGTTGGGGTACAGGTGCCCCTATGAATCAGCACTCCTTTATCCTTTGGATAAATTTCTGGTAGTGCTATTGCTGGGTCACAGAGTAGATATGTTTTTAATTTTTGAGAAACCTCCACACTGTTTTCCAGAATAGCTGCACCAGTTTGCATTCCCACCAACAGTGCAAGAGGGTTCCCATTTCTGCACATTCTCGCCAGCATCTGTTGTTTCCTGAGTTGTTAATTTTAGCCACTCTGACTGGTGTGATGTGGTATCTCAATGTGGTTTTGATTTGTATTTCCCTGATGATGAGCAATTTTTAGCATCTTTTCATGTGTCTATTGGCGTTCTCTATGTATTCTTTCGAAAGGGTCTATTATGTCTTCTGCTCATTTCTTCACTGGATTATTTGTTTTTAGGGTGTTGAGTTTGGTAAATTCTTTATAGATTTTGGATACTAATCCTTTATCCGGTATGTTATTTGCAAATACTTTATGTCATTCCGTCGGTTGCCTTTGAGTTTTGTTGGTTGTTTCCTTTGCAGTGCAGAAGCGTTTTATCTTGATGAAGTCCCAATAGTTCATTTTTTCTTTTATTTTCCTTGCCATTGGAGACATTTTGAGCAAGATATTACTGCGGTTGAGGTTAAAGAGGTTGTTGCCTGTTTTCTCCTCTAGGGTTTTGATGGTTTCCTGTCTCTCATATAGATCTTTCATCCATTTTGAGTTTATTTTTGTGTATGGTGTAAGAAAGTGGTCCAGTTTCATTATTCTGAATGTTGTTGTACAGTTCTCCCAGCACCATTTGCTAAAGAGACTGTGTTTTTATCCATTAGATACTCTTTCCTGCTTTGTCAAAGATTAGTTGGCCATATATTTGTGGGTCCGATTCTGGGTTTTCTATTCTATTCCATTGGTCTATGTGTCTATTATGTCTTCTGCTGTTGATGATTATAGCTTTGTAGTAGAGGTTAAAGTCTGGGATTGTAATGCCTCCTGCTTTGCTTTTATTGTTCAACATATCTTTGACTATGCAGGATCTTTTCTGATTCCATGCAAATTTTAGGATTGTTTGTTCTAGCTTTGAGAAGAATGCCAGTGCAACTTTGATTGGAATTGCATTGAATGTGTAGATTGCTTTGGGTAGTATTGACATCTTAACAATATTTATTCTTCCAATTCATGACCATAGAATGTTTTTCCATTTCTTTGTGTCTTCTTCAATTTCCTTCATAATCTTTCTTTAGTTTTCAGAATAGATAGCTTTTGTATCTTTGGTTAGGTTTATTCCTAGGTATTTTATAGTTCTTGGTGCAGTTGTAAATAGGATCAATTTCGTGATTTCTCTTTCTGTTGCTTCATTATTGGTGGATAGAAATGCAAGATTTCTGTACATTGATTTTGTATCCTGTGACTTTGCTGAATTCATGTATCAATTCTAGCATCTTTTTGGGAGGGTCTATTGGGTTTTCCATATAGAGTATCATTTCATCAGTGAAAAGTGAAAGTTTGACTTCTTCTTTGCCAATTTGTATGTTTTTATTTCATTTTGTTGTCCGATTTCTGAGTCTAAGACTTCCAACACTGTGTTAAACAGCAGTGGTAAGAGAGGACATCCATGCCGTGTGCCTGGCCTCAGGAGAAAAGCTCAGTTTTTCCTCATTGAGAATGATATTAGCTGTGGTCTTTTCATATATGGTTTTATTATGTTAAGGTTAGTTTCTTCTATCCTGATATTCTTGAGGGTTTAATTTTCTTTATTTAGTTTTTTTAAAATTTACATCTGGAGGGTTTTTATTAAGAAATTATGCTCTTTTCTCAAATGCTTTCTCTGCATCTATTGACAGTATCATATGATTCTTATTCTTTCTTTTATTAATATAATGTATCACATTCATTGATTTGAGAATATTGAACCAGTCCTACAGCCCAGGAATGAATCCCACGTGATCATGGTCGATAATTCTTTTAATATACTGTTGAATTCAATTTGCTAGTATCTTGGTGAGAATTTTTGCATCCTTCATCATGATATTAGCCTATAATTCTCCTTTATTGTGGAGGCTCTGTCTGGTTTGGGAATCAAGGTAATCCTAGCTTCATAGAATGAGTCCAGAAGCTTTCTTTCTGTTTCAGGTTTTTGGAACAGCTTGAGAAGGATATCTATTAATTCTTCAGTAAAAGTCTGGTAGAATTCTCCTGGGAAGCCATCTGGCCCAAGACTCTTATTTGTTGGGAAAATTTTGATAACTTATTCAGTTTCTTTGCTGGTTATGGGACTGTTCCAATTTTCTATGTCTTCCTGATTGAGTTTTTGTAGTGCATGGGTGTCTAGGAATTTGTCCATTTCTTCCAGGTTGTCCAGTTTGTTGTTGGCATATGATTTCTCACAGTATTCGCTGATAATTTTTTTTAATTTATAATAGTTTATTTTCAAATTGGTTTACATAAAACACCCAGTGTTCATCCCAACATGTGCCCTTTTTAATGCCCATCACCCCCTCTCCCCCCCCTCATCCCCCTCACCCTCAGTTTGTTCTTAGTCTTTGAGAGTCTCTTATGTTTTATCTCCCTCCCTCTCTGTGTCTATTTTTCTTTCCCCTCTTCCCCTCCCCCTGGTTTTGGCTTAGTCTCACAAAGTCCACCTATTCGTGGAAACATATGGTGTCTGTTTTTTTCTGACTGACTTATTTCACTTAACATAATACCCTCCAGTTCCATCCATGTTGCTACACATGGATAGATTTCATTTTTTCTCATTGCCACGTAGTAGTCCATTGTATATATGTACCACATCTTCTTTATCCACTCGTCAGTTGATGGGCACCTGGTCTCTTTCCATGATTTGGCTATTGTCGAAAGTGCTGCTATGAACATTGGGGTACATGTGCTCCTATGCATCAGCATTTCTGTGTCTCTTGGGTAGATTCCTAGCAGTGCTATTGCTGGGTCATAGGGTAGCTCTATTTTCATTTTTTTGAGGAACCTCCACACCGTTTTCCAGAGTGGCTGCACCAGTTTGCATTCCCACCAACAGTGCAAGAGGGTGCCTACTTCTCCACATCCTCGCCAGCATCTATAGTTTCCTGATTTGTTCATTTTAGCCACTCTGACTGGTGTGAGGTGGTATCGCAGTGTGGTTTTGATTTGTATTTCCATGATGATGAGTGACATTGAGCATCGTTTCATGTGTCTGTTGGCCACCTGAATGTCCTCTTTGGAGAAGTGTCTATTCATATCTTCCGCCCATTTCTTCACTGGGTTGTTTGTTTTTCGGGTGTGGAGTTTGGTAAGTTCTTTATAAATTTTAGATATTAGTCCTTTATCCGATATGTCATTTGCGATGATCTTTTCCCATTCCGTTGGTTGCCTATTCGTTTTGTTGGTTGTTTCTTTTGCTGTGCAGAAGCTTTTTATCTTGATGAGGTCCCAATAGTTCATCTTTGCTGTTAATTCTCTTGCCTTTGGAGACGTGTCGAGTAAGAAATTGGTGCGTCTTAGGTCAAAGAGGCTTTTTCCTGTTTTCTCCTCTAGGATTTTGACGGTTTCCTGTCTCACATTCAGATCTTTTATCCATTTAGAATTTATTTTTGTGAGTGGTGTAAGAAAGTGGTCTAGTTTCATTCTTTTGCATGTTGCTGTCCAATTCTCCCAGCACCATTTGTTAAAGAGGCTGTCTTTTTTCCATTGGATACATTTTCCCGCTTTGTCAAAGATTAGTTGGCCATATACTTGCGGGTCCATTTCTGAGTTTTCTATTCTATTCCATTGGTCTATGTGTCTGCTTTTGTGCCAATACCATACAGTCTTGATGACCACCGCTTTGTAGTAGAGGTTAAAGTCTGGGATTGTGATGCCTCCCGCCTTGGTTTTATCTTCAGTATTATTTTGGCTATTCGAGGTCTTTTGTGGTTCCATACAAATTTTAGGATTGTTTTCTCTAGCTTTGAGAAGAATGCTGGTGCAATTTTGATTGGGATTGCATTGAATGTGTAGATTGCTTTGGGTAGTATTGCCATTATAACGATATTTATTCTTCCAATCCATGAGCATGGGATGTTTTTCCATTTCCTTGTGTCTTCCTCAATTTCCTTCATAAGTTTTTTATAGTTTTCAGTGTAGAGGTCTTTCACCTCTTTGGTTAGGTTTATTCCTAAGTATTTTATGGTTTTTGGTGCAATTGTGAAAGGGATTAGCTTATTTCTCTTTCTGCTGCTTCATTGTTGGTGTATAGAAATGCTGCCGATTTCTGTACATTGATTTTGTATCCTGCAACTTTGCTGAAATCATGAATCAGTTCTAGTAGGCTTTTGGTGGATTCCGTCGGGTTTTCCATGTACAGTATCATGTCATCTGCAAAAAGTGAAAGTTTGAGTTCCTCCTTGCCAATCTTGATGCCTTTTATTTTGTTTTGTTGTCTGATTGCTGATGCTAAGACTTCCAACACTATGTTAAATAGCAGTGGCAAGAGTGGACACCCCTGTCGTGTTCCTGATCTCAGGGGGAAGGCTTTCAGTTTTTCCCCATTGAGGATGATATTAGCTGTGGGCTTTTCATATATGGCTTTTATGATGTTTAAGTATGTTCCTTCTATCCCGACTTTCTCGAGCGTTTTTATTAAGAAAGGGTGCTGTATTTTGTCAAATGCTTTTTCTGTATCTATTGACAGGATCATATGGTTCTTATCTTTTCTTTTGTTGATGTGATGTATCACGCTGATTGATTTGCGAATATTGAACCAGCCCTGCAACCCAGGGATGAATCCTACTTGACCATGGTGGATAATTCTCTTTATATGCTGTGGGATTCGATTTGCTAGTATCTTATTGAGAATTTTTGCATCCATATTCATCAGGGATATTGGCCTGTAATTCTCGTTCTTTGCTGGATCTCTATCTGGTTTGGGAATCAAAGTGATGCTGGCTTCATAGAATGAGTCCGGGAGTTTTTCTTTCGTTTCAATTTTTTGGAACAGCTTGAGGATGATAGGAATTAACTCTGTTTTAAATGTCTGGTAAAATTCTGCAGGAAAGCCGTCTGGTCCAGGGCTTTTATTTGCTGGGAGGTTTTTGATAACTGATTCTATTTCTTCACTAGTTATGGGTCTGTTCAAATTTTCTATTTCCTCCCGTTTGAGTTTTGGTAGCGTTTGGCTATTTAGGAAGCTGTCCATTTCTTCCAGATTGCCAAGTTTGGTGGCATATAATTTTTCATAATATTCTCTGATGACTGCTTGTATATCTGAGGGATTGGTTGTAATTTCTCCCTTTTCATTCACGATTTTATATATTTGAGTTCTCTCTCTTTTCTTTTTGCGAAGCCTGGCTAGGTTTGTCTATTTTGTTTATTTTTTCAAAGAACCAGCTTTTGGTTTCATTGATCTGTTCCACTACCTTTTCTGTCTCCATATGGTTAATTTGTGCTCTGATCTTTGTTATTTCTCTCTTTCTGCTGGGCTTGGGTTGTTTTAGTTGTTCTGCTTCTAGTTCCTTTAGGCGTGCTGTTAGAATTTGTGGTATTGATTTTTCTTGTTTCTTGAGATGGGCCTGGATTGCAATATATTTCCCTCTCAGGACTGCCTTTGCTGCGTCCCAGGGCGTTTGGATTGTTGTATTTTCATTTTCATTAGTTTCCATGTATTTTTTAATTTCTTCTCTGATGGCTTGGTTGACCCAGTCATCTTTTAGTAGGTTATTTCTTAGCCACCATGTTCTTGGATATTTTCCAGTCTTTCTCCTGTGGTTGATTTCAAGTTTCAAAGCATTGTGGTCTGACAGTGTACACGGTATCATCTCAATTCTTTTATATTTATTCAGAGCTTCCCTGTGCCCCAGAATGTGGTCTATCTTGGAAAATGTACCGTGTGCAGTTGAGAAGAACGTAAATTCCTTTGCTTCTGGATGAAGGACCCTAAAGATGTGTGTGAGGCCCATCTGTTCTAATGTGTCGTTCAGGGCTATTGTTTCTGCGGAGATTTTCTGTTTTGTGGATCTATCCAATGCTGAGAGTGGAGTGGTGAGATCCCCTAGTATTAGGACATTTTTATCGATGATGTTGCTAATGTTTGTAATTAGTTGTTTTACAAATTTGGGTTCCCCCGAATTCGGTGCGTAGATATTTACAATTGTTAGCTCTTCCTGCTGGATGGTCCCTGAGACTATTATATAATGTCCTTCTTCATCTCTTATTACATCGTTCATTTTAAAGAGTAATTTGTCTGATATAAGTGTCGCTACTCCAGCTTTCTTCTGCCTTCCAGTAGCATGGTAGATAGTTCTCCATCCCCTCACTTTCAATCTGAAGTTGTCTTCAGGTTTAAGATGAGTTTCTTGAAGACAGCAAATAGATGGGTCTTGTTTTTTAATCCATTCTGTTATCCAGTGTCTTTTGATTGGAGCATTTAGTCCATTTACCTTCAGTGTTAATATTGAAAAATATGGGCTTACAGTCACTGTATTATCTGTAGGTTTCATGTTTGTAAGACTGTCTCTGGCAGTTTGTGTACTTTGCAGCCTTGCCTTCATAGAGTGCCCCTCAGGATCTCTTGCAGTGCAGGCTTATTTGTGATAAATTCTTTCAGTTTTTGTTTGTTGGGAAAAACTTTGATCTCTCCTTCTATTCTGAATGACAAGCTAGCCGGATACAGAATTCTTGGTTGCATGTCCTTCTTGCTCATCACATTGAAGATATCCTGTCATTCCTTTCTGGCTTGCCAAGTTTCTGTAGATAAGTCTGCTACTACCCTTATATGTCTGCCTTTGTATGTTAACGTTCTTTTGTCCCTAGCTGCTTTCAGGATTCTCTCCCTATCTTTGTATTTTGCCATCTTCACTATGATATGTCATGCAGAAGGTCTATTCAAGTTACGTCTGAGGGGAGTTCTCTGTGCCTCTTGGATTTCCATGCCCGTTTCCTTCCTCATGTTGAGGAAGTTCTCAGCAATGATTTGTTCAAGAACCCCTTCGACTCCTTTCTCTCTCTCTTCTTCCTCTGGGACTCCTATGATACGGATATTGTTTCTTTTGAGTGCATCGCTCAGCTCTCGAATTCTTCTTTCCTGTTCCTGGATCAGCTTCTCTCTCTTTTTATCTGCTTCCTCTTTTTCAATGATTTTGTCTTCTAATGCACTAACTCTTTCCTCTACCTCTTCAATCCGTGCTGTGGCTGCTTCCAGTTTCCCCTGTATTTCTTCCAATGTCTTCTTTAATTCTTCTTGACCATTTTTAAGGTCCTTGAACTGTGCCGCGCGGGGACCCCTTGCATTCATCTAAGCTTTTTCCAAGGCCAGCGGTTAGTTTTATGATTATCATTCTATATTCATGTTCTGTTATGTTGCTTATATCTGTTTTCATTAATTCTTGAGCTGTCACTGCTTCTTGTAGATTCTTTTGAGGAGAAATCTTCCGTGTCGTCATTTTGGCTGGATGTGTTTTGGGTTGTTTCTTGAAGTTGCCCTGGAAAGGAAAACAGACTGACAGACAAACAGAAAACAGAAATACTCAAACGTACCAACAAATGATACAGACAAGCGGTTCACAACAGAAAAAAGAATAACAAATGACACTCTGAGGACAATGTCCTGAAATACCAGCTACACGTTAAGGACAGGGTATGTAGTGTGCTGGTGGCAGAGCATCTACAGAGAGAATAATGACAGTTCCGGGGGAAAGAAGGAAATGGTCTTTGCCCAGGTAGAGTGACTAAAGAGCTTAATCCAGACTGAGAGAAGTCAGAATAAGGACGGTTACAAGGAAAAAGGAATGAAGACAGAAATTGCTCGAATGAGATTATGTGGCCTGGTTATTCCAGAGAGAGAAATAGGGAAGTACAGAAGGAGATGAAAAACATGCCTTTAGCGAGTGGGTTAAGATTCTTTTTAAGTCAGCCAGGCCCCTGGATAGTCAGCTCAGGAGTGGGGATCAGTAAGAAGAATAATGGGGAGCATATATTTTAAAAATAAATGACCTGGAGTTACTCCAGGCAGCGGTCTGGACTTGGCCTCTGTAGCTCCCTCAGAGAAGTGTCACTCCTGTGCGGATGGGCGTGGTTTAGTGTAGGCGGGTGTTCTCCACTGAGGCAGGGAAGGCTCTGTGAGGGACTTCCTGGGGCTGGTGCTTGTGGGCCAGTAAGACAACAATGGCGTCCCTTCCGTCCTTTGTTCCCAGTCCCAGGGCTTCCACTCGCCCCCTTGTTTGTGTCCTACTCTGCTATGGGCACCGGCGCAGTGCGGTCCACTGGAAGGTGGGCGCCTGCCTGCCTGCCACCCCCCAACTTTCTGCAAATGTGTCAGGGTTAGAGGTGCTCCGCAGGCGATTGGGGGCCCTCCCCCCCGGCAGCCGGTCGCGCTGAGGGATCCCTGCTCGTCTGGCCGGGGCGACTTGTGAGCACTCCCCACTCAAGCGACCGCGGTGGCGGCAGTCCCAGCGATTGTTCGCACCCCACGGGGCCCTCGGCGGCGACTAGCGCCCAATCCCGGCTCAGGCGGGCAGCGGCAATGGTCCCAGGTCGCCGGCTCCCCACGGGATGGCGGCGCGACTGGCGCACAATCCTTGCTCAGGTGGTCCCAGTGATGCAGCGGTCCCAGCGGTTTTTCGCTCCCCACGGGGTGCAGAGGCGACTAGCGCGCACTCCCCGCTCCGGCAGGCAGCAGCGCGCGGTCCCGCGGTTGTTCGCTCAGGGGGCCGGAGGCGGCAACAGCGCCTGGCGCATACTCCCCTCTCCAGCAATAGCAGTGGCTGCAGTCCCGAGGTCGGTCGCTCCCCACGCTGCTGGCGGCTGAGCAACTCTGGGCCGGGCGGGCTGACTGTGCCTCCATCCTCGTTCCCACACAAGGAGAGTTCTGCTGGGTTCTGCTGTTAGACACAGAGCTTCTCCTCCTAAGCCCTGTCTTGAGGGGCTGGATGGTGGTGGTCTCCCCCTCTCTGGCCCTCTCCTTCGGATGTTGGGCACTTTCCCCGCTGTCCCCGGCTCACCCTCCCCCCCAGCTCAGTTTCCCGAGTTCGTTTTGTCCGTTCTCGATTAGACTCATGGTCTTAGGGCGTTGTCTATGTTTCTTGCGTTCCTTGTAAGTTGCTACACCTTTTCTGCCAGGTTCTTGGAGTTGAGAATCTCTCTGTTTCGGTCCCTCTCAATTCAAAACACAAGGGAAACTTTGGGCCTCCCTACTCCTCCGCCATCTTGGTCTCCTCCCCCTTGTGTTGTTTTTGCTGATAATTTTTTGTATTTCTGTGGTGTTGGTTGTGATATTTCCTTTTGCATTGTAATTTTTATCTATTTGGGCTCTGTCTCTTTTCTTTTTGAGAAGTCCGTCTATGGGCTTATGAATTTTATTTATTTTTTTCTAAAAACCAGCTCTTAGATTCATTGATCTCTGCTGTTTTTTGTTTTCAGGATTCTATATTGTTTATTTCTGCTCTAATCTTTATTATATCTCTTCTTCTACTGGTCTTGGATTTCTTTGCTGTTCTGCTTCTAGTTCCCTTAGGTGTGCTGTTATATTTTGTATTTGGGATCTTTTTTATTTCTTTATATACGGCTGAATTCCAATGTATTTTCCTCTCAGGAATGCTTTTCCTACATCCCAAAGTGTTTGGACTATCCTGTTTTCATTTTCGTATGATTTCATATGTTTTAAAATTTCTTCTTTAATTGCCTGGTTGACCCATTCGTTCTTTAGTAGGATGTTTTTTAACCTCCATGCATTTGGAAGTTTTCCAAATTTTTCCTTGTTGTTGATTTCAAGTTTCAGAGCATCATGATCTGAATATATGCATGGTATAATCTCAATTCTTTTATATTTATTGAGGGCTGTTTTTTGACCCAGTATGTCATCTATCTTGGAGAATTTTCCTTGTGCATTTGAGAAGAATGTGATTTCTGCTGCTTTGGTGTGGAAAGTTCTGAATATATCTGTCAAGTCCATCTGGTCCAGGGTATCATTCAGGGCCATTGTTTCTTTATTGATTTTCTGCCTAGATGATTTGTCCATTGCTGTAAATGGAGTAATAAAATCACCTGCAATTACCGTATTCTTATCAATAAGATTGCTTATGTTTGTGATTAATTGATTTATATATTTGGGTGCTGCCAAATATATAATTAATTGGAATAATTATTTATAATTGTTAGCTCTTCCTGATGAATAGACAAATTAACAATGATATAATGCCTCACTGTGTCTCTTGTTACAACCTTTAGTTTAAAATCTAATTTGTCTGATATAAGTATGGCTACTCTAGCTTTCTATTGACTTCCAGTAGCATGACAGATGGTTCTCCATCTCCTCACTTTCAATCTGAATGTGTCCTCAGGTCTAAAATGGGTCTCTTGTAGATATCACATAGATGGATCTTGTTTTTTATCCATTCTGATGCCCTATGTCTTTTGATTAAAGCATTTAGCCCATTTACATTGAACATTATTATTGAGAGATATGGATTTAGTGTCATTGTGTTATCTTTAGGTTTCATGCTTGTAGTGATGTATCTGGTCCTTTGTAGTTTTTGCAGCTTTCTACTCACAGAGTCCCGCTTAGGACCTCTTGCAGAACTGGGTTAGTGGTCATGAACTCCTTCAGTTTTTGTTCATCTGGGAAAGCCTTTATCTGTCCATCTATTCCTAATGACAGCCTTGTTGGGTAAATGATTCTTGACTGCACATTTTTCCTATTCAGGACATTGAATATTTCCTGCCACTCCCTTTTGACCTGCCAAGGTCAAGTTTCAGTGGGTAGGTATGCTACTGCCCTTATGTGTCTACCTTTGTGGGTTAAGACCTACTTGATCCTAGCCACTTTCAGATTTCTCTTTCTATTTTGCCAGGAAAACTTATGCTTGTTAACATCTGAAGGGAGTTATCTGTGCCTCCTGGATCTGGATGTCTGCGTCCTTCCCCAGATTAGGGAAGTTCTCATGTGTCATTTGTTCAAGTAAACCTTCTGCCTCTTTGTCTCTCTTTTTCTTCTGGAACTCCTATGATGCAGATATAGTTATGCTTCATTAAATCACTTAGATCTCTAATTCTCCCCTTGTGATCTAGTATTTCCTTACCTCTCTTTTTCTTGGCTTCATCATTTTCCATAATTTTATATTCTATTTCACTTATTCTCCCCTATGCCTCTTCCATCCTTGCTATCACCACATCTAGTTTATTTTGCACCTCATTTGCAGCATTCCTTAATTTGTCATACCTATTTTATAGTTTCTTGATCTCTGCAGCAATAGATTCTCTGCTGTATTGTATATTTTTTCAACCCCAGTGATTAATCTTATGACTATTATTTAAAATTTTTGATCAGATATGTTGGTTATATCTGTTATGAGCAGTTCTTCTGCTATCATTTATTCCTGGAATTTCTTTGAGAATTCTTCCATTTCATCATTTTGGCTAGTTTTCTGTCCTTATATTTTTTAAAGCTTGTTATGTGTCCTGCACCTGTAAGTGCTGTATGTTAAAAACAGGTCATAAGCTGTCTAAGGCCTGGCCCTTGTGGAGGTGTTTTTGGAGTATGTTACATGTTTTCTGTTGTTGTGACTGTGATTGATTTATCTCCATACTCACAGTGGTGGTTTGGACTTTTCACCAGATGTGTTTTGATTTGTTCATTGAAGTAATCCTGGAAAAAATGTTTCTTTAAAAAAGAGGTGGTGGTGGTGGTGAAGGAAGAAGCCTTATCCCATACAAAGAGGAAAATGACAGAGTGGGTAAAAAGAAAAAAAAAAATGACCCAGCAGAGAAACTATACAGCTTAATCCAGAAAGAGGAAAATATTGAAGAAGGAGATATAGAAGAGGTGTAAAGAGAATAGATTAAATATGTCTATTTAAACAACCCAACAACCAAAATAACCAGACTGGAGAAGAGAAGAAGCAAGAAGAAAAAAAGGAAGAAGAAGAATATACATTTGTGTGTGTGTGTGTGTGTGTGTGTGTGTGTGTGTGTGTATCAAATAATAATTGACCAAGAAGTAAATCAGAAAATCCAAAAATGCTGGGCTCTTTTGGAACTGGTAGCTGCACTGGTTTGGAGGAGGGGCTGCTTCGTTGCTCAGTGTCAGTCTTACTCAGGTGGATACCAGGCACAGAGGGGTGGGGTTTGGTGTAGGCAGGTCCCACCTCCACTGTGGGCCCTTTGTCCATTTCCTGAAGCCCCACCTTATTGGTTATGGGAAGAAAAATGGTGACACTGCAGTCTCTCCTCCAAGACTGGGTGTCCCAACTCCCCATGTTCAGGCCATTTTCACAGTGCGAGAAGGGTGGAAGCGAGCTGTTTTTTTTTTTTTTTTTTTTTTCACTCCACAGTCTCACGTGCCTCCCAGGCTCTTAGTTAGGTGTCAAACCCCAATGCCTTAACAGATCCCATCCTGTACTCCCTGGTTCCGGGAAAGTGCCATTCCACCCCACTGACAAAAAGCCTCTGGCTTTTCCCAATGCTTCAGGGGCATGAGTGAGGTGGTTTGTCCCCCTCCATTGTCTCCCTGATGCTCGGCTGGGATTCAAGCCCCAATGTCTTAAAAGTTCCTGTTCTGGGTGCCCAGGTTCCAGGGAAGTGCCACTATGCCCTGCTGGTCTACAATTTTTCTTCAGTGTTGAGCCAAGTCAAAGTGGTTTATTTTGGCAATTATTGACTGGTTTGTGGACACAGAATAGAGCTAGGTACAAAGGGGAAGTTCCAGGAAAATATCATACATACAATCATACTCATTCCTCTATTTCTCAGAGGTCAGAAAAAGAAAAAGGTAGGTAATAAGAGGAAATAAATGACTACGTATGGTAATGTTTACATTAAACAACCAACTTTATTTACTTTGATTTGCTTTCTACTCTAAAATACTATTCTTTAGATTACTTTTTGAAGAGAACTGTGAATTGTCAGGTGTAAATTTTTTTGTGATGCTTCGAAGAGCAGCTCCCTCTTAAACACTGTTTAATGCCCTCTGCAACTATCATCTGTGTATCTATGACTTGGGGGCTAGGAGTACAGATTTGCATGTCTGGCTTTAATAAATCATGAACAGAAGTTAGAGGCTAGTAGAATATGGACAGTTATTGTTATTCCCTAAATCTACTTTTATTTGAGTCATTTAAATGAAATTACCAAATTAATGATGTGTTTCTATGTAAAACTGCATGAATGACTTGTGTTTAAGCAGAAATAATGAAGACTAGAATAATGCTGCTGATTGTTCAGGGAGTAAGAAATGAGGGTAATGATAAATGGAAATAACATAATTTGAGCGTTTTGCATATTTTTGGATAACCTAATCATCCTTTTGGCAAAATCTTATTAATATCGATTTGAGAAAAGATGTTTATTTCATCTTCTGGTCTTCTAAACTTGTAGACAACTTCCAAAAGATGTGAATACCGTTAAAGTAAAAACAAAAAGGAAAATCTGACATTTGGTGATATTTTGTTACAACTGACATTTCATGTCACTTTATAATCTCTATATTAGGCTATCCCAGATCTAGAAGCATTAGGTAGAAAAACTATAAATAATTATTAATAATTGATTGTTTTATTAAAAATTGTATCATTTTAAGTAACAAGAAATAAAATAAGTCCTTATACTGTATTTTTCGTTCTAAAGTACATTGCAAATGCCTTGTAGTTTTGTTTATCTAAAGGATATATATGTTCACGAGGTATTAACTGCTATTAATAATTTCAAATGTTTCTTATGATAAATAAAATGCATTTAATGTTGCATGTAGGTCCAGAGAGAAAATACGAGGAAAGGAAAATTGAATTTAGCACAGAGTAAGAAACAGCTTAAAAGATAATTATAAATCAAGATTCACTTTCTAGATAACCACAAGATTATCTTGTAGTTGAAATTACTTTTTACATATGAAAGCAAGTTTTCAAAATTTTGAAGTGTTAGCCATTTTCCCTGAGAAATAAAAAAGTACTTTAACCTAATTGACAACCACAGAAAATCTAAACAATCATTAAATACATTTACCTATTAAAATTATAAATATGTTAGAAGTGATGATACTTGTACTTTTCTACTCATGTTTATTGGCATCCAAAATTCAGTATTTCACAGTACTGATTTTCAATAACAGCGTTAAACACACCTGTTCATATGCTACTGATGAATGTATACATTGGAAAGTCTTGAGATGACAGTGTGAAAATAAGTATCAAGAGTGAAATCAAAATAAGCATACTTCGGAAATTCAGTAACTAAGAGGTATACCAGTAAATGTCTTATTATCTTATTTAAGAAATACTAGAGGACTGGCTGTAACATTTTTCTAGAAATGTCTCCTGAGGCAAGACAAATAAAAGCAAAAATAAACTATTGGAACAACATCAAAAAATTTTTTTCTTCACAGCAGAGGAAACAATAAACAAAACTAAAAGATAACACACTAAATGGGAGATGATATTGCAAATGACATAGCCAATAAAGAATTAGTATCCAAAATATATAGAGAACTTATATAACTTAATACCAAAAAAACCTCCACAAATAATCCAATTAAAAAATAGGCAGAAGACATAAACATACATTTCACCAAAGAAGACATGCAGGTGACCATCAGACACATGAAAAGATGCTCAACATCAGGGAAATACAAATCAAAACCACAATGAGCTATGACCTCATCGCTGTCAGAATGGCTAAAATCAAGAACACAAGAAACAAGTGTCGTCAGGGATATACAGAAAAAGGAACATTCATGTACTGTAGGTGAGAATGCAAACTGTTGCAGCCACCGTGGAAGACAGTATGGAGGTTCCTCAAAATTTTATTTTTTTATTATTTTTAAATGTTTTATTTATTTTCCGGAGAGCACAAGCTGGGGAGGGGCAGACATGGGACAGACGAACCAAAGCAGGCTCTGCACTGGCAGCAGTGAACTTGATACAGGGCTTGAACTCACAAAACACGAGGCCATGACCTTAGCCAAAGTTGGACACAACTGACTGAGGCACCTCCTCAAAATTTTAAAAATAGAAATACTCTATGATCCAAAAATTGCAATACTGGTGGAATATATGATATTATGTATAATAATGATATATTATATATATTATATATAATGGAATATTATAAGACCATAAAAGACAATCAAATCTTGTCATTTGAAATAATATGAATGGACCTAGAGGGTATCGTGCTAAGTAGTATAAAACAGAGAGAAACAAATACCATATTATTTCACTTATATGTGAAAAAATACCAAAAAAGAAACAAAGATACAAGAAACTAACTCTCAAAAATAGAGGACAAACTGACAGTTGCCAGAGGGGAGATGAGTGGGAGAATGAATGGGAGAATTGATAAAGTAAGTAGAGATTAAGAGTACATTTATTGTAATAAGAACTGAGTACTGCATAGAATTGGTAAATCATTATATTGTACACCTGAAACTAATATAATACTGAATGTTAATAAAAAATTAGCACCTCCTATCCCTATACCTCTGCTGACATTCTATTTCCTTTTCCTTGCCTTATTTTTTCATTATTTTGTCATTTATGAATATATTTAATTTTATTTTTTCTCACAAAATTATGCTACATGACAACAAGGGTTTTCTCTGTTTATTTTATATTACAAATGCTCAGAGCAGTATACAACATATGGTAGGTGTTCAGTAAATATTTCCTGAATGAATAAATTGACATATGTAAATGAGTTATTTACATCTTTAGACCTTGAAAAATGTTAAAATAGCACATCTGTTTTTTCTCTCTCTCTTCTCTCCTCCAACTCTTCCCCCCTAGTCTACTTTTTCCTTATGTAAGGATAATATAACTATAAAGTATATATTTAATAAAACCTTGTATTACATCACTTTATGATTCCAATTGAAGATTTAAGATTTATTTTTCTCACCTTTGAAAGATAATTTTATATATTTTGATGATATGCACATACTTACATATGTATGAATATATACAGGCATATATAATTTCTATTTCCTCAGTTATAAATGTGGATACTTTGATAAAGAAGCCATCAGTTTCTAATTTTATGCTTATTCTCATTATTTTAAATTGTTCAGAATGGAAAAAAAATGTTGAAATCTCTGCTCAGTGCTTCCAGGTGAATTATTTAACCTGGAAGAGCCATCTCATGTGCTTATATTGACTAAAGGAAACAAAAACATATGATAGTTTAAAAGTAAATATTTTTTTTTCTAAGAGCCTTTCATTTATACCTGAAATCTATGACCGTTAGCCACATAATCAAAATTCACAGAACATTTTCTTAATATGTAAACTCCTGTATTATATTTCTCATGACATTTATGTGGAAAAGGAGTGATATTCTTTCTTAATGAGGTGTCACTGGTCCCAGAATATAAATTAATGGTATGGGATAGAACTCTGTCCTGAATTCAAGTAAATGCTGACTAACCTTTTTTACTCAGCAATCATTTATCTTCCTCTGTTCCACTTTTATTTATTCATTTATTTTTAGGTATACCTGGCCGAATCTCTCCAATCATAATTATAAATTCCACAGTATACAATCAGAGAATCCGATTCTCTTCAATGAATATTTTAAGGCTTGTAAAGTATCAAACAATATCAATTAGTGCTCTGGCACAATTATATTCTAAAAGTCATTCAGAACCTTCCCTCATCAGCAGCTTTTTAATGTGGTTCCCTTTGGTTTTCTTTTGAATGAGCTATAGTCTTGCTCTTTACCAACTAGACTCTTTTTTAGAGAGGAGACACTTTGAAATTGGAAACCTTTTTAATTCACTGATTATAGTGTGCCATGGGTTGTTTCCAATCACTGCATCTGTGTCTATGACCATGTGGCTCCAAAAAATATCTCCTAAAGCATTAGAAAAGTTGGCTGTGAGAGGAGTTAATATGGCAGAGAAGTAGGGGACTAGGATTTTCCTTGTCCCTCAAACACAGCTGTATTGAGGTTAGATCACTTGGAACACCCAGAAAATCAATCTGCTGAGTGGCAGAAGGATCTCCACAGGTGGAAGGAGAGAGCTTGCCAGGACCAAGGTGCATGTATGTGAATTGGGGGAGATAAAATAGTGTAGACATGGAGGCGAAGGAATCCCTTCTGTGGAGAGATAAAAGAGAAAGACAAAGAGACTGTGGAACTGGATATTGTATTAGTACAAAAGAAAAACCTCTGGAACACAGACTGAGGAAGGAGAAATATAGATAGTGCCAGTTTCTATTTTGTAAACAGCTTCAG
This sequence comes from Paguma larvata, assembly GCA_030068075.1. NCBI lineage: Eukaryota > Metazoa > Chordata > Mammalia > Carnivora > Viverridae > Paguma > Paguma larvata. The sequence goes on from CM057830.1 coordinate 99,783,797, forward strand.
GAGATGAAGATAATGCTTTTCAAAAGTGAACAACTTTCTTCAGACCAGAGCCACACTTGTGTGGGATCCTGGGGGGGGGGGGAGCAGAGCAGGCCCAGGGGTATGGTAGCATCACAAGGCACAGGGGAGAGAACAGTCAGTCCCCTTCCTTCAGTACTTTGGGAAGAGGATTTATTGCTTCCCCAAGGACAAAAGACCCTGCAGGTGCCAGCAAAAGGACTTGAATTGGCAGGGCTGAGTGGCAGTACAGCAGAACAGTGTCCAGGCAGTGCAGGCCCTTTAAGACATTGGGTTTTGAATCACAGCTGAGCGCCGAAGAGGCACTGGAGAACTGTGGAGCAGGCGAAGCTGAATGCCCACACTATTCTGTGAAGCCTACCTGAACAGCGTGGTTTGAGACACCAAGTCTGGGGAGGAGAGATTGGGGTGTCACCATTTTTCTCCCCATCACACAGTGGCCCCCAGCGGAGGTGGCACCCACTAACACCAAACCCCACCCCTCTGTGCCTGACAACTTCTTATCTACTGGAGGGGGACTGACACTTGGTGAACTAGACGGCCTCTCCCCCAGACCAGGACAGCCACTGGTCCCAGGCATCAACAGACAACTGTCTTATGTTTTTGTCTATTAGTCTGTTTGTCTTTTTCTTTTCTTTTATTTTTTTCTTCTCTTTTCTTTTCTTCTCTTTACATTTTCTTTGTACCCTCTTCTTTTTTCCTTCAGAATGCGGTTCAAACTTTCTGATTTGATTTTTGGTCAATTCTATGCACATATATTTTTATACATGTTTATATACATATATATTACTAATTATGTGCATAATTTTTCTCGGCATTTTTTGTTTCACCAGGAATTTTTACTCTATTCTTTTTACACAATTTCTACATCTCCTTCTTTACTTTCTCTCTCTCTGGATTAACCCTATGTTATTTATTATTTTCTCATTGGTCTTTTTTTTTTTTTTTTTTTTTTGCTCCTTTAATTTTCCTCTTTGTATGAGATCAAGTTCCCCACCCTTTCTTTTTCTCCAGGGTTATTTCAACAAACAAATCAAAGCACAAAAGAAAGGTCAAGAAGAAATCACAGCCAGCGATTTGCTCAAAACAGATATAAACAACACATTTGAACAAGAATTTAGAATAATAGTCATAAGACTAATAGCTGGGCTTGAAAAAAGCATAGAAGATGGCAGAGAATCTATTGCTCCAGAGATCAAAGACCTAAGAAATATACTCACGATGAATTAGGAAATGCTATAAATAAGATGCAAAATAAACTAGATAGAATGACGGTGAAGATTCAAGAAGCAAAGAAGAGAACAGATGAAATAGAAGATAAAATTATGCAAAATGATGTAGCCAAGGAAAAGAGTGATAAGAAAATACTAGGCCACAAGGGGATATATAGAGACCTAAGTGATTCAATGAAATGAAATATCCATATCATAGGAGTTCCAGAAGTAAGAGACACAGAGAAAGGGGCAGAAGGTTTATTTGAAAAACTTATAGCTGAGAACATCTCTAATCTGCAGAATGAAACAGGCATCATAGTCAAAAATGAATGGATAACTCCCTTCAAAATCAACAAAAACAGGTTAACACCACAACATTATCATAGTGGAACTTGCAAAATACAAAGATAAAGAGAGAATTTTGACAGCAGTTAGGGACAAACATGCTTTAGCCTACAAGGGCAGATGCATAAAGGTAGTAGCAGACCTGTCCATTGAAACATGGCAGGCCAGAAGGGAGTAGCAGGAAATATTCAATACGCTGAATAGGAAAAAATATGCAGCCAAGAATCGTTTATCCAGCAAGGCTGTCAGTCAGAATAGAAGGAGACATAAAGGCTTTCCCAGACAAGCAAAAACTAAAAGATTTCAATGAACACTAAAGCATCCCTGCAGAAGATCCTAAGGAGGGCTTTGTGAGTGAAAGCAGAGCAGACTAAAAAGGACCAGAGGCATTACCACAAACATGAAACCTAGAGATAACACAATGACAGTAAACCCATATCTTTCAATAACCACTCTGAATGAAAATGTCTAAATGCTCTAATCAAATGACATAGGGTATCAGAATGAATAATAAAAAAAGATCCATCTATATGCTGCCAACAAGAGTCTCAATTTAGACCTCAAGACCTCTGCAGATTGAAACTGAGGGGATGGAAAACCATCGTTCACGTTACTGGGCATCAAAAGAGAACTGGAGTAACCATACATACATGAGAAAAATGAGATTTAAAACAAATACTGTAACAAGAGATGAAGAAGGATATTATATCATAATTAAGAGGTCTATTCATAAATAAAAGCTAACAATTGTAACTGTTTATGCCCCCAACATGGAATACCCAAATATACAAATCACTTAATCACAAACATAAACAAATGTATAATAATAACATGATTGTAGGGACTTTAATACTCCACTTACAGCAACTGATAGATCATCTAGGCCGAAAATCAATAAGGAAACAATGGCTCTGAATGACACATTGGAACAGATAGGCTTAACAGATATATTCAGAACTTTTCTTCCCAAAGCAGCGGAATACACATTCTTATCAAATACACATGCAACATTCTCCAGAATAGATCACATACTGGGTCAGAAAATAGCCCTCAACAAGTATAAAATGATTTATCATACCATGCATCTTTTCTGATCAAAACACTATGAAACTTGAAATCAACCACAAGAGAAAAATTGGAAAGCCCCCAAATATATGGAGGTTAAAGAACATTCTTCTAAATAATGAATGAGTCAACCAGAAAATTAAGAAGAAATTTAAAAATATACATAATCAAATAAAAATGAAAACACAACAGTCCAAACCATTTGGGATTCAAAAAATGCAATCTCAAGAGGAAAATTCATTGCAATTCAGGCCTGTCTCAAGGAGCAAGAAAGGTCCCAAATACACAATTAAACCTTACGGATCAAAGAGCTGGAAAGGTCAAACGAAAGCCCAAAGTCAGCAGAAGAATAGAGATAATAAAGATTAGAGCAGAATAAACAACATATAAGTCAAAAAACAAATGAACAGAACAATGGAACTAAAAGCTGTTTTTTTAAGAGTAAACAAAATTTATAACCTTCCCTAGCCAGACTTCTCAAAAATAAGAGAGGAACCAAACAGATAAAATCATGAATCAAAGAGGAGCGATCACAACCCACATCACAGAAGTACAAACGATTATTAGAGAATACTGTGATAAATTATATGCCAAAAAATGGACAATATGGAACAAATAGATAAATTCTTGGACACCCCACACTAACAAAACTCAAACAGGAAGACATAGAAATTTTTAACAGACAGATAATCAGTGACGAAATTGAATTCATTATCAAAAATCTCCCAGCAAATAAAAGTTCTTGTCCAGATGGCTTCCCTGGGAAATTCTCCAAGACATTTAAAGCATAGTTAATACCTAATCTTCTCAAACTATTTTAAAAAATATAAATGGAAGGAAAGCTTCTGTACTCTTTCTGTGAAGTCAGCATTACCTTGATTACAAAACCAACAACCCCATTAAAAAGGAGAATTACAAGCCAATATTCCGATGAACCTGGATGCAAAAATTCTCAACGAGATATTAGCAAATCAAATTCAACAGTACATTAAAAGAACTATTTATTTTTCGGGTTTGGAGTTTGGTAAGTTCTTTATAAATTTTAGATATTAGTCCTTTATCTGATATGTCATTTGCGATGATCTTTTCCCATTCTGTTGGTTGCCTATTCGTTTTGTTGGTTGTTTCTTTTGCTGTGCAGAAGCTTTTTATCTTGATGAGGTCCCAATAGTTCATCTTTGCTTTTAATTCTCTTGCCTTTGGAGACGTGTCGAGTAAGAAATTGGTACGTCTTAGGTCAAAGAGGCTTTTTCCTGTTTTCTCCTCTAGGATTTTGACGGTTTCCTGTCTCACATTCAGATCTTTTATCCATTTAGAATTTATTTTTGTGAGTGGTGTAAGAAAGTGGTCTAGTTTCATTCTTTTGCATGTTGCTGTCCAATTCTCCCAGCACCATTTGTTAAAGAGGCTGTCTTTTTTCCATTGGATACATTTTCCCGCTTTGTCAAAGATTAGTTGGCCATAGACTTGCGGGTCCATTTCTGAGTTTTCTATTCTATTCCATTGGTCTATGTGTCTGTTTTTGTGCCAATACCATACAGTCTTGATGACCATCGCTTTGTAGTAGAGGTTAAAGTCTGGGATTGTGATGCCTCCCGCCTTGGTTTTATTCTTCAGTATTATTTTGGCTATTCGAGGTCTTTTGTGGTTCCATACAAATTTTAGGATTGTTTTCTCTAGCTTTGAGAAGAATGCTGGTGCAATTTTGATTGGGATTGCACTGAATGTGTAGATTGCTTTGGGTAGTATTGCCATTATAACGATATTTATTCTTCCAATCCATGAGCATGGGATGTTTTTCCATTTCCTTGTGTCTTCCTCAATTTCCTTCATAAGTTTTTTATAGTTTTCAGTGTAGAGGTCTTTCACCTCTTTGGTTAGGTTTATTCCTAAGTATTTTATGGTTTTTGGTGCAATTGTGAAGGGGATTAGCTTCTTTATTTCTCTTTCTGCTGCTTCATTGTTGGTGTATAGAAATGCCACCGATTTCTGTACATTGATTTTGTATCCTGCAACTTTGCTGGATCATGAATCAGTTCTAGTAGGCTTTTGGTGGATTCCGTCGGGTTTTCCAGGTAAAGTATCATGTCATCTGCAAACAAACAAACAACCCAGTGAAGAAATGGGCGGAAGATATGAATAGACACTTCTCCAAAGAGGACATTCAGGTGGCCAACAGACACATGAAACGATGCTCAATGTCACTCATCATCAGGGAAATACAAATCAAAACCACACTGCGATACCACCTCACACCAGTCAGAGTGGCTAAAATGAACAAATCAGGAAACTATAGATGCTGGCGAGGATTTGGAGAAGTAGGCACCCTCCTACACTGTTGGTGGGAATGCAAACTGGTGCAGCCACTCTGGAAAACGGTGTGGAGGTTCCTCAAAAAAATGAAAATAGAGCTACCCTATGATCCAGCAATAGCCCTGCTAGGAATCTACCCAAGAGACACAGGAATGCTGATGCATAGGGGTACGTGTACCCCAATGTCATAGCAGCACTTTCGACAATAGCCAAATCATGGAAGGAGACCAAGTGCCCATCAACTGACGAATGGATAAAGAAGTTATGGTACTTATATACAATGGACTACTACGTGGCAATGAGAAAAAATGAAATCTATCCATGTGTAGCAACATGGATGGAACTGGAGGGTATTATGTTAAGTGAAATAAGTCAGTCAGAAAAAGACAGATACCATATTTTTCCACGAATAGGTGAACTTTGTGAGACTAAGCAAAAACCAGGGGCAGGGGAAGAGGGGAAAGGAAAAAAAGACACAGAGAGGGAGGGAGATAAAACATAAGAGACTCTCAAAGACTAAGAACAAACTGAGGGTGAGGGGGATGAGGGAGGGGGGAGAGGGGGTGATGGGCATTAAAAAGGGCACATGTTGGGATGAACACTGGGTGTTATATGTAAACCAATTTGAAAATAAACTATTATAAAATTAAAAAAAAACATAGCGTCTTCATTATCAAAAAAGTAAAAAAAAAAAAAAAAAAGAACTATTTACCATGATCAAATGGAATTCAGTCCTGGGCTACAGGGCTGGCTCAATATTTGCAAATTAATCAATGTGATACATCGTATTAATAAAAGAAAGGATAAGAACCATGTGATTCTTTAAATAGATGCAGAAAAAGTCTTTGGCAAAATACAGAATTATTTCTTAATAAAAACCCTTAAGAAAGTCAGGATAGAAGGAACATACCTTAATATCATAAACCCCATATATGAAAGGCACACAGCTAATATCATACTCAATTGGGAAAAACTGAAACCTTTGCCTTTAGATCAGGAACACAACAAGGATATCCACTCTCACCACTGTTGTTTAACATAGTGTTGGAAGTCCTAGCCTCTGCAATCAGACTCCAAAACAAAATAAAAAGTATCCAAACTGCAAATATGAAGTCAAACTTTGACTCTTCACAGATGACATGATACTCTACATGGAAAACCTAAAAACTCCACAACAAAAGAGAAAAAAAAAAAAAACTGATAGAGCGATACAGGAATTCAGCAAAGTCACAGGATATAAAATCAATATATGGAAATCAGTTGCATTTCTATACACTAGTAATAAAGCAACCGAAAGAGATATAAGTTAATAGACCCCCTTTGCAATTGTATGAAAAACTATACAATAACTAGGAATAAACCTAACAAAAGAGGCAAAATATCTTTATGCTGAAAACTATAGAAAGCTTATTAGAGAAATTGAGCAAGACACAACGAAATGGAAAAACATTCCATGCTCATGGACTGAAAGAACAAATATTGTTAAAATATCGATTCTACCCAAACCAATGTACACATTCAATTCAATTCCAATAAAAATAGCAATTTTCACAGAGCTAGAAAAAGCAATCCTAAAATTTGTATGGAATCACAAAATATCCCAACTAGCCAAAATAATGTTGAATAAGAAAACCAAAGCTTGATGCATCATAACCCCAGACTTTAGCCTGTATTATAAAGCTGTAACCATCAAGACAATATGGTTTTGGCACAAAAACAGACACATAGACCAACGAAATAAAGTAGAGAATTCGGAAATGGACCGAATGGCCAAATATATGGCCAACTGATCTTTGACAAAGCAGGAAAAGTTTTCCAATGGGAAAAAAAAAATGACAATTTCTTTAGCAAATGGTGCTGGGAGAACTGGAAAGCAAGATTTAGAATAATGGAACTGGCCCATTTTCTTACACCATACAAAAATAAATTCAAAATAGATGAAAGACGTAAATGTGAGACAGAAAACCATCACAATCTTATAGGACAAAACAGGTAGCGACCTCTTTGACTTTGACTGCAGCAACTTCTTACTTGACAAGTCTCTGAAAGCAAGGGAAATAAAAGCAAAAATTAACTATTGGGACCTCATCAAGATAAAAATCTTCCGCACAGCAAAGGAAACAATTGATAAAACTAAAAGGGAACCAACAGAATGGGAGAAGATATTGCAATTACATATCAGATAATGGGTTAGTATCCAAAATCTATAAATAGCTTATCAAACTCAACGCCCATAAAACAAATAATTCAATGAATAAATGCACAGAAGACATGAATAGACACTTTTCCAAAGAATACATCCAGAGAGCAAACAGACACATGAAAAGATGCTAAAAATTGCTCATCATCAGGGAAATACAAATCAAAACCACATTGAGATACCACATCACACCAGTCAGAGTGGCTAAAATTAACAACTCAGGAAACAACAGATGCTGGCAAGGATATGGAGAAATGGGAACGCTCTTTCACTGTTGGTGGGAATGCAAACTGGTGCAGCCATTCTGGAAAACAGTGTGGAGGTTCCTCAAAAAATTAGAAATAGAATTACCCTATGACCCAGCCATTGCATTAGTAGGAATTTTTCCAAAGGATTCAAGAGTGCTGATTCGAAGGGGCACATGCAGCCCAATGTTTTTATCAGCACTATCAACAATAGCCAAATTATAGAAAGATCCCCAATGTCCATCAACTGATGAATTGATTAAGAATATGTGGTATAGGGGTGTCTGGGTGGCTCAGTTGGTTAAGTGGCCGACTTCAGCTCAGGTCATGATCTCATGGTCTGTGAGTTCAAGCCCCACGTCGGGCTCTGTGCTGGCGGCTCAGAGCCTGGAACCTGCTTCAGATTCTGTATCTCCCTCTCTTTCTGCCCTTCCCCTGGTCATACTCTGTCTCTATGTCTCTAAAAAATAAATAAATTTAAAAAAATAATATGTGGTATATATATACAATGTAATACTACTAAGTGATGAAAAAAATGAAATTTTGCCATTTGCAAAAACGTGGATGGAACTGGAGGATATTATGCTAAGTGAAATAAGTCAGTCAGAGAAAGACAGATATCAAATTATTTCACCCATATGTGGAATTTGAGAAATTTAACAGATGACCATAGGGGAAGGGAAGGAAAAAATAAGATAAAAACAGAGAGGGAAGCAAACCATAGAGACTCTTAAATATAGAGAAAAAGCAAGGGTTGATGGGGGTGAGGATTGGGAGGGTGGGGAAAGTGGGTGATGGGCATTGAGGAGAGCACTCATTGTGATGAGCAGTGGGTGTTGTATGTAAGTGATGGAGCATGAGAATCTACTCCTAAAGCCAAGACTACATTGCATGTTGGATAACTTGAGAATAAATTTAAGACAATAAAAATGAAAACATTTGGAAGTAGAAATTGTGGATACGAATAACAAATTGTGCAATGTGTTAAAAAAAAAAAAAGATGTGGTGCATATACATCCAATGGAATACTACTCGGTGATGAAAAAGAATGAAATCTTGCCATTTGCAACAACGTGGATGGAACTGGAGGGTATTATGCTAAGTGAAATAAGTAAGTCAAAGAGACAAATATCATGATTTCACTTATATGTGGAATTTGAGATACTTAACAGATGACCATAGGGGAAAGGAATAAAAAATAAGATAAAAACAAACCATGAGAGACTCTTAAATACAGAGAAAACGCTGAGGGTTGATGGGGATGGGGGTTTGGGGGTTTGGGAAAGTGAGTGATGGACTTTGAGGAGGGGACTTGGAATGAGCACTGGTTGTTGTATGTAAGTGATGAGTCACTGAAATGTACTCCTGAAGCCAAGACTACACCTTGTGTTGTCTACCTTGAGAATAAACAAATTTTTTTTTAATTGGCTATGACACTGGTCACTAGCCAATTACTCTTAGCTTTGCTCTTCTGATGGCCTTTTTCAAAGACCGTTGGACAGTTTTTAGTGGTACTTTGACTTATTTCATATCACAATAAAAGAGGAAGATCATCTTCCATAGATAACTGCGCCTATTTCAAAGTACCAAGTTAACTACTTTCCAGGTCCAAGCAATCATAATGCATGGTATATATAAAATATTTTTCAGATTTTGGAAAGTAATTCAAGAGAAAAATTACATATTTTCTGAAGAGAAGAGGATTTCAAAATTAAATTCATTAATGTATTTATATTTCAATTTATTGTTAAGTCCTATATGAAAATCAACCAAGTTTTAAATTATGCTCCTGTTGAAATATGGTTACAAAGTTATGGTTTATTATTATTATTATTATTATTTTAACTTAAAATATAATTAACACACTGTGTTGTCTTACTTTCAGATGTAAAATGATTCAACAATTCCGTACATTATTCAGTGCTCATCATTATAAGTGTTTCCTTAATCCCCTTCACCTATTTTATCCCATTCATCTCCTCTCTGGCAACCACCAGTTTGTCCTCTGTATTTAACAGTCTGGTTTTTTGTTTGTCTCTTAGTATTATACTCTCTATACCCACCCATGTTGTAGCAAATGACAAGATTTCATTATTTTAAGGCTGTGCAATATTCCATTATATATATATATATTCCATTATATATGTATACATATATATATATATGGCTGTGTAACATTCCATTATATATATATAATATTATATAATATTATATTCTCTTTTTTATCCATTCTTCTATCAATAAACACATGTTGAATCCATATCTTGGCTATTGCAAATAATGCAATATCTTTTTGAATTAGTGTTTTCGTTTTCTTTGTGTAACTATTTAATAGGCGGTATCCTCTTTGACATCAGTCGTAGAAACATTTTACTAGATAGATCTCCTGAGGCAAGGTAAAGAAAAGCACAATTAAACTACTGGGACCACACCAAAATTAAAAGCACAGTGAAAGAAACTATCAAAGAAACAAAAACACAGCCCACTGTATTGGAGAAGATATTTACAAATGATACACCTGATAAGGGGTTAATATCCAAAATATATAAATAATTTATATAACTCCACACACACTCAAACAAATTCCTCAAATAATCCAATTAAAAATGGACAGAACACACAGGCATTTTTCAAAGAAGATGTACAAATGGATAACGGATACATGAAAAGATGCTCAACATCACTCATCAGGGAAATGCAAATCAAAACTATAATGAGGTCACCTCACACCTGTCAGAATGACGAAAATCAAAAACATAGGAAACAAGTGTTGGTGAGGATGTGGAGAAAAAGGAACACTCATGCACTGTTGGTGGGAATGCTATGTGATGTAGCTGCTATGGAAAATATGAAGATTCCTCAAAATATTAAAAATAGAATTCTCATATGATCCAGTAATTCCACTATTGGTTTATTTTTTTCTGATGACTACTGTTCCCATGATCATTTATCAATATCCATATTAGCACTAAACATACAAAATTAGCTTTTAGGAAAAAAATTAAAAATCACGTATCAATTTTATAGAATGAGAAAAGAAATCAAACAAAACTGACACCAAAATTTAAAGCCTCTAATAAGGGAAGCAAACGACCCTGATAAGAAATTAAATACATGGAAAATGGAGGTCATATTCTGCAGATATGCTGATGATTAACATGTGCTTCCCAAAGTAAACACACAGAGTATGTAGATACTCTATCATCCTGGAAAACAAATGACTAAGAAATTAATCTTATTTTTAGACAAATTTTAAGTACATATTAATATATTTTGAGTTCCATAATCCATATAGACATAATTACTCAGAACCAAGTAGTGTTTCATTCGAAACCACTTTAATTTCAATGTTATCATGCATTCTGATGTAATTATTTGTAGAGTAGAATCTATATAAAAAGTAACATCTGCTGGGGCACCTGGGTGGCTCACTCAATTAAGCATCTGTCTCTTGATTTCAGCTCGGGTCATGATCTTGTGGTTTGTGGAATTGAGCCCTGCATAGGGCTCTGCACTAACAAGGTGAAGTCTGCTTGGGACTGTCTCTCCCCCTCTCTCTCCGCCCCTCCCCTACTCTCTCTCTCTCCCAAAATAAATTATGCATTTAAAAAAAGTAAAATCTGTAGATAAAATGATTTTTTTAATTTAAATTAAGTCAAGCTTCCATTCAAACTTCTAAATGTCATGTCATAGTTCATCAACTGAAACATTTATGTCAAAAACCATATGTTTTAATCACATAAAATGAAAGAATAATAAAAATATTAGGTCTTTAAGTTTTTGTTATAAGCTGAATTTTTGTGTCCTCCTCTCACCAAATTCATATCTTGACTCCTTAATCCATGTTTTAGTGTTTGGAGATGGGGACTTGAGCAGGTAATTAGGGTTAGATAAGGTCATGAGGCTAGTGCCTTTATGATAGGTGTAGTAGTGTCCTTGTAAAAAGAAACATCTCCCACTTCCTGCACACACACACACACACACACACACACACACACACACTGAGGAAAAAACATGTGAGTATACCACAAAAAATGTGGTTATCTAAAAGCAAGAAGGAAGTCATAAAGAGAACTCTCACCAGGAATGGAATTGGCCACCACCATGATCTTAGACTTCCCAGCCTCAAGAAACATGACAAATAAATTTCTGTTGTTTAAAGCATCCAGTCCATGGTATTTTGTTATGACATCCCAAGTTGACTAATACAGTTTTCTAAGAAGTATGGAGGAAGAAGTAAACCAGAATGCCTTTTTTACTTAACTAATATCTAAGGGTTCCTATTTTTTTATCTCCACACTCTTTGGAGGGAATTTTTGTTTTGTTTTTTTATTAAATCAATTGTGAGTAGTTCTTTAAATTGTTGTTCTAAGAAAAGCCACTAATACTATTTTATTATTCCATGAGAAACTCGGTGGCTTGGTGTGGTATGAACAAAAGTCATACTTAAAAAATAGTATTGGATACAAGTACCTTTAGGAAGCAATGGCATAATCAATTTTAATTGCTGTTTTCAGATACTATACTACTTTAACGTATAATATATGTTTAATCCTTAAGCCCTGAGGCTTGATATCTTAGAAAACTAAAGCTGGAAGATGTAGAGTAGTTTGTGAAACCATAGAACTAATATATGAGAATCAGGAATGAAATTTAAGTTATACAAAACTTGATTTTCCTTACATCAAGAAACATTACCTCTTAAACCATGCAGACTATTTTTTAGTGCTCAGTCTTACAGTTGAGAGATCCTGTGAGACAATATCTTTGTCTTCTCTGAAATTAACACTAGACTTAAGGTGCTTTGAATGAATACTTTTAAAAGTTTTGTTGTATTGATTCTCAATGATCCTGACTTGACATTGTCTGAGGTAGTTACAGATGCCATTTAATGTAGTAGTTAAGAATTAAGACTGATGTAGACCTAGGTTCAAATATCAAGTCTATATTTATTTAAATAATATTTCAATTACTTAATTCACATCTGCAAAAAGTACATAATAATAGTATATAACTCAGAATTGTTGTAAGGATTAAGAGAGGCAATATAAATTATTTAGAAAAGTGTTTATTAGGACATAGTGCTATGTAAAGACTAGTCGTTGTTATTATTACAAAGTATATAAATGGTATTTCTTCCTGCTTCAGAAGAAAAGAAGATACCTATGTAGTTTAAAAATAGATGGATTTGGGGTGATATATGATGACAATGGATTAGGACCCTAGGCTTGTCTCATCCCTGAAACACAACTAGATAACTATTGAATCATTCTGAATACCTCAGAAATCAACCTGAGGACTGACAGAACAGAATACACAACTAGAAGGAGAGACGAGGCCACATCAAGGAAAGTAAGAAGTGCAGAGAGCTGGTTTGGGAGAGAAAAAGATCATGAGCACTGCAAATGGGAGTGAGCTATGGTGAAGGGTGAGAGAGAGAGGAACACACAGGGAAATGCACGAGGAGAACATTGTCCCAAAGTCATTGGCTAATAAAATGAGAGGGGCTGATTTTCCTGAGTTCTTGTAACCAGTGGGGCTTAAAGACTAGAATTTAAAGGTCAGCAGGCATGGCTGTGATAGAGCCCTGAGGGTGCTGCTCTACTCCTGGAGAGAAGGAAGGCAAAAACCTGGGGGCAGATGGCATGGAAACAGCGATCTGAAGAATGTCTGGAACACAAGGGTGGAGATCATTCTCTCTTCACAGTGGTGCCTCTCTGTGGACAAAGGAGTTGGCTGGCACCATTTCCTTCCCCTGCCCAAAGACTTAGACAAAATATCAAGATGGAGGAATTCATTCTACATGGAAGAACAAGATAAAGTCATGGCCAGAGATTTAAGTGAAACAGATATAAGCAACTTATCTGATGGAGAATGTAACACAACAATCAAAAGGATATTCGCTGGGCTTGAGTAAAGAATGGAAAACTTCATGAAGACCTTACTGCAGAGATGAGTTAAGTGTCTGGGGAGCCTAGGTGGCTCAGTCGGTTAAGGGACCAATCTCTGATTTCGGCTCAGGTAATGATCTCATGGCTTGTGAGATCGAGCCCCATGTTGGGCTCTAAGCTGACGGCATAGAGCCTGCTTAGGATTCTCTCCATGCCTCCTTCTCTACCCCTCCCCTGCTCTCTCTCTTTGTCTCTGTCTCTCTCTCTCAAAACAAAGAAATAAAATTTAAAAAAAAGGTTAAACAGTCAGAAATGAAAAATGCAATAACTGAATTTGGAAACAGGATTGATGCAATGAACACAAGACTGGAATAAGCATAGGAATGAATAAGTGATATAGAAGACGAAAAAAAAATTGAAAATAATGAAGTTAAACGAAAGACAGCAGAATTACAGAACACAAGAATAAACTTAGGGAACTAAGTGACTCCATGAACTGTAACACCATTTGTATTATAGGAATCCAAGAAGAAGAGAGAGAAAAGGGGGCTGAGAATTTACTTGAGGAAATAACGGCTGAAAAGTTCCCAAATCTGGGGAAGGAAACAGATACCCAGATCCAGGAGGCACAGAGAAATCCCATCAAAATCAGCAAAATCAGGCCAATACCAAGACATATTGCGGTTAAACTTGCAAAATATACCAATAAAGAAAATATCTTCAAAGCAGCAAGACAAAATAAAAAATCTCAAACGATCTAACTATACACCTAAAGGAGCTAGAAGAAGAACAACAAATGAAGCCTAAAACCAGCAGAAGAAAGGAAATCATAAGGATTAGAGCAGAAATAAATGATGCATGATCCCCGATGTTTATAGCATCATTATTAAGAATAGCCAAATTATGGAAAAAGCCCAAATGTCCATCAGCTGATAAATGGATAAAGAATATGTGATATACCTATACAATAGAATATGAGCCACAAAAAAGAATAAAATCTTGCTATTAACAATAATGTGATGAAGCTAAGAGTATTATTCTAAGGAAAATAGGTCAGTCAGAGAAAGACAGATACCATATGATTCCACACATATGTGTCATTTAAAAAATAAAGCAAACATAGAGTAAAAAACGAGAGGCAAACCAAGAAACAGACTTAACTATAGAGAACAAACTTATGGTTACCAGAGAGGAGGTTTGTGGGAGGATAGGTTAAATAGGTGATGGGGATTAAGGAGTGCACTTTTTGTGAAGAGCAGGAGGTGTTATACAGAAGGGTTGAGTCACTATATTGTACACCTGAAACTAATAATACACTGTATGCTAACTGAATTTAAATAAAATCTTAAAGAAGAAAAATAGATGGATATTAAATAATGAGTGACTATTTTAGTCTGAAATATTTAGACTGGTTGGGGAATTCACAGTCTTGTTAATATGAAGAATACATGGTTATGCAATTGATGTCTTTACTCTAATTTAGTTATTTCAAGAAATAAGAAAAGAAATTTTGTTTCACTATTTTACTTCCAGGATATCAGGCAATGCCTGGTATATATGTATTTTTTAAATGGATTTTGTCAAAATGATTTTTTTACATGTAGACAATACAGATTTTTAAATATGTAGTTATGTGTGTAGTCTGGGGAAGGTAATTTGAAAATCATTACATTTTTCAGAATACTTGGATTTAAAAACTGGCGCTGCTCTTTGCTTTGTGTCTTTTATTAACCAAGTGGTTTCACTCTAAGCCTCAGTTTCCCTATCTATAAGGTAGAAATGATATCTATATGTATTAGCCATGTTTCTATGTTCTGTATTGACTATTTGACATCTAATTATCCCTAAGCTCTTCATAAATCTGCTGAGTCACAGGGCAAGCCTGATGACCAATGTTGTTTATGTCTTCACCGCAAGGTAGCTTTCACAGAGCAAGAAAGTTGTATTACAAATCTCCGGCTAGCAATCTTGACTGCCTGCTTCCCCTTATTACCCAATAATGGATATCTCTACCTAGGTACTTCCTGCCACCATAGTCATAAAGGCAGAGTCCCAGTTCCTATTTATCTGCTTACTGACTCTTTTTATGTTATAGGCTTTGAGTGGTCCTTTATGACCTGCTGTGCTTTTCATTTCTGGGGGAACTGTTTTAATATTCTTCCAATGGCTTTATCCCCTCTATGCCATCACTCAGTCACCATTATAAATTAAGACCCAGGAGCAATATACCTATCATCTGTTGTAAACATATCCCAAGTGTATATTTAACAACTAATAGAGAACTAAAAGCAGTCAATAAATGGTAAATACCTGTGTAAATATAAGTTGCTCTACAAACACTTGTTGAACTAAGTCCACAATCAAGAATATATATTCCAACCTCTTCACATATATCAAATAAAATGAATTGTTTCTGAGTATTCATTATGCATATATTTTTAAGCATGTGTTTAAACATCTTCAGTTTTATGATAGCAATCATCTGTTACTAATAGTTTAATAGTATTTATTGTATTATATTTTTTAAAATTCAGGTTATTAAATTACAATTTATATATATTAAATCTCGCTCTTTTTAGATGTACAGTTTTAAGAATTTTGACAAACACATATTAATGTAAACCGTATCACAGTAAAGACATAGAACATTTCCAATACCACAAAATGTTCTCTCTGCTACTTTCTAGTCAGACCTCTGTTCCATCCCAACCTCCATCCCCAGCCCCTGACAAGGACTGCTCTGCCTCTGAGAATAGAGTTTTTGTGTCCCAGATTTCTTTTGGAGAGTTTAGTATCTCTTTAATTCAGACCACTTTGCCCCATTTGCCCTGTTTTCCCTGTGACATCAACTCTGAGGGTTCCAAGAAAACAAATGCTTTAGATTATCTGACATTTTCTTATATATTTATTGTGGTAGCAATGTTCCTTCTGTTTTATACATCCTTTATGTAAATCGAATTATATTGCCTTTCTGTATATATATTCCCATGCAAGTAAATTAGAATGTAATTCCAATACATCATTTAATATTCTGAAAGTAACTGTAATAATCCAACTTTTTTTCTTTACCTACGTTGTTTGATTTTATTATGCCCTCCAAGTCCAAATTTTCTTCCAACTTTGTTTACATATTGATCATATTTGTCACTCTCTTTTTTCCTTTACAGATTTGTAGATTTGGTATTCAAGGTTTAAATACACTGTATGAAAACATCAATTACCCTAAAGGTTTCAATCTTAAAAAGAATATCTATCAAAACTTTAAAAACCTTTAGAGGACTCTGGGTTGCTCAGTCAGATAAGTGTTCAACTTCAGCTCAGGTCATGATCTCGTGGTTTACAAGTTCAAGACCGCTGCCAGGGCTCTGTGCTGACAGCTCAGGGCCTGGAGGCTGCTTCAGATTCTGTGTCTCCCTCTCTCTCTTTTCCTTCCCCACTCGCAGTCTGTCTCTCTCTCAAAAATAAATAAACAGAGGCGCCTGGGTGACTCAGTTGGTTAAGCGGCCGACTTCGGCTCAGGTCATGATCCCACAGTTTGTGAGTTCGAGCCCCACGTCGGGCTCGGTGCTGATGGCTCGGAGCCTGGAGCCTGCTTCGGATTCTGTGTCTCCCTCTCTCTCTGCCCTTCCCCTGCTCACACTCTGTCTCTATGTCTCTCAAAAATAAATAAAAACTTAAAAAAATAAAAAATAAATAAATAAATAAATAAACATTAAAAAACTTTAAAAACCTTTAAGATATCAGTCTCTCTGAGTGAATTTTCAAAGAAAGAGAAAGAAGAAGACAGGAGAGGGAGAGAGAGAGTGACAGAAAGAAAAAGAGAGAGAGAGAGATTGTAGCCAAAGATACCTACTCATAAGGAAATATATGAAAATTTTGGTTATTTATTTATTTTTTTGATACTGCAATTAGATGAGTTTAAACTTTTTGGAAATTTATGAAACTTGTTATGCTTGTTTTAATGTCCATTTTGAGATTTGCAATGGATATGTTCTACTCCTTAGAAGAATATTCTATTTTCCTTTTTTATAGTCAATTGGACCTGGCTTATAATTTAGAACAGTATTTCACCATAACAAAAGTACCAAGAAAATTACCATATTAAATCACTTCTACTCTGCAATGAATCTTGTTGTAAGCTTCTGAATATAAACTCCATTAATTCAGGTGGTGAAGCAAAGTAACTTAGAAAGGTGTTTTCCTTCAGCAAATGATAGAATTATTTGGCAAACTGACTACCTTCTTAACATATAACCATATGGTTCTCTTTTATAAAGAATAGGATGTCTTTATTATCTCTTCATTATCTATTTATCATTAATCAAGGCTCCGATATCACATTCCAAACATAAACTCTCCATATGCTTTCTGAATATTTTTTAGGATTATCAGTCATCATGGGTATTAATTGAGCACTTAATGCATATTATCCATATGCGTTAATCTCTGGATTTAATTTCTATTTTGTTTTCCTGATAGGAAAAATTTAAAACATAATTTTTTGAAGGCTAATTTAAATCACATGACATGAAAGGAAGAAATCTGTATTTCCTTCTGGAAATCTGAAATTCTAGAACAAATAGTAAATCTAGATGTTCTAATCATTTTCCTTTTCTCTAAAAAAAATTTTAAATCATTGCCCATCAGTATATCTTTAATTTATTTAATGTCTTCCTTGAAAGTTATTCAAAATTTTCATCTTTAGGTATACATGAAATGTGGAAAATACATGCTCAGCTATGAAATATGAAATGTCCCCTAATTTGTGATGGTGTTGTAGGACCATTCATTTAAAACTGCTGATGTAAGCACATCTCTATGTTTGCCTAACAGGGGTTACAACACGATTTGGCTAAAATGGTCTCCTGACAATAAATTCAGGACATAAAAAGTATCATATACTTATGAACTGTAAACACATTTTATGGTGAAACAATTGTACAAGTCATCTCTTCATTAGGCTTCAGGTTTTATTTTTATATCTAAAAGAAAGTTTGGACTTGATTATCTCTTTAGGAACCTTCTAGCCCTAAGAGCCCTTAGAGTTAATATAAGAACTTAATTATGTGAGTCTGTAAAATTGTGAATAACTCATTAACTTGCTGATTATCCCTTATTGCTATAGATACATACTTGATTTTTAGACAGGATGTGTGGTGACAACAACTGCAAGTACTCCACCTGCCATCCCTCAATATTATAAAAAAACACCGAATTTAGGCTAGTAGCATTCCCACAGGAAATAGAGAATCCTGTATTTCACTTTTCTGATCACTGCAGGCAAAGGAGGTATATCTTATGTCTGTAAAAGACACATATTTACTTCAAGGCAGAACCAAAACCCTGCTTATAGGATATTGTTTATTTTCTTCAACATGCACTTTGTGCTATTTCTGATTAAAAGAAAGAAATAATGTTTTACCTTAAGATATGTGCATATTTAGTAAGCCAAGTAAGAAAAGACCTACTAGGCTAAGAATTTCCATGGCTTGGTATATTGAAAATGAAATCATCATTGAAGAATCTGAGTAATAGGGAATACTAATACCCATCCAATTGAAGCAAACTGGGGTTTTGGGAGTTACTATTTGCTATGGTTTGAATGTATGTGTTCCCCAAAAACCATAAACTGAAACCCTAATGCCCAATGTGATGGCATTAGGAGATGAAGGCTTTAGGAGTTACTTAAGTTATAGAGTGAAGCACTTGTGAATGGGATTAGTGCCCTTATAAAAGAGACTCCTTCCACCAAACTTCCTTCATCATGTGAGGGCAAAATGAAAGGTCTGTGTCCTGCAATACAGCCTCTATCAAATCATACTCACATCCCAATTTCAGATTTCAGCCTCCAGAGGTGTGAGCAATACAATTCTGTTGTATTACTCCTCCAAACTACGTCTCCACATTTCCTATCTTCTTCAATGTGGCTGCTTCTCTCCTTTTACTTGTGGAGTTTGTTCTTTCAGTCTTGTTGGTTTCTGGGGTGTTTAGAATGATTTGATAGTTATCTAGTTGTGTTTGCAGGACTAGATGAGCCTAGGGTCCTCCTACTCTACTGCTATCTTAGCTCTCTCCATTTTTTTTTTTTGTTTGTTTATAAGCCACCTAGTATATGGTAGCCTGAATTGCCTAAGACAGTATTAAAAGTTCAAAGTCCAAACTGTAGGACTCAGGATCCAGATATGGAGATTTTTTTTACCTCTGGAAAGTGGCAGAAATCAAGAATGGAGGTAGTGTTTCTGACTAAAATACTTGAAGAAAGGGGTTCTTTGAACCTATGAGTACAAAATTGAAGCAGCAAAGCCACAATTGAAATGAAGAAAATATCCATGGGAAAAGCTTTCTTTGAGAAAGCCTATATTATTAGGAACTTGAGGGGATATTCAGGTTAGCTAGGAGTTTCATTTTTGTCCTTATCCCATTATACTTTTGATATTAAATTTTCCTATCTCTATGCTAAAGAACGTGAAATAAGTCCACACATTTTGGTACATTAGTCTTGTATAGGTTGCAGGATCATTGTAGCAGAAAAGAGGAAGCATGTTGTACTACATTCCATCTAAGATCCATCTGGAAAGAGTAATTTACCCATGAGGTTGTTGCATGAAATTAAATGTGATAAAGTATGTCAATTATGTTAAGTAACTCTGGCTAATACTAGTTTTGAGACTCAACGAGTGATAATTAAATCAACATAAGTTGACTAAGGTTTCTTCTTTAAGAATGGAAAAAGTAGCCATTGAATTATTATGCATTACATTTTCTTAAGGATAGATATACTAAATGACCTTTGTGTTGACCAGAATTAGCAACCATAGTAAATCTTTATCATTGTTGTTGACTGCTGACAAAATCACTATATTCGGGAATGTTCCACCTTATGCTGCAGAATTTTTTCTCATTATAAAGACTTATTTTTTTTCAAATTGTATTATATTTTAGTTAACATATAGTGTAACATTGGTTTCAGGAGTACAATGAAGTTATTCATCATTTACATATTCATTACAAAGACTCAAAATGCCAGATATTTAACTTTGCAGATTCCATTCCAATGAGGGTGCAAGGATATGACCTAATAATTACAAATTTCTGAAAGCACTGTTTCAATTTTGAATAAGAAACAACTGGCTAGAAGAGGTGGGGAAAGTGCATAACTGATTGTAATGACAATAAAGTATTGGCAGTAGATACATCCAATTTCTAGAGGCTGAATGGCATTAGGTCTAGCAGTAGCATTAGTCAGTGTTCTTGTTAGTGGCTGTAGCAAACTGTGGTATCTGGAAACAGGAGCAATAACTATGTTGACTTTAGAAACCTAACACTGTGGTATTATTTGGAACATATTTTATGGCACATAGACTCTAAGCTTGGTTATTCTGTCTTCCTAGAAATCCTTTGATCTTTCAAATATCCTCAAGAGATATTCTCTGCTTAAATAATCAAGGGTTGCTTCCATTGTTTAAACCTAAAAACCCAATTGACACACAATAATCAAGAAATAGAATCATCAGATCTTATTGTGTACATACCATATTGCTAACTATACAGCTATTTATGTATGACTCATGGTAAATTGAACCCTATAATATAAATAATAATTGTAGCTCTGTCGTTAACCATTCTTCACAGTCTTTCTTTGGAAATGATCTACATGAACTGTATGTAAGATTACACATAATAAACTATAATAAATGAAACCCATAATGTTAGTAAATTTTTTAGATGTAATGCTGTTAAGGCTTTTTAGATATCACAGCTTCTCTTTCTCTTCCTTTTGTCTCTCCACAGATGGGGATCCCTTCCCTCTGTGCCTACGCCACCCATTTTATCTCTCTCAGTTTTCAATCCCACACCTATGGCCTGCCAAGTTGTCCTTGTGGGCCCCTGGAGACATCTCTGTCCTCTGCAGCCCAGACTCTTGGAACTCAAAGTTCTCAGCCCTCAACACTGCTGTGTTTTAGGGATGAGGGAACTTTGGGTTCCCTTAATTCTCCACCATGTTGACTGCTCTCTTCTACCAGACATTTAAAGAAGTATTAATACTTATTCTTCTCAAACTGTTCCAAAAATTAGACATGAAAAGAAAACTTCAAAACTCGTTCTACAAGACCAGCATTACTTTGACACAGACCCCACTAGAAAACGAGAATTACAGGCCAATATCCCTGAAAATCATGGATGCAAAAATTATCAAGACACTAGGAAATCAAATCAAACAGTACATTAAAATTATTATTTACCACAATCGAGAGGGATTTTTTATTGGCATGCAGGGTTGGTTCGTTATTTGCAAATCAATGTGATACACCACATTAATAAAAGAAAGGATAAGAACCATATGATCCTTCCAACAGATGCAGAAAAAGCATTTGAGAAATACAACATCTATTCTTGATAAAAACCTTCAAAAAGTAGGGATAGATTGAACATACCATAACATCATAAAGGTAATATATGAAAGTCTCGCAACTAATATAATCAGTGGGGAAAACCTGACAGCTCTCCTCTATGGTCCAGAAATAGACAGGGATGCTCACTCTCACCATTACTATTTAACATAGTACTGGAATTCTTGTCATAAGCAAACAGACAACAACAAGAAATAAAAGGCAACCTTGGGGCGCCTGGGAAACTCAGTTGGTTAAGCATCTGACTCTTGATTTTGGCTCAGGTCACAATCTCATTGTTTGTGAAATCAAGCCTTGTCTTGGGCTTTGTGCTGACAGAGCAGTGCCTGCTTGAGATTCGCTCTCTTCCTATCTCTCTGTCCCTCTCCCACTCGTGCTCACTCGCTCTCTCCCTCTCCCTCTCTCCCTCTCTCTTTCTCTCTCTCAAAAATAAGTAAGTAAACTTAAAAAAAAAGAAATACAAGACATCCAAATTGGTAAAAAATAAATCAAAGAGTGGAAGTATTTGCAGACAACATGATACTCTATATAGAAAACCAAAGACTCCACCAAAAATTACTAGAACTAATCCATGAATTCAGCAAGCTTGTAGGATAGATAATCAACATACAGAAATCTGTTACATTTGTATATACCACTAATTAAGCAGCAGAAAAAGAAATAAAATAATCGATCCCATTTACAATTGCCAAAAACACTAAGATACCTAGGAATAAACCTAATCGAAGAGGTAAAAAATCTGTACTCTGGAAACTCTAGAACACTTATGAAATAAATTGAAGAGGACACAAATAAATGGAAAGATATTCCATGCTTATGGATTGGAAGAACAAAAATTGTTAAAATGCCATACTACCCAAAGCAATCTACATTTAATGCAAATTACCATGAGCATTCTCCACGGAGCTAGACAAACAATCCTAAAATTTGCATCCAACTAGAAAAGACCCTGAATAGCCAAAGTAATCCTGAAAAAAAGAAGCAAATCTGGAGGCATACCATTTACAGATGTCAAGCTATATTACAAAGATGTGGTCATCAAGGCAGTGTGGTACTGGCACCAAAACGGACACATAGTTCAATGGAGAAGAACAGAAAACCCAGAAATGGACCCACAACTATACAATCAACTAATCCTCAATGAAGGAGGAAAGAATATCCAATGGACAAAAGACATTTTATTCATGAAATAGTGCTCGGAAAACTGGACAGCAACATGCAGAAGAATGAAATTGGAACACTTTCTTACATCATACACAAAAATAAATTCGAAATGGATGAAAAACCTAAATGTGGACAGGAAATCATTAACATCTTAGAGAAGAACACAGGCAGCAACCTCTTAGACCTGGGCCGCAGCAACTTCTTACTAGACATTTCACCAGAGACCAGAGAAATAAAAGCAAAAATGAATTATTGGGACTTCACCAAGATAAAAAGGCTTCTTCACAGTGAAGTAAAAAAAATGGACAAAACTAAAAGGAAGCCTACATAATGGGAGAAGATAATTGCAAATGACATAACCGATTAAAGGTTAGTATCTAAAAATCTATAAAGAATTTATCAAATCCGACACCTATAAAACAAATAATCCAGTTAAGAAATGGGCAGAAGTCATGTACAGACATGTTTCCAAAGAAGACATCCGAAGGTTAACAGACAAGGGAAAGATGCTCAACATCACTCATCATGAGGGAAATACAAATCAAAACCACAGTGAGATATCACCTCTAACCTGTCAGAATGGCTGAAATTAACATTCAAGAAACAAGTGCTAGCATGAATATGGAGAAGGGGAGACATCTTGCACTGTTAGTGGGAATGCAATGGACATTTGCACTGTTAGCGGGAATACAAACTGGTGCAGTCACTCTGGAAAACATTATGGAGGTTCCTCAAAGTGTAAGATCCAGTAATTTCACTACTAGATATTTACCAAAAGATATAAAAATACAGATAAGAAGGTGTAAATGCACACCAATAATTATAGCAGAATCATCAACAATAGCCACTCTATGGAAAGACCCCAAATGTCCATTGATGAATGGGTTAAGAAGATGTGGTATATATACACAATTGAATAGCACTCAGTAATCAAAAAGAATTAAATCTTTCCATTTGCAATGACATGGATGTAACTAGCATGTATTATGCTAAGTGAAATTATTCAGTTAAAGAAAGACAAATACCATATGATTTCACTTATATATGAAATTTAAGAAATAATACAGATGAATATATGGGAAGGGGAAAAAGAAAGATAGAGGGAAAGAAACCATAAACGACTCTTAACAATAGAGAAAAAACTGAGGGCTGATGGAGGGAAAGTGAGGATACAGGCTAGGATAAGTGATGGCATTTGTTGTTATGAGCACTGGATGTCGTATGTAAGTGATGAATCACTGAATTTTACTCCTAAAACCAGTATTTTACTCTATGTTAACTAGAGTAGAATTTAACTAACTAGAATTTAAGTAAAACTTAGAAAAGAAAAAAAGCAAAATAAATTTGAGAGAACAGCATGTTTCATTCAACAAATAAACTTTCTTCATTACAAGTATGCATAAAACACTATTGAAAAGACATCCCACTTGTTCATCTACAAACTGCATAATCACTTTCATTGCAACCTTTTAAATTATTTTTTTTAAAAAATCAGGTAACATATAATTAAACTATTATATTCTTAATATCTAATTTTTCTCTAATTTTACATCCTTTCCATTTCCTTTTCATTTCCAAGCAGTGAAACTTGTTCCATGTTTGCAACTTTGGGCTCCTCAAGACAAACCTAATTTCAGTTCTTTACTTCCCATTGACCAATAAAATAGAATACGACAAAGTCCACTCAGTTTGGTAAGTTCTTCATTACATATTTATTAGCCAAACTTATGCTCATTCCTTGAGCATATAACAAAATATTTTTATCTGACATTATAAGTTCTTTTTAAACAAAGTGGTCCTCTAATTGGCATCATTCTACTTTTTTTCCCCCCATCATTTTGATGCCATTAAAGAAGACAGTGGCATATACCACACATACCTACTAAAATATGAAGCCATTGAATGCCCCCCCAAATTTTATGTCAGTCCTCAATATTCCAAATCTCCATAATCTGTAGCATTAAAAAATCTCAGTGATGTTTCATAATATACTAATATTTCCCTCTATCTTACCATATGTTACTCAAGTAATTTAACATAATAAATTAAGATGGTAAACCTGCAGATAGCATAGATATATGTGACTGCATCTATAAGTGTATTGGTCCATTGTTTATATGATATGCCTTGAAAAATTTCTTATCTGTGTCACAAAATTCTTCACTGGCCTACTGGAAGGTCTATAATTGCCATAACTATTCATACCTTGAAACTAAGTCATTAATATTCCCCATTGAATGTGAAAATAGCATGTAGGCTTTATCATTCACCTAAACTTCAATTTGAATGTATACATCAGATTAGTAATGAAGAACACAAAATCCTTCAGTAGCCCAGGGAACTTATATTTCTAGGGAATAGTGAAGTATGTGGGCACTTTGGAGATATTTAGTTATTTCATAGTAAGTTAATGGCAATGAAGAGCAAAAATTCTTAGGTATGGGATGGTATCTTCTCTTCACTTTTTTTTTTTTTTTTTACTTTTTTTATATTCTCTTTTCCTGGAATTTGTGAGGTCCTTTGTATATATGGGGATGTGCATATGTTTATATACAATCATGTCACACAGATGACTTTTGACTGCATGCAAAAAATTTAGATTATCTCTACTGTGAGCAACCTGAACACCAACCTTAATTTCAAAATAGTGTTGATGTTTTTATATACTCTTTCATTAAGAATTTGGTTAACTTTGCTGAAATTTTACAGGGAGAACTAGGATTAGCAAGTGAGAGTTAATAATAATACAAATATCTAATATTTATTGAGTGGTTACCATGTTTAAGTCCTGACCTTAGCATTTGTACGTTAGCTTACTGAATTGTCACAACTCTAGGAGGTAATGCTATAATTATTCCTGTTTTGTATACGAGGAGCTGAGTTCACTGGGAATTATTAACATGTCTGATTTGTGTGAGTTAATATTCATAATTAGGCTTTTCTTATTCTAGGACCAAAGCACTTAATAAATATGTTATGCAGTCCAACTTCAGTTCAACATAGAAGAATTGACTTGTACTCAGAACAGTTCAAAGAAGTCCAAAGAGAGATCATGGCCCTTATTACTTAAAATGTTAGAATGAGATTTAATGGCCACTTGACAGAGGTGTAATGGCAATTAGAGCATTGTGCATGTGGTTGTCTTCTCCAAGTTTTGACATTCTTATGTACTGGACATAAAGTTAGGTCTTGCATAAAGGAAAAAGCAAAAGAAGAGACTGAAAAAGAACAAAGGATTCAGAAGTTATTTATTGACTTTTTTTCTATGTAAGCTTTTTTTTTTTTTTTTGAACTGCTTTGTTGGAAATTCTCAGAATTCAAATTTGAGTGGGAAAATTAGTCTCCTCTAGAGCCAAATATACTGTGATTAAGTGATATCCATCATTCAGTTTTATCTGAGCTATCACTACCTTTTGTTGTTTTTTGAGTATAGTTGACACATAATATTACATTAGTTTCTGAGGTACAAAGAAGTGATTTGATAAGATTATACATTATGCTATGTTCTTCAGAAGTGTAGCTACCATTGGGCCCTATATATTGCTACCACAATATTCCTTAGCCATGCCTATTATTCCTGTGACTTATTCATCCCATCATTGGAAGCCTGTGTCTTCCATTCCCCTTCACTCATTTTGCCCAACCCTGACCCCTCTCCCCTCTGACAACCGTCATTTCCTTCTCTGTATTCATATGTGTGATTCTGATTTTTGATTAATTTTTTATTCCACTTGTGAGTGAAATCATATGGTGTTTGTCTTTCTCAATCTTTTTTCACTTAGCATTACCCCTTAATTAAAAAAGCACTTGACAAAATTCAACATCCATTCATGATAAAAATTCTCAACGAAGTGGGATTAGAAGGACATATCTCAAGATAATAAAGGTCACATATGGAAAACCTATAGCTAACACCAGACTCAATGAGGAAAAACTGAATGTGTTTTCTCTAAGATCAGGAAACAAAACAAGAATGCCCACTCTCTACACTTTTATTCGACATAGTACTGGATGTCCTAGCCACAGCAATCAGATAGAAAATGAAATAAGAAGCATCCATATTGGTAAAGAAGAAATTAAACTGTCACTGTTTGTAAGCAACATGATAATATAAATAGAAAATCCTAAAAACTCTACAAAAAAACTGCTAGGAATAATAAATGAATTCAATAAGGTTGCATAGCACAAAATTAATACCCAGAAATCAGTAGTTTTTCCATACACTGATAATGAAGTATCAGAAACAGAAACTAAGAAAACAACACCATTTGCATTGCACCAAAAATAATAATTGTTGAGGAATAAACTTAACCAGAGAGGTGAAAAACCTGTATTCTGAAAGCTATAAAACATTGATGAAAGAAATTGAAGATGACACAAACAAAAGGAAAGATATTCTATATTCATGGATTGGAATAATCAATATTGTTAAAATGTCCATATTGCCCAAAGCAATCTACAGATTGAAAGTAATCTTAACAAAACACCAACAGAGTTTTTCACAAAACTAGAGTAAATAATCCCCAAATTTATATGGAACCTCAAAAGACCCTGGATAGCCAAAGCAATCTTGAGAAGGAAGAATAAAGCTGGAGGTATCACAATTCCAGATTTAAGGATATACTTCAAAGCTATAGAAATCAAAACAGTATGATGCTGACACAAAAACTGACACATAGAGCAATGGAGGAGAATACAGAGCCCAGACATAAACCGATGCTTACATGGCCAATTAACTTATGATAAAGGAGACAATAATATACAATGGGGAGAAGACAATCTTGTCAATAAACGGTGCTGAGAACACTAGACAGCTACATGTTAAAGAGTGAAACTGGATGACCTTTCAAAACCATATACAAAAATAAGCCCGAAATGGATTAAAGACCTAAATGTGGGACCCGAAGCAACAAAATCCTAAGAGAGAGCAAAGCAGTAATTTCTGTGACAACAGTGGTAGCAACATTTTTCTAGATGTGTCTCCTAAGACAAGGGAAACAAAAGCAAAAATCAACTATTGGGAGTTCATCAAAACCAAAAGCTATTTCATAGCAAAGGAAATCATTAACAAAACAAAGACAGCCTACTGAATGGGAGAAGATGTTTACAAATGATATATCCAATTAGGGGTTACCATCACTACTTTTTAATGTTGATAATAAAAAATGATTAAATGAACAGTGCTAGATGAGTCAGAGCATAAAACAGTTTCATGTGAGCTATTATATCTTTTGATAACACTCATATCCTGGGTGCCAGACCTTTAAATATAAAGAATATGAGGTATTTATTTGCAAAAAAAAATAATTTTTGCATTAAAACTTAAATCTGTAAGTGTATATTTTCTTACTACTGGAAAAGGATTAGATCACATGGGTAATTCAATTCCAATAGGCATCTCTATGGGATACTGATACTGATGTTTTATTTAGCAGTCACTGTGTTGAAAACATTAATAGGCTATAATGAATTAACAAACTAATGATTATATGCTTGTAATGATTGGTTTCTTAGCTATGAGAGCCTAAATGTATTTTAAAAGTTTAATGCTTCCAAAAAAGTCCTGTGTATGCAAAAAAAACTTATAGCAAAATAAACAATAGCTTTTATCTCTTTAATTGTGGAAACAAATGTAAAAACAAAAATCTTATTTCATAATCTTATCATGAAAAACAGGTAATATTTTATTCTTAATTTTATCCACAGATTTAGTGGGTTATTATTCTGTATATATGGCATAAGTTTATTTATACAGACATATGAATCAAAACATTTGGTCATATCAGCAAAAAATATTAGACTGTTTAAGAAGGATCATTCATAATAATGCATTCATTTATTATTACGTGTTGTATATTAGGACTTAGGTAAGCAATGACGATTGTGTTGGAAATACCACTTTTGAAACAGGGAGCTTATTAAACTCAATTCAAAGACATACTTAAAATAGCCTTATCATGAAAGAAAGAAGAAAATCCTAGTTATAACAGAATATCAACTCTTACTCAAACCCAGTAATGATACTTTGGGCATTATAGCGCTTTAACCTCTCACTCAAACTTACATTTGGTGATAAATATATCATTTTATAGAATGACAAAGATATGAAAGTCTGACGTTCCAATATAGATGTTATAAACAATTACGAAATGTATATTTTAGCAAAAAAAAAAAGTGGAATGCAAATACTCATGAACAGCACAAATGATAACATTCTTCAACTTTTTTTACTAGGTGATAGCAATAGTATTACAATTATTTAAAATTAAGAACTTAAAAAACGATATTTTAAAAGTATTGGGTTAACTGGGTACATTTTTTAATTAGCAGATTTTTTTGGTGTAGACTTAGTTTATTATTTAATAAAGAAAAATATACGTGTGTGTCAAAATTAATGTTTAGGTCAAAACAAATATCTGGACAAAAGAAGGAATCCAAACCTCATTGGATTACTTACAAGTATATGAGAAATAAAAGAGCTAAAAATGAATATTTAATTAAGAATGTTCAGATAAATTAATTGCTCACTATTTAAGAATTTTAAATGTGAAATATGGTAAAGTGAATAAATTCAAGACTGCTTTCCAAATTCAAATTCTAACAGGTAAAAGAAATGGAAAAACAATCGTTAAATATATACAGTAGAAAATAGACATCAATCTTTTGTAAGAGAAACAACTGCCACTAAAGAAACACAATGGTAAACAGTCACAACCACAACAACAATGAATTAAATATGTGTAAAGTATTTGGAAAACTAAAACAATGCATTAACTTATGGCATATCTCTGAGTACCCTAAACCACATTTACCTATTGTACAGAATAAAACATATGGTGATACATTTTATAAAAGCTCTTGCAACAGTGTTTCTAAATAAGCAAAACAGCTGTTCCTGTAATTGCAAAACAGCTACTTTTTACTAATTTGGGACAAGAGTTCATAGATAGGCAACAGCTGCAGTTTTGTCGGCTGTATCCTAATGTTCCACACACCTCTGTTCAAGAAAATGGAAGCACAGACTGTCTTCTTTTATTGCAGTGTCCTCTCCTTTCAAATAAATACCCTGAAGGTCATTAGTAATGATGTTTTACCAAGGGCTTTTTTCACTCAGGAAAAGGAGAATGGCAGACACAAGATCTCTAGAAGTCAGCACAGAGAACCCTGGCTTAGAAAAATTAAAGAGGAGGCAGAAAGGACTTCCTACTTGGTACAGTTGCTACTTTCTTTCACAGTCTGGAGCCCTAGTTGGCCCTTCAGTTTGATGACTGATATATAATTTTTTAATCTAGTAGAGAGAATTAAAAAATAATAAAACAGTTCTATTAGTTGTTGCCTTCTTAGAAAAGGGTTACTTTGGGATGCCTGGGTGGCTCAGTCGGTTGAGCATCTGACTTCAGCTCAGGTCATGATCTCACAGTTCATGGCTTCAAGACCCATGTGTGGTTCTGTGCTGACAGCTCAGAGCCTGAAGCCTTCTTCAGATTCTGTCTCCCTCTCTCTCTGCCCCGCCCCACTCATGATCTGTCTCTCTCTCAAAAATAATTGTTTTAAAAAATTAAAAAAGAAAAGGGTTACTTCATTCTTCTCCTCCCCTATTCTTTCTCTGTCTTTCTTTGTCACTATTTATTTTCTCTCCCTCCCAGAAAACTAGTTTACAGGGAGAGTGGTACAGTGTCTATCCTGGTTCAGAGGATGCATGTTTGTATGATAACTACTTGCTCCCTGCAGTAAAGCAAGCAATATATGATGTGCATACTAAAAAAAAAAAAAATGTATTAGGCAAGTCTTAAGCCACATTTCCAGTCTCCACCATTTTTATCAGAGTGAGTGGGCTTGCTTTGTAAAAAACTGTACTGTACTGATATAAAGACCTTTCAGTGTGTCAAATGCATTGTAGGGAAAGGGTACCAAGAATGTGTTTGCATACAATAAAAGTGGATTTGCCCTTTCCCTTTCAATTCAGATACTGGTGTCACAGAAAGGCACATACTGTTATGTCTAAGTGTCTTTCAAATGTAGCAAAACTTTTTGCAGGTTAAAAGATCACTGAATTTTGCTTATGGATGAAGTTTTAAAATTCAGTCTTTTGGGTTTTCAGTAATCATCTCTCATACAGAGTCTAATACAGGAAACATCAATAACTCCTTTAAGGCTCATATGTGGACAATACTTTAGGTAGTAAGGGGTAAATATCTTTTATTGCCCAAATCTTATCAAAATTTAATATGGACAAATGCCCCAACATTGGCATGTAAGTAGAAAAACCCTACGCAATTATTCCAACATTTATGATACACCTAATATATGATACACTTAAATTTTCTGGTTCCGTGTTCTGAGGGTTTGTGTTCCCTCAAAATTCATATGTTGAAGCCTAAGTCCACACTGTGATGGGGTTTGGACATTGGAGCTTTGGGAGGTAATTAATTATGAGGGTAGAGCCCTCATTAATGGGATTAGTGCCCTTATAAGGGGCTAAAAAGACCAGAGTTCTTACCTTTCATCACTTGAGAACAGAAGATGTCCACCTATGGACCAAAGGCAGATCCACACCAGACACTGAATCTACAAGTGCCTTGATAGTGGGCTTCTCAGCCTCCAGAAGTGTGAGAACAAATGTTGGTTGTTTAAGTCACAGTCTGTGGCATTTTTGTTATAGTAGCCCAAATTGACTAAGACAGCTGGCATATATTAAATTTAAAGAAGTAAATTAAAATTAATTAATAATGATACCTAAAAGGCATGTGGCTTAGAGGCCAGTGAATATACTCTTGATAGATTTTGGAAGGTATTTAAGTGTGGTTAACATATCAAACTTTAAGCAAAATTATCAAAAAAGGGATTACAAAAAATTAATTCCCATAGGTTATACGTACAGTTGATGTGCAGTAATATTTGATATATGCTTTTATTACAATAGCATTTAATTATCTTAGTGGTTCTTTCTAATGTAATTTCTCTTACTATTATTCAAGAATTGTTTAAAAAAAGAATTGTTATTTAAAGTTCCTTTCTATTCTGGATTGGGAACCTAAAATAGCTTTTATTTAAAATATGCTTTTATTACAATAGCATTTAATTATCTTAGTGGTTCTTTCTAATGTAATTTCTCTTACTATTATTCAAGAATTGTTTAAAAAAAGAATTGTTATTTAAAGTTCCATTCTATTCTGGATTGGGAACCTAAAATAGCTTTTTGACATTTCTTTTTGTTAATTTTTTAAAAATATTTATTTATTTTTGAGAGAGAGAGAGAGAGAGGCAGAGTGCGAGCTGGGGGAGGGGCAGAGACAGGGAGTCATAGAATCTGGTGCAGGCTCCAGACCTTGAGCTGTCAGCACAGAACCCAACGCGGGGCTCAAATTCATGAACAGCGAGATCATGACCTAAGCCAAAGTCAGACACTTAACCAACTGAGCCACCTAGGCACACTTCTTTTTGACATTTCAATTGTGATATCTCCTAGAGACCAATTAAGTTCATTAGTGAAGCTATACAGAAAATACACAATTAAACCAGAATCCCTTTTCAATTTTCACATTATCTGTACCATTATTAAACGTCTGGTAACTGAGACTTTATCTATCACCAAAAATACGATTTAATTTCATTAACTTATAGATTTTTGCACCCAGTTCTCATCATCCATCTTCCCTCGAATTCATATAAAGCAGGTGCATGGCATACACATAATAATGATATTACATGTTCACTCTGGACTTTAATAATGTTGATTTTTTTTTTATTTTTTCAGTCTTTTACAATGGGCCCACTTATCAACTCTGACACATCATTAGACAGACAGACACTGTGCATCAGACAGACAGATATATGCTAGCAACATCTAATCAAAGAATTAGTTTCAATCTAACAATAGTAAACTCCAAATATTTCCAGAGCCTCAGTACAGTACTTTCTCTCCAAAGTCAATCCTTAAATTTCAAAAATTGAAAATGCCCAATAAGATAGAGAACACTTTCTATTGCTATGAGGAAGACATATATAGTACCACTAGTGATTATAATATGACAGAAAATTCCAAATTTGAGCCTTATATGAATAGGATCCAAAAATAAGCACTTTGCATCACTACCCTTTCTCATAAGGCATGTGTAATCAGTTGACACTCATATGCAACTGATAAAAACAATGTCCTAACTCCTGCATCAATTCTCCCCCAAAAAAGTGATGATGATTATTCAGTCGCTAAAGGCAATACCCTAGTTTGTCAGTTGTTTGTTTCTTCATATTAGGATTAATTCACTAGTATTCAAAAATATTTTGCAGTAAATAATCAGGAGGCAGCATAAATGATGGCTGATGTCTGTACCGTATTTTTACCTTTAGAATCACATATTTTATTTTTTTTAACGTTTATTTATTTTTGAGAGACATAGAGACAGAGTATCAGTAGGGGAAGGGCAGAGAGAGAGGAGACACAGAATCTGAAGAAGCAGGCTCCAGGCTCTGAGCCGTCAGCACAGAGCCCAACGCGGGGCTCGAACTCACAGACTGTGAGATCATGACCTGAGCCTAAGTTGGCCGCTTAACCAACTGAGTCACCCAGGCGCCCCAGAATCATATATTTTAAATTGAATACTAGAAAACTGCTGCAGCTAACTTGTAGATTTCTCTTGATCATAATTATATAAGACACTTAAGCCAGCGGCATCAATATTTGCACAAAATGGCCTATATGAAAGTGAAAGGCCTTTTTAGAAGTTTATATATTTGAGAGATAGAGAGTGTGAGTGGAGGAAGGGCAGAGAGAGAAGGAGAGAGAGAATCCCAACCAGGTTCATTGCTGTTAGTTCGGAATCCAACTCAGGGCTTGAACTCATGAACCATGAGATCATGATCATAGCCAAAACCAAGAGTTGGACTCTTAACCAAATGAGTCACCCACTTGCCCCATGAAAGACCTTTTCAATGACACTTTAAACACTACTTTACTGAAAGATATGTCTCCTTTGGAGTTTTTAAGACAAGAGAATATTTAAATCTGGGTTATTTCTGGGAGTTTTCAAAAGCCACTTTATGTGGGGAAAAATACCTTTATTAGGAAAAGCCTTAAAAATTTTGTTTTGGGGTCACCAGGGTGGATCAATCAGCTTCAGCTCAGGTCATGATCTCAAGTTCGCCAGTTTAAGCCTTGCATCAGGCTCTGTACTGACATCTCAGAGCCTAGAGCCTGCTTCAGATTCTGTGTCTCCCTCTCTCTCTGTCCCTTCCCCACTCACATTCTGTCTCTCTGTCTCTCAAAATAAGTAAACATTAATTTTTTAAATAAAAAACATAAAAATTTTGTTTTGTCACAGTGCTATTGGTAGTTAGTAAAAAGGCTAACAACATAAAAATAAATGGAAAGTCTGTTGCAGATATTCATGCAAACTGTTATTCTTTTGATTTTCTGACAGAAGCACATTTTGACTGAAATGGAAGTAACATACCGCTGGCAAAATAGTCTTTACAGGTAATTGTTAAAAAAAAAAGATGTTATATATTAACACAGAATATCTGATGCTCACTGTGAAAACATTCTTCTCGGCTTTAACATAGAGTCATAATTTAGTTTAAGACTTCTTTCAAGTTGGGTAAAAACAGCAGAATTATTTTTGTGGGCCCACTGATTAAAAACTCTGGTACTCCTACAACATATCTAAAGAAGTATCCATTAGTATCAACAAATATTTAAAACAGAAGTGACTACTTCAAGTTTTATAGCAATTTTCCTAATTCAATTAAGACAGGAAATTTATTCATTATAGGAAAAAAAAAACTAAACTCCATGAATTTCCAAATCAAGTCATCATTATATTTTGACAAGGATAAATGAAAATATATTCAAATATTTACTTAATTAAGATTTATATTCCACTTATTTTCCAAAACATGAGGATGCTCTGTCTTAATTTACAATGGAGTCAACATTGATAGAAACATAACTGGATCACTAAAAAGAGGACATATTTATGGAAGAAAAATGAATAAATGTGTAGTTTTATATAGTTTTCAATTTTCAGGAAAAACAAAGTGAGAAAATTACTAGAGACAATGCTTTTCTTTATTTAAAAACATTTTATTGAGATATAATTGACATGCAACATTATATTAGTTTTAGGGGGCACTATAATGATTTGATATATGTCTATATTGTGAAATGATTACCACAATAAGTTTAGTTAACATCCTGAAACATACATACTTATTTTTTTCTTGCAATGAGAATGTTCAACATTTGCATTTTTAGCAACTTTTAAATACAAAATACAAAATTGTTAACTACTGTCACCATGATGTATATTACATCCCCAGGATGTATTTAGAAGTTTTCACCTTTTGGCCATCTTCACACATTTGGCACAACCCCTGCTCCCTGCTCCCTGCTGTGACAACCACCAATGTGAACTCTATTTGTTCAGGCTTTTTTTGTTTTGTTTTGGTTTGGTTTGGTTTGGTTTTGGTTTTCAGATTGCTCAGTTAAGTCGTATCATAGACCATTAATATTTCTGTCAATTATTTAACTTAGCATAATGCCCTCAAGATCCATCCATGTTGTCACAAATGGCAAAAATCCTTTCATTTTTATACCTGAATAATATTCCAGTGCCAGTGTGCTACACACACCACATTTCTTTTTTCTCTCTTTTTTAATTAAATTGACGTTAGTTAATGTATAGTGTGGTATCGGTTTCAGGAGTAGAATTTAGTAATTCTTCACTTTCATATAATACTTTGTGCTCATGCTGATAAGGGTCCTCCTTAATGCCCATCACCCATCTAGCCCATCCCCCCCATCTAACTTCCAGCAGCCCTCAGTTTGTTCTCTGTGTGTAAGAATCTCTTATGATTTGCTTCCTGTCTGCTTTTATCTTATTTTATTTTTCGTTTCTTTCCCTATGTTCATCTGTTTCGTTTTGTTTCTTAAATTCCATATGAGTGAAATAATATATTTGTCTTTCTCTGCCTTATTTTGCTTAGCAAAATACACTCTAGTTCCACCACATTGTTGCAAATGGAAATATTTCATTCTTTTTGATCAGTGAGTAATATTCCATTCTATGTATATACAACATCTTATTTATCCACTCATCAGTTAATGGATATTTGGGCTCTTTCCGTACTTTGGCTATTGTTGATAGCACTGCTATAAACATTGGAGTGCATGTGCCCCTTAAAATATGCATTTTTGTATTTATTGGATGGATAAATAATAGTGTAGGTTGCTGGGTCATAGGGTAGTTCTAGTCATGTATTCTGTGCATTTTTTCATTTAATTATTTGGGGTTTTGTTTTGTTTTGTTTTGTTTGGTTTGGTTTTTTTTGGTGTTGAGTTCGATAAGTTCTTTATAGATTTTGGATACTAACCCTTTATCTGATACATCATTTGCAAGTATCTTCTCCCATTCCATTGGTTGCCTTTTAGTTTTGTTGATTATTTCCTTTCCTTGGCAGAAAGGATGAGGTCCCAATAGTTTATTTTTGCTTTTGTTTCCCTTCTCTCTGGAGATATTTCCATTAAGACGTTCTTGCAGCTAAGGTTAAAGAGATTGCTGCCTGTTTTTTCTTTCTTTTTTCTTAAACATTCATTTTGTTTATTTGGAGAAAGAGAGAAAGAGATTGAGTAGGGGAGGGGAAGAGAGAGAGGGAGATGGAGAATCTCAAGCAGGCTACACACTTTAAGTGCAGAGCCCGATGTGGGGCTTGAACTCACAAACCATGAGATCATGACCTGAGCAAAAATCAGAAGTCCAATGCTTACCTGATTGAGCCTCTCAGGCACCCTCACTGCCTCTTTTCTCCTCTAGGCATTTGATGATTTCCTGTCTTACATTTAAGTCTTTCATCCATTTTGAATTTATTTTTGTGTATGGTTTAAGAACGTGGTCCAGTTTTATTCTTCTGGATGTCACTGTCCTGTTTTCTCAGCACCATATGCTGAAGACACTGCTTTTTTTTCATTGGATATTCTTCCTTCTTTGTCAAAGATTAGTTGGCCATACGTTTGTGGTCCATTTCTGGGTTTTCTATTCTCTTCCATTGATCTATGGTGTGTGTGTGTGTGTGTGTGTGTGTGTGTGTGCGCCTGTGTGTGTGTGTATGCCATTACCATACTGTCTTAATGATAAAGCTTTGTAGTACAGCTTAAAGTCTGGAATTGTGAGGCCTCCAGCTTTGCTTTTCTTTTTCAACATTACTTTGGCTATTTGGGGTCTTTTCTGGTTCCATACAAATTTTAGAATTCTTTATTCTAGTTCTTCCAGGAATGCTGGTGTTATTTTGGTAGGGATTGCATTGAATATGTAGATTGCTTTGGGTAGTAAAAACATTTAAAGAATATTTGTTCTTTTTATCCATGAGCATGAAATATTTTTTTTTCCATTTCTTTGTGTCTTCTTCAATTTGCTTCATAAATATTCTATAGTTTTCAGCATTCGGATTTTTGATACCTCTTTGGTTAGGTTTATTCCTAGGTATCTTATGATTTTTGGTGCAATTGTAAATGGAATCGATTGCTTGATTTCCTGCTGCTTCAGTTTTGGTGTATAGAAATGCAACTTTATAAAGAACTTACCAAACTCCACACCCGAAAAACAAACAACCCAGTGAAGAAATGGGCGGAAGATATGAATAGACACTTCTCCAAAGAGGACATTCAGATGGCCAACAGACACATGAAACGATGCTCAATGTCACTCATCATCAGGGAAATACAAATCAAAACCACACTGCGATACCACCTCACACCAGTCAGAGTGGCTAAAAGGAACAAATCAGGAAACTACAGATGCTGGCGGGGATGTGGAGAAGTAGGCACCCTCCTACACTGTTGGTGGGAATGCAAACTGGTGCAGCCACTCTGGAAAACGGTGTGGAGGTTCCTCAAAAAAATGAAAATAGAGCTACCCTATGATCCAGCAATAGCCCTGCTAGGAATCTACCCAAGAGACACAGGAGTGCTGATGCATAGGAGCACGTGTACCCCAATGTTCATAGCACTTTCGACAATAGCCAAATCATGGAAAGAGACCAAGTGCCCATCAACTGACGAATGGATAAAGAAGTTATGGTACTTATATACAATGGACTACTACGTGGCAATGAGAAAAAATGAAATCTGGCCATGTGTAGCAACATGGATGGAACTGGAAGGTATTATGTTAAGCGAAATAAGTCAGTCAGAAAAAGACAGATACCATATGTTTCCACGATAGGTGGACTTTGTGAGACTAAGCAAAAACCAGGGGGAGGGGAAGAGAGGAAAGAAAAAAAAAGACACAGAGAGGGAGGGAGATAAAACATAAGAGACTCTCAAAGACTAAGAAAAAACTGAGGGTGAGGGGGATGAGGGAGGGGGGAGAGGGGGTGATGGGCATTAAAAAGGGCACATGTTGAGATGAACACTGGGTGTTATATGTAAACCAATTTGAAAATAAACTATTATAAAATTTAAAAAAAAGAAATGCAACAGATTTCTGTATGTTGATTTTATATCCTGCAACTTTGCTGAATTCAAGTATCTGTTCTAGCAGTATTTTTGTGGAATCTTTGGGTTTTCCACATAGAGTATTAGTCATCTGTGAAGAGTGAAAGTTTGACTTCTTCCTTGCTGATCTGGATGCTTTTTATTTCTTTTTGTTGTCTGATTGCTAAGGTCAGGACGTCCAATACTATGTTGAACAACAGTGGTGAGAGTGGACATCCCTGTCATGTTCCTGACCTCAGGGGGAAAGAAAGCTCTGAGATTTTCCCCATTGAGGATGATATTAGCTTTGGGGCTTTCATATATGGTCTTTATTATGTTGAGGTATGTCACTTCTATCTCTACTTTCTTGATGGTATTTGTCAAGAAAGGATGCTGTATTTTGTCAAAGGTTTTTCTGTATCGATTGAGAGTACTATGTGGTTCTTATCTTTTCATTTATGTACTGTATTCTGTTGATTGATTTGCAGATATTAAACCACCTATACAGCCCATAAATCCCACTTGATCTTGGTGAATAATTATTTTAATATAGTATGTGAGTCAATTTGCTAATATCTTGTTTAGAATTTTTGCATACAGGTTCATCAGGGAAACTGGTCTGTAATTATTCTTTATATTGGGATCTTTGGTTTTTGAGTCAAAGTAATGCTGACCCATAGAATGAGTTTGGAAGTTTTCTTCCATTTCTTATTTTTTGGAACAGTTTCAAAAGAATAGGTATTAACTCTTCTTTAAATGTTTTGTAAAATTCCCCTATGAAGCCATCAGTCCGTGGACTCTTGTTTGTTGGGGCATTTTTAAATATTGATTCAATTTCTTTACTTGTGTGGGTCTATTCAATTTTTCTATTTCTTCCTGTTTCAGTTTTGGTAGTTTATATGTTTCTAGGAATTTATCCATTTCTTCTAGATTGCCCAGTTTGTTGGCATGTTTCTTATAATATTCTTTTTATTGTTTGTATTTCTGTAGTGTTGGTTGTCATCTCTCCTATTTAAGTTGTGTTTTTTATTTATTTGGGTACTTTCTCTTTTCTTTTTGTTAAGTCTGGCTAGGGCTCTATCAATTTTGTTAATTCTTTCAAAGAAAAAGCTTCTAGTTTTGTTGATCTATTCTACTGTTTTTTTTGGGGGGGGCTTTGCTGTTTTGTTGTTTTTTTGTTTGTTTGTTTTTGTTTTTGCTATCATTGATTTCTTCTGTGATCTTTATTATTTTCCTTCTGTTGGTTTTGGGCTTTATTTGGTGTTAAATGGCATCCATCCAAAATTGTGTGTCGGTTATAGCATTTTTAATTTAGATTTTACTTCTTTATATCTGCAGAAGGGGATTCTCTGATGTCTTCTAAGCTTTTGTCAACCTCAGGTTATTTTTTTATAATTGTAATTTTAAATTCTAGTTCAGACATCTTGTTTATATCTGTGTTGATTAAATCCCTGGATTTCATTTCCTCCTGTTCCTTCATTTTGGGTGAGTTACTCTGACTTGTAATTTTGAAGGAAGAAAAAAAATTAATAAAATTAAATTAAAATTAAAACAACAACAACAACAAAAACAAAAACAAATAAAGTAAGCTAGATCCTAGGTGTATTTCAGTCGGCTTGTTAAGAGAAGCTTGTTAGAAAAAAGAATAAAGAGAAAAAAAATCAAAGATTAAAATAAATTTTTTAAGTTTATTTACTTTTCAGAGAGCGGAAAGAGGAGAAGGGGAGAGGCATAGAGAGAAAGAGAGAGAAAAGATACCAGGCAGGTTCCGCACTTTTAGTGTGGAGCTAGACATGGGGCTCAAACTCACAAACTGTGAGATTATGACCTGAGCCAAAAATCAAGTTGGATGCTCAACCATCTGAGCCACTCGGGCACCCCAAAAATTATTTTTTAAAATAATAGAATAAAATAAAATAAAAATTTGCTCTTTCTGTATCCAAGAAAGAACAAAGAAAAAATAACATAAAAACCAAAGCAAAGAAAACGAACAAACTCAAACAAGCAAACAAAAAAGAAACCTAAATGTAGCTAGATCCAGTTTCCCCTAGAACTGAAACTGCAGCACACTATGATCTGTAAGGGAAGCAGGTGGAAGGAATTCTCGCTGGTTCTGGGAGATGTGCCTGGAGGGCTCAGGTGGGCAGGCCTAGTGTAATGGCTCAGTTCTTCACTGGTGGACCTGCTTAGCTCACTGGAGTCGATCGTTGTGGGTCAGCTAGAGGTGAAAATTGCCTCACTCCACTCTCTAGTCTCCAGAGTGGGAAATTGGCTCCCTCACAGATGTACAATCAATCACCCCTCCGTTGTCTCAGGCTTCTGTCTGCTCCCCACTTTTACCCTGTGTTAATCTGCGCTCCTGCCAGGTGGTGCCTCCCTCCAGACTTTTATCTCAGATGGGTCTGAGTTTCAAAACCCATGCTTCAGAGATCCCTCTGGCTGGGACCCATGTTGATCTTCTGGAGGAAGGTCTTGCCAAGCAGGGACAGGGTACCAAATTTTTCCAGAAAATGTTCACATGACTCTGCAGTGGCAGAGGCTCAGAGTTTATGATAAATCAGAATACACGTCCAGCATCTTTGTTCATATATCAGTAAACGTGGCAGTTTATTGGGATCCACTGCGACTTTTATCTATGGAGTCGCTGTATCACCTCTATCAAATGCACTCCAAGCAGGGGAACCGCTTCTCCCCATGTGGCTCTGAGGTCCTTCAGACATTGCTACCCATTCCTAGGGATTTGCCCTGCTTCCCCCTTGGAGCACCGCCAGGCACTGAGCTCAGAAAGTTCAGGCTCTGCACTCCCCTGTTTGTAGAAAAACTGGAGGTATTGAAACCCTTTCCTTTTACCCATTAGTGGTTTAAGGGAACAGATTTCTTGTCCACATCCCAAAAAGCGTTTTCACTCTATCTCTCTGTCTCTCCAGCTACTTGGAGGGGAGTGTTTTTCTTGCCCAATTCTGATGTACTTCACTCTCTCCCTCTTTCTCTTTCTCTTTCTCTCTCTGCCCTGTCTCTGCAAAAATGGCTTCCTACCCTTCATGGCACTGCAATTTTTCTCTCCCCCAATTCATCCCTCTGCACTGCATACCTGCAAAGATTAATGAAGATTGATGCATTAAACCTCAGATCAATTTCCTAGGTGGTCAAAATGGTTTGATGTTGATCTAGCTGTGTTTCAGGGAAAACACAAGCTCAGGGTCCCCATACTACTCTGCCATCTTAACTTCTTCCCACACAGCACAATTTCCATTCACCCATCAATGGATAATTAGGTCGTTTACATGTATTAGCTATTTCAAATAATGCTGCATTTCTGCAAGAAAAAAAAAAAAACATGAAGGTACAAATGTCTTTTCAACAGTGATTTTATTTCCTTCCCATAAATATTCAGAAGTAGAATTGATGATTGATGGGTCACATGGTAGTTTTAGTTTTAATTTTTTGAGGAACCTCCATGCTATTTTCTATTAATGGCTGCACCAATTTACATTCCCACCAACAATATGAAATGGCTTTTTTTCCATATCCTCATCAGCAAGAGTTATTTCTTGTCTTCTGATAATAACCATTCCAACTAGTGTGAAGTAATACATCATTGTGGTTTTGGTTTGAATTTCCCTGGTGATTAGTGATGTTGAGCACCTTTTCACATACCAGTAGGCCATCTGTATGTTTTATTTGGAAAACTGTCTATTCAGATCATCTGCCCATTTTTAATCAATTTGTTTTTTTTTTGTCTATTGTGTTGTATGAGTCCTGTATATATTTTCCTATTAATACCTTATCATTTATATCATTTGAAAATATTTTCTTGCATTCTAAGGTTTGCCTTTTCAATTGTTTCCTTTGCAGTACAGAAGCTTCTTAGTTTGATGTAGTCGCACTTGTTTATTTTTGCTTTCGTTGCTTTTCTTTTGTCATAATATTTAAAAAAAAATTTCCAAGACTGATGACAAGGAGTTTAACCTCTAGATTTCTGCCTAGAAATTTTATGACTTCAGGTCTTATGTTAATTCTCTAATACATTTTGAGTTGATTTTTGTTTATGGTGTAAGACAATGGCCTAGTTTAGGTATTTTTTGTGTAGTTGTCTAATTTTTTCAGCAAAATATATTGAAAAGGCTGTTCTTCCCCCATTGTATATTCTTGGATCATCCATTATAAATTAATTTGTCACATAAGCATGGTTTACTTCTGAGTTCTTTATCCTGGTTCTCTATTTTTATGTAAACACCATAGTGTTTTGATTATAATAGCTTTGTAATATAGTTTATTTTTTTTGCTTTTTTAAAAAGGGTATATTTTCTTTTTTTTAATATTTTTTATTGTCAAATTGGTTTCCATACAACACCCAGTGCTCATCCCAACCCGTGCCCTGCTCAGTGCCCATCACCCACTCCCCCCCCACCAAACCCCCTTAAACTCTCGATTTGTTCTTAGTATTTAAGAGTCTCTTATGTTTTTGTCTCCCTCCCTCTCTGTGTCTTTTTTCTTTACTCTCTTCCCCTCCCCCCTAGTTTTCTGTTAAGTCTCACAAAGTCCACTTATGTGTGGAAACATATGGTATCTGTCTTCCTCTGACTGACTTATTTCACTTAGCATAACACCCTCCAGTTCCATCTATGTTGCCACATGAGGCCAGATTTCATTCTTTCTCATTGCCGCTTAGTATTCCATTGTGTGTGTGTGTGTGTGTGTGTGTGTGTGTGTGTGTGTGTGTATATGTATATACCACCTCTTCTTATTTTAAAAAAAATTTTAATGTTTATTTATATTTGAGAGACAGAGAGAGAGAGACAGATGGAGCCTGAGCGGAGGAGGAGCACAGACAGAGAGGGAGACACAGAATCTGAAGCAGGCTTCAGGCTCTGAGCAGAGCCTGACATGGGGCTTGAACACGGGAACGGTGAGATGATGACCGGAGCCGGAATCTGACACTTAACCGACTGAACCACCCAGGTGCAGCGGACCAGCTGTCACAGAATCGAACGGTTCCTGATCGGGGGGCGAGGATGAACTGATACACAAGGCACGGTTGTTAAGGGAGGGCTGGAGCTCCCAAGCGTCACCAGCCCCGAGCTTATTTTCACTCGGGTATTTATCCACAATCGAGGGTGGTGTACGTGTGAGGCACATCTCCTCTCAAAAGTTCTCAGGAGATAAAAGCTCAGTGTGACATTGACTAGAAGAACTCGTGACAGCTATCCAAGCAAACTGTATTTTGCTATATCAAACTTTACAAAAGCATTCTGAACCTCCCCACACGATCTGACTGCGGTCCCGACTCCAGGACAAAGGCTGCACTCAAAGTCTCCGGCTCCCAACACCGCTCAAGGCCTCTGGCTCTCAACATCTCTCAAGGCCTCCGGCTCCCAACACCCAGGCACCTCGATATATCGCATCTTCTTTATCCATTCGTCGGTTGATGGACACTTAGTCTCTTTCCATGATTTGGCTATTGTCGAAAGTGCTGCTATAAACATCGGGGTACACGTGCTCCTATGCATCAGCACTCCTGTATCTCTTGGGTAGATTCCTAGCAGTGCTATTTCTGGGTCATAGAGTAGTTCTATTTTCCTTTTCTTGAGGAACCTCCACACAGTTCTCCAGAGCGGCTGCACCAGTTTGCATTCCCACCAACAGTACAAGAGGGTGCCTGTTTCTCCACATCCTCGCCACCATCTATAGTTCCCTGATTTGTTCATTTTAGCCACTCTGACTGGTGTGAGGTGGTGTCTCAGTGTGGTTTTGATTTGTATTTCCCTGATGATGAGTGACATTGGGTACCGTTTCATGTGTCTTTTAGCCATCTGCATGTCTTCTTTGGAGAAGTGTCTATTCATATTTTCTGCCCATTTCTTCACTGGATTATTCGTTTTTCGGGTGTGGAGTTTGGTAAGTTCTTTATAGATTTTAGATACTAGTCCTTTATCCGATATGTCATTTGTAATTATATTTTCATGTTCTGTCGGTTGTCTATTAGTTTTTTTGGTTGTTTCCTTTGTCGTGCAGAAACTTTTTATCTTGATGAGGTCCCGGTAGTTCATTTTTGCTTTTAATTCCCTTGCCTTTGGAGACGTGTTGAGTAAGAAATTGGTGCGGCTCAGGTCAAAGAGGTTTTTTTTCCTGCTTTCTCCTCTAGGATTTTGATGGTTTCCTGTCTCATATTCAGGACCTTCATCCATTTAGAGTTTATTTTTATGAGTGGTGTAAGGAAGTGGTCTAGTTTCATTCTTCTGCATGTTGCTGTCCAGTTATCCCAGCACCATTTATTTAAAAAGCTGTCTTTTTTCCATTGGATATTTTTTCCTGCTTTGTCAAAGATTAGTTGGCCATATGTTTGCGGGTCTGTTTCTGAGTTTTCTATTCCATTCCATTAGTCTATGTGTCTGTTCTTGTGCCAAAACTATACTGTCTTGATGATTACCGCTTTGTACTAGAGGTTAAAGTCTGGGATTTTGATGTCTCCCGCCTTGGTCTTATTCCTCAGTATTACTTTGGCTATTCGGGGTCTTTTGTGGTTCCATACAAATTTTAGGATTGTTTGCTCTAGCTTTGAGAAGAATGCTGGTGTGATTTCTACTAGGATTGCATTGAATGTGTAGATTGCTTTGGGTAGTATTACCATTTTAA
Organism: Paguma larvata; assembly: GCA_030068075.1. Lineage (NCBI taxonomy): Eukaryota > Metazoa > Chordata > Mammalia > Carnivora > Viverridae > Paguma > Paguma larvata. Next base: position 99,828,768 of record CM057830.1, read on the forward strand.
CGATCTTTATTCTTCCAATCAATGAGCATAGGATGTTATTCCATTTCTTTGTGTCTTACTCAATTTACTTTATAAGTTTTTTATAGTTTTCAGCATAGAGATTTTTACATCCTTGGTTAGGTTTATTCTTAGATATTTTTTATGGTTTTTATGCAATTGTAAATGGGATTAGCTTCTTTATTTCTCTTTATGCTACTTCGTCGTTGGTGTATTGAAATGCCACCGATTTCTGTACATTGATTTTGTACCCTGCAACTTTACTGAAATCATGGATCAGTTCTAGTAGGCTTTTAGTGGATTCTGTCGGGTTTTCCATGTAAAGTATCATGTCGTCTGCAAAAGGTGAAAGTTTGACTTCATCCTTGCCAATCTTGATGCCTTTTATTTTGTTTCGTTGTCTGATTGCTGATGCTAGGACTTCCAACACTATGTTAAATAGCAGTGGTGAGAGTGGACACCCCTGTCGTGTTCCTGATCTCAGGGGGAAGGCTCTCGGTTTTTCCCCATTGAGGATGATATTAGCTGTGGGCTTTTCATAAATGGCTTTTATGATGTTTGAGTAGGTTCCTTTTATCCTGAGTTTCTCGAGGGTTTTTATTAGGAATGGGTGCTATATTTTGTCAAATGCTTTTTCTGCATCTATTGACAGGATCATATGGTTCTTATCTTTTCTTTTCTTAATGTGATGTATCACATTGATTGATTTGTGAATATTAAACCAGCCCTGCAATCCAGAGATGAATCCCACTTGATCATGATGATAATTCTTTTTATATGCTGTTGGATTCGGTTTGCTAGTATCTTGTTGAGAATTTTTGCATCCATATTCATCAGGGCTATTGGCCTGTAGTTCTCTTTCTTTGCTGGGTCTCTATTTGGTTTGGGAATCAAAGCGATGTTGGCTTCATAGAATGAGTCTGGGAGTTTTCCTTCCATCTCAGTTTTTTGAAATGGCTTGAGGAGAATAGGTATTAACTCTGTTTTAAATGTCTGATAAAATTCCCCAGTGAAGCCATCTGGTGCAGGGATTTTATTTGTTGGGAGATTTTTGATAACTGATTCCATTTCTTCACTAGTTATGGGTCTGGTCAAGTTTTCTATTTCTTCCCGTTTGAGTTTTGGTAGCGTGTGGCTGTTTAGGAATTTGTCCATTTCTTCCAGGTTGTTGAGTTACTGGGATATAATTTTTCATTGTATTCCCTGGCAATTGCTTGTATTTCTCAGGGATTGGTTGTAATCGCTCTCTTTTTGTTTGCGTTTTCTCTATTTGGGTTCCTTCTCTTTTCTTTTTGAGAAGCCTGGCTAGAGGTTTTTCAATTTTGTTTATTTGTTCAAAGAACCAGCTCTTGGTTTCATTGATCTGTCCCACTACTTTTTTTAGTGTCCGTGTTATTTATTTATTTATTTATTTATTTATTTATTTATTTATTTATTTATTTTAATAGTTTATTTTCAAATTGGTTTACATATAACACCCAGTGTTCATCCCAACACGTGCCCTCTTTAATATCCGTCACCCCCTCTCCCCCCTCCCTCACCTCCCTCACCTCCCTCACCTCCCTCACCTCCCTCACCTCCCTCACCCTCAGATTGTTCTTAGTCTTTGAGAGTCTCTTATGTTTTATCTCCCTCCCTCTCTGTGTCTTTTTTTCCTTTCCCCTCTTCCCTTCCCCCTGGTTTTTGCTTAGTCTCACAAAGTCCACTTATTCGTGGAAACATATGGTGTGTCCGTGTTATTAATTTCTGCCCTGATTTTTGTTATTTCTCTCTTTCTACTAGGTTTGGGGTATCTTAGCTCTTCTGCTTCTAGTTCCATTAGGCATGCTGTTAGAATTTGTGTTAGTGATTTTTCCTGTTTCTTGAGATGAGCCTGGATTGTAATATATTTCCCTCTCAGGACGGCCTTTGCCACATCCCAGAGCATTTGAATTGTTGTATTTTCATTTTCATTTCTTTCCGTGTATTTTTTTTAAATTTCTTCTCTGATTCCTTGGTTAACCCATTCTCTTTTTAGTAGGTTGTTCTTTAGTCTCCATGTTTGTGGGGATTTTCCAGATTTTTTTCCTGTGGTTGATTTCAAGTTTCAAAGCATTGTGGTCTGAAAGTGTGCATGGCATCATCTTAATTCTTTTATATTTATTAAGATTTTCCTTATGCCCCAAAATGTGGTCTATCTTGGAAAATGTAATGTGTGAATTTTAGAAGAATGTGAATTCCTTTGCTTCTGGATGAAGGACCCTGAAGATGTCAGTTAGGCCCATCTGTTCCAATGTGTCATTCAGGACCATTGTTTCTGTAGTGATTTTCTGTTTAGTGGGTATATCCAATGATGAGAGTGGAGTGTTAATATACCCTACAATTAGGACATTTTTATCAGTAAGGTTGCTTATGTTTGTAATTAGTTGTTTTACAATTTTGGGTGCCCCAGGATTTGGCGTGTAGATATTTATAATTGTTAGCTCTTCATGCTGAATAGTCCCTGTGATTATTATATAACGCCCTTCTTCATCAGTTATTACACCTTTTACTTTAAAGTCTAGTTTGTCTGATATAAGTGTAGCTACTCCAGCTTTCGTCTGACTTCCAGTAGCGTAGTATATAGTTCTCCATCCCCTCACTTTCAATCTGAAGGTGTCCTCAGGTCTAAAATGAATCTCCTGATGACAGCAAAAAGATGGGCCTTGTGTTTTTATCCATTCTGTCACCCTATGTCTTCTGATCGGAGCATTTAGTCCTTTTACATTTAGTGTTAATGTTGAAAAATATAGATTTAAAGTCACTGTGTTATCCATAGGCTTCAGGCTTATAAGGATGTCTCTGGTAGTTTGTGTTCTTTGCAACTTTTCCTTCATAGAATGCCCCTCAAGATCTCTTGTAAAGCTGGTTTATTTGTGATGAATTCCTTCAGTTTTTGTTTGGGAACACCTTTATCTCTGCTTCCATTCTGAATGACAGGCTGGACAGATAAAGGATTCTTGGTTGCATATCCTTTCTGCTCATCACATTGAAGATATCCTACCATTCCTTTCTGGCTTACCAAGTTTCTGTAGATAAGTCTGCTACAACCCGTATGTTACGGTCCGTTTTTCTCTAGGTGGTTTCAGAATTCTCTCTCTGTCCTTGTATTTTGTTGTGTAGAAGGTCTATTCAAGTTACATCTGAGGGGAGTTCTCTGTGCCTCTTGAATTTCTATGTCTGTTTCCTTCCTCATGTTGGGTAAGTTCTCAGTGATGATTTGTTCAAGTACCCCGTAACTACTTTCTCCCTCTCTTCTTCCTCTGGAATTCCTATGATACGGATCTTGTTCTGTTTGAATGCATCACTCAGCTCTTGAATTCTCCTTTCCTGTTCCTGAATCAGCTTCTCTCTCTTTTTCTCTGCTCCCTCATTTTCCATAATTTTATCATCTAATTCACCTATTCTCTCTTCTGCCTCTTCAATTCGCGCTGTGGCCACCTCTAATTTGTTTTGCACCTCATTTAAGCATTTTTTAATTCCTCCTGACCATTTTTAAGGTCCTTGATATCTGCAGTAAGGTACCTTCTGCATTCTTCTATGCCTTTTTCAAGCCCAGCGATTAGTTTTATGTTTATCATTCTATATTCATGTTCTCTTATGTTGCTTATATCTGTTTTCATCAATTCTTGCACTGTCACTACTTCCTGCAATTTCCTTTGCAGAGAATTCCGTTTCTTCATTTTTGTGAAGTGTGTTTTGATTTGTTTCCTGAGGTCACTGCTTTCTTGGGGCGCTTTCTAGATTTCGCTTTCTATTCCTTGTAGACTCCAACACCTTTCCTCCCAGACTCTTGGGGTTGAGAGTCCTTTGGTTTCAGTCCTTCTTAGTGTGAAGGACACAGGGAATATCAGGTCCCCCTACTCCTCCGGCACGTTGGCAAACAATTCCAACTGCAATATAGTTTAAAATCAGGAAGTTTGATACCTCTGGATTTTTGTTTTCTTTCTTTTTTTTAAATTCTTGCTTTGGCCATTTGAGGTCTTCTGTAGTTATGTACAAATTTTTGTATTGTTGTTTCCAGTTCTGTGAAAAATACTGTTTTTATTTTGATAGGGACTACATTAAATCTGTAGATTGCTTTGGGTAGTATGGAAATTATAACAATATCTGTTCTTCCATTGCATGAGCATGGAGTATCTTTCCATTTGTTTTTTGTCGTCTTTAATTACTTTCACCAAAGTTTTACAGTTTTCATAATACAATTCATTTTTACCTCCTTGGCTAAGTTTATCCCTAGGTATTTTGTTATTTTCCTGCAATTGTAAATGGGATTGCTTTCTAATTTCTCTTTGTTCTGCATCATTATGAGTATGTAGAAATGCAACAGATTTCTGTACGTTGACTTTGTATCTCGTAACCTTACTGAATTAATTATTCAGTCTTAATATTTTTTTTCAGGGGGGGTTTTTAGGTTGTTCTATATATAGTATCTTGCCACTTGCAAATAGTCAACATTTTACTTCATAAACAATTTGGATGCCCTTTCTTTCTTTCTGTTAACTGATTTCTGTGTCTAGAACTTCCAGTACTATGTTAAATACAAGTGGTAAGAGTGGACATCTTTGTATTGTTCCTGACCAGAGGAGGAAAGCTCTTTCACCATTGAGTATGGTTTCCACTGTGGGTTTTTCATATGTGGCCTTTATTATGTTGAGATATGTTACCTCTTAAATCTACTTTGTTGAGAGTTTTTATCACAAATGGATATTGTACTTTCCAAATGTTTTTCATGCATCTATTGAAATGATTGTTTTTTCCTTACTCTTGTTGATGTGATGTATCACATTGATTGATTTGCAAATATTGAATCACTCTATCATAGGAATAAATCCTACTTGATCATGGTGAATGATTTTTTAAATGTATTGTTAGATTTGCTTTCCAAATATTTTATTGAGCATTTTTGCATCTATATTCACCAGAGATATCGGCCTGTAGTTTTTTTGTTTGTTTGTTTGTTTTTCTGTTTTGTTTTGTTTGTAGTGTCTTCATCTTGTTTGGGTGTCAGGGTAATGCTGGTTTCATAGAATGAATTTGAAAATTTCCTTCTTTTTCTATTTTTTGGGATAGTTCAAAAAGAATATGTATTAATTTTTTTTTAAATGTTTGGTAACAATCACCTGTGAAGCCATCTGATCATGAACTTTTGTTTGTTGTTTTTTGATTACTGATTCAATTTCATTCCAGGCATTCAGTCTATTCAAATTTTCTATTTTCTCCTGCTTCAGTTTTGGGAGTTTGTATGTTTCTAGGAATTTATACATTTCTTCTTTGTTGTCCAATTTGTTGGCATATAATTTTTCATAATATTCTCTTATAATTTTTGTATTTCTATGGTTTGGGTTGTCATTTCTCCTCTTTTATTTCTGACTTTGTTTGAGCCCTTGCTCTATTCCCATCTCTTTTGATAAGTCTAGCTATACATTTATCCACTTTGTCAATATTTTAAAAAACTAGCTCCTTCAAGTTTAATCAATCTGTTCTATTGTGTTTTTTTTCTATTGTTTTAAAATTTCTGCTCTAATTATTATTATTCCCTTCCTTGAAATGTCTTTTATTTTTTTTTCTGGCCTAATCGCTCTGGCTAAGATTTCAAGTACTATGTTAAACAAAAGTGATGAGAGTGGATACCCTTGCCTTGTTCCTAACCTTAGAGGAAAAGCCTTGAGTTTTTCACTGTTGGGTACAGTGTTTACTTTTGTTTTGTTATATGTGGCATATATAACCTTAAGCCTGTTTAGATGTGCTCCTTCTATACCTACTTTATTGAAAGTATTTATCCTGAATGGATGTTGAATTTTTTTAAAATGTTTTCTGCAATATTGAGGTGATGATATGATTTTTATCCTTAATTTTATTACTGTGGTTTATTACATTGATTGATGGTGCTGTTGAACCATCTTTGCATCTCTCGAATAAATCCCCTTTGATCATGGGATCATGGGATATGATCTTTTTAATGCATTGTTGAATTTAGCTTGCTAATATTTTATTGAGAATTTTAGCATCTATGTTTATCAGGCATATTGGGCTGTAATTTTCTTTACACATAGTATCTGTCTGGTTTCTATCAGGATAATTCTGGCTTCATATAATGGGATTGGAAGTGTTTCATCCTCATATGTTTTGGAACAGTTTGAAAAAGGTTGATATTAATTCTCTAAATATTGGCTAGAATTCACTGTCGAAAGCATATGGTTCTGGAGTTTGTTTGCAGAAGGTTTTTGATTACTGATTCAATCTTCTTACTAGTAATCAACCTCCTCATATTTTATATTTCTTCATTATTCAGTCTTCATAGATCATGTTTCTAGAAAAATATGCTTTCTTCTTGATTGTCCAATTTATTGGTGGATAATTATTGTAGTAGTGTCTTACGATTCTATGTATTTAAGTGATCAAGTGTAATGTCTCTTTAAATTCTAATTTTGAATCTTCCTCCTCTTCTCTTGGTGAGTCAAGATACAGGATTGTCAGTTTTGTTTATGTTTTTAAAAAAACAGTATCTTAATTTCGTTGATATTTTCTTTTTTTTTTTTTCTGGTTTCTATTTTATTTGTTTCCACCCTGTGTTTTCTTATTCCTTTCCTTCTTCTAAGGGAATAGATTTTAGCTTTTATCCCCTTCTATTTCCCAGATCCTTAAGGAATAAAGTTAAGTTGTTTATTTGGTATCTTTCTTTTCTTTTTCTTAATGTAAGTGTTTATTACTATGAACTCTTAGAACTGCTTTTTCTGTCTTTTATAAATTTTTGTACATTTTGTTTTCATTTTTATTTGTGTGAACTTATTTTTTTATTTCTCTTTGATTTCTTTGAAACATTGGTTGTTCAGCAGCATATTGTTTAATCTCAATATATTTGTGAATTTTCCAGGTTTTTTCTTATAATTTATTTCTACTTACATACCGCTGTGGTCAGAAAATATGCTTGATATTATTTCACTTTTATTAAATTTATTAAGATTCATTTTGTGACCTAACATATTATCTATTCTGGAGAATGTACCATGAGCACTTGAGAAAAATATGTATTCTGTTGCATTTTGATGAGACATTCTGTAAATGTCTATTAAGTCCTTCTGATGTATCGTGTAGTTTAATATCAATGTTTCTATGTTGATCTTCTATCTGGATGATCTATCTATTGATGAAAGTGGACTAATGAACCCTGTGCCTATTATTGTATTGTCTATTTCTCCCTTTCAGTCTATTAAAATTTGCTTTATATATTTAGGTGCATCAATGTTGGGTACAAAAATATTTATAAATGTTACCTTCTTGTTAGAGTGCCCTGTTTATCATTATGTAATGCCCTTCTTCTTCTCTTATTACTGTATTTGTTTTAAAGTCTGTTTTTTGTGTGATGTAACTACCCTTGCTTTTTTTTTCCATTTACATGAAATAGCCCTTTCCATCCCTTCACATCAGTGTGTGTGTCCTACATCTAAGTTGAGTCTCTCGTACGCAACATATTCTTGGGTCTTGTTTTTTGTTTTGTTTTGTTTCATTTTGTTTTATTTTGTTTTGATTTTAATCCATTTAGCTACTCTATGTCTTTTCTTTGGAGAATGCAGTCCATTTACACTTAAAATAATTATTGATGTGTATGGATTTACTATTATCATTTTGTTAACTCTCTTCTGGATTTTTTGTAATTCATTCGTTCTTTTTTTCTCTTGTTCTTTTTCTTTGTGATTTTACAATTTTCTCTAGTGGTATGCTTAGATTACTTTCCTTTTTGTTTATCTACTATAAGTTTTTGTGTTTTACATACCATGAGGCTTACATAAAACATAGATATATCAGCTTTTTAAAAAAGTTCTAAAAACAACAAAATTTGAATGAATTATAAAGCTCTACATTTTTACTCTCCCATAACGTTTTATATTCTGGATGTCAATATTTACATCTGGTTAGTTTTTGTATCCATTAACAAAGTATTATAGATATTTTTACAAATTTTGTCTTTTAATTTTCATACTAGATTTATAAGTGATTAACTTACCACCATTACCACTTTAGATTATTCTGAATTTAATTACATATTATTTTTGCAAATGACGTTTGTACTTTCAAGTTTTCCTGTTGTTAAACAATGTTCTTTCATTTCAGCTTAAATAAGTTCTTTTAACATTTCTTGTAACACTGAGGATGACTGTGAGGCTCAGTTGTTTAAGCATCCAACTCTTGATTTTGGCTCAGGTCATGATCTCAGGTGGTGGGATCAAGCCCAGTGTCAGGCTCTGCACTGAGTGCTGAGTATGGAACCTGCTTAAGATTCTCTCTCTCTCCCTCTGCCCCTTTCCCCTGCTCATGCTCAATCTCTCTTTCTAGAATAAATAAATAAATAAATAAATACTCTTAAAAACATTTGCTGTAAGGCTGCACTAGTGGTGATGAAATCCTTCAGCTTTTGTTTCTTGGAAAACTCTATCTTTTCTTAGTTTCTGAAGGACAACGTTGCTGGTTAAAGTATTTCTGGTTGGCAGGCCTTTTTTTTTTTTCCTTTTAGCACTGAATATATAATGTAACTCTTCAAAGTTTCTGCTGAAACATCTGCTAGTAGTCTTATGGGTTTTCCCTTGTATGTGACAACTTGTGTTTTTCTTGCTACTTTTAAGATTCTTTTTCTTTAACTTTTGACAATTTAATAATAATTTGTCTCTGAGTTGGTCTCCATTCATCTGATTTGGAATATATGGGCTTCTTGGATCTGTACACCTGTTTCCTTCCAGGTTAAGGAAGTTTTCAGCTATTATTTCTTCAAATAAGCTTTCTGCCTCATTCTCTCTTTTCTTCTCCTTCTAGGACCCCTATAATGGGAATATTTATTTGCTTAATGTTGTCTCATAAGTCCCATAAGCTACCTTCACTTTGTTTGTTTGTTTTTGGTTCTCTGAGTGGATGAATTCCACTACCATATCTTTGAGTTTGCTGATTATTTCTTCTGCTTCATGTGACATGCTATTAAAACTGAAATATTTGGGGTGCATGGGAGGCTCAGTTAGTTAAGCATCTACTCTTGATTTCAGGTCTAGTCATTATCTCATGGTTCATGAGTTCAAACAGCACGTCCCACACAGAGCCTGCTTGAGATTCTCTCTGTCTCCTCCTCTCTCTGTCCCTCCTCTCTTTCTCTCTTAAAAATAAATAAATAAACTTAAAAAAACTGAAATTTTTAGTTCAGTTATTGTATTCTTCGGCCCTATAACTTCTGTGTGATACTACTTTCCTAGATTTTCCATCCTTCGTTGAAATCCCCATCTTGTTTATCCACTGTTCTGACATTGGTGATCATCTTCATGACCAGTATGTTGAACTTTTTATCAGGTAAATCACTTATCTTAATTTCATTGGGTGTTTCTCTGAGGTTTTATCTTGTTATTTCACTTGGAATACAATCTTTTTTTTCCTTCATTTTTCTTGACTCTCTTGTGTTGCATTCTGTGCATTAGAAAAAACAGCCACCTCTCCTAGTCTTAAAGGAATGGTTACGTGTATGATATAAACACTATTCAACCCTGCCTGTGGGGAATAAGTTTAGGAATTTCCTGAGATTGCCCCAATGAGTTAACAAGGCTTAGAGCAGAAAGCGGCCACAGGATGAAAGCGTCCAAGAATAGGTAAACAGGGTGGAAACGCACCCAGCATAGAACGAAAGCATAGGGAGGAAAGCTGCTTCCACAGGAAGAAATAATCGGAGAATAGGTAATTAGGTAAATAGGGCAAGTGACTGCCTCAGCAGGGTGAAATTGCCCGGAGCTAATTAGCAAATTCTCCACAGGGATTTTAGTTTAATCTCAAATTACACAATCCTAGAAAGAATGACCATAAAATATTGCTTGATAATTTTGGTGCCTTGCTGTTTTTCTTCCTAAGTTGTTTGGCTTTTATTGTTTTTGTTTCTAATTTTCCTATACATTTTTTTAGAAATATATATTTAATATCCACACTAAAAAAGACTGGTGTTTACACAGTTTCATTATCTCCAGGAAGATAGGATTATATTATCCTATTTCTAAAGTATTTTGAAGTTCTAAATTACTATGATAATTGTAAATTGAAAGATATATTCTTCACTTACTATTTAGTGTATTATAATTTCTATGAGCCATCCAACCTTTCAGCTAGCTCAGTTGACAGAAAAAAAATGTGAGGGTAAGTGACACAGTTGACTGGATTTTTCAACTTTCAATTTTCAACAGGTTGTATTTATATCATGCTGACACACTAAAAAGAAAAATCAGTAAAAATAATTATGTCAGGTGAAAAAGAACTAATTTATATATAATAGATATAATTATATAAAATATTATTTATATAATTCTATATATATGAATATGTGTATATAATTACATATATACAATATCTACCTCAGTCTTTTATCTAAGTTTATAATGTCTTTAATGTAAAAGTAATATATGCTAATGGAAGACAAATTTGAAAAAACAGATAAGCAAAAGAAATCTAAGAAAAAATTATTTTAATTCCAACATCCAGGGATTAAACATTTTTTATAGTATATTTTCTCTAATCCTCTTTCTTTTACTCCTCACTCCTGGCATACTACACATGCAATTCTGTTTTCTGGTTAATAAACTCGATATTGTATTATGGTGTTTTTCATGTGAATAAAATAGATGCCATTCTTTTTTTGTTTGTTTGTTTGTTTTGAGAGAGAGAAAGCATGAGCTGGGGAAGGGCAGAGACAGACAGAGAGACAGACAGACAGAATCCAAAGCAGGCTCCAGACTCTGAGCTGTCAGCACAGAGCCCGACGTGGGGCTCAAACTCATGAACCGTGAGATTATGACCTGAGCCGAAGTCGGACACTCAACCGACTGAGCCACCCAGGTGCCCCTGTGATGCCATTCTTATATATCTCTTTCAAAAAAGTCATTGATTTGAGGTACCATTATTTAACTAAACTATTTTTGATATTTTAGTTATTGTCAATTTTGATTTTTAGTTAGTCCCATTATAGCTTTAATGTAAATTTTGAGAGAGCTGAAAAAAAATTCTGATGTGTATCTCCCGGCTTTAAACTACCAACTTTAGTCTACATAGAATACATTTAAGTATAAAACATGAAATATATATATATATATATATTCTAAATGACTATTCTAATATACTTGACTGAATAGTAGCTCTTTTCCATTCTAATTTGATATGCTCTATTTATCACATACTAAATAATTTTCTTCTCTTTGTCCCTCTATAATTGTTATTTTGTTCAATTACTCTGTATGCTCATACTTATACTGGTATGACACAATTTTTATATAGCTTTATGCCAACTGATTTTACATTGTGTAGGAAATTGTTATAATTGTTGCAGCAAGAAAAATTAACCATAATAAACAGTCATACCCATTATATGTGAGTCACGATCAGTAATATCCTGACGAATGTACTGATAGCTAGTAAATCCATTTGCTTTAATTCATTTTGATGTGACATTTTTACTGATAGTCTTTGTGCTGGTATGTGACTTGGGCTGCTGCTTACACTTAAGAATAACAAGCAAGAAAACTCTCTCTACATGTAGAAATGCAGTTCTCTGGAGATAACTCTGATGGTGAATTGAAACCCAGTAAGTTTTTGGTTTTTTTTTTTTTTATTTTTTTTTTAGCGTTTTTTATTTTATTTTTTGAGAGACATAGAGACAGAGTGTGAGCAAGGGAAAGGCAGAGAGAGAGGGGGACACAGAATTCGAAGCAGGCTCCAGGCTCTGAGCCATCAGCACAGAGCTCGACGCGGGGCTCGAACTCACAGACCATGAGATCATGACCTGAGCTGAAGTCGGCCGATTAACCGACTGAGCCATCCAGGCGCCCCTGAAACCCAATAAGTTAAGAAGATGGTGTTTTACTCATTAGTCAATCCAAGGGTTATTTGAGGAAGTAGAAATCTTAAATATTTTTGTATAAGTGTCTTTCCTATTTTTGGAATATAATAAATCCTAAGTATTATTTAGTTTGGTTCAAAAGCGTGTCATCAAAGACACTCAGAAACATTGATCAAAAGACATTATTTTCAAGCCTGCCATCCTATTATTAATAATAGAACACCAGGAGATGGATAACAAAAACAGAGAATTATATCATAATTCCATTATTCCATTAAGCAAAAAGATACAGTGATTAAATAGTTGAATTTTTTTTCTGTTTCTTAAACATGACAACAAAGACCTAATAACATATGATCTTAACAGTTTTATCCATAAGAGAACATCTGAATATAATAGAACCTCAATATTTTTCACTAGAAATCAGGTCTTGAGCCTAATTACAACTTATAAATATGTCTTAAAAAGCCATTTTTGGCACCTTAGATCCCAGCAAAATTGTGCTTAATGAAAAAAGAGACAGCAAAAGGACAAAATCACAAAAGCTACGTTAGTCCTTGAAAAATTGGAGAAATATAGATAATGAGCCCTCTTTTACTGGACTACATGATAGTATATACACTTTTATTTTGATTTTCGTAAATATAAAATGGTCTATTTTATTTTTTAATATATTTTTTTAAAGTTTATTTATTTTTGAGAGAGACAGACAGAGCATGAGCGGGGGAGAAGCACAGACAGAGAGGGAGACACAGAATCCGAAACAGGCTCCAGGCTCTAAACTGTCAGCACAGAGCCTGACGCGGAGCTCGAACTCAGGAACGGTGAGATCATGACCTGAGCCGAAGTTGGACGCCCAACCGACTGAGCCACCCAGGCGCCCCTAAAGTGGTTATTTTAAACCATTTAAGGTTTAAGACTCTATCTCTCATGTTCCACTTAAGCCTGCAGAATTTCTCAGTTCCTACAGCTCGTTGGGGAATTAGTCATAGTACAAATTCATTCAGATAGAGTAATTTCATCAAGGATACCATTAGATGAAGAATAAGAAGGAGGCGCCTGGGTGGCTCAGTCGGTTGGGTGGCCGACTTCGGCTCAGGTCATGATCTCACGGTCTATGGGTTCAAGCCCCACGTCGGGCTCTGTGCTGACGGCTCAGAGCCTGGAGCCTGCTTCAGATTCTGTGTCTCCCTCTCTGTGCCCTTCCCCTGCTCATATTCTGTCTCTATGTCTCTCAGAAATAAACGTTAAAAAAATTTTTTTAGATGAAGTATAAGAAGAAAATAATGTATTTCAATGACACAAATTATGGTTATGCTTTTTAGGAAGAACAGAAACATTAAGACTATAATAAATAATTTAATATAACTAACCATGTATAAGATCATAAACTAATACATTGATGTTTCTCATTATACATAGCAGAATCCCCCCCAAAAATACTCTTTTTGAAAGATAGGCTTTGGACTTTTGTCTAAGGAACTTCAGTTGTTAAGTAACCCATATTTCTTATAAAGTAGTTGTTTTGTGTTTATCTTAGTCTATCAATAGGGATGTTATTGGTTAGGAATGCCTGAAGCACTCCCTGTGGGATTCCCCACAGATATATTCCCAACCAGAGTCAGTGCTGTGGCTGAAAATGCTCTTGTGGTTTGTATTGTGATTATAAGATGTACATCAGGGGGGAAAAAACCCACAGAGCTTTGAATAAAAAATGATCTGTTACTTACAGACGCTGGAGACTACATGGCACACCCAAATCCCATTTGGCCAAGTCACTGGGGAGAGAAAGAGAGAGAACAGTGAACGGACTTGGGGGAGTCTGATGTTACTGGGGTCCAAGGGAAGGGTGCCTAGAGCTTCACAGACTCAGTGAACTTAAAGCATAAGAGTGAAAATTAGGGCACAAGATGGGGAAAACAAGATGACTCAAAGCAATCAGTTATCTAGGCTACTCAGGACTTACTGAAAGTGGCACCTCAAGGGTGAGGCAGCCTGGTTTATCTAGTTGTTTTATTAGTACCTATATGACAAAGCTGGCAATCTGTTTATTCAAGATAGTTGTCTTTGAAGTGGATGTCTTGGCAATCGAAAGCTTAATATCAGGCACTATCATTACAATAAAAAAGCTTAATGCCAAGCACTTATACCACACCAGTTATACCAATACAGCAATGTCACCTTTACAGAACAGGCATTAAATACAAAGCAAAAGAAAGGCATTGGTATTTTCGGGACACCTGACATTGTCCCCTCCATTCCATAATTCCCATTACCACTGAAGTTCTCTCTAAAACAAATTTGATCATGTATTCCACTGCTAACTCTCTTTTGCTGGGTTCTGATTGTCTAGAGAAAAAGTTCAAACTCATCCCGATAGCCTGCAGTTTATACTCCAATATAATAAAATATTTTTTGTTATGATAGCTATCGGAAACTAGTATATATAGTTATAAAAAATATAGAGTCTCAAGACACTGTTCTAAAAAGAACACAGACTTCAAGTGAGTCTTAAACATTCCCCTAGAAAATGTACCACATTTTTTCTAGTAAAGTTCTGGAAGATCTCTAATGATAATTTTATACATTCTCCTTTCTATTAAAAGTATATTCTTTCTGTCTGACTTATTTCACTTAGCATAATGCCTTCAAAATCCACCTATTTTGTCCCAAATGGCAGGATTTCTTTCTTTTTATAGCTGAATAGTATTTCAGTGTGTGTGTGTATGTGCGTGTGTGTCTTACATTTTCTTTATCCATTCATGGTATCCATGGACACTTAAACTGTTCCCAAGTCTTCACTACTATAAATAATGCTACTCTAAACATAAGGATGCAGACATCTTTTCAACATAATAATTTCTTTTCCTTCAGTATATGCCCACAAGATTAATAGCTGATTCGTACGGCATCTCTATTTTTAATTTTTTGAGAAACCTCTATGCTGTGGAGTGGCTGTACCAATTTTCATTCCCACAAACCATGTACAAGAGGTTCCCTCTTCTCCACTCTTTGCCTGCACTTGTTATCTCCTGTCTTTCTGATATGTGCCAATTTAACAGGCATGAGGTGCTATCTCTTTGTGGTTTTTTATTGCATTTCCCTAATGATGAGTGATTTGGGGCACCTTTTCATATAACTGCTTGATGTTTGAATATGTTCTTTGAAGAAGTGTCAATTCTGGTCATTTGCCCATTTTTATTTTTTTATAGCTATTGAGTAGTATGAGTTATTTATATATTTTGTGTATTAACTCTTTATTAGATATATGATTTTCAAATACTTTCTCCCATGCTATAGGCTGTCTTCATTTTATTGATAATTTCATTTGCTGAGCAGAAAGAAGTATTTTAGTTTGATGTGGTTCCACTTATTTATACTTTTGGTGCCTTTACTTTTGGTGTCATATCCAAAATATCATTGCCAAGTCTCATTTTAAGGAGCTTACCACCTATGTTTTCTTCTAGGAACCTTATGGTTTCAGATTGTATTTTGAAATTTTCAATCCCATTTGAGTCGGTTTTTGTGAGTATTGTAACATAGAGATATGGTTCTATTCTTTTATATGTGAATATCTAATTTCCCTGCCACCATTTATTGATGAGTCTGTCTTTTATGAGTGTTCTTGGCTCTCTTTTCAAATATATACGTATAGGTTTATTTCTGGGCTCTCAATTATATTCCATTTGTCCATGTGTTAATGTTTATGCTAGTTTCAAATTGTTTTCATTACCATAGGTTTATAATATAGTTTGAAGCCAGGAAGTGTGATGACTTGCTGTTTCATTTTGAATTGTTTAATTGTTTTAATTGCTATATTTTCAAGTTCACTAATTTTTGTTTAATTTGTATTCTAAACCACATAATCCCATATAGTTATTTTTTTTTCATTTTATACATTATAATTGTCATTTTTTGAAGTTTTATTTGGGTATTTTTATATAAATAATGTATCTACTTAACACAGTCTTTCCCCTACCTTCTTGAACATATGGAATATAATCATATCAATAATTTTAATGCTTTTATATATTGATTATATCATTTCCACCTTTCTGAAACTGTTTTGATTAAGTTATTTTTCTCTTTTTGGTATAATATATTCCTGTTTCTATTTATGCACTGTAAATTTTTATTGAATGTCGGACACTCTGATTTTGTTTTGCTGTTGAATCCTGGATACCATTGTATTCCAATAAATATTGTTTCAGGTTTTTCGGCAGAATGATTTTACTTGGAAATAGTTTATCATTTGAGGATTTGACTTAAGTTTATTAATATGACCAGAGTAGTCTTTATTCTAGGAAAATTTTGCCTCCCTACCGAAACAATACTCTCCTTAGTATTCTTTTTGATGTTCCATACATTATGAGGTTTCCAACTCTGGCTTGTGGGAAAACAGATTATTCCTGAAGCTGAGTTAATAGTATTGTTTCCCCAATTCTTTTTGTTTGTTTGTTTCTTTGACCTCATGTAGTTTCCTCACATGCATGTACTAAACAGGATTCATCAGAAAGAGTTAAGGAAGAACTATCTTCTTATATTGGATCTGTGTGCCTATGCAGCACTCTGTTATTTTGTCTTGTGAACATTAGCTGTGTTGTTCTTCCTATACTTGCAACTCTATGTCCTTAACTCAAGAGATCTCAGACTCTGGGTTCCTGACCTCTGCACTTAAACCTGCAAACTTTTTCTAGAAAGTAAGCTGGGACAATTACAGGACTCATCTCGCCTGCTTCTTCTTTCTTAGGAATTACTGTCCTGTACCACTTGATGAACTGAAAATTATTGTTTCATATATTTTGTCTGAATTTGTAATTGTTACAGGTAGGAAGTTACGTCCAGTTTCTATTACTCAATCTTTACAGGAAATGAAAATCCAGATATTTGTTTTAACTGGTAGGCAGAATAATAGCCCACAAATATGCCCATATCCTAATCTCCAGGACCTTTGAACTTTTAGGTTATAAACTAAAAGGCAATTAAGATTGCAGACAGAGTTAAGGTTGCTAATCATTTGACCTTAAAATAGGATTATCTAAGGGTAGGCCCAAACCACAAGAGTCCCTAAAAGTATGAGAGGGGCAGAAAGGTTGCTCAGAGTTGATGTGAGGATTCTACACATTGTGCGTAGCTTTGAGGATGGAGGAAAACAACCATGAGACATGGAATGCAGGAAGCCTCTAGCAGATGGAAAAGGGAAGAATGTAGATTTGCCCTAGAACCTCCAGAAAGGACTGCATCCTTGCCAAAATCTAGATTTTAGTCCAGTGAGACCCATACCAGACTTTTGAGGTACAGACTGTGAAATAATATATTTGCATTGTTTTAACTGACCAAGTTTGTGGTAATTTGTTTCAGAGACAATAGAAAATTAATACACATGGTTGAGAAAATAAGAACAAAAAATGTCATAGATCAGAGTTAGAGGTGGGTCATATCCAAAGTGAAGTACATCAGGATATTAGCAATTAGACTAGGAGATAAGAAGTCAGAATCCAAGCAAGCAGTGTGAACAATAGCATCATCAGTGAGAACAGAAGTTTAATGTACAGTAAATAATTTTTCCAATATATTTTTCCAACATATTTTTGTTGAGTGAAGAACCTGGATGGAGACTATGGTCATTCCAAAGGGGACAGAAAATTTAGCTATATTAGGAATAGACATGATAAATCCCGACAGTCCTTATACCATGACTTTCGGTGTGAGTAGAAATTACTTTAATGGAAGCATTAAAATGCACCAATAGCCAGGCACATTATTATAAATCATAATCTAAAAATTTTTTTAAAAATTTGTAGCTTTAATTTGAAATTTTCTCATATTCTTAGTCATCATATAGGATCATCAGAACAACAAATAACATTTTATAAATTTATGAATGGAAATACATAGGCACAAGCATAATACCCTTCTTTTAAAAATTATTTATAATTTTATAATTTTCTAATACAGATAGGACATCAGTCATCAATTAAATGTAATATTCATTTGATATCAACATAGGCACAATTTTTCATTAATGGTTTTAATCTGTGGTTCCTAGAAGATTAAGAGATTGCTAAGGAAAATTATATCAACGTATATCTCAAAAATAGAAAACTATTTTTGTGAGAATCATCAACTAGGGCTAAAGCTACTGCCAATAAAAATTTGTCATGGCATGGAAGTAATAATTCTAATTATTGACTTTGCACTTACTGTTTCTGTTCCCAGTTCAGTGTTTAAATAACTTCTGTCTGTCCTTCATTTATTGTCAGCATGCAAATGTATTTCCATACCAATGAATAAGATTGTAATTGATAAAATGTAAGCCATTATATTACTAAACAGCAATGTCCAGGCTAATACAAAATAAAACATTGTACCACCTAACAATACTGGGACAAACAATGAAAAGAAAATACTACAATATTAATAAAGTATTTTTTTTCTACCGGAAAATAACAGGGAACTGATTTTGCCTGACCATGCCAGTGTGTGGTTAATATGCAACTATGGAGATATAGTAAGAAGCCAGTGATGAGAACAAAGTGGGTAAGATTTAACATGTTATGAATATGCATTGCAGGTACTTTGAGTAGATTTTCCAACAAAAAATTGCATACTTAAAAAAATACTGTATAGTCAATTGCAGTCAAAAGATACTTTAATAGTTAATTGAACCCTCCATTGAAAAATTGAAATTTCCCCCAATAAAATAATAGATGGTTTTCTAGTCTCTGCTATAATACTGACAATTTTACTGAACATACAGCCATCCAAAGTAGCTTAGTGCAATTCAAAATATCTCTAATTGATAAATATTTCTTCTTTGTAAGCATCATTTATGTCCCTGGCTATTTATCTCTGCTGGTACTCATAATATTCTTCAAATACGTGACTCAGGAAAATGTATACTCCACCAACAGAATTTTATTTTTAGATAAAATGTAATCAGGTTTTCGACCATGTTATTTATAAGTAAAAATTATTGATATAACTTAGGACTTTACATATACATCTAATAATTCATTTGGTTACAGTCAACTAATGTTTTAGTCTATGAAAAGACATTTTTGGTTTTAACATACTAAGCCTTCTTTTCTTCCTAATGTTATGCACAAATTATAACTGAACATCCTCAATATTCTTCTATTGAATATAGATCTAAGATATATATCGAATATAGAACTAAGATCTGCTATATATTATTAACAGGAAAGATGTCTGTGGAATAGTGAACATACTTTAGGTTGATAGGGACTAAAAAATCAGCACTGTGCGAGGTTGTTCAACTAGTTAGAGATCAGTCTAACTTTATTATCAGCTAGCCCAGATCTTTCCATTCTTTTTCCAAGAAGGACACAATGAGACTTGCTAAAGAAGACATAGTATATCTACTGGTATAGTTTCCTGATGTATTAGCCTAGCATCCCAGGCAAACTACAAATGACTGTATTGATTAGTATTCATTTGTCTCATTTTGTAATTATTAACAATATATTTAATAATCTATTTTGTAATTTTACTAAAATTAAGAGACATGTCACCAAAATACAGTTTCCTTTTCTCAAAAATGAGGACCATTTTTTCATATTAAGTCCTCTAATTCCTTTTATATACTTCATAATGACAAGATTTGTTGGCAGATTTGGTGATGTAAATTAACTATGTTATTAGTTTGAGTCAGAAATCTTGAATACCTCAAGACTAAACAGGTGCCCTCTTATATTCTCCTGACATACAAAAAAAAAAAAAAACCTCACAACACTTAATAAGAAAACAAACATCTCATTTAGAAATTGGCAAAAAATATTTAAAAACCCTCAACAAAGAAGATATATGGATGGCAAATAAACATATGAGAAAATATTCAATGTCAAAGGAAATCAAGAGATTTCAAATATAAATAACAACAAGATACAACTACAAACACATTAAGGATGGCTAAAATCCCAAACACTGACAATACCAAATGCTGGTTAGAATACAAAACAACAAAGATGCTCATTCATTGTTATTGGCAATGCAAAATGGTACAATCACTTTGGAAGACAATTCGACAGTTTTTTAAAAATGAAATATATCCATTCCACTCAATCCAGCAATTACACTACTTAATCTTTACCCAATGAGATGAAAGCTGACATACACACACACATCTGCACACAAATGTTTATAGCAGCTTACTCATAATTGTCAAAATTTGGAAGCCGCCAAAATGCCCTTCATTAGGTGAATGAATAAACTCACAGTGATACATACAGGTAATGGAATACTACTCAGAGCTAAAAAGAAGTGGCTATCAAGCTATGAAAAGATATGGAGGATGCAAAAATGCATATTGCTAGTGAAAGAATCCAATCTGAAAGAAGGCTACATATTATATGATTCCAACTACATGACATTCTGGAAAAGGAAAAACTATTGAGACAGTAATAAAATCAGTGGTTGCTAGATGTTGGAGGTGGGGGGCGAGAGAGGGAAATGAGTAGTTGGTGAACAGAAGATTTTTAGGGCAGTGAAACTATTACGTATGACACTGCATTGGGCCATACATCTTATACATTTTTCAAAACTTATAAAATGCATAACACATAGAGTGAATTCTAATGTAAACTATAGATTTTAGTTACAAATTATCAGCTCAAAATGTTAATCACGCTAATGCAAAATTAGTTTTGGGAGGGAGAAATGAGAGATACCTGGACTCTGTACATTCTCTGTAAATTAAAAACTACTTTAGAACATAAAGTCTATTAATTATAAACAAATAAAAAAATTGACTGAACTTTATACTTTCTCTTACTTGTAATTCTGTCCTTAAAAAATGAACCCATGTTCACGAAGAGTTATTTCTTATCCATAATTTTTACTTTAGCCATTCTGACAGCTGTGAGGTGATATCTCACTGTGGCTTTGATTTGCATTTCCCTTATGATTAGTGATGACCACCTTTTCATGATTCTGTTGTCAATCTGTAGGTCTTCTTTGGAAAAAATGTCTATTCAGAACCTCTGCTCACTTTTTAATCAGATTGTTTTGTTTGTATTTAAATTTTTTTTAATGTTTATTCATTTTTGAGACAGAGAGAGACAAAGCATGAGTGGGGGAGGGGCAGAGAGAGAGGGAGACACAGAATCCGAAGCAGGCTCCAGGCTCCAAGCTGTCAGAGCCCGACGCGGGGCTGGAACTCACGGACCGCGAGATCACGACCTGAGCTGAAGTCGGAAGCTCAACCGACTGAGCCACCCAGGCGCCGTTGTTTTGTTTGTATTTAGTTGTATAACGTTTTTTTTTTTTTTTTTTTGAGTTTGTGTATTTTGGATATTAACCCTTTATTAGGTATATCATTTGCAAATATCTTGTTCCATTTGGTAGGTTGCCTTTTTGTTTTGTCGATGATTTCCTTTGTTGTACAAAGTTGTGCTTTTTGTTTGTTTGTTTGTTTTGATGTAGTCCCAATACTTTATTTTTGCTTTTGTTTCCCTTGCTTTAAAAGAATTAATGTTGCTATGGCCAATGTGGAAAACAGTATGGAAGTTCCTCAAAAAATTAAAAATAGAAATACTATACGATCCAATAATTCACCCAAAGAGTATAGAAAGAAAATAAAAACACTGATTCAAAAAGGTATATGCATACCTATGTTCATTGAAACATTATTTATAATAACCAAGATATGGAAGTAACCTAAGTGTCAATCGATAGAAAAATTGTTGGGAGCCATTTTGGGCTCACAGGTTGAGAAACCTCTCTGTGTGGAAAGGGCGGTTGGGGCAAAGCTCCTGCCAGCCAAGAAATAACGCCCCAATACCACTGTTGGGAGCCATCTTGAGCTCACAGGATGAGAAACCTCCTAGTGTGGAAAAGGCAGTAGAAGCAAAGCACCCGCCGGCCAAGAAATAGGCCAAGAAATAATGCCCCAATACCACTGTTGGGAACCATTGTGGGCTCACAGGTTGAGACACCTCCCTGTGTGGAAAAGGCAGAGTTCCTGCCAGCCAAAAAGCACCTCAATACCACCTCCTTCAAATAACCTTTCAGGCCTGGATTTCTTGAACAGCCTTCGTTGACCTCAAGGGAGGTAATGCTCTTTTGTTTTATGACATTCATGTAAAAAAGGGAACTTGGAATGTGATGCATTTATGGATAACATCTAAAAGAGACTATGTAAAGGTACTCATTGAGAGTTTCACCCTTGCCAGATGGGTTACACCTCCCCCATTGTAGTTGGAAGTATAGTCCTGAAAGCAACCCCCTGATTTCTCCTGTTTACAGATAATTAACAATAAGGCCTTGGGGCGCCTGGGTGGCTCAGTTGGTTAAGCGGCCGACTTCGGCTCAGGTCATGATCTCATGGTCTGTGAGTTCGAGCCCCGCGTCGGGCTCTGTGCTGACGGCTCAGAGCCTGGAGCCTGCTTCAGATTCTGTGTCTCCCTCTCTCTCTGCCCTTCCCCTGCTCACTCTCTGTCTCTATGTCTCTCAAAAATAAATAAACGTTAAAAAAACAAACAAACAAAAAAACAAAACAATAAGGCCTCAAGGAAACACCCTGTTCTGTTCCCCCCCCCAAATTTATATGTTAATTAATCTGAAACCAACATACTGGATTGAGGAAGTTGCCACCTTGCTGGTTAAAACGCATTATTGTTAAAGAGGTTAAACTATGGAATGTCACTCATTGATGTAATGTCACTTACTACCTTTAAAAATAAAGACAATGAGACCAGCAGGGTGGAGATGCCATAATTGCCAGAACTGCCTGCTTCGTGATCAGACTACATCTCTCTCGTGGCTCTCTCATTTCCTTTCGCCTGACCATCCATCCTTCGGGGACCTCTAGATTTGCCAGAACTGGACTCCGGCAAAAAATGGATAAGAATGATGTGATAAATAGTACACAGCCATAAAATATTACACAGTTATAAAAAAGGATTAGATAGTGCCATGTGAGAAAACATGGGTGGACCTAGAGGTTATTATAAGTCAGAAGGACAATTACTATATGATTTTACTCAAATTTGGAACCTTAAAAATGAATAAACAAACAAAAAACAGAATCAAACCTATAAATACAGAGAAAAAACTGATGTTGACAGAGGGGAGGGTAGTGGGTGAGATGGCCAAAATGTGGAAAGGGGAGTGGGAGATATGGGTTTCTAGTTATGTAATGAATAAATCATGTGAATAAAAGGCATAGTATAAGGAATATAGTCAATGATGTTGTAATAGTGTTGTATGGTGACATTTGTGGTGAGCATATATATCATAATGTATAAACTTGTTGAACCACTATGTTGTACTCCTGAAACTAATGTAACATTGTGTGTCAACTATACTCAAATAAAAAATCAAAAAATAAATTAAAAAAAAAGAACTCATGCGCATTTAATGTTCTTTCCTTTTATTTACTATTCTCTAGAATTCCTCATCATAATGATCTGTAATTATTAAAAAAATAATTTTGGAATTTCAAAGTAACATGCCCTATTAATTTTTCTCAGTTGTAACTCCATATATACCCTCTCTTTTAAACTCTTGCTTTGGTTTTTGTAGTAGACCTCCAACTGGTCTTCTTAACTAAACGAATGCCCTCATAAATCCGTTTTTCTTTTATGCCATCAGTATTACTTCTAAATCCGAAATTCATTATTGTCATAATCTGTAATTGAAACACTTCACCATTTTTCATATGTATATGTATATTTTTTCTCTTAGCATGGCATAAACAACAAAAACAACATAATTTTACAGTATTTAGACTTTTAAAAAATGTTATTTATTTATTTTTGAGATAGAGAGAGCATGAGCAGGGGAGGAGCAGAAGGAGAAAGGAATAGAGAGAAAATCCCGTCTTAATTACCAGGCTGTCAGCACAGAGCCTGATGCGGGGTTTGAACCCACAAACTGTGAGATCATGACCTGAGCAGAAATCAAGAGTAAGATGCTTAAACAACTGAGCCACCTAGATGCCCCATTTTACTATAGCTATATTTTACTCCTCACATTCTTGTAACACACTTTTAACTTCCTACATAAAATCACATACTACATACTAACAAACATAAGCACACAATTACATACTATTGGACATATACACAATGACATCCATTCTTCCTAAAGTATATTTCATTAGTTCTCTGTGACTTCATTCATGCTATTCCTTCTTTCTTTACCACCCTTATGGATAGAATTTCCAAAACCATGTAAAATTTATTTAAAATTGTGACTTATCAAATCTTTGCCAAATATCTCAGTTATTTCCTTTCTAAAAAAATTCCTAGGCTATCTTAACTCAATAGTATGATTATTTATTTTTTCATATTTATTTTCTACCTTCTTATTCTAATAGGGTCTTCTGGGAGGAGATACTATCTTCTATTTTACTCAGTGCTCAAAATAGTAACTTGCACATAGAAAGAATTCAACAGTTTAAAAATATTTTAACTTAATATTATGAAAAATAGTCAACTATTTTTGAAACGATGAATACATTAGGGTATTAATCTTTTAAAATATAATGCTATTTATTTCATCTCAATAGACTAGTTATTTTAAATAAAGGTATTTATTTTATCTTTTTCACAATTTATATGTATGACTGATCAGAAATTGACTTGAGGGGCGCCTGGGTGGCTCAGTCGGTTAAGCACCGACTTCAGCTCAGGTCATGATCTCACGGTTTGTGAGTTTGAGCCCCGCGTCAGGCTCTGTGCTGACAGCTTAGGGCCTGGAGCCTGCTTCAGATTCTGTGTCTCCCTCTTTCTCTGCCCCTCTCCTGCTCACACTCTCTCTGTCAAAAGTAAATAAACATTAAAAAATTAAAAAAAAAAGAAATAGACTTGAAAACTCTGAAATACAAGTTAAGTGGGTTATTAACCATGATTTTGGCATTACTTTATACTTGTATCTATAAATGTAATTTTCAGCTATTTCCCCAAATTATTTGAATAGCCATACAAATATAACTGCAGTATCATCAGAAAAACTTAATTACCACAATTCCAAATGTTGTGCCTAATATCAAATATTTTATACAATGTTCCATCAGATATTTTTCAATGCATATGTAATACCACAATGATAAAATAAAATAAATCCCAGAAAACTTCAGCTCTACATTTAAATTGGTAGCATGACAGTTTCTACAATCTTTGCCTTCCACGAACAAGTTTTTTTTTCTTTCTCTTTCAAAAAGACAACGAAGCAGAGTTAAGCCTGAGAAATTCTTTAGGAGACTAATGGTGTGATACAACTGTAATAAAATAAGGATGGGAATTTCCATTAGATTCAAGCATTTCAATGAAATTTTAAGGCGGTTATTAATTCTAAGCCAAGTGACCATCATCCATATCTTCTGTTTTCCAAACTGCACTGCTTTAAAAGGTCACCGATGTATCATTTTGTATTTAAGTACTCATCACTCTATTATGTTCAAAGGCTCTTATTAAAATGTTAGTGTGAAGGTAAATAAGATGTTATAATAAAATCCACATTATTATTTCATTTCATTAAATAATAACTTTAGTAATATATTCTCAATGGACAAATTTAAACAATAGTGATTTTTACACAGAAGTACATTAAATTCCAGGGTGCCTGAATGGCTCAGTTGGTTAAGCATCTGACTTCAGCTCAGGTCATGATCTGAAGGCTCGAGAGAATTCGAGCACCCACTCTGGCTCTGTGCTGACAGCTCAGAGCCTGCAGCCTGCTTCAAATTCTGTGTCTCCCTCTCTCTGTCCCTACCCTGCTTGCTCTCTGTATCTCTCTCTCAAAAATAATAAACATTAAAAAATTTAAAAATGTATATTTTTAAAGTTAGGGATATTATGAATTAATAATATATGTGTATTCTAATCTATTTTATTAATACCATAAAATATAAACAAATCTATTATAAAAAGTTAACATTTATCAACAATTACACACACAAATACTTTCAGGCCATACATGGTGTCATTAGTAGTGAAGAGAAATGTAAAAAATATAAGGATGCAGTATTAAATAATAACTGCATAAAATTGACTGTAATATTTTCTGTACTACTTTAATAATTTTGCAGACACCTCCTATTGCTAACTGAGGCAAACCCAAGTGTTGCAAGTATTGAGCTTAAAATGTCTTGTGATGCTAATCATCTCAACATGCGCAGTTTGTTTCTCCAGAAATTATATATAACAGTGAAAAGTGATCTCTCAAGGTTCTTGCATATTTTTCATCATGTTTAAAGACATACCATAAACCTTGAATAACACCATGAGACCCAAATGAAGTGCTACTCATGCTGTTGGAAGTACTCCCAAGAAGCAGAGAAAATTCATGACGTTACCAAAAAAATGTTGAAATTATTGGTATACACTATAGCTTGACGTCTGTAGCTGCAGTTGCCCACAGAAAAACAAATTAATAAAGCCATCACTGCACCTATGCCAGCAGTCATTTTGCACTTTTTGCAAAATGGCTTTTAAACTTACATTGAAAATTCAGCTTTATGTGAGTGCAACATTGCTATAAGAAAGGCATATTTATAGACCTTAATATGATTCTAGAAAAAGTGAAGTCATTATATGACAAGTTAAAGCAAAAGGAAAATAACGGATCTAAAGCTGGACAATTTAATGTCAGCAAAAGATGTTTGATAATTTTAGAAAAAGTTTTGGCTTAAAAAATATCAAATAACAAGAGAAGCAGCTTCTGGCAGCCAGGAGGCAGCACACAAGTTTCCAGATGCCGTTAACAAAATTAATGAGGAGAAAGGATATCTGTCTGAATAGGTTTTTAATGTAGACATAAATGCTCTATTCTGAGGGAAAAAATACCACAATGGACATTTAGTTTCAAGAAAGAGAAGCAAGCACCAAGATTTAAGGCAGGAAGGAATGGGCTAACTCTCTTGGTTTGTGCAAATGCAGTCAGGTTTATGATCAGGACTTCTTTTATCTATAAAGGTACTAACCTCTGAACTTTGAAAGGAAAAGATAAACACTCCCCGCCAAACTTCTGATTGTACAAGAAGGTCTGGACAATGAGAATACTTTCTTTGTATTGCTTTAATTGATGCTTTGTCCCTGAAGTCAGGAAGTACCTTGACAGTAAGGGAATACCTTGTAAAGTTCTTTTGATATTGGGAAAATGCTCCTGACCACCCAAAACCCCATGAGTTCCACACTGAAAACATCAAAGTAGTCTACTTTCCCCCAAACACATCTGTAATTCAGCCTCTAGAGCAAGGGGTCGTAAGGACTTTTAATGTTTATTACACACAGTACTCTATGGCAAGGAATGTCAATGAGATGGAATAAACTCCCAATAGAGAGAAAATGAAAGTCTGGAAGGACTACACCATTGAAGAGGATATCATTGTTATAGAAAATGCCGTGAAAAGCATCAATCCCCAAACAATAAATTTCTGTGGAGAAAATCATGTCCAGCTCTTGTGTATAACTTCACAGGATTTACAACAGAGCCAATCAAGGAAATCATGAAAGAAATTATGGATATGGCACAAAAGTGGTGCTAAAGCGTTTCAAGATATGAATCTTGGAGAATTTCAAGAGCTAATACTCACCGCACCAGAGAAATTAACAGATGATTTGATGGAATTGTGTAATTCTGAACCAGTGCTAGATGATGAGGAGGAAGAAGAAGACATTGAAGAAGCAGTGCCAGGAAACGAATTGACGTTAGACAATCTGGCAGAAGAATTCAGATTATTCAAGCCAGTTTTTAACTTGTTTTACATCATGGACCCTTCTATGATATGGGCACTGAAATTAAAGCCAATGGTGTAAGAAGGACTGGTACCATACGGAAATGTTTTTAGAGAAATGAAAAAGCAAAAAAGTCAGAAATTGTGTTGTATTTCTTCATGTTTATACTTAGCGTGCCTGTCTTTCCTTCCTTTCCTTCCAATTCTTCCACCTCTTCTGTCTCTGCCACTCCTGAGATAGCAAAACGCTCTTTCTTACTCTTCCTCCTTAGCTTACAAAATGTGAAGATGATGAAGATAAAGACTTTATGATGATCCACTTCAAGTGAATGAATAGTCAATAATCATCATGTGATGCAGTTAATAAACGTATCTGTTGTGTATGTGTCTTCACGTGCAAATATGATAGCCATATGGCAAGAACTGCATGAGATGTTTTTGTGTTATCAAAATCATCATCGTCTAACTATTCATCATGTAGAACATCACGTGGAAGACTTGTATGGAAGTGGGTAGCCTAACCTTACATAAGCAATAGGTTAGGGATATATAAAATAAAATTAACAATGTGTTAGTTCTCTTGCTATTTTATAACTTTGCTTTCTGAGAAATACATTATCATACAGTATGTCTCTATCCCTCATAATTGGAGAAATTGTGTGTTTGCCTATCAGCATAGATACGCGTTTTTTAAAAAACATCAACAATGTTTCTAATACTGTATTATGAATATGACTGTAGTATTATATGCAATAAAATTTTATAATGATTAATTCATTAGGGTATAGGCTAAGCTCCTATGAAGCAATTTTATTTATTACACTAGGATACCATAAAGCAGTCATATTGCTGCTTCTTCATTCTCAGTACATGATTCATTATATCTGTAAATAAATACGAATTTCTTTTTCACATTATCTTTGTATTTTATGTCTAATGCTAGTAATACCTATATAGAGTATTTTGTATCAAATAAAACAATATCGATGTAAATACTGGCAGATGATTCATTTTGTAAACAGATGACATAAAATTATAGTATCAGTCTAGTACAGTCCTATTAGTGCATTTTCTCCTCCTCGTGATTTTCTTAATAATATTTTCTCTAGCTTACTTTATTGTAAGAATTCAGGATACAATATATATAGAAAATATGTGTTATTTGCACATATCTTCTCCCTTTCTGTAGGCTGCTTCTTAGGTTTGTTTACTTTTTCTTTCACTGTGCAGAAGCTTTCTATCTTGGTGAAGTCTCAATACTTTATGTTTGCTTTTGTTTCTCTTATGTCCGGTGACATGTCTAGAACGAAGTTGCTGTGGCTGATGACAAAGGGGTTGCTGGATCCTCTAGGATTTTTATGGTTTCCTGACTCACATTTAGGTCTTTCGTGCATTGTGAATTTTTGTATATGGCGTAAGAAAGTGGTCCAATAATTCTTCTGCATGTTTCTGTCCAGTTTTACCAACACCATTTGTTGAAGAGACTGTCTTTTGTCCATTGGATATTCTTTCCTGCTTCGTCAAAGATTAGTTGACCATATAGTTGTGGGTACATTTTTGGGGTTCCTTTTCTGTTCCATTGATCTATGTGTTTGTTTTTGACCAGTACCATACAGTCTTGTTGACTACAGCTTTGTAATGCAGCTTAAAGTCCAGAATCATGATGCATCCAGATTTGCTTTTCTTTTTCAGGATTGCTGTGCTATCTGGGTTTTTCCTGGTTCCATATATATTGTAAATTTTTTTGTTACCTCTGTCAAAAATGTAGGTGTTATTTTGATAGTGATTGTATTAAATATGTAGATTGCTTTGGGTAATACAGAGATTTTAACAATGTTCTTCCAATCCATGATCATGGAATATTTTTACATTTCTTTGTGTCCTATTCAATTTCTTTCATAAGTATTCTATAGTTTTCAGGGTACAGATCTTTCATCTTTTTGGTTTGTTTTGTTTTTAGGTATCTTATGGTTTTTGGTGCAATTGTAAATGGGATTGATTGCTCGATTTCTTTTTCTGCTGCTTCATTATTGATGTATAGAAATGCAACCATTTTCTGTATGCTTATTTTATATCCTACAAATTGGCGGATTTAAATATTAGTTATAGCAATTTTTGTTGAAATCTTTTGGGTTTTCTACATAGAGTACCATATCATCTGCAAATAGTGAAACTTTAACTTCTTCCTTGCCAATTGGATGCCTTTTATTTCTTTTTGTTTGATTGCTAAGGCTAAGACTTCCAGTACTATCTTAAAGCATAATGGCAAGAGTGAACATCCGTATCTTTTTCCTGATCATAGTAGAAAAGCTTTCAATTTTTCCCCATTAAGGATGATATTAACTGTGGGTCTTTTGTATATGGCCTTAATGATGTTGAGGTATGATCCTTCTATTCCTACTTTTTTGAGTTTTTTTTTTAATCAAAAATGGATGCTGTGTTTTATCAAATGTTTTTCTGTATTGATTGAGAGGGCCATATGGTTTTTATCCTTTTTTTATTAATGTATTATAACACATTGATTGATTTGGAAATATTGAACTAATTCTGTAGCCCAGGAACAAATTCCACTCAATCATGATGAATAATTATTTTAATGTACTGTTGAATTCAATTTGCTAGTATCTTGTTTAGAATTTTTGCATCCATATTCATCAGGCATATTGGACTGTAATTCTCCTTTTTGGTGGGATCTTTTCTGGTTTTGGAAGCAAGGTAATGCTGGCCTCATAATATGAGTTTGAAAGTTTTCCTTACATTTATATATTTTTGGAACAGTTTGAAAATAATACTCACCTTTAAAAATCTGGTAGAATTCCCCTGGGAAGCCATCTGGCCCTGGACTTTTGTTTGTTGGGAGATTTTTGATTACTGATTCAATTTCTCTACTGTGTATGGATTTGTTCAAATTATCTGTTTATTCCTGTTTCAGTTCGGTTGTTTGTAAGTTTCAATGAATTTGTCCATTACTTCCAGATTTCCCTTTTTTTGGCATATAATTTTTGAAATATTCTCTTATAATTGTTTGTATTTCCATGGTATTGATTGAGATCTCTCCTCTTCCAGTCATGCTATTATTTGTTTGGGTCTTTTATCTTTTCTTCCTGATAGGTTCGGATATGGGTTAAGTGTTAGTATGTAAAATCTATGAAGAACTTATCAAACTCAACACCCAAAAACAAATAATACAGTTATGGAAAGTGCAGAAGACATGAATAGAGATTTTTCCAAGGAAGACATCCAGTTGGCTAACGAACACATGAAAAGATGCTCAACATAACTCCTAATTAGGAAATACCAATCAGAACCATGATGAAATACCACCTCACACCTATCAGCATAGATAAAATCAATAAGTGTTGGCAAGAATGTGGAGAAAGGGCAACCTTCTTGCACTGTTGGTGGAATGCAAATTGGTGTAGGCACTCTGGAAAACAATATGGAGGTTCTTAAAAAAGTTAAAAATATAACTATCCTAAGATCCAGCATTTATACTACCACGTATTGACCCAATGGACACAAAAATACAGATTCAAAGGGTACATGCACGCTGATCTTTATAGTAGCACTGTCAACAGTAGTCAAACTAGAGAAAGAGCTCAAATGTCCATCAACTGATGAATGGATAATGAATCTTGGCATTTGCAATGACTTGGATGGAGTTAGTATGTGTTATGCTAAGTGAAATAAATCAGACAGAGAAAGACAAATAGCATGTTATTTCACTTGTATGTGAATTTAGAAAACAAAACAGATGAACATATGGAAAGGTGAAATAAAAGAGAGAGTGTGAAACAAACCATAAGAGGCTCTTCATGATAAAGAACAAACTGAGGATTTATGGAGGAGGTGTGTGGGGGATGGGCTAATAGTGATGAGTACTACAGGGGGCACTTGTGTTGAGCAATGGGTGTTATATGTAAGTGTTGAATCACTAAATTCTATTCCTGAAAACGAGATTACACTCTTTATTAACTACCTCAAATTGGAATAAAAATCTGGAAAAAAAATGTGTTCATCAACTATTTATGTTATAGTTAAGGTTTCTGGTCAACAGTAGGCTATTCATAGTTGGGGAGTCAAAAGTTATATGTGGGTTTTGACTGCATCTGGCACAGCATCCCTACCTGCCCCCATTGTTCAAAATCAAATGCATTTATATATATAAGCTGTGGCTTTTAACATATAGATAGTAGTCTGTGATTTGTTTTTATCTTATTAAAATATATTTCAAAGTTCTTTGCATGTTACATATAGGTTTATGTTTTCTCTTAATAACAAGATAGCATTACATGGATAGACAATGTAACAATCATCAAGAGTATGAAGTCTCAAAGAAAACACGAAGAACTGGGGTGTCTGGATGGCTCAGTCAGTAGAGCAAACAACTCTTTATCTTAGGGATGTGAGTTTGAACCCCATGTTGGGGGTAGAATTAAAAAAAAAGATTGTGAAGTCTGGAATTAGAAAGTTTAGATTAGAATACTTGCTGTGTGAATTATGGCAATTTAACCTCACTGTGCTTGTCTTCTATAATACTAGAAACCATAATATAAC
The DNA here is from genome assembly GCA_030068075.1 of Paguma larvata. NCBI lineage: Eukaryota > Metazoa > Chordata > Mammalia > Carnivora > Viverridae > Paguma > Paguma larvata. The sequence goes on from CM057830.1 coordinate 99,860,894, forward strand.
CTTTCACATTGATAATCATGAGCACTGAATGAATTAGTACATGTAAATCACTTGCATCTCAGGTTTACAGTAAATATTCATTAAATTTTAGGCATTATTATAGGATAGGGATGTCCCATAAATTAATCATTCTTTATATATTTCTTGCAGTTTTTCATTGTTACAAATAATTCTACACTGAACATCATTTAGAACATAACATCAACATTTGTCAAATATTACTAGAATTTGAATTGCTAGCTCAAGGCATATGTGCATTTTAAATTTTATGTATATTATCAAATTGCCTTCTAAAAAGACAACTATTTAATTGATTTGTAAAAGTTGTTTATGATGTCTGGGTAATCGTTTATCTTCATCTGTTATTAAATTTTATGTTACCATTGTTTGCTCCATTTTTTTAACTTTTCAGATTTTGCATCTATTGTTATTTAACAATCAGAAATTTAAATTTTTGATTACGTAGAATTTTTTAGCTTTTCACTAATGATTTTTGGGTTTTGTATGTTGCTTAAGGTCAAGAGTCAGAAGTTTTTTTCCTGAAAAGTCCAGGTAGTAAAAATTTTATACTTTTCAGGTTACATATGATTGCTGTAAGATAGCTTTCTTTGTTTTGTTTCTTTGTTTTTAAACAACTCATTAAAATGTAGAAACTATTCTTGGCAATCTACACTTAGCCTACAGTCCAGATTTGAACTGTAGGCCTTAACTTGTTAACCCTACTTAATAATATTATAAAACTATTTTACCATATTTTCTTTTTAAAAGAATGTTTATTTATTTTGAGAGAGAGAGAGAGAGAGAGAGAGAGTGTATGTGCGAGTGGGGGAGGAGCAAAGATAGAGGGAGGGGGAGAATCCCAAGCAGGCTCCCCTGCCATCAGCACAGAGCCCAATGCAGGGCTCAATCCTATGAACCATGAGATCATGACCTGGCCAAAATCTAGAGTCAGATGCTTAACCAAATGACCCACCCAGATGCTGCTACTTTACCATATATTCTACTAGGTTTTTAGAAGTAGAAATATCAAATTAAAACTAAAATTTCTCCCATTGTAATATGATTGGAGGCTACATGGGTGGTAATAGTGAAGTACTTGTACACCTTCCTGTTGAAGTATCAGTGGGGGCCTATTGACAAGTTAGTCCTCCCACTCCTGTCTGGTGGTAAGAAAGATTATCTTCTTTTGGTATCAGAAGCCACCAAATATAAAACCTGGAATTTTACTTTTGGCCCAACAGTAATAAGGTGGAATTCCTCTACCTGATAGTAATAAATTGGCATCCCCCATCTTAGCTGGAGCAGTACCACCAGAAGACAACTAACACAGAAAGTTTGAAGAAGATCCAGAGCCTAATAACAATACCATAAATGTCCTGGTTTCAATAGGAAAAAAAAACATCCATTATACCAAGAAACAGGAGGATCTCAAACTGAATGAGAAAAGGTGATCAATAGATGACAGGAAAGTAATAGAAAATTTCAACAAAAATAGGAAATATTTAGAAAAACAAAATAGATTTTTAGAATGAAAAAAATAACCAACATTAAAATCTCAATAGATGGGTTCAACTGCAGAATGAAAAGAATACAAAAATATAATCAATGAACTAAAAAATTTAAAATTCAAATCATACAATCTGAATGATAGGAAGAAAATTGACTGAAAAACAATCAACAGATACTCAGGGATCTATAGTATTATAACAAAATATTTACCATTTGTTTAATTGGTGTCCTAAAAGAGGAGAAAGAAGTTAGGTCTAAAAAAGTACTCTAAGAAATAATGGCTGAAAACTTCTCATGTTTGGCAAGAGTCGTAAACCTATTGACTGTAGAAGCTGAGTGAATACAAAAAATGGTAAACCAATGAAATCCAAACTAAGACATATCATAGTCAAATTTCTGAAGACTAAATACAAAAAAAGATTTGAGGGTAGTGAGAGAAAAAAAATGCCTTACGTATAGGGGAAAAACAAGTCATATGACAGTAGATTTCTGATTGGAAAACATGGACACCAGAAAGTTGGGTCATATAATTTTTAAGTGCTAAAACAACAAAACAACTGTCAATTCAGAATTTAAATCAAGTGAAAATATGTTTACGGAATGATAGTGAAATCAAGACATTTTCAGACAAAGGAAAATTAAGAGAATATTTTCCAATACATTTATCCTAAAATAATGGCTAAACAAAGCTTTATAAACAGAAAGGAAAGGAAAGAAACCTTAAAATATCTGGAAGGAAGAATATGATATACAAAAATATGGGTAGATAAAATACACTTTCCTTCACCCCCCCTATTATTTTTGAAAGGTATAAAAAAAAGTAAGACCTTTTCTGAATGATTCTAAAATAATGTGGAGGAAATATTTAAGAAAATTCTGATATAATCAGGAAAGAGTAAAGGAAGTTAAGGTTTCCGCACTGCACATAAAACAAGTAAAATTAATAAATCATTACACTGTGATGAGTTATGTATTCATAACGCGATGACTACAGTTAACACTGAAAAAGCTATATAAAGGATTAAACTCAAGAACAATACATATTAATCAAAAACAGAACTCTGGAAACTATTGAAGTAATCCACAGGTAGGTAGTATGAAAAAGAGCAATAAAAAATAGAAAACACTTTTTTGCAAAACACACATTTGACAAAGGATTGTTATCCAAATTAAAGTACACTTTAAATTCAACGATAAGAAAATAACTCTTAAAAAATGGACCAAACACCTTAATGGATACCACACAAAAGAAGTAATATACTGATAGCAAATAAGCATATTAAAAGATGATCCACATCACATGTCAACAGAGAAATGCAAATTAAAACAACAATGTGATACCATTATACACCCATTAAAATGGCCAAAATTCAGAACTCTGACATCAAATGCTGATGAGGGAGTAGGGCAATAGGAACTCTCATTCTTTGCTGATGGGAATACAAAATAGGACAACTACTCTGAGAGACAGTTATTCAGTTTCCTATGCCATTAAACATACTTTTACTATATGATCCAGCAATCACACTCCTTGGTATTTACCTAAAGGAGTTGAAAATTTCTGTCCATACAGAAACCTACACACGAATGTTTTATAGTAACTTTATTAATAATTGCTGAAACTTGGAAGCAACCAAGATGCTCTTCATTAGGTGAATGGATAAACTGTAATACATCCAAAAAATGGAATTTTATTCAGTGCTAAAAAGAAAGACCTATGGAGCCGTGAAAAGATATAGAGGACCCTTAAATGCATATCGATAGTGAAAGAAGGCAATCTAAAAAGCCTACACAATGAAGGACAGAGTAGTACATTTATTTTTTGACATTCTCCCATTTTTATATTTATCATTTTTAAGATTCGTAATCTAATTTAGATTCTGTTAGTGATTGAATACAAATTTTTCTTTTTTTTAATTTTTTTAACGTTTATTTATTTTTGAGAGACAGAGATAGAGCGTGAGAAGGGGAAGGGCAGAGAGAGAGGGAGACACAGAATCTGAAGCAGGCTCCAGGCTCTGATGAGCCATCAGCACAGAGCCCGATGTGGGGTTCGAACTCACAGACCGTGAGATCTGAACCCGGGCTGAAGTCGGCCGCTTAACCGACTGAGCCACCCAGGCGCCCCTGAATACAAATTTTTCAAAATAATTTGTTAAATATTTTAATCTGTATAAACTTATAAAAAGTAGATACATCACTTATATAACAAATTTTCATTAGCTATTTGAGATATTAAAATTAAAATTTTAAATATCAACTTTTTATAGAAAAAAAGTGAAATTGATAGGAAATGGTAGCTACTCCATAGCCATGGATATGAAAAAGAAAAAGTACTAATAATTTTTTTAAAACTTACTAAGAACTTATTTTTCATAAAGCATACACTAAATGTAAAGTTTAACTTTTAAAGATCATTTTGTTGCAATGTCTATGCAATTCTTAGTATATAAAAATATTTTTTATTTTCCTGATTTAGTCAATATGTATCTGAAATGATTTCATCCAATAACAATCCAACCTTGTAGTCATGACCAAATATAGTCATATAAACTGTCAATTAAATATGTATTATGAAATAGTTTTGAGCAAGTGAATCAAAGCTATAGTTTATAATAGAATTGCTAACACACAAAGATGGAAAACCTAGATTCTTAATCAGGCAAAATTGCTGCATTAGAGACTATTCTGAGAAATACTTCACATTTAACCACCTTTATGTATTGAAAGTGCAATGCATTATCTCACTATTATTTAGTAATAAATATCATGCTTCAGCTCATAGGTAGAAAAGACCATAGATAGAAAAAGAAAACTTTACCGAATTATTTTTTAACAGATATGGCCAAAGAACATTCAAAACAGACTATTTTTTACCTTCTGGGCAAATTTAAATAATGAAATGTGAAACCATAGTTTTATTGTTAACTTGTTAGGATGAAAGAATGCATGATTAGAATAAAGTTTGGTCATACAATGTTGAGAAAGATGGCATACTGCAAAATGGGGAGAAAGGGAAATGTTTTGAAGATAATTCCCAGACAAATTCCAGAAACCTCTGCAGCTATAAAGAGGTGAGCATGACTTTATTAGAAAGTAAGAAGAAAAAGGAATTCTTGCTTTAAATAATATATTTATTGTTTTCTATATTCTATGTTGATATGTCTGTGATTTTAGGGTTCATTGGGATGATTTGGATATGGAGTAGAGGTGCAGGATAGGGAGAATCAGAATTTGCATGTGAGATTTGTTCTAACTTAAAATTATAGGAAGCTCCAGAATAAATGAGCTATAAATCAATACGATTTTTAGTGTATTTGGGGAGGGAGAATTGCTTTGAGCTATATCTTAATTATATTTGTTTTACAGTAATCTACATGAAAGTATGCTGGATGGATGAGTATTAGTTAACATCAAAATCAAACTTCAAAGGAAGTTTTGCATCTCCCTTTTTGGTTCATGTATTAGTTTTATCCCCTTCCGCTTGCTCTTGACTTCTTTGAGATTTAACTATTTTCACAAACTACCACTCAGGGGACTGTTGATTAAATTAGTTCCTTTTCAATCCAGTCACTCTCTAAGATTCACTACAGACAATTAATTTCAAAGTATCCTTCAGAAAGTCCCCCAAGGACGATAATTATATATTATTTCCTATCTAAATACAGAATGCCCTTTGGTGTACTTAACCTCAAAGTAAATTTAGAAAGAGATTCACAAATACCAGCCAATTTTCTAAATGCACTTTTCATTTCAGAGGGCTAATAAAATTCTGGAGTTTTGAATTTACACTAGACAAAAGACCATCTTTTTTATACAAATATGGGCTGACAAATTTTGTTTTCTCCAGGACTACCCCAGTTTTACAACAGAAAGTTCTACATCCCAGGGACCTCTTGAATTTTGTTCAAATCGGAATAGTCGATTGTCCAATGGTATGCCAAAGTAGAGAGATAAGTGCTGAATGACAGTACAGATGCATGAATTTGTAATTATTTGATCAACATACTTACTGATTGCCACTCCAGAAAAAAAAAATTAACGGCATGCTACAACACTTTATTCTTTACACTTTAACAATTATTTGGATAGTTACTGCATATATACTGATCAGAGATACATCCAGTATATATGATAATGGAAGAATGAAATAAAGAAAAAAGCGACAGGTAAAATGTTAGATCAAGATTGATTAAAAGATTTCCAAAATGCAGCAAACAAGCCTTTTTTTTTTTTTTTAATAGGGTCAAGAGGCCATAAGGGAAGAGGAATCTAAGCAAGTAATCATTAGAGAAACCATGAACTTCATACAGCTTCAAGTTCTCAGCTTGGACTTAACTTGCTCCTCACCATGACACTTGAATCATCCCCATTCTTTACTTTGAAAGGAACCAATGCAGTTTAACAACCTTCAGTCTTCCATTTGCATGTTAACTGAACCAATTCCAGTTACCCTAATTCCAATCCCTTTTTTTGCATAGAAGATCTGAGAGAGAGCTGCACTGGTAATTTTTTTACTTATATAACTCTACTTCTTCTTTGTCTTCCTTGGAAAATGAGTCAGATTTCTACCTGAATCTGTGTCTCACGAATTGTAACCCTAACTGACCAAAATAATGCCTGTTTGCTTTAATTTTCTGTGAATTTTTCTTGGTTGACAATTCCAAAATATTCTTCTTTAGTTCCAGTACTAAAACTTCAATATAAAAATTTAACAGGGAAAAATTAAATATCCATAATTATATTTGTAATAAGTGTCACAGTTTAAGAATTAGCAGGATCCACTACCTACATTCAGAAATGTTCTGACTTGTGCAGTGAATCAGTGGAGTGTCCTTGAACTCAATTAATTTGCATGGACTACTGGGAGACATTGTAAAGGAAGGGAGTCTGAGCAATAAGCTTAAGTCAGTTACAAAACTTTATCAGAAAGAAGAGAATAGTGCTTGTCAGTTGAATTTGTTTTTTACTTAGCATCACATTGGCCTAATTCCTATAGAAAAGTGGTACTGTGGGCAGAGAGGCTCTACATAAAATTTGAAAAAGTTATCTTACCAAAGCACATTAGAGAGATTGCAAACTGGTAGCTGCCAGGGTAAATCTAGCACACAGATTTTCTTTAGCCTACATATTTTTACAAATTGATTAAATAAACAAAAGGGAATCTTGTGGTTGATGATGGAACATTTGTGTATTTTGATTATTATTGTGGTTTTATATGAATACACACATGCGAAAAAATTACCTTCAGTTATAAACACATGTATATATGAGCACACACACACACACACACACACACGAGGGCATGTAAAAGTGGTGAAATACAAATAAGCTTTGTCGATTTTACTAGTGTTAATTTCCAGGTGTTAATAATGTATTACAGTTATATAACATGTTACCATTGAGAAAACTGGATGAAGATTACAAAAGACTTCTCTATATTTTTTTTTGCAAATTCCTCTGGATCTAAAATTATTTCAAAAAAATAAATTAAAAGACATGTTGCAGAAAAATATAATTGAAATAATAATTGGCATACTACCTCTACCCACCTAGTTACTATTTTTTTCATTGTATCTTATAGGTATCCAAGCCTTCACCAAACCTATACAGTGAGAAATGAACAAGCCACTATGAGGAAAAGAAACAAAATACACAAAAACTTAGCTATTCATTTTAAAAGCCACTGGCCTAAGAGAGAGAAACCATATGCATTTTTATAGAATATATTCTCCTTTTTGAAATCTAGATAAATAGACAAATATGGTGGGAGGATCACGTGGACAAGAAAATCTGAAACCCAGGAAGAATAAGCCTTGACTAAATTATTTTGGTGGTCCACATAAGGATGCAACAAAGAAATGGCCTGTTATTATTTATTTATGTATGTATTTATTCTGTACATGTATGTATGTATAATACATAATGTATGTATTATCTTTTTTGTTGCTATCTGTTAAGGACCCATATCAATCATATCTAAATATGTTCCTTTTTTTCCCCCTCTAACACTGCTTAATCTTCTGTTTTTCAGATGAAGAAACCTATATCAATAATAGTTATTTCTAAGCCTGGGACAAAATAACCCAGTAGAATAAAGTTATACAGGACTCCTCAAAAGATGATGGTCATGTGAACAGAAAGGAAGGTATTGGAATTTGCAAAGTACATCCTTATCAAATGGATTTAGAATAAAACTCACCTGAGATCCCACACTGGTCCATTATAATGCTGCGACATATAGGGAAGATTATTATTTATAGGGAAGATTTTAAAATTTATTCATATATTCAACAATTTGTTAAAGGACTATCATCTGCCAGGCATTGTTCTAAGCACTGCAAAACAGCATAAACAAACCAGAAAATAGTCTCTGTTATTATGGAGTTTATATTCTAATGTGCATGTGTGTGTGCGTGTGTGTGTGTGTGTGTGTGTGTGTGTGGCAAGGATAGGGGAGAGTTTATAGATCTTAAATAATCACATAAGTAACATATATAGTATACTAGATTATAAAAAAAACAGCAAAGGAGATAGAAATAATTTGGGGCATGAAAAGAGGCAGAAATTTTCATTATTATAGGATTTCTTAGTAAAGTGGTCAAGACATGCCTTATGTATTGAGAAGGCAATATTTGTGTAAAACTGGGGAGTGAAAAATGATGCATGTTAATGTCTTCATTCCAGATACATCAGTTGCAAAGGCCGTGAAGTGAGATGAGCTTGGCGTGTTGCAGGTATAGAAAGGAAACCACTTTTGATGTAATCCCAATAGTTTTTTTTATTTTTTTGCTTGCCTGAGGAGACATCTAGAAAATGTTGCTAAAACCAATGTCACAGAAAATATTGCTTATGCTCTCTTCTAGGATTTTTATGGTTTCAGGTCTCACACTCAAGTCTTTAATCCATTTTAGACTTTTGTGTATGATGTTAGAAAGGGATCCTGTTTCATTCATTTTTTTGTAGCTGTCCAGTTTTTTCAGTAACATTAAAGAGACTGTCTTTTCTCCCTTATATATTTTTGCTTCTTTTATCATAGGTAAATTGACCATATAATCATGGGTTTATTTCTGGGCCGTCTATCTTGTTCTATTATCTATGTCTATTTTTGTACCAGTACTACACTCTTTTGATTACCATAGCTTTGTAGTATGCCTTCTAATATGGAATTTTGATAGCTCCATCTTTTTCTTCTTTCTAAGAATGCTTTATCTGGGGTATTTTGTGGTTTCATATAAATTTTAAGATTATTTGTTATAGTTCTGTGAAAAATCCTATTGGTATTTTGATAGGAATTGGATTAAATCTATAGATTGCTCTGGATAATATAAACATTGTAACAACATTAACCAATCCATGAAAATGGAATATCTTTCCATTTATTTGTGTAGTCTTCGATTTCTTTTATCAATGTTTTATAGTTCTAAGAGTACAGGTCTTTTACCTCTTTGATTAAATTTATTCCTCAGTATTTTATTCTTTTTGATCAAAAAAAAATCCAAATGTGGAATTTTTTCTTAATTTCCCTTTCTGCTACTTTGTTATTATTGTATAGAAATAAAATGCTCCTGATTTCTTGGTGTTAATTTTGTATACTGCAACATTACTGAATTCTTTTATGAGTTCTTACAGTTTTTTGGTAGGGTCTTTAGGATTTTCTATGTATAGTATCATGTCATCTGCAAATAGTGACAGTGTAATGTCTTCCTTAACAATATGGATGCTTCTTATATGTTTGTTTGTTTTTCTGATTGCAGTAGTTAGGACTTGCACTACTATGTTGAATAAAAGTAGTGAGAGTGGACATTCTTGTCTTATTCCTGATCTTAAAGGAAAAGCTCTCAGTTTTTCACTATTGAATATGATGTTAGCTATGAGTTTCTCCTAAATGACCTTTATTTTATTGAGGTATGTTCCTTCTAACCACGTTATGTAGAGAATTTTTATCACAAATGGATGTTGAATTTTATCAAATGCTTTTCTGCATCTATTGAGATGATCATATGCTTTTACTCTTTGTTTCGTTGTCATGGTGTATCATGTTGATTCATTTACAAACATTGAACCACCCTTGTAACTTCAGAATAAATCCTACCATGGTCAAATATCCTTATAGTGTGTTGTTAAATGTAATTTGTTAATATTTTATTGAGAATATTTGCATCTATTTTCATCAGGGTTTTTGGCTTATAGTTTTCTTGTTTTGGTGTCAGTGTGTAGTATCAGGGTAATTTTGGCCTCATAGAATGAATCCAGAAGCATCTATTGAGACGATCATGTGGTTTTTGCCTTTCGTTTGGTTAATAAGGTGTATTAAATTGATTGATTATCTTTTGTTCAATCAAGATTTCACTTCGGGAATAAAGCCCACTGTCTTATGTATATAATACTTTTTAATGTTGCTGAATTTAATTTGCTAGTATTGTTGAGAAATTTTGTATCTATTTTTATCAGCTATATTGGTCTGTAGTTTTCTTTTTTGTGTGGTATCTGTGCCTGGTTTTGGTGTGAGATAATACTGGCCTCATAGAAGTTGGGAATTATTCACTCTTCTAGTTTTTTGGAAGTTTGTGAAGTATTCATATTAATTGTTCTTTGAACATTTGATAAATTCATAAGTAAAGCCATTGTGTCTGAGGGGAATAGTTGCTGCATTCAATTAATACACAGATTATGACCTTCTGAATGAAGAGACACAAGCTATCCATGTGGATTACCAGGTAGTTTCCTCAGCATCTGACTTCCCACTTTGGGGAAGTGAAAACTCCAGGGTCATTTTGACTGAAGGTAGAGGTTTAATGCACGCTTACAAAGGAAGTAAAATCCAAAGACTTATTATTTACAAGTCCCAGAAGGAGGGCAGCACAATGAGCTATGGAAAGAACAGTGATCTGTTTTAGTTCAAGAGTGAATAGGAATGGGAGAAGATATTTGCAAATGACATATTGGATAAAGGGTTATTAAACAAAATGCATAAAGAACTTACCAAACTCAACACCTGAAAAACAAATAATCCAGTGAAGAAATGGGCAGAAGACATGAATAGACACTTTTCCAAATAAGACATCCAGATGGCCAACAGACACATGAAAAGGTGCTCAATGTCACTCATCATCAGGGAAATACAAATCAAACCCACACTGAGACACCACCTCACACTGGTCAGAGTGGTTAAAATGAACAAATCAGGAAACTACAGATGCTGGCAAGAATATGGAGAAATGGGAACCCTCTTGCACTGTTGGTGGGAATACAAACTGGTGCAGCCACTCTGGAAAACAGTGTGGAGGTTCCTCAACAAATTAAAAATAGAACTACCCTACAACCCAGCAATAGCACTACTAGGAATTTACCCAAAGGATACAGGAGTGCTAATGCATAGGGGCACATGTGCCCCAATGTTTATGGCAGTGTTTTCAACAATAGCCAAACTATGGAAAGAACCTCAATGTCCATCAACTGATGAATGGATAAAGAAGACGTGGTGTATATAAACAATGGATTACTACTTAGCAATGAGAAAGAATGAAATCATGCCATTTGCAGCAACGTGGATGGAACTGGAAGGTATTATGCTGAGTGAATGAAATAAGTCAGTCAGAAAAGGACAGATATATGTTTTCACTCAAGTGTGGAGCTTGAGAAACTTCACAGAAGATCATGGGGGAAGGGAAGGGGAAAAATAGTTACAGAGAGGGAGGCAAACCATAAGAGACTCTTAAATACAGAGAACAAACTGAGGGTGGATGAGGGTGGTGGCGGAGAGGGGAAAATGGGTGATGGGCATTGAGGAGGGCACCTGTTGAGATAAGCACTGGGTGTTGTATGTAAGCCAATTTGGCAATAAACTGTATTTAAAAAAAAGACTGAGTAGGAGATAGAGAGCAGGTTAGCAAACACTTATTATAAATGGAGTGAGTAAAGGTCACTAACTTATTGTGGGCTCCACTCTAACTGGTTTTTTAAAAGGTACCACTGGAAAAGCAAAGTGGAAATTTGCACCAGGAATCCTAAGTGCAGATCCTTATCTAAATGTCTAAATTCATCATGAGCAAGGCTGTCATATTTTAAAATGCCTAGGCAGCAACACGAAATAGCTATTTTCTCATCATAGCCATTTTCTCCTAATATTTTCCTTATGGGATTAAAAAAATACTAATTCAGTCTTTTTAAAAGGGTCTTTTCATATTTTCTACTTCTTGTTTTAGGTAGTTTGTATCTTTCTTAGACTTAGACTTAGACTCCTACTTCATTTAAATGGTATAAACTTTTGGAATGCAGTTGTTCATAGAATTTTCTTATTATCCACTTTATTTCTTTAAGGTCAATACAGTAGTAATGTCCTCTCATTCCTGATTTTAGTTATTTAGTAATTTGAGTCTTCCTCTCTGTCTCTCCCTTTCTTTTTTTTTTTCCTTCTTGTTTCTCTTCTCTTTCCCCTCCCCCTCCTCTTCCTCCTGCTGCTGTTGCTGCTGCTGCTGCTGCTGCTGCTGCATCTTCTTCTTCTTCTTCTTCTTCTTCTTCTTCTTCTTCTTCTTCTTCTTCTTCTTCTTCTTCTTCTTCTTCTTCTACTTCTTCGTCAGTGTATGTAAACAGTGCCAATTTTGTAGATCTGTTCATTGCATCATCTTTAGCTTTTGTTGATTTTCTCTATTTTCTATTTAATTTATTTCCATTCCAATATTTATTATTTTATTTTTTCTGCTTACTTATAATAAAGTTTGACTTTCTTTTCTTAAGATGGAAGGTTGACGTCTTTCTTCACTTTTTTAGTTTATTTATTTATATATTTTGAGAGAGGGAGATAGAGCTCGGGAGAGGAAGAGAGAGAGGGAGAGAGAGAGAATCCCAAGTAGACCATGCACTGCCAGTGTGGAGCCCAATGTGGGGCTCAAACTCATGAATTGCGAGATCATGACTTGAGCTGAAATCAAGAGTCAGACAATTAACTGACTGAACCACTCAGGCACCCCCATTTTCTTCATTTTTATGTGTTTTCAACTTTAAATTTCTCTGTATGCACCGTTTTAGCTCTATTACATAAGTTTGAGTTTGCTGTGTTTTTATTTTCATTTACCTAAAAGTATTTTCAAATTTTTCTTGTAATTTGCTTTTCTTTGACTAATTGGTAATATGGGAGGGTGTTTTAAAATTTCTACCTATTTCTAATTTTCTTTAATTTTCTATTGTTATTTGTAAATTAGTTCCATTGCAGTTGGAAAACATATTTCTTTAATTTCAAATTCTTTTAACTCTATTTTTATCCTTTTTTTTAATTTTTAAATTTTTAATTCTTTTTTTCTTTTAGTTCTTCGACGTTTATTTTCTGGCCTAGTATATGTCTACCGTGGAGAAAATTCTTTGTGGCCTTGAGAAGAATCCATATACTCTTATTGGGTAGAGCATTCTATAAGCATCTGTTAGGATTAATTGATTTATAGCGGTCAAGTCTTGTATTTCCTTTTGATCTTCAGCCTATTTTTTTCCATTATTGTAAGTAGCATATTGAAGTCTCCAACTATTATTGTTGAAGTATCTATTTTATCTCTTCAATTCTTTCAGTTTGTGCTTCATGTGTTTGGGATTCTGTTGTTAGGTACATTATGATCTATATTGTCCTGATGGACTGACCCTCTTACCATTTATAATGCCTTCATTTTGTGTAACAAAAAAAAAAGGTTTCAAAGTATATTTTATCTAGCATTATTTTAGTCACTCCAGTTCTCTTATGGTTAAAGCAAACATGATGTATTTATTTCCATTTTTTTTCCTTCAACATATTTATTTTTTAATTTGTATTTTCTTTCAGCATATAGTTGGGTTATTTTTTTTTCATCCATTCTATCAATATCTACTTTTTAATAGGCTTAAATATTCTATTTACATTTATTGTACTTACTGGTAAGATAGATTTACTTCTGCCACCTTCCATTTGTTTCCTATATGTCTTACATCCTTTTTGTTTTTCCATTCCTGCATTCTTGTCCACTTGTTTTTAAATAGATAATTCCTAGTTTACATTTTTATTTCATTTGACCTTTATTTCCTCTTTCTTTGTACTTATAATTAATACAATTTATATAAATATACATGATAAATCCATAAATGTATTTTAGAATCATCATTTTATGGAGTTGTTTTTCAAAACAGATAAAAGAAGAAAAGCATTACAAGCAAAACATACAGATATGCTTTTATATTTACCTATGTAGTTACCTATACTAGTTCACTTCATTTCTTCATATGGATCTCAGTTATTGCCTGGTGTATTTTCATTCCAGCCTGAAAAATTTCTTTTAGAATTTCTTGTAAACAGTTATGTTGGTTGCAAATTTTCTCAGCTCTTCTTTACCTGGGAATGTCTTAATTTCTCTTTCGTTTTTGTTAGAGTTTAGCATGATAGAGAATGCTTGGTTAAGACTTTTCCCACTGCCTTCTGACCTCCATGTTTCCTAAAGAGAAGTCATGTGTTAATCTTATTAAAGGATATCTTTTATGTGATAGCTTTTGTTTTAGACTTTCTTACCACTTTCAATATTTTCTCTATGACTTTCATTAGTTCGATTATGGTGTTTCTAGATGTGAAGTTCTCATTTATCCTACTTAGAAATCTTTAAGCTTCTAGAATGTGTAACATAATGTTCTGCTTAAAATTTAAGAAGTTCATACATTATTTCTTCAAGTATTTTTTTTTCATATCTAGTTCAATTTATCTTTTCCTTTTGGGTCTCACTTATACATTAATATGCTTAATGATGTCCCACAGGTCTTTTGAGGCTCTCTTTCTTTCCTTAGTCCTTTTTTTCTTTTTGATCTTCAGACTTCAGTCTACGGCCATACCACCCTGAATGCGCCCGATCTCGTCTGATCTTCAGACTTCATAATTTGTATTGGCCAGTTTTCAAGTCCGATGACTCTTTATCAGCCAGCTCATATGTGTTTTTAAGCCTTGCGTGAATGTTTTATTTCAATTTCAGAATTTCTCTTTTGTTTTTTTTAAATCTCTTTTTATTGAGATTGTCTCTGTGATAACACTTTGTTCCTATCCTTTCCTTAAATTCTTTAGACATGTTTTCCTTTAGTGTTTTGAAAATATGTATAATAGTCAGTAGAGTCCTTTTTAATTAGTCCAAAATCTGAGCTCCTCAGGGACACTTTCTGTTGACTATCTTTATTCCTTTCTACTTTCAGATTCTTCCATCCCCCAATATTTGTTGTTATTGCTGGTTTGTTCTTGTTATTTTATTATATTATTATTATTATTATTGTTATTATTTCCTTTCTTGCTGGTGCTTATTAGCTTAGCAACAGTATTAGACTAATAAAGTAGATTCTATATTCTGGAAATGTGAATTCACTGAGTTCTCTGCCAGGTTGTTTTTGTGGTTGTGGTTGTTAAATTCTTGTTTTATTTAAGTCTGGGTTTCCCAGTTATCACAGGCAAAGATTTGTCAGAAGATTTCCTTATATATCTTTCCTTTATGTTTTCCACCTTATCCCAAGGGGATATATATGAGCAAAGGCACTAAATTTCAGGCAGTTTACAAGACAACCTTAGATTTTGCTTTCTGCTTACACAAGGTTTTAAGATCATTCAGAAGTGGGAGATTGGGACTTTTTTCCTTCACAGATCTTTAATGGACATGAGCACAGGATTCCATACCAGTAAATACTGTTACATTACCAGAAGCGTGCCAGAGCTTTCCAAAGTTCTGTATTATTATTTACTTTTTCAGTATATACTTTTAAATTCCTGGCCAGGCTCTACTTTACCCCATCTGAAATTACAGTTGAGGCAGCTGAGAGTTCTCACAGTTCACTGTTGTTTGGACTGACTCAATACAAGAGTAACCACACACTAAGAATACTGACTTTCCAAGAATCAATAAGTTTGTGGGCGCTTGGGTGGCTCAATCTGTTATGCGTCCAGTTTCAGCTCATGTCATGATCTCATGGTTTGTGGGTTTGAGCCCTGTACCGGGATCTGTGCTAACAGCTCAGAGCCTGGAGCCTGCTTTATATTCTGTATGTCTCTCTCTCAGCCCCTCCCCTGCTCGCATTCTCTCTCTCTCTAAAATAAATAGATATTAAAAAAAGAATCGATAAGTTTGGATGAAATATTTCTTGTACTTTAGGGATGGTGTTTTTAACACAACTCCAAAAGAGGTCAGATGTCTCCATTTTCTGCAGCTTTTGGCTACTGCACCACTAAACATGGGATGGAGGAGTAATAGACACAAATTAAAATGTCAAATCTTGCTGTCTTACTGTTATTCAGTAACTTGTCTTAAATACCATGTTCAGTATGTTCTGTCGCTTTAATTGTCAGAGTTCTGACCATTTTCCCCTCATATTTTCATTGCTTTTAGAGGTAGAGCAAGTACACCAAGGTGAACTATTTTGGAAGCTGATTCATTAAAGGATATTTTTTAACTAAAATATCTGAATAAATGATAGTTGTCTTTTAGCTCCGAGATCGCATTCTTCTGAGACTTCAAATATGCTTTTGTAAAAACAAATTTTGTAATCCATAGAAAATCACCTTCCATATACATAAGGTTGATAATTTGTTAGTATTATTTCATAAATGAATGATTATAAATGCTTCCATTTTTGGAGAAAGTTATTTTTGGTGTTTGGAGCAGAATAATCTTCATTTAGTTCAATTTACATTTTTATCATTATGATTCTGCCAATATGATGTCTAATACTTTGAAGAGAATAATTATCATTGGAAATGGTAGTAGACTTAGAGTCATACAAAATAAAAAAACAAAAACAAAAACAAAACATTGTACAATGTCAGTGTGTGTAAATAGATAGAAAGGAAACTAGCACACACCAAAATTCTGAGGGGTTATCAGGAGGCCACACCCAGTGAAATCTCAGTTTCAAAACCGCCTTTAGTTCCATATACAAAATGGAGAAAAGTATCTTTTCCACCTAGTGATAAATATGTTTTGAATTTAATGGAAATATAGTAGGTTTACCTCCCTAAAAACAAACAAACAAACAAAAAGTAAAACCAAAGTTGTAAATTTTTGTTTGTTTGTTTGTTTTTGTTGTTTCAACATTTATCATTTGTCATATATAATCTCCCAGAATACTTGCAGTCAAATTCATACTTGCCATTATTTTACATAAAGTCAAATTTAGGTATAAATTGCATTTTTAATATTTTCAAAGTGTAATATAACCAATCAGTTATAACCAATCAGTATAAGTCCCATCACCTGAGTACTGGGCATGCTATGTACTGTATCTTGGCTGTCCAAACTTACAAGTCCCTGAAGTTAAAAATGGATATTGGGAAACAGCTTGTTGGCATATTTACTCTTTATAAAGCTAAATGTGCCCTGCATAAAGTCAAAAGCCAGAGTAATAAGACCTTTGATTTACTTAAATGGAATTCTTACAACATGAGTTAAGGAAAACCGAAAACAGAAATGAAACAAAACAAAACATAGATCAGTTAAATTACCATAAGAATATCACCAGAATATATAGCCTGGTGAACAAGTCCAGTACACAGACTGCACTTTTTTTCACATTTGTGAAGCCAATAAAATATTCACCAAAGAGGACTAAAAATTTTCAAATCCACTACAACCAGCTTCCTTCAATACCATTTTAAACATTGTATAGTCTATTCAGAGACCTATGATGTCTCATGGACATTTTGTTGGAAAAGTCTGCATTTGTGAATATATATGTGACGATGTATAATGGCCCTTGTAATACAGTAACTTTAGGGGCGCCTGGATGGCTCAGTCAGTTAAGCATCCGACTTCAGCTCAGGTCATGACCTCATGGTTTGTGAGTTTGAGTCCCATGTCGGGCTCTGTGCTGACAGCTCAGAGCCTGGAGCCAGTTTCGGGTTCTGTGTCTCCCTCTCTCTCTCTGACCCTCCTCTGCTCATACTCTGTCTCTCTCTCTCAAAAATAAATAAATATTAAAAATATATATATATAGTGACTTTAGTCAAGTCAGCTAATAATCCAGTAAGGAGTTTATGTGATTCTACTCCACTGAACTACATAACCCACTTTAGAGCTTGGCTAGTAACTCGGATATTTTCTGGAGATGTGGAGAATTCATATAGAATTGCATTCAGCCAAGAAAATTGCTTTCTCTTGGGATGTTTATAAAAGTATATCTTTAGTAGTTATATACTTATATTTTTTCCCACTAGTGAATCAAAAATGAAAGAAAACAGAGTACTTATAGCTCCTCACACTCCAAGACACTCTATACCAGGTAGGTATATAGAATTATGACCATATGTATCAACATCATAACCAATTATGATTTTCTCCCTTTAATCTTTTACAGTATTGAAATAGATATTTGTTTCACATGTTTTGTGTTTTATCTTTTGAGTTCACCTATGTAATTAGCACATGCAACACAAAATTATTAATATAATGGGCCACAGTTGTAATACATGAGACAGGGAGGTGATGATTTTGCTTTGACAAACCAGTCAAATATTTCTGCATAATATATGCAAAGATTACCTCACTTAAGCAATGTAACTTATAATTTTAAAAAGTCTTAAAAACTATCTCACAATTATGAGTTTAGTTTAGTTTAGGTTAAACTAAAACCACTGCCTGTGTCCTTTGGCACACAAAGAGGCCTTTCATACATCTTAGGAAATAAATGGAAAGACATCCCATGCTCATGAACTGAAAGACTTAATATTGTTAAGATATCAATACTACCCAAAGCAATCTACATACTCAATGTAAGCATTATTAAAATCCCAACAACACTTTTCAGAAATATAAAATCTATTCTAAAATTGATATGAGATCTCTAAGGACCCAAAATACCCGAAAACCACCTTCAAAAGAAGTACAAAATCAGAGGTCTCACATTTCTGACTTCAAAACTTACTACAAAGTTACAATAATCAAAACAATGTGGTCGTGGCATAAACACAGACACATGGGCCAATGGAATATAACAGAGAACCAAGAAATAAACTTTTGCATATACGGTCAATTAATTTTTGACAAGAACACCAATACTATTCCATGGGGATGTGACAGTCTTTTCAACAAAAGATGGGAAAGCTGGATGTCCACATGAAAAAGAAGTACATTGGACCCTGTTTTTACACCATATATAAAATTTGAATAAAAATAAGCCATAACACTTAAGATAAGCTTAAGATAAAACCATAAATATCTCAGAGATAATGTCACTGAGAGCACAGAGCCTGCTTGAGATTTTCTCTCTCTCTCTCTCTCTCTCTCTCTCTCTCTGCCCTTCTCCTGCTTGGACTCACACTCTTTCTCACTCTCAATAAACAAACATTAAAAAAACTCAGAAACAGGCATGGTGAATTCAGGGTTCTGATGGAAACTGGGGACACAAAAAGAGTGATTGATTGCCTTTATGTGAGGGTTCCCTGAAAAGTGGGGGGCATGGACTATTACTTCTTGGGCTAGAGAGCAAGGAAACACCATATTTACCCCTCCCATCAGTGCCAAAAGATTTTGAGGAGCAAAATGACGCCACCAAGTGTAGACTGGAGCCACTTACATCAACACTGCCTCCTTGTGCCCAGAGGTACATATCCACTAGGTCAAGTATACCTGAAAATCAGCACAATGGGCCCCTACACCAGAAGACCAGCATAAACAATTCCCTTGAATTAAGTCTAATGACCAGAGTACTGCAAAGTTTCAGCTCTAGGGAAAATAGGATCTAGCTTCCTTTATACTTTCATTCTATATTTTAAAAATAACTATTCTTTAATTTTTTTTATTTTTCCCATTCCTTTTTAAATTTTTATTATTTATATATATAATGTTTATTTTATTTTTTTAATTTTAATTTTTGCATCTAGGATTTTTAACAAGCAGACAAAACCAAACCCAGGATCAAGTTTTGTTTTATTTGTTTTTGGATTTTTTTCTCCATTTGCTATTTTGTTTTTTGTTTTTTTTCTTTTCTGAACAAAATGACAAGACTGAGAAGTTCAACCCTAAAGAAAGAACAGGAATTAGAACTCTTAGGATTTTAGTCAATACAGATATATGTAAGATATCTGAGCCAGAATTTAACAACAATTATAAGGCTACTAGCTGGGCTTGAAAAAAGGACAGAAGACACTACAGAATCCCTTTCTGCAGAGATAAAAAAAAAACCTAAAATCTAGTCAGGTTGACATTAAAAATGTTATAACCCAGATGCAAACTCAAACAGAGGCCATAAAAATGAGGACAGACAAAGTAGAGGAGCAAATCAGTGATATCGAGAATAAAATTATAAAAAATAATGAAACGGAAAACAAGAGGGAATGAAAGATAATGGATTACAAGGTAGACTTAGGGAACTCAGAAACTTATTTAAACAGAATAACATTCATATCATAGGAATCCCAGAAGATGAAGAGAGAGAAAAAGGACAGAAAGTTTATTTGAACAACTTATAGCTGAAAACTTCCCTAATCTGGGGAAGGAAACGAACATCAAAATCCAAGAAGCACAGATGACCCAGATTAAATTCACTAAAAGACAACCATCACTAAGGCATACGATAGCCAAATTCACAAAATACACAGACAGGGAAAGAATTCTGAATGAAGCAGGGGAAAAATGTCCTTAACCTACAAGAAAAGACAGATCAGGTTCACAACAAACCTGCCCATAGAAACTTAGCAGGCCAAAAAGGAGTGGCAAGATATATTCAACTTGCTAAATGGGAAAAATATGTAGCCAATAATTCTTTATCTGGCAATGCCGTCATTCAAAATAGAAGGAGAGATAGATTTCATACAAATTTTAGGATTGTTTGCTCTAGCTTTGAGAAGAATGCTGGTGCAATTTTGATTGGGATTGCATTGAATGTGTAGATTGCTTTGGGTAGTATTGCCATTTTAACGATATTTATTCTTCCAATCCATGAGCATGGGATGTTTTTCCATTTCCTTGTGTCTTCCTCAATTTCCTTCATAAGTTTTTTTATAGTTTTCAGTGTAGAGGTCTTTCACATCTTTGGTTAGGTTTATTCCTAAGTATTTTATGGTTTTTGGTGCGATTGTGAAAGGGATTAGCTTCTTTATTTCTCTTTCTGCTGCTTCATTATTGGTGTATAGAAATGCCACCGATTTCTGTACATTGATTTTGTATCCTGCAACTTTGCTGAAATCATGGATCAGTTCTAGTAGGCTTTTGGTGGATTCCGTCGAGTTTTCCATGTAAAGTATCATGTCATCTGCAAAAAGTGAAAGTTTGACTTCCTCCTTGCCAATCTCGATGCCTTTTATTTGGTTTTGTTGTCTGACTGCTGATGCTAAGACCTCGAATACCCAAATTAATACTGAAGAATAAAACCAAGGCGGGAGGCATCACAATCCCAGACTTTAACTTCTACTACAAAGCAGTAGTCATCAAGACTGTATGGTATTGGCACAAAAACAGACACATAGACCAATGGAATAGAATAGAAAACTCAGAAATGGACCCGCAAGTCTATGGCCAACTAATCTTTGACAAAGCGGGAAAATGTATCCAATGGAAAAAAGACAGCCTCTTTAACAAATGGTGCTGGGAGAATTGGACAGCAACATGCAAAAGAATGAAACTAGACCACTTTCTTACACCACTCACAAAAATAAATTCTAAATGGATAAAAGATCTGAATGTGAGACAGGAAACCGTCAAAATCGTAGAGGAGAAAGCAGGAAAAAGCCTCTTTGACCTAAGACGCACCAATTTCTTACTCGACACGTCTCCAAAGGCAAGAGAATTAAAAGCAAAGATGAACTATTGGGACCTCATCAAGATAAAAAGCTTCTGCACAGCAAAAGAAACAACCAACAAAACGAATAGGCAACCAACGGAATGGGAAAAGATCATCGTAAATGACATATCGGATAAAGGACTAGTATCTAAAATCTATAAAGAACTTACCAAACTCCACACCCGAAAAACAAATAATCCAGTGAAGAAATGGGCAGAAGTTATGAATAGACACGTCTCCAAAGAGGACATTCAGATGGCCAAAAGACATATGAAACGATGCTCAAAGTCACTCATCATCAGGGAAACACAAATCAAAACCACACTGAGATACCACCTCACACCGGTTCAAGTGGCTAAAATGAATAACTCAGGAAACTATAGATGCTGGCGGGGATGTGGAGAAGCAGGCACCCTCCTGCACTGTTGGTGGGAATGCAAACTGGTGCAGCCACTCTGGAAAACGGTGTGGAGGTTCCTCAAAAAAATGAAAATAGAGCTACCCTATGACCGAACAATAGCACTGCTAGGAATCTACCCAAAAAACACAGGAATGCTGATGCATAGGAGCACGTGTACCCCAATGTTCATAGCAGCACTTTCGACAATAGCCAAATCATGGAAAGAGACCAAGTGCCCATCAACTGACGAGTGGATAAAGAAGATGTGGTACTTATATACAATGGACTACTACGTGGCAATGAGAAAAAATGAAATCTGGCCATGTGTAGCAACATGGATGGAACTGGAGGGTATTATGTTAAGTGAAATAAGTCAGTCAGAAAAAGACAGATACCATATGTTTCCACGAATAGGTGGACTTTGTGAGACTAAGCATAAACCAGGGGGAGGGGAAGAGGGGAAAGGAAAAAAAGACACAGAGAGGGAGGGAGATAAAACATAAGAGACTCTCAAAGACTAAGAACAAACTGAGGGTGAGGGGGGTGAGGGAGGGGGGAGAGGTGGTGACGGACATTAAAGAGGGCACGTGTTGGGATGAACACTGGGTGTTATATGTAAACCAATTTGAAAATAAACTATTATAAAAAGAAAAAAAAAAAGGAGAGATAGAGTTTTCCAGAGAAACAAAAAGTACAGGACTTCATAATCACTACACATGCAAGATATTTTAAGGGGGACCCTTTCAGTGGAGGAAAAAGTACCAAAAGCAACAAAGACTAGAAAGGACCAGAGATCAACATCGGAAACACCAACTCTACAGGTCACACAATGGTACTAAATTTATCTTTCAATAATTACTCTGTGTAAATGGACTAAATGCACCATTCAAAAGACAAAGGTATCAAAACATATTTAAAAAAAAAAAAACAAGATCCATGTATACGATGCTTACAAGAGACTCATTTTAGACCTAAAGACACCTGCAGATTGAAAGGGGATAGAGAACCACCTACCATGATAATGGACATCAAAAGAAAGCCAGAGTAGCCATACTTAAATCAGACAAATTATATTTTAAATCAGCGGCTGTAACTAGAGATGAAGAAGGGCATTACATCAGAATTAAGGGGTCTATCCATCAAAAAGATCTAACAATTGCAAATATTTATGCCCCCAGCTTGAAGCACCCAAAGTATAAATCGATTAATAAGAAAAATCAAGAAACTCATTGACAATAATACAATAATAGTAGGGAACTTTAACACCCCACTTACAGAAATGGACAGATCATGTAAGCAGAAAATCCGCAAGGAAACGATGGCTTTGAATCACACATGACTGGATGAACTTAACAGATATATTCAGAACATTTCTTCCTAAAGCAGCAAAATACACATTCTTTTGGAGTGTGCATGGAACATTCTCCAAAATGTATCATGTTCTGGGCCACAAATCAGCCCTCGGAAGTACAAAGAGATTGAGATAATATCATGCATATTTTCAGACCACAATACTATGAAATTAGAAGTCAGTCACAAGAGAAAAATTTGGAAAGACCTCAAACACATGGAGGTTAAAGAATATCATACTAAAAATGAATGGGTTAACCAGGAATTTAAAGAAGAAATTAAAAAATAAATGGAAGGAAATTAAAATGAAACCACAACAGTCCAAAACTTTCTGGATGCAGCAAAGGCAGTCCTCAGAGGGAAATACAGTAAAACCTTGGATTGCAAGTTACTTGTTCTGTGAGTGTTCCATAAGACAAGCAAACATTTCTAATAAATGTTCATTTGATAAATGAACAATGTCTTGTAATATGAGTAGTACGTGATGGTGAACATCGCATGATCACAACAGAGCCAATGGTTCTTCTTTGTCTCACTGTGGAATTTTGGGTGATTGTCTCCGATGCTCAGACGCTTGGTCTCAAGCAGTGGTATTTGGCAGAAATCAGTGATTTTTCACAATGTTGGAAAGTGCCCAAAACTAGCACTAGTGTATTTTTTGCTACTTCAAAGCATTTTTGGATGGTCCTTTGCTTTTCCATGCAAGGGTAAGCTTATGAATGTTTTGCGTCATTCTAGGTCAGACTGCCTGCAGATATAGACCCTTTCCTCTGCTGCCTTATTGCCAGTTATATTAAATACAGTTTATGACAGAAGTTTATTAATGCTATACTGTTGTCAACACCCATCTGAGCATATACAATGGCACCCGGGCAGAAAAAGATTCCATTGAGTCAATACATAGCAGTGATTCTGTTAGTGATAGTGAAAGTCATCCCACACTATAACCCTCTTCTCTCTTGTCTCCCTCACACCAGCCACAAAAGTTTTCAAAGGTAAGTGAAGGTTAATTTGTTTTTCTTTATATTTTGTTTTTTCTTTATTATTTTGTATTATATTACAGTATTGTAATCATTTTTATATGAATATTTTTGGGTTGTGGAATGAATCATCTGAGATTCCATTATTTCTAATGGGGAAATTATCTTTGGTATTACAAGGGCTTTGGATTACAAGTGTGTTTCTGGAATGAATTATGCTCCCACACCTAGGATTTTCTGTGTAATGCAGTTTAGGCCTATCTCCAGAAGCAAGAATGGTCCCAAATACACAATCTAACCTTACATCTAAAGGAGCTAGAAAAGGAACAGCAAATGAATCCTAAAGCAAGCAGAAGAAGGGAAATAATAAAGATTAGAGCAGAAATAAGTGATATTGAAACAAAAAATCAAGAGAATAGATCAAGGAAACTAAGAGGTGGTTCTTTGAAAGAATTAATAAAATTGATAAATCCCTAGCCAGACATATCAAAAAGAAAAGAGAAAGGACACAAATAGATAAAATCAGGAACAAAAATGGAGACATCACAACCAATAGCACAGAAATACATTTATAAGCAAGTACTATGAAAAAATTTTATGTCAACAAACTGGGCAATCTGGAAGAAGGACAAATTATAAGAAGTTCACAACTAACAAAACTGAAACAGGAAGACATAGAAAATTTGAACAACCTGTAACCAGCAAACAAATTGAAACGGTAATCAAAAATCTCTCAGGAATCAAAAGTCTTGGGCCAGAAGGCTTCCTAGGGGAGTTGCACCAGACTTTTACAGAAGAGTTGAAATCTGTTCTTCTCAAACCGTTTAAAAAAATAGAAATAGAAGGAAAACTTGCAAACTCATTCTATGAGGCCAGCATTGCCTTGAATCCAAAACCAAAGACCCCACTAAGAATCATAATTACAGGCCAATGTCCATGAAGAACATGGATGTGAAAATTTTCAGTAAAATACTAGCAAATCAAATTCAACAGTACATTAAAAGAATTATTCACCATGATCAAATGGGATTTATTCCTGGCTTGCAGGGTTGGCTCAATATTCACAAATCAGTCAATGTGATAAACCACATTAATAAAAGACAGGGTAAGAACCATATGATCTTCTCAATTGATGCAGAAAAAGCATTTGACAAAACACAGCATCTATTCTTGATAAAAACCCTCAACAAAGGATATATGGAACATACCTCAACATCATAAAGATTATATGTGAAAGACCCACATTTAATACATCCTCAAGGGGGGACAACCGAGAGCCTTTATCTTTTCGACAGAAAAAAAAATGCAAGGATTCTCACTGTTACCATTTAACATAGTACTGAAAATCCCCCCAGGATTATTTTGCAGCTGCAAAATAATTAACATTGTATAAGGAAGGATGATAGTTATTAATATTTCAGTGTAGTAATTTTCCCTGAAGTTTCACATTCAATGCAAGTCCCCTGAAGGCAGCTGCTTTTTCTCATCTTTTTTATCAATCTCTCTCTCTGTCTCTCTTCCTGCCTCTTTTCTTCCCTCTCATTCTCTTTCTCACTTCCCCCACTCCATCTCCATTAATCATATAAACAACTTTGACACATCTCAACCACTTTCAATCTCTGGAATTCACCTTTCCACTCATCATTTTCTAGAACCTAACTTTGGCTCTAGGTAATTACCAGAGTAAGTAAAGTTTTATTGTTTTAGAAGACAAAGGAAGAAAAATATTCTAAAGACTTATAGTACATATATTTTCTTTTATTCATATCTCAATGAGGTACTGTTTAATATTTTATCGGTCAACATTCCATGGCTTGTAATTAACAGAATTTATATACCAACATGGTAATGTCTGTGGAGAACATGAGGTCTGGTATAGCTACTGTAAACAAAG
Source organism: Paguma larvata (assembly GCA_030068075.1). Lineage (NCBI taxonomy): Eukaryota > Metazoa > Chordata > Mammalia > Carnivora > Viverridae > Paguma > Paguma larvata. Next base: position 99,886,782 of record CM057830.1, read on the forward strand.
ATAATTTTTGTATCCTTCTCAAAACTATCTGTCTGTGAAGAGACAAATGGAAAATATAGTTAAACTTGAATGTTTCTCTGGTGACTCTTTAGCATGGGAAAATGGTCTAGGAATCTGTGCAGAAGGGGTGTGAAACAAACATTTAAAAATAAATAAATATTCAAAAGGAAATGGCTCTGACTTTCATCCTATTCTGTTAGTTGTTGCTAAGACAGATATATGAATATTGGAAGTTCCAACACAGGGAAGGCCAAACTAAGCCAATTAAAGATAATATAGCAATGATGAAACTGTATTTTTTCCATTAATAGTTAGATAAATGCTCATATTTTAACATCACTGATTCCAATTTTGCATATGCAAAGTGGAACATCAATTGTGAATTTAAGTCTATATTACATAGTTTTCTTCAATGGATTTATTTTCATCTAAAAAGTGTAATTAATTATAATGAAAGAGAATTAACTTCAAAAGACACAATTGTTTTCTCCAAAGCTAAAGTGGAGAAAGCAAAAACAACTGTTTTAAGGTTTGTTTAATTTCTACATATAAAAATTAATTATTCTATTGCACTCACTTTTCTGATGACTTAATTTCTAGGTAGTTTTATAGAAGAAATCACAAATACTTATTATTGAGTTCAACGTTGACATTAAAAGCAGATTAAAATCACTTAATTTTCAGAGTATATCTGCATTCATTCTTTGGGAAAGAAGGTATTTTGTTAATGCAGGAAATACCCAAGTTACATATGTTCAAAATTCCAATTTAAATATTTGACTCTGTTTTAAAATTTTTTAATGTTTATTCTTTTTAAACTTTTTATTGTCACATTGGTTTCCATACAACACTCAGTGCTCATCCCAGCCAGTGCCCTCCTCAGTGCCTGTCACCCATTCTCCCCTCTCCCATGCCCCCCTCAACACTCAGTTTGTTCTTAGTATTTAAGAGTCTCTTATGTTTTTTCTCCCTCCCTCTCTGTGTTTTTTTTTCGAGAGAGATAAAGCATGATCAGGTGAGGGTTGGAGAGACAGGGAGACACAGAATCCAAAGCAAGCTCCAGGCTCTGAGCTGTCAGCCCAGAGCCTGACGTGGGGCTCAAACTCACAAACCGTGAGATCATAACCTGAGCCAAGTCAGATGCTTAACCAACTGAGTCACCCAGGGACCCCTAAATATTTGACTTTTGAATATAATTTAGTAAATATTTATATGGTCAATTTGCTAAATGTGAAATCCAGAATATCAGAGAGTATTAGAGATAAAGTAGCATTGATAGAAAGCATGAGTAACAATCAAAATCACTTACAACAATGTACTTTAATGTATACAATAAAATATAATATGAATTTCCTAGAATAGTTTTAGAAAAAAGTTTATACTTTCCACATATAACATTCAATTTTTATCTCCATATCTTTGAATATACTGTTTTCTTTCTCATTTTACCCTTCTTGAAGACGGTCATGTTCAATCTTGTTCTGTACTACTTATTTTTATTGTGCACTCATAGCACTTTTAAGAATTAAAAGCCAGGGGTGCCTGGGCGGCTCAGTTGGTTAAGATGTTTGACTTCAGCTCAGGTCATGATATCATGGTTAGTGAGTTAGAGCCCTGAGTTGGGCTCTGTGCTGACAGCTCAGAGCCTGGAGTCTGCTCCAGATTTGTGCCTCCCTCTCTCTCTCTGTCCCTCCCCTGTTCATGCTCTGTCACTCTCTGTCTCTCAAAAGTAAATAAATTTAAAAATGTTTTTTTAAAGGAATTAAAAGCCAAGGAAAAACAGTTATATTTGAAGAACAATATTTTATGATAGAGAATCTTTTAAAAGATTTTTGCATATATCTTAAAGTTATTTTAAATGTATCATTTTAAATGCTAGATAATCTTAATAAGGAAATAGGTGCTAATGAAATTAGTTGTAACCATCACATAAAATTTAAAGATGTGTTTTTCTACGAAGTTTTCTATCATAGTAAGTTTGTCCATTAAAGTTCACATAGTTTCTAAAAAATTGTCAAATACTGTTTAAAAATTATAAATCAACAAAGAAAAAATAGTGCTAACTAGCATCGATAAATATCTTTGTATTTAGAGAAAGTCCAAGATCAGAGTAAGCCCCAGGAGTTAGAAAAACTTGACCAAGTTCTTCCTCCTAGTATATGTCTCCTTAGAAACAATTACACATTTTGAAAGTAAACTGAGTCACCATGCTAATTTTAATAAATTAAAATGGGGGCATTAATTGTTACTCCTTAGAGTCTAATGTTTAGGGAGTCACCTGTTGAAAAAATATATTTAGTCAAGGCTTAAAATCGATATGTTATTGATGTTGTTCCAAGTCTGGTCCTTTCCATATGTGTTAAGATGCTTTCAACTTTGACTGCTTTTCTCATATGTGTTAAGATGGTTTTTAACTTTGATACTTGAAATTGATGTAAGCTAGCTTGGTCTGAGGACCCAGAAGGAGTCTCACAGGACCAGCCAAGAGGGTCTGTGGTCTTGCACAGCGTAGAAAGCAAATGCAAGGTAGTGGGAAGTGAGAAGGAGTTTATTGAAGATATAAAAAGAGTAAAGATACAGATAGAGCATCTTCAAGATTCAGAAAAAAAAGAAGGGGCACCTGGGTGGCTCAGTCAGTTAAGTATTTGACTTCAGCTCAGGTCACGATCTCACAGTTTCTTAGTTTGAGCCCGGCATCAGGCTCTGTGCTGACAGCTCAGAGCCTGGAGCTTGCTTCAGATTCTGTGTCTCCCTCTTTCTCTGTTCCTCCCCTGCTTGCACTCTGTTTCTCTCTCAAAAATAAATAAAGATTTTAAAAATTCAAAAAAAAGAAAGAAAGAAACAAAAGGAAAGAATAGTCTACTCTTTGCTTGGGGGTCTCAGATTTTTATTGATGATTGTGGTCTAGTGCATGTGTCCTTTCAGTCATCAAAGAATTGGTCAGATCAAGGACAGGGTCCAGATGTCCGTGATATTTCATTTATTGCCTGGAGCCAGGGGATCTTGGCATCAAGAGGTCTAGTATCAGTTGTCTGAAAACTGCACATGATGGCCTCACCTGGTCATTGTCACCCAGTGATTCCCTGAATGCTATCTATTGTGCTGGAAAACTCCAAAGAAATCATTACATTCTTGTCTCTTACAAGGAGGACATATATTAAGGCATGTGTAAGGCAAGAATGCAGATCCTAACATGAATATAAACAGGAAAAGGAGCAAAGAAAAAAAATAGCTTGTTTTCATTGGGTCCCTTCTGTCTTCCTATTTCAGAATGAAGTGGGCCATAAATAAGATGAATTACTTTAAATCCTAAATTAACCAATAAACCTACGTGGAAGGGTACTCATTTATGAGGATAGCAGTTAATGATTATTTAGTTACTTTAAAATAAAGCCTATTACCCCAAGACCCTTCACTTATGTTTTAAAGAAATAAGAAACATTTCAGGTATATAAACAATCAATTTTGAATTATTATATTATAGCTACCTAGAGAATTAAGCAATGTTTTAAGAGTAAGTGCTTTTTAAATATAATATTTATGTTCATTTTATTCTTGAGACTCAGGGGTCCAAACGTTTGATAGAAAAATCAAGGTGAGGTTATTTTTATAAAAAGCTGAAGAAAGGAAAAAAATTTTTTTAAAAATACCATCTCTTCAAATTCACATAGAACTCCTTTAAGATTGAGGAAAAATCTTCATCTAAATAAGCAGGCAAATTTGCATGAATTATTTGAAAATTTACAATAAAAATTTGCAAGTAAATTTGAGTGAATATTGTAGGAAGTTGTTTTGATATCATGTAATTCAGATTATTATTTTTTTTCTGAATAGTTTACAGTAAAGTATTTAAAGTAGTAAGAAAATTTACCTACTGTTGCAGAGGATTATATCAAAGATCTTGAGCTATATTCAAAGACTATTTCTTTATTCTGTCCAATGCTATATCCATAATCATTTTTCCTCCGAGTGACTTAAAATGGGTAAAACCATTTATATTACTTTACCAATAGCCTACATAGAATGTGTAAATTATAATTGGCATTTGTTCCTTATTTAGCCTTCTAAAGCACCTTTCAGTGATCACCCCTCCAACCCTACTGTGAGGTAAATAGATGGCAAATATTATTAATCTTATCCTTAGTGGGATATTGGCTGTGCAGAAGGGTAAATTACTTGCCTAAGGTCACCTAGGGGTCAGTGAGAGAGCCATTGCTTTGAAATTCCTACTATAAATTGTATAGGAAAATGCAGATGAATCTTTATGAAACCAACTTTCTTGTTCCAGTTATTTTAAAATATTAAAAAAATCAAGTTCCATAAAGAAATATATACAGTAAATAAATGTAACATACATATAATTTTCTTAGTTTCTTCTCAGATAAACTGTTTCAAAGAATGCAAAATTACCCTGAACTAGATGTTACACTAAAAGATGTTTTCTCATATGATCCTGGTCTCTCGAACTGTGTCAGTGAATGTAAATTTGCCAACTATATAATGCACACATATACAAACACTTTTGCCAAGAGTAGCAAAATGATATTTAATAAAATCTTCGCTAATACAAATAATAATTTAGTGAAAATTTTGAATTATAGAATTCTATAAAATTCATTTTATTTCTTCCCAGTAAATAGAGTGCATCACCTATTTTACTATTACAAACTTCAGGATAGTGTATTAGTTCTAATAAAAATATAAGAAGTTTATATTTATCATAATGAGTGCAAATTTTGATGAACTCCTGTCCAATTTATATTAAATTCTCAACTATGAAAGTTTCTATTAATGAGTGTTGGATATATTGAGTGTCAAGGGAAAATGCTCCTCAAGTTTAAAAGAAGTCACAATCTCTATACTTAGTCACTTTTGGATCTGTTTTTTATTTTTATTTTTGATGTTTTAGTAACTATTCCTTAGGTTATTGAAGCTTTCTAGAAAGGAATCTGCAGATATATGGTGTTCTCTCTATAGTGTAAGATTCAAGCTTTTCAAATGGAAAAATAACTTTCCTTCTCTATGATCAGCATTAGGGGACTCATTCAATCAGGCAATGTCTCAGGTCAACGGAGTGGGTTACAGAATATTAGGAAATATGTAAGCCTCTCTAATTAGCAAAATGTTCTACCATGCTTGTCACCGAAAATCAAAGCTTGGCAGAAACACATGCTCATCTCACATAAGAAGAATGAGTCTCTAAAAGAGCAAATGCAAACGGTGACCTTTAAAAAGTAATTCAAGTTGTCTCATAATGTGTTTTAAAACCTGAAAGGTAGAAACTAGTTTACAAAAATAAATGTGACAGAAGCAACATTTCCTCTATTATCTTATATCATTCACAGAACTCTCCCTATGATTTGATTAAAAGAATCAATTCCCTTTCCTATATTGGTTTTGCTGGTCAGAAAGGTAAGACAATCTTTCTAATAGTATAGAGCTAAAACTTATTCCACATTTTTTTTTTCTGTTTTAGCTTGTGGAATTGTTGATGTTTTGATGACAGTATATCACAACTTATGATTGCACAAAAGGGGAAGAAAAATAATACAAAATTGATAGACAAACATTTTTAATTCAATACAATGACATTACAATCAGAAAACTATAGTAAAAAAGCTCCAGCATGGGGTCAAAGTGGGGCTTATTAAGGAAGATGCTGTCCTTTAGAAGGAACATTAAGAACTTTACTGAAAGCCGTAAGAAAGACTTTAAAAACTGGAAAAATATACTACAAATTGGTAATTTAAAAATTGCATATATATTTGCACAATTATATATATATATATATATATATACATATACAAGAAAAATAATAAAATACTAAAGAATATTAAGACATAACATGACTTCCATTTGAATACACACATGGCAGTACAAAGTATGGGTTTTTTACTTTTCTCAGTTACAACTAAGAAATAACAGAAAGAACAAGGAAACATATGAGAACACAAACACAAAAGGTCTAAAAATGTTGCTAAAGGCAGTAGAGCTGAAGCAGAGGAATGGGAAAAGTCAAGTAGAGAAAATTCCCATGGCTGCTGATGCCAGAAATAAAGACAGCTGACCCTTGAACAACATGGGTTTGAACTGTGTGGGTCCATTTATATGTGGTTTATTTTTTCAATAAATATTGCAAAGCCAAATGTATTTTCTCTTCCTTATGATTTTCTTTTTTAATGTTTATGTATTTATTTATTTATTTTAACTCAGAACATTTTCTTTTTTTTTTATTTTATAATAGTTTATTTTCAAATTGGTTTACATATAACACCCAGTGTCCATCCCAACATGTGCCCTTTTTAATGCCCATCACCCCCTCTCCCCCCTCCGTCATCCTCCTCACCCTCAGTTTTTTCTTAGTCTTTGAGAGTCTCTTATGTTTTATCTCCCTCCCTCTCTGTGTCTTTTTTTATGTATTTATTTTTGAGAAAGAAAGAGAGAGTACAAGTGGGGGAGAGGCAGAGGGAGAGAGAGAGAGAGAGAGAGAGAGAGAGAGAGAGAGAGAGAGAGAGAGAGAAACACAGAATCTGACGGAGGCTCCAGGCTCTGAGCTAGCAGCATAGAGCCTGACATGGGGCTCAAACCCATGAACTGTGAGATCATGATCTGAGATGAAGTCAGATACTTAATCAACTGAGCCACCCAGGTGTCTCCTTGTGATTTTCTTAATAACAATTTCTTTTTCTAGCTTACTTTATTGTTAGAATATTGTCTATAATACTTATACAGAATATGTGTTAATTGACTGTGTTATGGATAAGGCTTTCAGTTAACAGTAGAGTATTAGTAGTTATGTTTTGGCAGACTCAAAATTTATACAGGGATTTTTGACTATGTTGGGGGAACGAATTCCTCTAACTTCTGTGTTGCTCAATATTAACTGTAGTAATGTATATTTTCCAAGAGCTAGGAGCACATGTGAGATATAAAAGCAAAATAGCTTTTATAGGACATTAGAAATAAGATGATAATAGTTTTTTTTCCAATGGCAAAGATTATTTGCTTGACCAAAATTTATTCAGGGTCCTGAACCTTTTCCTAGCCTACCTGTGTTCTTCCTTATAAAATCTGATTTTGGAAAATCCCTGCTAAGTCTGTTTTATCAGAATCTCCTACTCTGAATATCTGACCACTTTTGATATATCATCTGGTTCCTCATTCTATATCATCTTTTGGGTAATATCTGATCAATCAGCCTATCCTTATCAAGAATCCCATTAGGTTGTGGTAGCCAGAATAGCCTAAACCCCACAGTCTGATCCCTGGAGGGAGGGAGCTCTGAGTGCAGAGAGGGGCAAGAAAGAGACTAGCACACCTAGGAGCTTAAAATGGGAAAAGAAATCCCTATAACTCTTGGCTTTGAAAATGGGAGAAGCCTAATTGTGTAAGTGCTTACTACCAGTGAGACTTAAAGCCTAGAACTTTAAAAATAAGCAGGCTTGGCTCTGAGAAAGACCAGAGGGTGACTGGTAGCTGAGTACCTCTCCTTAAAGAAACAGCACAGCAAACAGCCCATGGAGATGCAGCATAGAAACAGTAGTTTGAAAGTTGCCCGAGGTTTATGGGAGGGAGAATTAGTTACTAATCTCAGAGTTTGGTGATGGAAGTCTCTAAGAACAAAGAATAGGTAAGGTGCCAATTGTCTTCTCTTGCTCCTCATCAGAGACACACCACCAATTGTGAGAACCAATGCAGCACCAGCATTCAGTACCTACCTTCTTCATACTGCACCACCCCCTACTCTCAGCCAGATGTGCCTCAGTCCTGGTGCTGCAGATCCTTCCCAAGAAGACCCATGCAAACTTTGCCAAAACTGCATCTTTGACCTCCCACAGAGGATCATGAACCATGTTAAAACTGCATCTTCTACCGGCATGTACTGTGCAGAACAGCCCTGCTGGCCCTGATCTCCACAGCATCTGTGCTTCCCTGCAAGGAGGACTGGTGCCCATAACTCACGGTGCCATGCCTCTGCCCACCCATGAACTTTCTGGAGTACCCGGAAGAAGCAGAAAACAAATTAATAAATTAGAAGACAGAATAATAGGTTTGAAACAGTATGGAATGGGGGAAGAGAGGTACAAGAGAATTTGTGGGAATTCAAAGCAATGCTACTTCAAAAACTGCTAACCTTCTTTTGAGTGCAACACAAGATAATATGGAAATGTGGCATTTCTTAAGGAGTAGTATTAACGTGGATATAGTATGAAAAATGCAATTACTGCCCAGAAGAAAACAGTGCAAAATAAGTTCTCTTCCTCACCTTGATTTTCTAGTACCTCAGCAAACCTATGCATCATTCCAGACATAGATCATGTATGTATGAGCATATATGAATATGCAGATGTCTTGTTTATATAAATGGTAGTAGCTATTGCTCTTCATTTTTTTTCCCCCTTAATCTCTCCTGGAGACCATTTCACTAGTATGTAGATCGACTTCATTCCTTCTGTAGTTTAGTACTATGTTTGATATATGACAATATATGTGGATACTTTAAAAAAATAGAAAACAGAGTAATGGAAAGTAATCAAGCTGAACAAATAAGAGAAAAATAATTAAGCAAAAGGAGATGGACTTATGGAACTCAATGACCGCATTGAGCATAATATTTGCATGATAAAGATGCCAGAAGGAAAAGAGAGAGAAAAGGGGACAGAACATTAATATGAAGAAATAATAGCTGAAAACTTCCCTAATCTGGGGAGGAAATAGATGTCCAAATCCAGGAAGCACAAAGATCTCCAAAATAAATGAAACAAATCAGGTGACACCAAGACACATAGTAATCAAAGTAGCAAAAACTAGTGATAAAGAAAAAAAATTACCAAGAGAAAAGAAGATAGTTATCTACAAGGGAAACCCCATGAGGCTATCATCACATCTCAGCAGGAACTTTGCAGGACAGAGGGGAGTGGCATGATATATTCAAAGTGCCAAGAGGGAAAAAATGGGCAGCCAGGAATACTCTGTCCAGCAAGGCAAACATTCATAATAGAAGGATACCATATTTTCTAAGACAAACAAAACCTAAAGGGGTTCATGATCATTAAACTTACCCTGTCAGAAATATTAAAGGAGACTCTTTGAGTGGAAAAGAAAGACCATAAGTGAGAGCTTGAAAAGAAGGAAATACAAAAGCAGTAAAAATAAGTATTTCTGTTAAAAAAAAGTCAGTCGAGGGATTCACAAAATTAAAGGATGTAAAATTTGACACCATATACCTCAAATGTGGGGAGAGGAGTAAGAATGGGTTAGAACTTAAGAGACCATTAACTTAATATAGACTGATTTATGCAAAAGCTGTTATATACAAACCTAATGGTAAAAATATATCAAAAACCACTAGTAGATATACAAAGAATAAAGAAAGAGGAATCCAAGAATATCACTAAAGAAAGTCAGCAAACCATGAACGAGGGAAAGAGAAAAAATGAACTGAGAAAAACTACAAAAACAACCACAAAACAGTAATGAAATGGCAATACAGACATATTTGTCAATAAATACTTTGAATGTAAGTGAACTAAATACCAACCAAAAGACTTATGGTGACAGATTAAAAAAATAAGAACTATTATATGCTGCCTACAAGAGACACATTTCAGATCTAAAGACACACACACACACACACACACACACACACACACACACAGATATATATATATAATTCAGCTATAAAAAAGAATGAAATCTAGCCATTTTCAACACCATGGATGAGCTAAAGAGTATAATGCCAAGTGAAGTGAGTCAGTCAGAGAAAGAAAAATACACAATTCTACTCATATGTGGAATTTAAGAAACAAAACAAATAAGAAAAGGAAGAGAGAGAGAGAGAGAGAGAGAGGCAGGGAGGGGAGGGAGGGAGACAAACCAAGGAACACACTCTTAAAGATAGAGAACAAACTGATGATTACCTGAGAGGATGTTGGTGGGGGGATGGGTGAAATAGATGATGAGGATTAAGGAGTGCACTTGTGGTGATGAGCACTGGGGGATGTATGGAAGTGTTCAATCTCTGTATTGTACACCTGAAACTAATATGACACTCTATGTTAACTGTACTGGAAATAAAATTTTAAGAAAGAAAAAGGAAAGGATGAAGTGAACATATATTTAAGTATAATTTATGAAAAAAAATTGATCCTCCTAATTAAACTTCAAACTATGTCCCAGAGAAACATTGACACAACATAAATGGAAGGATGGATTGATGGATGTATGGATAGATACATAGATAGTAGATGATAAATACACAGGTGGACAGCTATGTATTGTTTATCATATATATGCTATTATAAATTATATTATTATATAGAAAATAATGCAGTATGTATACACAGTACTATCTACATAATACATTAACTTATATAAAATTTACCATATATGTAAATTATAATATATGGTATATATAAACTAAAAATATATTAGACTATCTTGTTTATATGTATAGTGCATTATAGTCTATACATTTTATATATGTATAATATAATATACATGATATCAAGTACATGACAAATAATATATATGTGTTACATACATAGATCCTAAAATTATTAAACTTTAGTTTTTTTTATTTATTATTTTTGAGGGAGAGAGAGAAACAACACACACGAGAGGGGAAGAGGCAGAGAGGGGACGGATAGAGGATCTGAAGTAGGCTCTGTGCTGATAACAGAGAGCCTGATGTGGGACTCAAACTCAGGAACCGTGAGATTATGACCTAGGCCAAAACACTTAACTGGACACTTAACTAACTGAGCCACCCAGGTGCCCCTAAATTTTAAAGAAAAAAAACAATAAAAAATTTTTTTGCCACTAGATAAAAAAAAAATAGTGACATATAATGATATTTAAAAAATTCAGACCTGGCCACACAATTCTCCACATATCAGTCAACATCCAGAAGGGAAACAAAACAAAACAAAACAACAAAAGCAAAAACAAAAAATTAGAAACTCCTTAAGAAAAATGTTTTATCTATAATATGTTTTTAAAATTATAATTCCAGTATAATTAATATACAGTGATCTATTAGATTCAGGTGTACAATACAATGATTTTAGAATTCTATACATTATTCAGTGCTCATCACAATGAGTTTACTCTTAATCCCATTTACTTATTTCACCTATCCCCCACCCATCTCTGCTCTGGAAACCATCGGTTCGTTCTGTTTTCATAGGTCTGATTCTGCTTTTTGTTTATCTACTCATTTGTTTCATTTTTAAGATTCCACATATAAGTGAAATCATATGATATTTCTCTTTCTCAATCTGACTTATTTCATTTTACATATACCTTCTAGGTCCATCCATGTTATTGCAAATTTCATCCTTTTAATGGCTGCATAATATTCCACATATATACGTATATATATATATATATATATATATATATATATATGTATGTATACACACATATACTAAATCTTTCTTATCCATTTGTCTTTCGATGAACACATAGATTGCTTCCATATCTTGGCTAAGATAAATAATGCTGCAATGAACATAGGGATGCATGTATCTTTTCAAATTACTGTTTTTGTTTTATTTACAGTAAATAAAATAGTAGTGTAATTATTGAATCATATGATGTTTCTATTCTTTATTTTTTGAGGAACCTGCATACTGTTTTCCACACTGGTTGTATCAATTTACATTCCCACCAACAGTCCATGAAGGTTCCTTATTTTCCATATCCTCACCAACACTCGTTATTTCTTGTGCTTTTGATTTTAGTCATTTTAATAAGTGTAAGGTAATAGCTCATTTTGATTTTGATTCTCATTCCCCTGATGATGAGTGATGTTGAATATCTTTTCATGTGTCTATTTGTCATCTGTATGTCTTCTTTGGAAAAATGTCTATTCAGGCCCTTTGCCCAAAAACTTTATTAGAAGCAATAAATTCAGTGTATTTGTTGGATACAAATTTAATACCCTAAAATTGATAAAATCTCTAATAACATAGCATACTAATAATAATGTAGCAGAAAGAGAAATTAAGAAAATAATTCCTTAATAATTGCATCAAGAATAATTAAATATCTAGGAATAAATTTAACAAATGAGGTAAAGTTGTACTCTGAAAACTATAAAACATTGATGAAAGAAATTGAACACCATCTATTTTAACAGAATTTCCAAATTACAAGTTAACTGTATGGTTTATGTACTTACTTGCTTGCAATGTTTTATTATGTGTTTTGCTTTCTTTTTGATAGTTAATAAGCATGAGGATCTAAGAAACCAATAAAGGTAAATTCTGTTGCATGGATTTTTCTTTTTGTGCCCTACTAGAAGTTCAAGATGATGGAATAGAAAGTGAGACGGCTTTTCTGTTGCCTCTGCCTCAGCAATTTGGAGAGATGGTAGATTCTCAATGTGCTCTTACAGCCTTGACTCCCTATCCCTGTGAGCTCACTGCCTGCCTCATATTTCAGATTTTAACTAATTTGAAATTTATTTGGGGATATTGTGTGCAAAATATACTTAATTTTATATTTTACATGGTTAAAAAGTTGTCTCGTTTTTCTCAGTTATTGCAACCAATGATTAGAAAGACTATGTCTATCACATACCACTTTTTCATTGATGAGTGTAGGTGTTCTAAGCTCTCTTTTCTGTCAAATTACTTTATTTATTCTTATCTATTAGAATACTATCATGCCTTGATTATCACAACATTATAATGTGAATTGATATATGGTAAATCATGAAAACATACTTATCTCTTGCTCAAAATTGTCTTGTTTTTTCTTGGAAATTTATATATCTTTATGATTTTCAGGTACAGTATTTTCCCATTGGACAGGTACTCCTGTTGAGATAGTTTTGCTTCTGTATTTCCTTGAAATTATAAATCAAGTTTTAAAACTTTGCCATTCCTTCTAACAGCACTATCTCTCCATGGTTTACAAATCTTCTTTCAGACACTTTATTAGCATTTTGTATTTTTTCCAATAAACATCTTACATAAAGTTAGAATAATTTCTGGATGCCATTGACTAGCATAGATTTTTGGGGGATACCATTGACAACCAAAGAGGTAATATAGAAATATTGGAAATACTTGTCATTTTTTCTCTCCTATTTTCCAGTTCCTGTCAATTGCTATAGTAGCAGCAATCAGTTGGTTTTAGTTTCCATCTTCTTTCAGTTTTCCTAGCACTAGTCATGGAGTGTACCTTAATGGTTACTTGTAATATTAGGGTCTTACACTTTGGCAATCAGTGAATCAACCTTCTGTGCTCCCTCATACCCTATGCCAGGCCCTAAGATTATCCAAGCACCTATTAAGTCACATTCCCCTCAATAATATGAACAACTGTAAATTCATACTCCCTCCTTGGTGATACAAGTGTCAAAACTACAGAGTCCCTTCTCTAAGCTCTTAATTTCTAATAGCATCATCTTTTTAAAATTTTATTCCATCTATTCTCACAAGTGATAATTTTTAAAATTTTATTCCATCTATTCTCACAAGTGATAATTATTTCTTATGGTTATTAATTTCGGGGTTATCTTAGTATCCCTTTATTGTTTTCCAACACCTGTGTAAACAGTTCCCTATATTAATCACCATATATTTGAAGTTCATAGCTTATTTTCTCAACTGGATCTTTAGTGATACAAAAGATAAGTTTGCATAAAACAAAAAGTAGATAGTTAAACTTTTTAAGTTATTTTTACATTCCATTAGTATAAAAAACGATAGCCAAAGTTCAAAGAAAAGTGTATAATTAAATTAAAATGTATGTGTGCAATCATAGAGACAGAGATAGAGATAGAGATAGAGATAGAGATAGAGATAGAGATTAGAGATAGAGAGAGATACATACACATCTGTGGAAATAAATTGACATTGGTAAACATGTTGAATTAGAGATTCTTACATGCAATTATCTTATATATCCATCTACATATGAATATATAACAGCATTTATAATTCTCCAAATAGCTTTGTCTTTAATCCATATAAATTCATAGAGCTAGAGCAGTATTATATATGTGAAATATTTGTGAGATGAATGTGTTCTTAGAAGATAATCATTTGTACCGACTTATGTACACTTGGAACTTCTTTCAGTCAGTGAACACCTGAGATCTTTATGAAAGAATAATCACCAATATTGCATTATTACATAAATAGCCATCTCATTAGAGTGTTTAAGAGACTTGAGGAACATGACCTACACTCTTTACCTGTTTCAGCCATTTTCTTCCTTGAATATTTTACTCTCAACACATTATTAGTCTTTGTCTACTTTTTAGCTCAGCACAGACAAGTAATAATTTGCTTCATTCTGTCATAAAGAAGAATAAAAACAATAAAAGAAATCATCGGGCTTATGTTTTACAGTGTAACATTTTAGGGGGGAATAAAGTCAGTATTTATTTTGGTCCATCCAAGCAACACCTGACTGAGTTGTAGGGTATATCTTTTCTAGATCTTCTTAAAGTTAATGTAGCACTACCCTGAGATTTATGGCCGCTCATAAATTCAAGTTTGCTTCTTCTCTTGAGTGTATGTTTTTAAATGGATTTTAAATGAGTAAATTTCTCAAAATTTTCAAATGATTATTTGAATGTTTTCTGATAATCAATGCAGCACATATGTGTCAACAATACAACTATGAAGATACTTTCAGGGGCGCCTGGGTGGCTCGGTTAAGCCTCTGACTTCAGCTCAGGTCATGATCTCGCGGTTTGTGTGTTCCAGCCCGGCACAGGGCTCTGTGCTGACAGCTCAGGGCCTGGAGCCTGCTTCGGATTCTGTGTCTCCCTCTCTCTCTGCCCTCCCCCACTCATGCTCTGTCTCTTTCTGTCTCTCAATATAAATAAAAACTTAAAAAAAACCAAGAAGATACTTTCAAAATTCCCCTTTCGTTACGCATACTTGTATATTTGCTATAGATCATTTTGTTTGAAAATACTACATGAAAACAATTATAGATGTTTGAAAAATATATATGCAGGCATGCGAAACAAGTAATCAAGGTGAAATTCTATAAGAATATACATCATTTTTGCAAGTGTACATTTTTCAAAAACCATACATAAAGCAACAACAGTTTAAAGAAACTATTAAACACTGACATAATGTTGATGTTATCTTATATAATTGAAGTATGTGATTACTTCTACTCTAGTGTAATAAAATTATATGTTGCCCTAAAAAAGGAGTTTCTATTCATATTATATATGTTTAAACACTGAGATTACTCATGATTGTGGTAATTATATTTTATAGAAATATACAGCAGGTGATAGAAAAAGTATACAAAATAACAATTACTGAAAAATACAAATAGTTTTCTTTCTCTTTTTTTTAAGGTTTATTTATTTTAGAAAGAGAGAGGAGAGAGAGAGGGAGAGAGAGAGAGAGCACGTGCATGGGAGGGGCAAAGAAAAGGGGAGAGATACATAGGGAGAAAAAAAACCCAAACAGTCTCCACACTCTAAGCACAGAGCCTAATGTGCGCTTGATCTCACGAACTGTGACATCATGACCTGAGCTGAAATCAAGACTCAGATACTTAACCAACTGAGCCACTCAGGTACCTTGATATTCTTTCTCTTTTTTAGTGCTTTCTCTGTGTGTCTAATGATATATGGAATATATCATAATATATGATTAAACATTTTTGCAACTAATTTTGCTGAGTAAAAATACATGGGAAATAGGAATTGCATAGCAATTCCTTAAGAAAAGGAATACATATAAACCTAAGCATCAATAAAATAATTTTTTTAAATATTAAGAAAAATAGAGTATATATCTAAAGGTCTGATATTCTAAAGGTCATAAAAATTCAATAATATGGGAGAAATAAAAAGAATAAAGGATGAGCATATTAGGTCTCATCTCTGAATTACTCAAACCCTAATATCCAGGAAACACAGACCCCCTTCATCCTGCAAACAGATAAAACTTCACTAACATCATTAGTTTTTTAGTAAAGGTCTTCAAATGGTAATTTAGGTTAATCTGCTGACCTTCCTAAAATTCTACAGAAATTATACATATACAATGATAAGTGTCTCCAACAAGTTGTGATTCAAAATCTGAAGATACAAGACAAAAAAGAATTGAGCATATTTCTCACTCCTACATCCTCCATTTACTGTTCAGGTCCTGAAGCTGGGATGTCACTAAGAGAGAATTTCATCATTGACTCCATTTATAACTCAAATCTTGACCCAGATTTTGCCTGGTGTAAAAGTAAGGAACCTAAGAAAGAGTCTGTTGCAGTGAGAGTGTTTGAAGTTAGAAAATATCTCAAAGACTGATATTGGGAACTATTGTTTCAAAGTAAACAGAATTTAGATTAGTCTGTTGGCCCTGGTATTATTGGAAACAATACAGAAATCAACTGACAATTAGCGGAGCATAACAACTGAGAGTAGTAGTCAGAGGTAGAGACAGTCAAAATGAGCCCTGACCAAATCACTGTTATCCCAGGATGACTGCATGCATAACAAAAGCTATGCTCCTCTGAGGAGCAACATCAGACGCTTAACATTGCAGAGAAATAATAGACTTTGCAAAAATGATCCAAAATGACACTAAGTAAAAATTTAAAGCAAACAACGATAACAATCCCAGAGGTATTGAGGATCCAGTACCCCGAGTGACTACAGTATATCATGTAAAACATCCAGTTTCAAAAAACGAACAGGCAAAGAGACATGGAAATAACTATAAAAGTATGACACATGGATGGGAACAAAAAATAACAGGAAATAGAAAGTGATTTTGCAGTGTCCCAGAGGTTGTATATAGCAGAAAAAAAAAATGTTTCAAAGCACCGCTTACAAATATGTTCAGAGAGCTAAAGGAAATAATTTTTAACAATGTACAGAATGAGGGGTGCCTTGGTGGCTCAGTTAAGCATCTAAGTCTTGATTTCAGCTCAGGTCATGATGTCACAGTCGTGAGATGAAGCCCCATGTCAGGCTCCACACTGAACATGGAGCCTGCTTGGGACTCTCTCTCTCTCTCTCTCTCTCTCTCTCTCTCCTTCTCTGCCCCCCCCTTCTCTCCCCCTCTCAAAATAAATTTAAAAACTTTTTAAAAAAGATAAAATTAAATTAAAGCTTTATAGATTATTTTTAAAGAATCATATGGAAATTATGGTGTTGAAAATATAACTGTAGTAAAAAATTCACTATAGGGACCCAACACTAGATTTGAACTAGCAAATCTAGCAAAAGAAAGATTTAGCAAACCTGAAAATAGACCAGTAGAGAGTAAACAATTTGAGGAACAGAATAAAAATAATAAAGAAAAATGAGCAAAATATTATAGAAGTATGGGGCAACATTAAATGTATCATCATATACCTAATGGGAATATCAGAAGAAAGAGAGAAAGGAGAAGAAATGGCAGTTCAAAATGTAGTGGCTGAAAACTTCCAAATATATTGAAAAACAATAATATAAAAATCTAGTAAACTCAACGAACTTCAAGTGTAAGATATAAAAGCAGAAACATCATGTCGAAATTGTGGAAACCAAGGATAATTTCCTGAAAGCAGCAAAAGAAAAATGACTTATTTCTTACCAGGGAACTTGAATAAGATTAACAGTGGACTTCTCATTAGGAACATTAGAAGATAAAAGGCAGCGGGATAACATATTTCAATTTTTCAAGGAAATCACTGTGAGTCAAGAATCCAATATCCAACAAATGTATCTTTCAAAAATGGAGGTGAAGTAAAACCATTCTCAAATAAACACTGAAAATTTGTTGCTAGCTGACTTGCTTTACAAGGAATGCTAAGTTTTTTTTTTTAATTAATGTTTATTTTATTTATTTTGTGTGTGAGAGAGAGAGTGAGCACAAGCAAGGGATGAGCAGAGCCAAGAGGGAGAGAGAGAATCCCAAACAGGCTGTGCACCACCAACATAGAGCCCTATGAGGGGTTCGAATTCATGAACCATGAGATCATGACCTGAACTGAAATCAAGAGTCAGATGCTTAACTGACTGAGCCACTCAAGCTCTGCAAGGAATACTAAATATTTTTCAAGCCGAAAGTTTGTGATCTCGGATCCACATGAAAGCAAAGAGCTCCAATATATGTAATTATGGGATTATACAAGATGATATAAACTCACGCATTGTCATTTCTTCTATTAACTCTTTTAAAAATCAGATGTGTAAAACAATTTGTATATAATGTATCTGGAGGTACAGGAGTTCAGTGGAAAATTACAGCACACATTTGGAGTACAAGAAAATTGAGAATGTATACATTGGAGAGGATAACAGAAACAATTTCACTTTATCTACACAACAACTTCCCCAAAGTGGCCCAGCTTTAGTGCCATGTAATTGCTTCCATGAAGAAAAGTGAGATCATGTGAGTCTTCCCTAAATTCCACGTCTTCCTCAGCTGTATGGTATGCTGACAGGTGTATTTCTCTCTTGCCTCAGCCAGAATACTGAGTCGTGAGCTGCCTGTTTTGAGGATGGTAAGTGACTGGAAGAACAACATCCAAGGCTCAAAACAATATATCAAAGGGACACAGGTCCTACTAATCACACCATGGACTCCATTGGGAGACCTACCCATAAGCCACTGAGGATATTTCACAAGTAGATTCCCCAGATGAACTGCCAGCACTCCCACAACACTGTGTACCTCACTTGAACACACCTCCTGGCCAATTACCCTTGTATACTCCTGAAGGAAGCAAGAAAGATTTTGTTAGACACCCAGAGACCATTGCATAAAGCCAGTCTGAATCTGAGGGCCTTGGAAAGATTTTCCTTGGGAAAGCAAAAGGGAGGTTGTCAGTACACAGCCTGGCTCTTCAGAATCAAGAGAAGGTATACACGCTTAAGAATTGGGCCACACTAGGGAGCAAGAAATACGGGGCAGAGGTATCCATAGAAGGTCCGAGAATGTCGCAGAATCCCTAGCAGGACTAAAAGAAGGTATTTCTCTCTCTAGGTCAAACCATAATGATTGGAGGTAATTTCTATTTCAAATGCAAAGATAGCAACACAAGATTTCAAGGAACATGAAAAATCAAGAAAAGATGATACACAAAAGACACAATAAGTTTCCAGTAACTGTCCCTAAAGATGGAGATCTTTGATTTACCTGACAAAAATTCAAAATAGCTGTTTTAAAGAAGTTTGATAAGCTATAAACACAGAAAACAACTCAGTGAAATCAGGGAAACAATACATTCACACACTGAGAAGTTTAACAAATATATATAAGTCGTTAAAAAGAACCAGAGGGGCGCCTGGGTGGATCAGTCGGTTAAGTGTCCGCCTTTGGCTCAGGTCATTTTCTTGAGATTCATGAGTTCTGTGCTGACAGCTCAGAGCTTGGAGCTTGCTTCAGATTTTGTCTCCCTCTCTCTGCCCCTCACCTGCTCATGCTCTCTCTCTCTCTTTCTCAAAAATAAATGAAAACATTAAAAAAAGAATCAAACAGAAATTTAGTCACTGGAGAAAATAATTAATAAAATTAAAAATGCAACAGAGATCATTAAAAGCAAAATGCACCAAGCAGGAGGAAAAAATTTGTGGATTAGAAAATAGGAACTTTGAAACTATTCAGTGAAAGAAGAACATAGAAAAAAGAAGAAAAAGTGAGGAAGTCTTACACGATCTATGGAATACCATCAACATAAATAATTTGTGAATTACTCGAGTACCAGATGAAGGGAGGAGGAAGAAGACAGAAATTTTAATGAATGAAATAATAACTGGGAACTCTCAAATCTGGGGAGGTATTTAGACATCCATGTTTATGAAGCTCATAAGTTTCCAAACAAGCTCAACTTAAAGAGATCTTCCACAACAAACACTATATTAGAATTGTCAAGAAATCTAAAAGCTGTAAAAGAAAATAAAGCTTACAATTTACAAAGGAATCTCTATAAGTCTACTAGTGGATTTCCAGCACAAGTATTGCAAGTTGGAAGAGAGTACAGTGGTATATTAAAAGTGCTGAAAAAAAAAAAGCAAACCAATAATACTCAGTAGAGTTGCTGAGATAGACAGATAAAGATATTCTTAGACAAACAAAAGTTGATCCAGATATGCCTTACACTAGAACTGCTTTACAAGAAGTGCTAAAGGGAATTCTTGACATTCAAATGAATGGATACCAAGTAACAGCATTAAAATATACGAAAGTGGGGGCGCCTGAGTGGCTCAGTCGGTTGAGCGTCCGACTTCGGCTCAGGTCATGATCTCGCGGTCTGTGAGTTCGAGCCTCACGTTGGGCTCTGTGCTGACAGCTAAGAGCCTGGAGCCTGCTTCCGATTCTGTGTCTCCCTCTCTTTCTGTCCCCCCCACACTCTGTCATTCTCTCTCTCTCAAAAATAAATAAAAAGTTTTAAATAATAATAATAATAATAATAATAATAATAATAATAAACACATCCTACAATATGTTGCCTACAAGAGGCTTGTGTTAGCTTTAGGGACACATGGGCTTAAAGTGAAAGGACAAAAGAAGATATCCCATGCAAATGGTGGGCAAAAGAGGGCAGCATTGTCTATACTTATATTAGATCACATAAACTATCAGTCAAAATTATTTATAAGAAAGAAGATCACTATATAATGATAAAAGTTTCAATTGATAAAGAGGAAATATCAGTTGTAAATATGTATGCACATGACATTGGATAAGCTAAATATTTAAAGCAAATATTAACAGAATGGATGGGAGAAATAGAAATACATTAATAGCAGGGGACTTCAAAATCCAAATTTCCTTTCCATACACAGGCAAATGGGGATGAGATTATAGATCATTCAGACATAAAATCAATAAGGAAACAGTGGATTTGATTAACACTATATACCAATTGGACCTAATTGGACCTAATTGGTCCTAATAGACATATAGAGAACATTCCATTCAATAATCAAAATACACATTCTTCTCAAGCACACCCAGAACATTCTCCAGGATAGGTTATTTAGCCTTATATACAAGAGTTTATTTCTGAGCTCTTTATTCTATTTTATTGGTCTATATGGTTGTCTTTGTGTCAATACCACATTATTGTATTGATTATTGTATCTTTATAACAAATTTTGAAATAAAAAGTGTGAGATCTCTTTGTTCTTTTTCAAGATTTTTTTGGCTATTCGTGGTCCCTTGAGATTCCATATGAATTTTTGGATGTATTTCCTATTTCTGCAAAAGAAAATGCCATTGGGCTTTTGATAGCGTTGCATTAAATGTGTGTAAAACTTTGAGTTGCTAATTTAAAAATATTAACTCTTCTAATTCATGAATGCAGGTTGTCTTTCCTTTAATTTGTGTCTTCTTTAATTTCTTTCAGCCATGCTTTATAATTCTAGGTCCAAAAGTCTTTCATCTCCATGTTTAAGTATATTTCTAAGTACACTCTTTTCTATGCTATTGTAAATTAAATTGGTTAATTTTTATTTTGGATTGTTAGTTGTTAGTGTATAAATTTGCAACTGATTTTGTATGTTAATTTTGTATCCCGCAACTTTGCTGACTTTATTGATCACTTCTAACCCATTTTCAAACTTGAAGTTTCCAATATATATGTGTATATATAAAATGAAGATTCCATTTATATATATATATATATATATATATATATATATATATGATCATGTCTAAGTTGACACACTTTTATTTCTTCTTTTACAATATTGATGTATTTTGTTTTATATTTTTTCCCTAATTGCTTTTAGACTCTTAGTACTATGTTAAAAAGAAGTAGCAAAAATGGGCATTTTTTTCTTATTCCTTATCTTAGTGAAAAGCTTTTAGTCTTTCAGCAGTGACTATGAGTTTGATGAAGTCTTATCATATATGCATTTATAATGTAGAGTTATTTTCTTTATATTCCTAATTTGTTGACCACTTCTATCATGAAATCATGTTGAATTTTGTCAATTTTTTTGCATCAGTTGAGATGTTTGTATAGTTTCCCCCATTATTCTGGTACTGTGTTATATTACACTGATTAGTTCTCCTATGTTGAAACATACTTGCATTTCAAAAATAAGTCCCACCTGATTAGGGTGTATAATCCTTTTAATGAGATGTAGAATTGTTTCCAATCTTGTGCACATGTTTGCATCAATTTTATAAGATAATTTTCATTCCTTATAGTATCTTTAGCTCTGTTACCAGGGTAATTCTGGTCTTATAGAATGAGTTTGGAGGTATTCTCTTCTATTTTTTGTAAGAATTGAGGAATATTAGTGTTAATTTTTCTTCTAATGTTTGATGCAATTCACCAATGACATCATTTAATTCTGGGATTTTCTTTGTTAGGAAGTTTTTGATTTCTGACTCAATTTCCTTACTAGTTTTAGCTATGCTCAGACTTTCTATTTCTTCCATATTAAGTCTTGGTAGGTTGTGTATTTCCAGAAAATTATTCATTTAATTAGTTTATGAAATTTATTTCAATACAACTGCTTATAGTGTTTTCTTGTAAACCATTCTATGCTGGTAATATCACTTTTAAAGCATCTTTCATATCTTAAAATTTTAGTTAGTTTAGTCTTCTCTTTTCCTTAATCCAACTCAATTTTGTCAATTTTGTTGATCATGCTAAATACTCAACTCTTGGTTTAATTTATTTTTCTCTATGGTTTTGGATTATTATTATTGATACGTGGAAGATGTCTATGTATCAATAAAAACAGGAAAAACAATAGAATAGAAAAACAGTCAAACGTAAGAATAAGTGATTCATTTTAGAGGAAATCTAAATAATGAAATAACGTGAAATTTTGCTACCTTAAATTGCAAATTAAAATTGCAATGAGAAATATATTTCTTCATTTATTCTGCCTTTATATATAACAATTAAAGGAATAAAAGAGTTAGGGCAGAGCAAGGCAGTAGTTGCAGTGGGTGGGGTGGGGTGGGAAGTCATGATGTCCCAGAGTAGAGTATCAGAGTTCCTATTGAGATAAACCCTTGGTACAAATGTGAAACAAAGGGAACTCATATATGCTTATGTAAGGATGTAAATTGGTTTACTTTGGAGAATATCATAGAAAATGAGTTAGTCACTGATTTAGTCATTCCTCTCTGAGCTATATCCTATGGAGAAATATTAAATATGAACTACTACTCAGCATTACAAAGGAATGACTAGATGAGGGGTCAGTAAACTATAGCCTATAGGATAAATTCATCCTGTTATCACTTTTTGCAGAGCACACGACAAAGAATAATTTTTAAAAATTTTAAATTGCTGATTAAAAAACAGAAGAAGGACAATAATTTGTGACATGTGAAAATTATGTGAAATTCAAATCATAATGCCCATAAATAAAGTTTTATTGGAACAGTCACACTTCTTAATTTATGTATTGTCTATAAAACTGTGGAGTTGCAACAGCAAACATCTGGCCTATAAAGCCTAAAATATTTACTACCTAGTTCTTTATAGAAAGAGTTTGATAACCTCTAGACATACGTGTGTTCATTTGTGTAAGTCCCAAAAACAATGTTGAGTGAAATAAGCAAAATATGAGATGTGATGAAATATATGTGTAACTGGAGACTGTATTTTTGAAAAGCATCCCTGAGATTCTATAGAAAGAACTATTTTCTCTGTTGGTCGTACACAGGTTTTTATTTGTACTAACTAAATTAAATCACACTGATTTTTCTACTTTATATTTGTATACACCTATCTTATACCCTCTAGAAATATAGAAAGCTCTTGTATTAAATTGTATACATGATCGATTCAATTATTATAGACCAAATTAAAGTGCTGTAAATTAGGAAGTATCAATGGATATTCATGAAAAATAAGTATAAATTGAATGTAATTAATTATTTTTCTCTAATAATTACTAGTAATATGAAGTAAGATAATGAAGGGCTTCTATAGATTACCTTATATGCCAAAGAGTGCCATGAAGAGCACTAAACAATGAAACCGACATCACATACATATTTGTCAGATTGACATTCTATAAAAATCTTGACTAGATTTGTAAAAAATTTCTATGAGCTTGGGAAGATGATGAGGTATGAAGACCCCAAGCTCACCCTGTTCCATGTTTACAATTAGATATCACTCACATCCATTTAAATAACCAGAGAGCAATCCAAAGACTGGCAGAACAAACACCACAACCAAATGTAGAGAAGAAGCCACAACTGAGAAGTTAGGAAGAGCAGAAACAGCGGTCAGGAGCTGCCTGAGGGAGGAAGCAGCAGGCACAGAAACGGGAAAAAATGATCCCTTGCACCAGGGAGCCTACACAGAGAAGATGAATCGCTATAATGTCTGCCTTTGACAACAATAGTGTCTGAATTCTGCAAGTTTGTATAGTCAGCAAGACTTGGAGCCTGGAGCTTCAGGCTGACTCATTGAGTCAGCTGACTCATCACTGGGCAAGATTGGAAGGCCAGTGATAGTTGCATCTCTGCCCTTAAAGAGACAGTAGCCCATGGAGAGGCAACATAGAAGTGACCATTTGAACAAGGCTGGGGGCAAATGAGAGGAAGATCTATTTATGATTATTTCAGGGTGTATTGGGGCACTTCAGGAACAAAGGAGCTACCAGGTGCCATTTTCCTACCTCATCCCCCAACATAAACACAGTGCTGCAGGAGGCAGCACTGCATGGACACTTGCTATCTAAACTGCTAGCAGCGCACCCTCCCATACATTCTTCTAAGGACTCGCCCAATCCAAGCCTGTTGGCCTCAGCCTTAGTCTGAGTACAAATTTTGTTAATGTCATGCATGCCCTGATCAGCTACAATGGACACAAATTCTGTGCACCCCTGGCCACTGCCACCTTGCCTCCAACTGCCAATGATGCTTCTGTGCTGCACCGTGGCTACTGCCCACGCCCTGCTCTGGACAGCCACTGCACTGGGGGGATCAAACCTAGGAATAATGGCTCAGTGAAAATTTTGCTAATACCAGTGCCATCCCCCTAGCCCTCCTGTGGTCACATCCCCTTGGAGTATGATTGCTTGGGTCTCCCTAATACCCAAGAGACCAAACAAACAGGCAGAGAGTCAATGAGGATGTCTAGACTGAAAGAAAAAGTGACAGACACAACAACAGGATAAAACCAATACATATAGAAGACTAACATGAAATCCAGGTTTTGGTAAAGAGGATACTGCACTACAAGGCACTACAGGAACTTTTCTTCATAATGTCACTACTTGCAAGAGGAGAATACATAGCTGACTTTCCTAGCAAAGACAGAGCAGAGAGGTTGAGAAAATGAAGAGACAGGAATATGTCCCAAATTAAAGTACAGGACAAAATTAGAGCAGGGGATCTAAGCAAAACAGAACTGAGTAACATGCCTGATAGAGAATTTAAATTAATGATCATAACGATACTCCCTAGTCTTCAGGAAGCATGGAGGACATCAGTGGTACCATGGACAAAGAGATAAAAATAACATATCAGAGATAAAGAATAATTAAATGACATTAAAAATACAATATATGAAATAAAGAGAAGGCTATAGGAAACAGGAGCATATCAGTGACCTGGAGGATAGAGTAGTGGAAAGCAATCAAATGAACAGATGAGAGACAAACAAATACTGCGTAATGAGAATAGACTTAGATAATTTAGCAGCACCATAAGATGTAAAAACATTCACATTATAGGGATCTCAGAATAAGAAGAGAAAAAGGGGCAGGAAATGTATTTGAAGAAATAATGTTGAAACTTCCTCAATCTTGGGAGGGAAATAGAGATCCAGATTCAAGAGGCACACAGATTCATTAACAAATTAAGCCCAGGAAATTCCACACTAAGACACACGGTAACTAAAATGGCAAAAAATAAAATACAAATAAAGAAATAATTTTAAATGTTCCAAGATAAAAGACAGTTACAAATGAAGGAAACCCCATAAGGCTATCAGCTGATATGTCAGCAGAAACTTTGAAAGTCATAAGGGACTGACATAATGTATTCAAGGTGCTAAAAGGGAAAACTCTGCAGCTAAGAGTACTCCATCCAGCAAGGGTATCATTCATAATAGAAGAGACAAAGAGTTTCTCAGCCAAACAAAAACTAAAGAAGTTCATGACCACCAAACCATGTCTACGAGAAATATTAAAGAGGATTCTATGAGAAAAGAAAGACCATAAATGAAAGTACAAAAAATAAGTATAAATGTAAAAATAAGTCAAGATATTTTCAAGATAAAAGGATGTGAAATATGACACCATGTACCTAAAATGTGGGAGGAGGAGTAAAGCATGTATTAGAACTTAAGCAACCATCAACTTAATAGACTCCTATAGGCAGAAGGTATGTTATAAACAAAATTAATGTAATCACACATTGAAAAGCACTGACAGATATGCAAAGAATAAAGAGAAAATAATCTAAGTGCTTCTCTAAAGAAAAGCAGGAAAAGATCAGAGAGAAACTACAAAAACAACCACCAAACAAGTAACAAAATGGGAATAAACACATTTTTATCAATAATTAATTTAAATGTAAATGAACTAAATGCTCCCATCAAAGGACATGGGGTGACAGAGTGGATGTTTATAAAGTCTATGTGCTGTCTATAAGAGACTCATTTCAGACCTAAAGATACCTGCAGATTGAAGGAGATGAGATGGAGAAACAGCTCTCATGCAAATAGTTGTCAAAATAAAGCTGGGGAAGAAATACAAATAA
This sequence comes from Paguma larvata, assembly GCA_030068075.1. Lineage (NCBI taxonomy): Eukaryota > Metazoa > Chordata > Mammalia > Carnivora > Viverridae > Paguma > Paguma larvata. The sequence continues at coordinate 99,913,454 of CM057830.1, forward strand.
CAAACAAAATAGATTTAAAACAAAGTTTGTAAAAGGATACAAAGAAGGGAACTATATAATAAATAAAAGGAACAATCCAACAAGATATAACAACTGTAAATATTTATGCTGTCAACAAGAAACACCTAAATACATAAAACAGTTAATAGCAAACATAAAGAAACTAATGATATCAAAACAATAATACTAAGGAAATTAACCCCCTACTTACATCAATGGACAGATAATCTAAGCAGAAATTCAATAAGGAAACAAAGACTGAATGATACACTGGACCAGATGAATTTGACAAATATATTGAGAACATTCCACCCTCAAACAGCAGAATATACATTTGTTTCAAGCACAAATGGAACATTCTCCAGAATATATTACATATTAGGGCACAAAACAAGACTCAACAAATTCAAAAACATTGAAGTTGTAACCTGCATCTTTTCTGATCACAGTACTATGAAAGTAGAAATAAACCACAAGAAAAAACTCTGGAAAGACCACAAATACTTGGATGTTAAATGACATGCTTCCAAACGGTGAATGTGTCAACCAAGAAACCAAAGAAGGAATCAAAGAGTACATGGAGACAAACAAAAAATGAAAACACAATGGTCCAAAAACTTTGAGATTCAGCAAGAGCGGTTTGAAGAAGGAAGTTTACAGCAACACAGGCCTACTTCCAGAAGCAAGAAAAATCTCAATTAAACAACATAATTTTACTCCAAAAAGGGTTAGAAAAATAACAAGAAACAAAACACAAACCCAAAGGGAGGGGCCAACATGACGGGGGAGTAGGGGGACCCGGTGCTCTCCCGGGTCTTTCAAACTAAGATGGACTGAAACCGAGGGATTCTAAATCCCAGAGATCTGCAGGAAGAGGAGTTGGAAGCTACGGGGAAGAGAATGCAAAATTCAGAAAATCCTGGGAGACTGAGTGAGTGCAATCTGGGAGGAAGAACGTGAGCCGCAGAGGTGCAGAGTGGCGAGAAGCAGGCCCCTTCCTCAGAAAAGCAACGGGAAGAGAAAGAGCAGCGGGGAAAGTACCTCGGATCAGAGGCGGAGAGGGAGCTTATCATCCAGTCCCTAACCTCAAGGCTTTTGGAGAGAAAGTCATTGCTAACGGCAGGGCTGGCAGAGATCCCTTCCCTCCAAAGCCAGTGACGCTGACCCAGTCTGCAACACAGAAAGGCACTGTGCCATCTGTGCTGAGTCAGTAACACAATTTACATAGGGGAAAATGGGCGTAGCGGTTGGAGCGAGCTAAGAAAAATTAGATAAGCAAGGGGCCTGCGACTGCCCAGCAGATTGCACTGCACCTGCAATCCGAGCAGAGTGAAGACAGAAACAGAGGGGTGATTTGAGTCTCTGGGTCCGTGAAGAAAAGGGGGGGGGGTGGGGAACGCCATTGTGGTCGCGCTGGTGCTGAGTCAGAGACACAATTTACATAAGGGAAATCGGCGTTGCGGTCAGAGGGAGTTAAAGGAACTCAAGTGAGCCTGGGGTATGCGACCGCCCAGCAAATTGCACTGCGCCTGAAACCTGGACAGAGTTGAGGACTGAAACAGAGGGGTGATTTAAGACTTTGGGTCCATGAGGAAGGGGCTGGTAGGGGGGCGGCATTGTGGTCGTGCAAAACCACAGGGCCAAACCCTAGGACACCATTCCCCAGCGGTGGAGGCGGGAACCGCCTCCACCAGGCCACACCCTTTCTCATAGGAGAGACGCCTTTCTGCAGGAGTGACAGCCACACGGAGACACAAATACTTCCACAGTGCCTGGATTAATTCCAGGTCAATTCTTCTGTTTTGGATATATTCTCCCTCTTCTTCTTCCTATCTCTCCCCACCTCTAAACGAGTCAACCGGGGATTTTGGGTTGCTTAAAAAGACAGTTAACCCACTCTCTCAATGCATGTTCTACACCTCCTTCTTTACTTCCATATTTATCTCTATGGAAAAATCAGGCCAAATAGTGCATCTGGGTAACATCTAACTTCATTTCTCTTTCCTCACATCCTTCCTTATTCTGATTTCTATCTTTCTGGATCAAGTCTTCTAATCTCTCTACCTGGTCAAAGTTCAGTTTCTTCTTCTCCCTGCAACTGTCACTACTCTTTCAATGTATACTCTGCCATCAGCAAAGCACACACCCTATCCTAACGTGTAGCTGGTACGTCAGGTCGCATGCCTCCAGAGTCACGTTCGTTATTCTTTTTTATGTTGTGATTTGTTTGTGTGTATTATTGGTCAGTATGGTTGTGAGTTAGTGTTTCCTGTTTGTCGGGTCTATCCCTTTTCCTATCCAGGGAGACCTAGGAAATAAACCAATACACACCTAGACAAAATGATGAAAAGGAAGAACCCCCTTCAAAAGAATGTAAAGGAAATAGTGACAGTGCAAGAAATGATGAAAGCAGATATAAGCTAACTAATAGAACAAGAATATAGAATGATAAACATAATAATACTCGCTGGGTTTGAAAAAAGCATAGAAGAAAGCAGGGAGACCATTGAGGCAGAGAACAAGGTCCTAATGGTAAGGAGAAATTATAAAATGTTTTAATAAGGTGCAAAACAAATTGGAGGCAGCCACAGTATGAAGAGGCAGAAGAGAATAGGTGAATTATAAAATAAAATTATGGAAAAAGAGGAAGTATGGGAAAAGAGGGGAGAAATTGATTCAAGAACAGGAAAGGAGAATTCAAGAGCTGAGCAATACAAACAAATGGGATAATATCCGTATTATAGGAAATCTAGAGGAAGAAGAGAGAGAGAAAGGAGTCGAAGGGACACTTGAGCAAATCATCACTGAGAACTTCCCCAACATAAGGAAGAAAACGGGCATGGAAATCTAAGAGGCAGAGAACTCCCCTCAGACGTAACCTGAATACCCTTAGCACGACACATCATAGTGAAGCTGGGAAAATACAAAGACAAACAGAGAATTCTGAAAGCAGCTAGGGATAAACAGATCTTGACATACAAAGGCAGACACATTAGGGTAGTAGCAGACTTATCTGCAGAAACTTGGCAAGCCAAAAAGGAATGGCAGGACATCTTCAATGTCATGAACGGGAAGGATATGCAGCCAAGAATCCTTTATCTGGCCAAGCTGTCATTTAGAATGGAAGGAGAGATAAAAGTCTTTCCAAACAAACAAAAACTGAAGGAATTCATCACAAATAAACCGGTCTTACAAGAGATCATGAAGGGGACTCTGAAGGAAAGGTCACAAGGAACACAGAGCACCAGAGACATCCTTACAAGCATGAAACTACAGACAGCACAGTGACTCTAAACCCGTATTTTTCTATATTAACACTGAATGTAAATGGACTAAATACTCCAATTAAAAGACACAGGGTAACAGAATGGATTAAAAAACAAGACCCATCTATCTTCTGTCTTCAAAAGACCTATTTTAGACCTGAGGACACCTTCAGATTGAAAGTGAGGGGATGGAGAACTATCTACCATGCTACAGGAAGTCAGAAGAAAGCTGGAGTAGTCAAATTTATATCGGACACTAGACACTAAAGTAAAAGATGTAATAAGAGATGAGGAAGGGCATTATATAATAATCACAGGGACTATCCAGCAGGAAGAGCTAACAATTATAAATATCTATGTGCCAAATTCTGGGGCACCGAAATTTGTAAAGCAACTAGTTACAAATGTAAGCAATCCTATTGATAAAAATGTGCTAACTGCAGGAGACCTTAATACTCCACTCACAGCACTGGATAGATCCACTAAACAGAATCACCATAGAAACAATGGCCCTGAACGACACATTGGACAGATGAGCCTGACTGACACCTTCAGGGCCTTTCATTCAGAAACAGAGGAATTTACATTCTTCTCAAAAACCCACGGTACATTTTCCAAGATAGAACACATTCTGGGGCACAAGGAAGTGCTGAATAAATACAAAAAAATTGAGTTCATACCATGCACACTTTCAATCCAAAATGCTTTGAAAGTTGAAATAAACCATAGGAAAAATTCTGCAAAACGCTCCCAAAAAGGCTAAAAAATAACCTACTAAAAGATGAATGGGTCAACCAAGCGATGAGAGCAGAAATTTAAAAATACATAGAAAAAAATGAAAATGAAAATACAATAATCCAAACGTTTTGGGATGCGGCAAAGGCAGTCGTGAGAGGGAAATATGTTGCAATCCAGTCCCATCTCAAGAAGCAAGAAAAGCCACTAACACAAATTCTAATGGCACGCCTAAAGGAACTAGAAGCAGAACAGCTAAGACACCCCAAATCCAGCAGAAAGAGAGAAATAACAAAGATCAGGGCACAAATTAATCATAAGAAAACCGAAAAAGTAGTGGAACAGATCAATGAAACCAAGAGCTAGTTCTGTGAAAAAATAAACAAAATAGACAAACCTCTAGCCAGGCTTCTCAAAAAGAATAGAGAAGGAAGCCAAATCAAGAAAATCACGAATGAAAACGGAGTGATTACAACAAATCCCTCAGAAATACAAGCAATTGTCAGAGAATACTATGAAAAACTATATGCCGTCAAATTGGACAAACTGGAAGAAATAGGCAAATTCCTAAACAGCCACACACTACCAAAACTCAAACGGGAAGAAATAGAAAACTTGAACAGATCCATAACTTATGAAGAAATTGAATCAGTTATCAAAAATCTCCCAACAAATAAAAGCCCTGGACCAGATGGCTTCCCTGGGGAATTTTCCCAGACATTTAAAACAGAGTTAATATCTATCCTCCTTAAGCTGTTCCAAAAAATTTAGACAGAAGGAAAACCCTCTGACTCCTTCTATGAGGCCAGCATCACTTTGATTCCCAAACCAGAGAGAGACCCATCAAAAAAAAGAGAACTACAGGTCAATATCCTTGATGTATATGGATGCAAAAATTCTCAACAAGGTATTAGCAAATTGAATCCAACAGCATATAAAAAGAATTATTCACCATGACCAAGTAGGATTCATCCCTGGGTTGCAGGGATGGTTCAATATTTGCAAATCAATTGATGTGATACATCACATTAACAAAAGAAAAAGAAAAAATAAGAACCATATGATCCTGTCAATAGATGTAGAAAAAGCATTTGACAAAATACAGCACCCTTTCTTAATAAAAACTCTCGAGAAAGTCGGGATAGAAGGAACATACTTAGGCATCATAAAAGCCATTTATGAAAAGCCCACAGCTAATATCATCCTAATGGGGAAAAACTGAGAGCCTTCCCCCTGAGATCAGGAACACGACAGAGATTTCCACTCTCACCACTGGTATTTAACATAGTGTTGGAGGTCCTAGCATCAGCAATCAGACAAGAAAGCAAAATAAAAGGCATCAGGATAGGCAAGGATGAAGTCAAACTTTCACTTTTTGCAGACGACATGATACTTTACATAGAAAATCCGACAGAATCCACTGAAAGCCTATTAGAACTGATTCATGATTCGGCAAAGTTGCAGGATACAAAATCAATGTACAGAAATCGGTTGCATTCCTATACACCAACAATGAAGCAACAGAAAGAGAAATAAATAGGTGAATCCCATTCACAATTGCACCAAAAACAATAAAATACCTAGGAATAACCCTAGCCAAAGATGTAAAAGATCTTTACGCTGAAAACTATAAAAAACTTATGAAGGAAATTGAGGAAGACACAAGGAAATGGAAAAACATCCCATGCTCATGGATTAGAAGAACAATATTGTTAATAGTACTACCCAAAGCAATCTACAGATTCAATACAATCCCAATCAAAATTGCACCAGCATTCTTCTCAAAGCTAGAGCAAACAATCCTAAAATTTGTATGGAACCACAAAAGACCCCAAATAACCAAAGTAATATGGAAGAAGAAATCCAAAGCGGGAGTCATCACAATCCCAGACTTTAACCTCTACTACAAAGCAGTCATAATCAAGACAGTATGGTATTGGCACAAAAACAGACACATACCAATGGAATAGAATAGAGAACCCAGAAATGGACCCACAAGCATATGGTCAGCTAATCTTTGACAACGCAGGAAAGAGTACCCAATGGAAAAAAGACAGCCTCTTTAACAAATGGTGCTGGGAGAACTGGACAGCAACATGCAGAAGAATGAAACTAGACCACTTTCTTTCACCATTCACAAAAATAAACTCAAAATAGATGAAGGACCTGAATGTGAGACAGGAAACCATCAAAATCCTAGAGGAGAAAGCAGGAAAAAACCTTTATTAACTGAGTCGCAGCAATTTCCTATGGGACATATATCCAAACGCAAGGGAATTAAAAACAAAAGTGAACTACTGGGACCTCATCAAGATAAAAAGCTTCTGCACAGGAAGGAAACAACCAACAAAACTAATAGACAACCAACGGAATGGGAAAAGATAATTGCAAATCACATATTGGTTAAAGGACTAGTATCTAAAATCTATAAAGAACTTACCAAACTCCACACCCAAAAAACGAATAATCCAGTGAAGAAATGGGCAGAAGTATGAATAGACACTTCTCCCAAGATGACATCCAGATGGCCAACAGACACATGAAACGATGCTCAATGTCACTCAGCATCAGGGAAATACAAATCAAAACCACACTGAGATACCACCTCACACTGGTTAGAGTGACTAAAATGAATAACTCAGGAAACTATAGATGCTGGCAAGGACGTGGAGAAGCAGGCACCTTCCTATACTGTTGGTGGGAATGCAAACTAGTACAGCTGCTCTGGAAAACGGTGTGTAGGTTCCTCAAAAAAAAATGGAAGTAGAACTACTCTATGACCAAGCAATAGCACTGCTAGGAATCTACCCAAGAGACACAGAAGTGCTGATGCATAGGGGCACGTGTACCCCGATGTTCATAGCAGAACTTTCGACAATAGCCAAATCATGGAAAGGGACTAAGTGTCCATCAACTGATGAATGGATAAAGAAGTGGTATATATATACAATGGAATATTACACATCAATGAGGAAGAAAGAAATCTGGTCATGTGTAGCAACATGGATGGATCTGGAGTGTATTATGCTAAGAGAAATAAGTCAGTCAGAGAAAGACGGATACCATATGTTTCCACGCATTGGTGGATTCTGAGAGACTTAGCAGAAAACTATGGGGTAGGGGAATAGGGGGAAAAAAGACACAGAGAGGGAGGGAGACAAAATATAAGAGACTGTTAAAGACCAAGAACAAACTGAGGGGTGAGGAGGTGTGGGAGGGGGGAGAGTGGGTGACAGGGACAGAGGAAGGCACTTGCTGGGATGAGCACTGGGTTTTGGATGGGAACCAAGTTGACAATAAATTATTAAACATACACACACACACACACACACACACACAAACCCAGCAGAAGGAATTATATAATGAATATTAGAGCAGAAATAAATGATATGGAAAACAAAACATGGGGAACCTGGGTGGCTCAGTCTGTTAAGTATCTGACTCTTGATTTTGGCTCAGGTCGTGATTTCACTGTTTTTAAATTTGAGCCCTGCATCAGGATCCATGCTGATATTGCAGAGCCTGCTAGGGAACTCTCTCTCTGCCTCTCTCCTGCTCGAGCTAGGTTTCTCTCTCTCTCTCAAAAATAAAAATAAATAGAAAGTACCAGGGTCCAGTTCCGGTGAATCTAGGCTTCCACGAAGGACGGACGGTCAGGCGAAATGAAGTGAGAGAGCCATGAGAGAGATGTAATCTGATGACCAAGCAGGCAGCCCTGGCAATTCTGGCATCTCTGCCCTGCCGGTCTCAGTGTCTTTATTTTTAAAGGTAGTGAGTGACAATACATAAATGAGTGGCATTCCATAGTTTGAGATCTTCAGCAATAATCCATTTTTACCAGCAAGGTGGCAACTTCCTCAGTCCTGTATGTTCACGTTAATTAACATATAAATTTAGGGTGCGGGGAGAGAATAGGGTGTTTCCTTAAGGCCTTAATGTTAATTATCTGCAAACCAAAGAAATCAGGGGGTTGCTTTGAGGGCTATGTTTTCAGCCTAATGGGGGAGGTGCAATCCAACTCCAAGATGCAACTTTAAGGTTACTTCTGGCCAGGCTACTCTCATTCAGATGTAATTCATCAAAGCATCGCGCTCCAGGTCCTTCCCCTTTATCTAAATGCCATTAAACAAAAGAACATTAAATTCCTTGGGGCCAAGAGAGTAGCTCAAGAAATCCGAGCCTGAAAAATTATTTAGAAGGAGGTAAGACTAGGTGCCATCTTGGCCGGTGGGAATTTGGCTTCAACCTTTTCCACACAGGGAGGGGTCTCAACCTGTGAGCTCAAAATGGCTCCCAACAAGAAAGTAAAACAAAACTAACAAAAAAGACACAAAACAATAGAGGATATCAATGGGACCAGTTGCAAGTTCTTTGAAAGAAAAACAAAACTGATAAACCTCCGGCCAGCATCATCAAAACAAAAACAAAAACAAAAACAAAAACAAAAACAAACAACAACCAAAAGAGTAAGAGAGAGGGGGAGAGAGAGAGAGAGAGAATGAGGGATACAGAAAGAGAACTCAAATAAATAAAATCACAAATGGAAAAGGAGAAATAACAACCAACACCACACATGCAAACAATTATAAGACAATATTAAGAAAAATTACATGCACCAAATTAGACAACCCACAGGAAATGGATAAAATTTAGAAATATATTATCTACGAAAAATGAATCAAGAAGAAATAGGAAATTTGAAAAGACCAATTACCAGCAAGGAGATAGAATCAGTAATCAAAAAACTCCCAACAAACAAAAGTACAGGAACAGATCCTTCACAGCTAATTCTACCAAAAATTTAAAGAAGAGTTAAGACCTATTCCTCTCAAACTATTCCAAAAAAATAGAAGAAGTATTACAAATTCATTGTATGAGGCCACTATCACCAAGATACCAAATCCAGGCAAAGACACCAGAAAAAAGAGAGGTACAGGCCAATATCTCTGATAAACTTAGATGGCAAAAATCCTCAACAAAATATTAGCAAACTGAATCAATAATACATTTAAAAATTCATTCACCATGATCAAGTAGCATTTATTCCCAGGATGCAAGGCTGGTTCAGTAGTCACAAATTAATGTTATAAATCACTTCAAGAGAGAAAGGAGAACCACACAATCATTTCAATAGATGTAGAAAAAGCATTTGAAAATGTACAACACCCATTCATGATAAAAGCCCTCCCCAAGGCAGGTTTAGTGAAAACATACCTCAACATAATAAAGGCCATATATGAAAAACCCACAGGGAACATCATATTCAATGAGGAAAAACTGAGAGGTTTCCCCCTAAAGTCAGGCACAAGACAAATCTGTAAACCCTCCCCACTTTTGTTCAACAAAGTAGTGGAAGTGCTAGCGACAACATTCAGACAACGAAAAGAAATAAAAGGCATGCAAATCAGCAAGGAAGAAGGAAATCTTTCACTGTTTGCAGATGACATGATACTATATAGAGAAAATCCTAAATACCTCACCAAAAAATACCACTAGTACTGATTTAGAACTGATAAATGAATTCAGTAAAGTTGCAGGCTACATGACCAAAATACTAAATCTGTTGAATTTCTATACACCAATAATGTAGTAGCGGAAAGAGAAATTAAGTAATCAATCCCATTTACAAATGTACCAAAAATAATAAAATACATAAGAATAAACCTAACCAAATAACTTAAAGACCTGTAATCTGAAAATAATAAAACAATGATAAAAGAAATTGAAGACTACATAATAAAAAAAAATTCCATGCTCATGGATTGAAGAATGAATATTGTTAACATGCCTATACTACCCAGAGGAATCTACAAATTTAATTGCATTCCCAATCAAAATACCAAAAGCACTTTTCACAGAACTGGAACAAACAATACTAAAATTTATATGGAACCCAAAAAGACCTCCAATAGCCAAAGTAGGTTTCAAAAATAAAAGCAAATCTGGAGGTATCACAATTCCATACTTCGAGTTATATTACAAAAAAGTAGTGATTAAAATAGGACGGCACTGGAACAACTATAAACACATAGATCAATTGAACACAATAGAAGATTCAGAAATGAAGCCACAATTATATGGCTAATTAAACGTTGACAGAAGAGGCAAGAATATGTAATGAGAATAAGACAGTCTATTCAAGAAATGGTGTTGGGAAAACTGGTCAGCTACATGCAAAAGTATGAAACTGGATCACTTTCTCACACCATACACAAAAATAAACTCAAAATTGATCGAAGACCTAAATGTGAGACCTGAAACCATAAAAATCCTTGAAGATAACGGGAACGGGGTTCTTCCCAGGAAGAACCATTGTTCAATATGGTACTAGATTCTCATTTCTGTTATAACCCTAATTACATTGTAAGATACTGTGCATATTTACATCAGTTTCTACCACTTAACAGAATATTTTTGTTGGTACCAGTTTGTCCCTATTTTGTCGTGCTTACTTGCCCGACACCTCTACCAATTTTATATTGTGTCCATTTATCTTGCCAAGTTCATTCTATGATAGAATTTCACTTAATCTGTCAAAGCCAACCATATCTAATTATGTGTTTTTCCCCATTTCTGCGACATTTTTCCTCAAATCATCATCATCATCATCAATCATCTTTGAGTTAAAATTTAGAACTCTTCTAAATCATTCCAAAGTAATATTTTAGCCTGATTCTGGAGGCTATCCCTGGTATATGTAAATCAATTCTCTATTGAAGATTACTCACTTTACTAACATAATCCTATTCCTGGTTATAACACTAGGTCCTGGTTGAATAAATGAAATATAGCATTTTAGGATAAGCTAGCATTTATAATATAAAATGGGCTGATGTTTGTGTAATTCATCTCTTCATGGTTATATGATTTAATGGTCTATTGATATTGTATGCAATTATATTCTTTATTTAAATGTTTATTTTTGAGAGGAGGGAGGGACAGAGAAAGAGGGAGACAGAGGATCCGAAGTGGGCTCTGTGCTGAAAGCAGCAAGCCCAATGTGGGCCTTGAACCCATTATCTGTGAGATCATGACCTGAGCTAAAGTCAGACGCTCAACCGCCTGAGCCACCTAGGTGCCCCTACATTATATTCTGAATACACATCTAATTGAAATTGAGAGAATTTACACAACTAAACAAATATTTTTATCATGAAAGTCTAAAACTCAATCTAATTGGTTTTTTGTCTTTGAAATCCCTAAAAATATTTTCAAAGTAGTATGATTATTCATAGAACAATATTGAAGTAATTTGGAATTACATATGAATGGAATCATATCAAGCAAATACACCAATATCTATCAAAAGAATCAAATGCTTTTGTTTTTAATAATTCAAAGAATCATTCCACCAGTGATCATGAAATGTTAGAATAGCTTCATTTTCCAGGAATAATACCTTTATCAGTGCATAATATTCCTACATACAAAGAAAAAATAAATTAAAAAAACTAAAACTTCCCACGTAAATAAATCTATCATGCTAAGTATTTGTAGAAGCACACCCCTCAGTCTTGTCCAATATTATTATTAAATAGGGAATGTCTCGGTTATACATTGCTGCATAACAAACTATTCTGAAATTTAGTGACTTTAACACTATTTTTTCTCACAATTTTCTGAGTTGCCTGGAATCAGCTGGGCAGATATGTGACACATGTTCTCAACTGGAGCTGCACTTATCTGTGAGCTGAGTTGGGTTTGGGATGCCCAAGAGAGTTTCACTCACGTATCTGCCATCTCAGGTAGGTTTGGAAATCTCACACTAGAATTTTAATCACATTTTATTAGCCATAGCAAGTCACAAGAGCAGCCCACACTTCAAAGAGAATCAAGGAGAGCTCACCTCTTGAGGGAGAAGGGGCAGGAATGCTAAAGTATGGGAAGCATTGTTGGTGGCATTTTTGGAAACAATTTATCATAATACATTATCTGGCCACAACAATCTACATACCTCCCAGAGGCAAAATGCACTAATTCCCACTCTGCCCCCTCCAAAGTCATCTCTCACTATGACATCAAATCACAGTCAAGGATCTCATTATCAGCATTAGGTTCAGAAGTTGATAAATCTCCTCAAGCATGGATAATTTTTTTCTGGAAACCTATGTATGAAAACAAGTTATCTGCTCTTAGACACCAAAATACCGTATTAACACAGGACTAATCATCACAGTTATTGTCATTCAGATGGTGGGAAAAGACAGTCACACTGATACACTGTTATAAAATGGTAAAAGTTATGAAATTACACCAGGGACACATAATGAGTTCCTCCTTTTTGGGTGACATAAGATGTCCCTTGATTCTGTTTTTTTTTGGGGGGGATAGCTCCCTAATCTATTTTTCTCAGTGGTTCTAAGATCCGCCATTTAGGTCTCCTATAATTTTCCATAAAATATGACCTATGTTTGCAACTGAATAATTCCCTCAGCCTTCTTATTGTCAATAGGAAATTGGTAGCAAGGGTCTTGTCTTTTTAAAAATTTGAACTATTTCTACAACTTTTAGTCCAGGTTACTTTTACAAATATAATTCTTTCTCTCTCTCTCTTTTTTTTATAAATTTATTGTCAAATTGGTTTCCATACAACACCCAGTGCTCATCCCAACAAGCGCTCTTCTCAGTACCCGTCACCCACTTTCTCCTCTCCCATATCCCCCTCAACCCTCAGTTTGTTCTTAGTATTTAACAGTCTCATATGTTTTGTCTCCCTCCCTCTCTGGGTCTTTTTTTTCCCCTCTTCCACTCCCCCATGGTTTTCTGCTAAGTCTCTCAGAATCCACCAATGCGTGGAAACATATGGTATCTGTCTTTCTCTGACTGACTTATTTCACTTACCATAATACCCTCCAGTTCCATCCATGTTGCTACACATGGCCAGATTTCATTCTTTCTCATTGCCACATAGTATTCCATTGTGTGTGTGTGCACATAGTATTCCATTGTGTGTTTTATATATATATATAAAACACATCTTCTTTATCCATAAACCAGTTGATGGACACTTAGTCTCTTTCCATGATTTGGCTATTGTCAAAAGTGCTGCTATGAACATCAGGGTACACGTGCCCATATGCATCAGCACTCCTGTACCTCTTGAGTAAATTCCCAGCAGTGCTATTGCTGGGTCATAGAGTAGTTCTATTTCCATTTTTTTGAGGAATCTCCACACCATTTTCCAGAGCGGCTGCACCAGTTTGCATTCCCACCAACAGTGTAAGAGGGTGCCTGTTTCTCCACATCCTCACCAGCATCTATAATTCTCTTAAAACTTTTGTGAGTTTTCTGTGAAACTTATTTGCAATCATCCTATGTCATATTCACCATTCCTTCTTAAATTTACTTCTCTCAAATAACAAAAAATTAACCAAGTGAATTTTAAAGATCTAATTGGTTTTATTAGTCAATTCATGATTTGAGCAGCATACCATCTAGCAAGTAGAGTGGTTTTTAAAAGTAGAGAGAAAGTGGCTAAAAGGAAATTATTAGAAAATAATCCATTATTTTAGGTAAGGTTACCCTCCTAAGGGGAATGAAAGACGTCTACAATAAATTTCTTACTGCTAAACAGGAGATTCCCATGTTGACAGGCTAATGGTTACATTTCTGGAGGATTTAGACTGCAGTTAGGTTAGGTATTAAGTTTTGGTTTTACTGACTTGGGGCCTTAATCTAAGTGACATCACTTGGAGTCTATGGTTCTCTTTGTAGCACTCTACTGTGGGAATGCAGGCTGCTGTAGAACAATATATATTTTTTAATTAATAGTGATTTTATCAACTGGAGGGGATCTTCTAGGAGAAAACTTGAATTGTTGAGAGTTTTACAAAGTTTTATAGCTATGGAACTTGATTTTATATTAATCCTTAGGCTATGTTTTACTGGATTCATGATGATTTATGACATTTAGTATTTCTTCCTTTTAAAATATTTTTCTAGCTGCTCCTGTGTCTAAATTCTGCTTGAAAATAGCCTTTTTTTCTTATTTAGCTTACCTTACTCTTGTAATACTTATCATAGTCTACTATAGTAGGGTATTTGACACATCCATATTCTACCTAGAAATTTCCTTAGGCAGGTACACGAATTTATTAGGGACATTTTTTTTCTTCCATATTACCTCAGGTGACAGAGTTAGTGAACTTTTAGCCAATATATAATGTGGGTTACTTGTTTTTCAGCTTTCAATAACACTGATTTCTTCACTGTTGTAGTTTCTACTAACAGTGTCCTTACCACTCTTGTACCCTCCAACCCGCATTTGGTCTCAAAGCCAGTGCATATGTAACCTTTCTGTTACAGGAACATTCTCTCTTACTAATTTCTGAATCAGGTATCTATTGCAGCATAATGTAACACCCAACATTTGATGGCTTTAAAATACTGTAAATATTACTTCCAATAATTCTCTGAATTGTCTTGCCTTTGTTGTGCACTTCTTCAACACATGTGTACTGGTGTCACTCTTGAATTTACATTGATCTAGAGGCTTGGCCCAGGTTGAAACACCCAAGATAACTTCACTCAAAGTTTTGGCAACTTAGCTGAGATGGCTAGAATAGGTAAAGGCTGGATAGGCCTCTTTCTCCTCACATTCTTCCTCCAGTAGATTATTCAGACTTTATATTGTGACTGGTTTCCAACGACAAATGCAAAAGTGTATTGTCTCTTAAGGCCTATACCCAGACATAGCACAGCATCAATTTTATTATATTCTATTGTGCACAGTAAGACAAAAGACCATCCCAGGTCTACGTGGAAGGGAAATAAGACAACTTTAAATGACAGAAATGCCATGCACTTAAATAAATGGGGAGAATTATTAAAGGCCAGCTTTGCATATAATCCATCAGAGGTAATGCATTATTCTATGTAACATAAAAGAACAATTGATGGATTAAATTTTTGATACTGTGATTAGGGTTACATTCCAGACATCTTGAATATGTTTAGCTGTAAAATGTAAATGAACTACAATCCAATTCACTAGAACATTTGGATAATCAGTGTTTGTAACATTTTAATGAATTTGGAAAAGACTAATAAAAAATATAATATGTTATTTCAAAAAAATACAATCATAGACAACTTTCGAGAGATAAAACAGATTTCCTATACAGAGAGCTTGGTTTCCCCATACCTTTAACATTTAAACTCATACTTTGAATTGCTATACTGACAGATGACCCTGAAGTACTTTAAGGTTTCCGAAAAGATATTCCACTAAGCTCATTTTAATATAGAAAGTACAAAGTAGACACAGTCGTTTTAGAAAACTTTTAAATAACAAAGGTGAAACAATGGACTTTTGGCTTAATTGTGACAGAAGCAGAGCATTTAAACAATAAGACTACCAATTTCTTAGACATTCTTGTTAACAATGTTTTAATATATTTTGTAAACTCTAAGTTCTTTAAATTAGTTTTATTCAAAGTGCTTTATGAATTCTGGAATCTCAACTATGAATTGGAGATAAAATAAAGTATTTAAGAAGCATATTTTTAAAACTTAGAAGAATAAGGTAGATACAATCATAATTGAATCCAAATGAAGGCGAATTAAATTGATCAGAGTAGGAGAACAATTCCAGCACACTGAAAAGAAGCCTTATTCAGGACAGAATACTAAAATGAAAAAAATCTATTCAAAAACCTTGAAATAAGCAATATTTCCCGATCAAATTAAACTAATTTACAATAACATATCTTTCTCCTGATGCTTGAAAAAAACATTTAAAAGCGGGAGATGAGTTTCTCCATCTCACCTTCAGAGTTCTGAAAAAGCTAATTTCTTCCCCTTCTAATCTTTCATCCTGATATTTAAACATTGAAAGAAGAATTAGTTGAATCATAGGATTTATGTTTTTGTTTTAGAACAATGCAAAGCAATGGTTAAAGTAAAGAAGTATACATGACATCAAAGATGATTTTTTATTTGGTATTCCACTTAAAAATATATAGTTGTTATCATACGGTGGATGAAGAGTGAGTAGGAAACAAAAAGAATATAAAAGGAAATAATAAATAAATGTGCAGATATAGCAAGTGTGTGTCATGGCTTAAAATTTTGTGTTCCTGAAATTTTAATTGCATGTTTCTATTTGTAACATGCAATATGATTCTTCCATAGAACTAATGATATAACTGAATGTAATTTCCTTAGATCATGCAGTATTTAAAACAAATCCTCCACCTGATTTGTTGTCCTGCTTTCAGGATTTGAGGACATTTTGACTTTCTCAATAATGTTAGAATCATATTAAAAGTGTTATTGTTCTTATTTGTGATGTGAAGATGTCGAAAGACATCTGTGTCTTACTTCTTCTCAGAAGTCACTTTATACAATACCCTAAACTTTCATATTTTGCAGCTACATATTTTTCTGTCCCACTTTTTACTAAATATCTTCAAATCCATCTTTTAGTCCATTAATTTTTTCTTCTGTTTCATCTAATTTGCTATTTACTTTTTTTTAAATTTTTTTAACGTTTATTTATTTTTGAGAGACATAGAGACAGAGTATGAGCAGGGGAAGGGCAGAGAGAGAGGAAGACACAGAATCTGAGCAGGCTCCAGGCTCTGAGCTGTCAGCACAGAGCCCGACGTGGGGCTTGAACTCACAGACCGTGAGACCATAACCTGGGCCGAAGTCGGCCGCCTAACCAACTGAGCCACCCAGGTGTCCCTAATTTGCTATTTAATCCATTCATTATATTCGTACATTATTTATATTGTTTTATAAATATTTCACATATTCATAAAAATTTGTATTTGTTTACATATAATATTTATTTATAGATATTGAATTTTCTCTTTAAAAAAATTTGTCACATCCACCTGTTGTTTTTATAGACTTCTAGTTGGGGAACTAGTCAGGAGTTACCGATTATATTTAATGTGAATAGTCTTTATTTACAAAAAGAAAACTAATAGTAGTTATTTCTTTGGTACTACTAAGAAAGTTGTGAATATCTTCCATCATTCAATCTAGAATTTTTCTATTATAATGTTAAACCAATTATTATGCTATCATATTTTCTGTATCATATTTTAGTTGTCCTCATATTTGGTGAGATGAAATTCAGTTGCTTTAAAATAGCCAAAGTGCTTTCTTGATTTGGCTGGTATTTTCAAGCATTCAAGCACTTTTCAGATTTTCTTTCTATGGTTTGAAAATATATTCAGATATTCTCTGGTTCCACCATATTGAATAAGACATAATTAAATAGTTATAGAAATTTGCAAATACTTTCTTTACTGAAAGAATATGAAACCAGGATTAAAATAGGAAACACAAGGATATGATGAGTTTACTGTCACAAAATGGAAAAATTGATTTGCTTTTATATTTTTGAGAACAAAGAGAGGTTGAGAACAAAGAGAGGAACTTGTGGAAAAGTGACTAAACTACGTGTGAAAACTACAAAAAGATAAGAATTATTTTAACAAAGTCTGTTGTTAAAGAATTCTTTGGGTCTCAACTTCTTGTCATTGATAATAATATTACTATCCTTTTGGTACAGGCAGGATATTTTTTATGAGAATGTCATCTCCTACTTTTAAGAAAAAGAGGTAAAATCAGAGTGTTTTTGTTTTGTTTTGTTTTTGTTTTTGATGCTTTTCAAGTGCCTTTTACCCAAAATAGTCAATATGCCAAAATGGCATAATTTGGAGTGGTATGTTCAGAATTCCTTTAATATTTAAGATCCCTGTTTCAAACACTGAGATTCTATTAATATAACTGACCTACATATGTGCCATTTGAAAATTTGATTAGCATGCTATATAATTGGATTTGAATGATCAATAAAATATAGAATAGAATAAGCCAGCCATTTGTCCCACTAACCACTTCCTTTATCAACACTTAAATTAATATATTAATCATTATTGTTTAGAAAATTTTAAATATTCCTTCATCCGTCATTGTGAGAGCCCATATTAATATTAATGATTCTAATGACCACTATTATCATACATAATTATACATTCAATAATCCAGTCTAGAAATTTGGTTAAATATTTATCACAAACTGTATATAGTAATAGTTAAGTGCTGAAAAGTCTGGCGTCAGATGTGATATGTGATTGAGTTCTGTCTGCCATTTATAAGCTCTATGATATAGGTACTTATCAAAATCTTTTACCTGCAAAAATCTAGAATCTATTTTTGTGTATCTCTGCTAATCTGTACTAATTTCTTATCTGTGTTTTGTGGTTAGAAGTAATTGAGAGTTTTGCTATTATTTTCTCAGCAACTTATAATTGCAAAAACAATCTTATTTTTCATTAGAAATTCAACTTCTTTTTCTGATTTGTTTTTCATCAAATTACTCCCCTCTCCACTGACTTTTCAGATATTATCAGCAGTGTTTATCTCTGTATTCTGAGACACCAATATCCTGTCATATAATATATGTTCAATCAAGGATACTTGAATTTACTTGTAACACACAATTCGTTACTTAACGTCTCTTATATAACTCGTCATCTATTCTATTATTTTTAAATTTTTACTCAATGTCTATTCCATCGTCACCATATTGAAGTTGCTTCTCCTTGATAGAGAAAATGAAAACAAACTACGAGCTGGGTAAATTTTCTATATTTATTTTTTTTTGTTTTCAGTCACCAATACATGTGCCCAAAAAGTGGACCTACAATATTTTTGTTTTTCTTGGATATACTTGCTCCTTACTATGTTTTGTTTTACTGCCAAAAAAATCCCGCATTGCTTACATTTTCTTTGTCAAGACATATCACTAGTATAACTATTTTACTTATCAATTATGCAATATGTCTTTTTGATGTTTTTAAGATAGGGAGTAGGAGATAAAATCTTTGTGGGTAAGTGTAAATTACTTTAGTGGTCAAGCAATATATGTAATTAACATTTAATTTTTAAAATAAATAAAATATTTTATCAAGCTTTAAAGGAAAACAGAATATGTCATCCCAAAATACACCTTTTTGTCATAAAAATTATTTTTACTAGAGATATTTAAGAAGGAATAAGTGCAGAAAAAGTTCCCCGTTTCCTGCCTAAAGGCAGGAAATGAATTCTTCTTTTACAGGAGTTAGACTTTTAGCTCAGAGATGGCACCAAAGGCATCTGAAAACAAAACTTGTTAAATTCGTCAATTTTTAAGCTATTTCTTCACCACTTACTACCCCTAGCCCAAATCATAGAAGCCAAAAGATAAGGAAAACACATCGATGTTTATTCTATAATTGTCACAAAAGTGGAAAATTGACACAAAAACCCGTATGTCCTCTGAGAAAGGTTTAATCCCAGCAAACACTACATAGTCAAATAATTTGAACATTTAAATTAAAGTGTCTGGTACATTAGTAATATAAACTGTTATCACAAAAAAATGAAGGGAAATCTTAAGCATCTATTTTATAGCCTGAAACAGAAAGTGGGCTATGTGCCAAGCAAGCCAAGTAATTCTTAATCCAGTTATAAGACAATGTCATGTATGACAGCTTTTAGCAGATGGATATCAGCATATGTGCACTATTGAATCTGATTAATTGAAATGACCAGGAATTAGGTTTCTTAGAACATTTTAAAAGGAGGAAGCAAAGAAAAAGGGAAATCTGTGAAGCCACATCCTGTCAAATGTAAGGCTTCCAAACTTTCTTTAAATATTATATATTTATTACATGCAAATTATGCTTCAAGGAAAAAATGGCCATTATGGTTGTAAACAACTTAGTAAGTATTTAAATTTATTTCTTTGGCAAATTGAAGTTCTTATTCATTTTAATTTAAAAAGTGTCTATTGTTTTTCTAATTCCTAAACATGCTAAATAGTGTCACATCAAGAACCAATAAAAGGGACATTATTATCATTGAACACTCAGATAAATTATTCTGCTAGCCATTAAAATTATCTTTGCATTTCCCTGTAAGTAAAAGGATCACTACTTTACAACTTATGCACAGATTAACATTAGTGTCATATAACAGTATATAACCATGTTAATGGAAAATTCTGATAAGAATTGCTTAAAAAAGTTACTGGTAGATTTGGGATTGAACCATAGCTACCCAGGAAAACTCTTCTGCTGACACTGAAAATGGGAAGAAAAATCATATACATTTCCATTTTTTCTTTAAATAGAATGAAAATCATTTATCATAGGAAAGGTTATTTGTACTCATTTTCAAAGCCTAAGAAATGTCATTGCTTATGTGATGCTATTTTTGCCTAGAAAAACAAAAATACTGGAAATATGAAATATATTTTGAAGTTATAAAATAATTTGCTATGTACATGTTATATTTTTACTTTTTTACATTTTTGAAATCACCCAATATCTATATACTTTCTATATTATATGTTTACACAATAACAATTAACAGTCATGAAGTTCACTGTTAAAGGCTAAATAGCTGGAGACAATATTATTATATCTTTTTTGAACTGTTATGACACAAAACATATTACCAAGATCTTAACTAGCAGTCTCTACATCAAAGGAGGCAAAATACATATTTATCTAATATTAATAAGTCAAGATAAACACAAGAACTCCTATGGAAATTGTTTATTTTTATTGGTGTATGTATCTTTATTTTTTTAAGTTTATTTATTTGGAGATAGAGAGAGAGTGCAAGTGGCACAGGATCAGAGAGAGACAGTGAGAGAGAGAGAATTGCAAGGAGGCTCTGCACTGATAGAGCCCGATGTGGGGTTTGAACTCATGAACTGAGAGATCATGAGCTGAGCCAAAGTCAGATTAAGCTACCCGGACACTCCTTATTGGTGTCTGTATCTTTAAACATCAATAACAATCAAGAGATGTTTGCAAGTTCACTATTAACAATAGTCACAGAACTGATGCTAAATTCAAAAGTTTTGTCAGACAGATCTTAAATATTTTAAATGTAACCTAGGCAGATGTAAATAAAGGATAGAGCACTATACTCTGCTATCCTCCCTACTCCATGAAACACCCAAACATAAATATAACTCCTCAATATAGTAGAAAACTATTTATCAAGCGCCAACTGTAGGCTAAGCACTGTATGAGATAACTTTATTCATGCTTGTCATGATAGTTTGACTCTGGATGCGAGTTTTTCGACTTAGCAACAAAACCTTTATTTTTTAGGTTCTTCTCAAGTGCATCTATATTTTTAAGTTTATTTTTTTGAGAGAGAAGGAGAGAGAGAATATATGTGTGCATGTGTGAGGCAGAGGGGCAGAGAGAGGAAGAGACGGAATCCCAAGCAGACTCCATGCTGTCAGTGCAGAGCCAGACATGGGGTTGATCTTACAAACTGTGATATAATGACCTGAGCTGAAATCAGAAGTTGGACGCTTAACCAACTGAGTTACTCTGGCACCCCTCAGGTGCATCTGTTTAGCACACAAACATGTCATGGAAGAAAAGTCATTGTATCATGACAATTAGCAATTAAAAATAAAGTATTATAATTAGCTTTAGCTTGAAGATAATGGGTATTTTTATTGAGCACAGCGTATGTGCTGCCTAAATGCACTTGCTTGCAGTTTTGTATGAGTAAACATGCAAAGTTTTGAATTATAATAAAAACTCATGCATAACTTCAAGTTGCTATTGACAAGAACTTTAAGTCTATGCAAACATATCAAGGAAATATTTGTGTTAATAAAATCTGCACAAAAATAAGCCCGTGTGTATACATTTGACTTTGTGCATTCTTTTGAAGGATTTTCAATAAATACACAATAAAAGAAATTCAAGTTAAACTTTGTCAAATCCCCTAAATATTTTCTTCTGAACACTTTAAAAACACTTTAAAAACCGAGCCCTTGAAGACTCGAGCCCTTGAAGACTTCTTCTTGAAGAAGACAGGTTAGAACAACCAATTCATTCTAAGGCAAACTATTACGTCTGAGGTCACAACTTGATAGCCTGAATAGTGTAAACTTTATATTCTATTATATCATTTCTAAAATAGTTCCACAGAAGTTATAAATAATCATAATACTCCATCTATTACCCTAACTGTAGCAATTACTGGAAGTGAGGTCGGGAAAGTACAAAGTAAGGAATATAGATGTTCTGATGTTCGTGAAATGGTAAAGGGATGAATTAAAAAAGAAATTGTGGAGATGTAACTTTGAAAAGCCATCCTGCTGTTCCACTATGATGATTAACTGTGATTGTACGTATATAATAAGCTTTAAGAACAAAAACTGCTACATCAGAGTAAAGATAGCTCATTTGGTGAGAGAACATGGAACAACAAAGGCCATGAATTCAATTCTCCATAGGACCTATTGATTATAAGGGGAGTGAATGTGTCTCGAGCAACAGTAATTTAATCTTACCACACAACAATAAGTCAAAATTTATTTCAGTATAGTGACGTTAGTTGAGGACTTATTGAATTTAGAACATGATATTAGGTGATAATAGCATTAAAGTAAAAACAGTTTTAATAAATCTGATAAATGCTTTCATAAAGGCATATATAGAATGACAAGTGAGTATATAAGAGAAATATCTAACCCCAATGTTGTGGGTTCAGGGAACAGAAATACACAATATGGCATCCTAAGTTTATTTATGAAATAGGTTTAGCTAAGGTATAAAGGTAGAGGATAAATTTATAATATTGTGATTTCAGTATTTGAAGATAGTATATATAGATGGTAAAAGATTTATATGTGTAAAACAGTTTAGGTAAGGACTGCTATAAGCATAGCACTATCATAAGCTTTATAAATATTTTATATGAGTCTTGATTACAGCCCTATGCAAATTTAAGAAAATAGTAGAATAACATAACCAACTTAAAAAATAAACATTAATTTTTAATATGTCTCTAATTTTACAAATGTGCATGCATGCATTTCTGATAATTGTTCTACTTAGTGGACAAGTAAAATAAGATAAATATTTTCCATTGTTTTAGGAATGATAAACATAACTCTATTGGTATAGTTCTAAAAAAATATGAGGTGTCACCATGACCTTGATGTAAAGAAAAAGATTGGGCTATAAATATGTTTACATTAATTCTCTTTATGAATCTTTTCCAATAAAGTATATATACTTTAAAAACTCATCAACATTTCTTTTTTTCTTCCAAGATTTTATTTAAATTCAAGTTAGTTAATATACACTGTAGTATTGGTTTCAGGAGTAGAATTTAGTGATTCATCATTTACATATAACCTCGAGCGCTCATTACAAGTGCCATCTTTAATGTCCACCCACCTCCCCTACGGCAAACCTCAGTTCATTCTCTATAGTTAAGAGTCTCTTGGGGCACCTGGGAAGCTCAGCTGGTTAAACATCTAACTCTTTGATTTTATATCAGGTCATGATCACATGGTTTGTGAGATCAAGCCCCGTGTTCAGCTGTGACAGCATGCAGCCTGTCAGAGAGCAGGATTCTATCTCTGAGAGAGGATTCTCTCTCTCCCTGTCTCTCTCAGCCCCTCCCTCCATGTGTGTGCACACATGCTCTCTTTCTCTCTCTCAAAATAAACATTTTTTTAAAAAAGTGGTCTCTTATGGTTTGCCTCCCTCTCTGTTTTTATCTTATTTTATTTTTCCTTCCCTTCCCCTATGTTCATGTTTTGTTTCTTAAATTCCACATATGAGTGAAGTCATATAATATATGTCTTTCTCTGACTGACTTACTTTTCTTAGCATAATACACTCTAGTTCCAGCCACATCATTGCAAATGGCAAGATTTCATTCATTCTTTTTGATGGCTGAGTAATATTCCATTGTGTATATATCCCACATCTTCTTTATCCATTCATCAGTAATAGACATTTGGGCTCTTTCCATAATTTGGTTATTGTTGATAGTGCTACTATAAACATTGGGGGTGCATTTGCACCTTCAAAGAAGTATTTTTGTATCCTTTGGATAAATACGTAATAGTGTAATTGCTGGGTTATAGGGTAACTCTATATTTAACTTTCTGAGGAAGCTCCACACTACTTTCCAGAGTGGCTGCATCAGTTTTCATTTCCACCTGCAGTGTAAGAGGTAAACCCATCAACATTTAACTAAGTGAAACCCAAATCAATCTACATTAGAATCATCTTGGAGTAATATTATACAGAATTTGCCCACAGTTGTCAAATAATCTGCTTATTTAAAATATTTCATTTTCCCAGGTATTTATATGAAAATTGAGGTGTCTTTTTTTTAAAACAAAAAAGGAGTAAGTCAGTTGAAAAAATAATTATATGCCAGACCATTTTATACATGTTTTGTATACATTAAGGTACTAGAAAGATATAACATCTACCCTAAAGTATACTACATCTTAATAGGCAGAGATCATAACGAACACACACACACATACACAAAACAAAAACAAATAAATAGGATAATATTAAGTATTGATTGGTTTTATAGTGTCAATAAAACAAAGCAGTGCAATAGAATATAATCAATAATTTGGGAGCATAATTATTTTATCTTGGGATGTTGTGTAAGGCTTCTTTGTGTGATTCAAACTTTGATGTGAGATAGAAATTTTAAGGAGAAAAATCTATAAAGACATTTGAAGAAATGGTGCTACAAGCAGGAGAAATAGCCATAACTAAGTTTCTGAGACAGAAATAAGCCAACATCGAGCTGGAGATACCTATCAGATATCCATATCAAAATGCCTATTAGGCAGCTGTATACAAAAAGATGAAGAGAGTCCGAACAAAGGAAGGGGATCAAATAGAGGTTTTGGCTTTATATAGAATAAGAGATATTTCTATTATAAAAGGATAGAAGGGAGAATATGTGCATGTATGTGTTAGTACATTGGTTTAAGGCAATCAAATGAAATGGTTCTCTGATTGAATCTTTTCTTCACAAATTGTGCACTAAAGTTATTATGTAAGGAAGGGGTGGTAATTCTAGGAGACATATGCTGTAAACTAGCGATTTTGGATAGTGGAAAAGTGATAAATTAGGTAAATATGATATAATTGTCAGTGTCATATCCATTGAAAAAATTTCATTATAAATTTGAAATTAGTTTATTTAGTACAGTCATATACTCTCCACTAATATTCAGTTTCACATTAAGTGAAAAAAATTATATTAGGAATATTCCAGCTATATTTAAAAATGTTTAAATGTCTAGCTGTAAAGCAACACAGTAAGTGATGTTGTATTAACCCAGACCTTTAACTGTCAAATAATATAAATTAATATGTAGTGTTTTTATTACTATAGTTGTGTAATATAGTTTAAAATCAAGAAGTGTGATACCCCCAGCCCTGTTCTTCTATCTAAGCACTGTTTTCACTATTTGGGGTTTTCAAAAGTTCCATACAATTTTTAGGATTTTTTTTTCTATTTCTGTGAAAAAATGCTATTGGAATCTTGATAAGGATTGCATTGTATCTATTGATTACTTTGGGTGGTATGAACATGTTAACAGTCTTGATTCTTCCAATTCATGAACACAGGACACCTTTCCATTTATTAGTGTCTTCAATTTCTTTTATCAATGTATTATAGTTTTCAGTGCAAGGATCTTTTACCTCCTTAGTTAAATTAATTCCTAAAAATTTATTATTTATGATGCTATTGTAAATAGGGTTGCTTTCTTATTTTTCTTTTTAGATAGTACATTTTTAGTATATAGAAATTAAAGTGATTTTCATATGTTGATTTTGCATCCTAAAACTTTACTGAAATTATTGATTAGTTCTAACAATTTTTTATGGATTCTAGGAATTCTATATTTAAGATCAAGCCATCTGCAAACAGAGGCATTTTGCTTCTTCCTTTACAATATGGATGTTTTTTTCTTTCCTCATCTGCTTACTCTGGCTAGAATTTTCAGTACTATATTGAATAGGAGCAGTAAAAATGAGAGCACTTGTCTTGTTCCTGATCTTAAAGGAAAAGCTTTCAAACTTTCACCACTGAGTATGATGTTAGTTGTGGGTTTCTCATAGATGGAGGTATATTTCTTATATATCCAATTTGTTGAGAGTTTGTATCCTAAAAGAACGCTAAATTTTGTTAAAAAGTTTTTTTTCTTCTATTGAAAACATCATATTATTTTTAATCTTTCATCTTTTTCTCCCTATCTTTCTGTTTGACCTCCAAAACCCATTCCCGGTTTTTAATATATGCCTTTCTTTTTCTCTTCCCCTTTTATACAGTCATTCTGAAGCTCCTAGCCCAGAGTCTTCAATACATAAATAAATAGGCATCCTTGGAAATAGGTTCTCTGTCTCTATACACTTCTAATAATGTGAACAACAAAAAAAGTAAAAAACAAAAACAAAAACAAAAACTTCTGTATTTCTTATCAATCAAGTAATACCCATTGACTTTGCTGACACATATTCATAATAAATAATCAGTATCATCACTGTTATCATAATCACACACTAGATAAATCAGACATTTACTCACATACATGGAATGAAAAAGGTTTTAACTTTTTTTTCTTTTTTTAATGTTTATTTATTTTGGAGAGAGTGAGAGAGAGAGAGAGAGCATGAGCGGGGGAGGGGCAGAGAGAGAGGGAGACAAAGAATCTGAAGCAGGCTCCAGGTTCTAAACTGTCAGCACAGAGCCGGACGTGGGGCTCGAAACCACAGACCACGAAATCATGACCTGAGCTGAAGTCAGACGCTCAACCAACTGAGCCACCCAGGTGACCCGAAAAAGTTTTTAAACAACTGCACTGAGTGGTACAATAGCATACACTGTTTTCCACAATAAAAGCAAATGTACCAGATAATGAAAGAAAATTAGTTCTTAATCCATCTCAGCCCACATGTCTTTTCAAGTGTTGTAGAGTCCTCCCAAACCTATTTGGTTAAATATTATGCCCAATGGCTCAAAAAGTTAAAATTTTGGTAGATTAACATTCAAAGGCTTCTTATTTGGACTCTGTTATCCATTAATCTTTCTAAGCCCTACACATGTACGAGAATGAATTTCAACTGTGTATTCTATTGCCCTGGTGAAAATGAAAAAAGAAAAGAAGTGCTAATTTAGCCTACTTTACTTAAAATACTGCCTTTTAGAAAGATAAAGACTAACTGAAAAATGAAAGCTTTGAGAAACTTCACAAAATTCAGAGGATATTTCCAATGGAAAAAGTTTGTAGTGTCAATGCTGTACTGATTAAACTAGTCATATGAGGTGAGAAGTATAGGAGTATCTTATTTGTAGCTCAGAGATACATTAATTGGTATTGGATACTTGTAGCTCAGAGATACATTAATTGTTATTGAGTACTTACAGTGATAAGAATGCCTTAGTTTGTGTCATTTCTGAAATTAGTTTGAGGGTCAGTAATATAGAGATGGTTATGTTACTTCAACAACTCACACATCTCAGTGGGCTAACAAAATTAAGGGTTACTTCTCACTTGTGAAAGTCTAAGATCTAAGTGCTCTAGCAGGCACCTGACTTGTACCCATAGATTTGTTCATTCAGGATGTTGAGAGCCTTTGACATTCTGTAATTTCACTATGTAAAATATACAACCTCCTTGGTTGGAGAGGTATGAAAAAATATAACAGGGAATAGAGCACTAGATCTTAAATTATTCCACAGAAAAGTGATGCACATTACCCCTGGTTGTATTTATTGAACTAAGCAAGATGCATGGTAATGGCTAATAAAGGGGAGCATGGTAAATGCAATTCCTCCTATGTGCCTGGACACAGAGAAAAACAGAAATGTTGATAAATCTGAGTGAAGTTTTCTTGTTTTGGTGGCTTTTTATTTAAATTTTAATCAACAGACAGTGCAATATTGATTTAGGAATAGGATTAAGTGATTTATTACTTACATACAACACCCGATGCTCATTGCAAGTGTCCTCCTTAATACCCATCACCCATCTAGTCCATCTTCCACCCACCTCCTTCCATCAATCCTCAGTTTGTTCTCTATCATTAAGAGTCTTATGGTTTGTTTCCCTCTCTTCTCTTAATGCCCCCCCTTCCCATATGTTCATCAGTCTTGTTTCTTTCATTCCATAAATGAGCGAAATCATATGCCATTTGTCTTTGTCTGATTGACTTATCTTGCTTAGCATAATACATTCTAGCTCCAACCAAGTCATTGCAAATAGCAAGATTTCATTTTTCTTGATGCCTGACTATATATACAAGGGAATGTGTGTATATATATACTCCACATCTTCTTGATCCATTCATCAGTCGATAGACAAATGGACTGCTTCCATAATTTGGCTGTTGTGAACAATGCTGCTACAAATATTGAGGTGCATGTATCACTTAAAATTAATATGTTTGTATTCTTTGGGTAAATACCTAGTAGAGCAATTGCTGGATCATAGGATAGTTATATTTTTAACTTTTTGGGGAATTTCCATACTGTTTTCCAGAGTGACTGCATCAGTTTGCATCCCAACAACAGTGTAAGAGTGTTCCCCTTTCTCTGCATCTTCATCCGTACTTATTGTTTCTTGGGTTGTTGATTTTAGCCATTCCTACAGTTGCAAGGTGACATCTCATCGAAGTTTTTATTTGCATTTTCCTGATGATGAGTGATGTTGAACATATTTTCATGTGTCTGTTGGCTACTTGAATGTATTCTTCAGAAAAAATATGTATTCTGTGTTCTACTCATTTTTTTAATTGGACCATTCCTCTTTAGGCTGTTGAGTTTTATAAGCTCTTTATATATTTGGGTTACTAACCCTTTATTAGATATGTCACTTGGAAATATCTTCTCCAATTCCATAGGTTGTCTTTTAGTTTTATTGAATCTTTCCTTCACTGTGCAGAATCCTTTTATTTTGATGAAATCCCAATAGTTTATTTTTGCTTTGGTTCCCCTTGCCTCAGGAGACATACCTAGAAAAATGTTGCTACGGCTGATGTCAGAGACACTACAGCCTGTGCTCTCTTCTAGGAGTTTTATGGTTGCAGTTCTCCCATTGGATCTCCCAGTCTTTGATCCATTTTGAGTTTATTTTTGTGTATGGTATAATAAAGTCATCCAGTTTCATTCTTTTGTTTGTTGCTATCCAGTTTAAACAACACCATTTCTTGAATAGACTGTGTTTTTCCAATTGGATATTCTTTACTATTTTGTCAAAGGTTAAATGAATGGGGGGTTCATTTCTGGGTTTTCTACTATGCTCTGTTATCTATATGTTTATTTTTGTAACAGAACCATAATGTTTTGATTACTATAGCTTTGTAATATAACTTGAAGTACAGAATTATGATGCCTCCAGCTTTGCTTTTCTTTTTCAAGATTGCTTTGTCCATTTGGGGTCTTTTGTGGTTCCACAAAAGTTTTAGAATTGTTTCTTCTAGCTCTGTGAAAAATGTTGTTGGTGTTTTGATAAGGATTGCATTAAGTGTGTAGATTTCTTTGGGTAGTATAGACACATTAACAATATTCGTTCTTCCAATCCATGAGCATGGAATATCTTCCCATTATTTTGTATCATCTTCTATATCTTTCTATAGTGTTTTAAAGTTTTGAGAATACAGGACTTTCACCTCTTTGGTTAGGTTTATACCTAAATAACTTTGGAGGTTTGGTGCAATCTTAAATGGGATTGATTACTTAATTTCTCTTTCTGATGCTTCATTTTTGTTGTGTAGAAACACAACAGATTTCTGTATGTTGATTTTGTATCCTGCAACTTTACTGAATTCGTATCTCAATTCTATCATTTTAGTGGAGTCTTTCTGGTTTTCTATCATGTAATCTGCAAATAGTGAAAGATTTCTTTCTTCCTTGCATATTTGGATGCTTTTTATTTCTATTTGTTTTCTGATTGCTGTGGCTAGGACTTCCAATACAATGTTATATAAAAGTGGTAAGAGTGGACAACCCTGCTTGTTCATGACCATAGAGAAATAGCTCTCAGTTTTTTCACATTTAGGATGATATTGGCTGTGGGGTTTACAATTGTGGCCCTTAGTAAGTGAGATATATTCCCTCTAACCCTACATTGTTGGGGGTGTTCATCATGAATGGATGTTTTACTTTGACAAATATTTTTTTCTGCATCTATTGGAATGATCATATGGTTTTTACCGTTTCATTTATTAATGTGATGTATCATGTCGATTGATTTGCGAGTACTGTACCTAGGAATAAACCCCATTTGATCGTGGTGAATGACTTTTTAAATTTATTGTTGGATTTGGTTTTCTAGTATTTTGTTGAGGATTTTTGCCTCTACATTCATCAGACACATTAGTCTATAATTCTCTTCTTTCGTGGTGTCTTTATCTGGTTTTGATATCAGGGTAATGCTGGCTTTATAGAATTAATTTGGAAGTTATTCCTCCTTTTCTAATTTTTGAAAGAGTGTGAGACGATAGGTATTAAAACTTTTTTTAAATTTTTTTCAATGCCTATTCATTTTTGAGAGACAGAGAAAGACAAAGTGCAAGTGGGGATAGGGCAGAGAAAGAGAGAGACACAGAATCTGAACCAGGCTCCAGGCTGTGAGTTGTCAGCACAGAGCCCGATCCGGGGCTCAAATTCACAAGCTGTGAGATCATGACCTGAACTGAAGTCAGACACTCAACTGACTGAGCCACCCAGGTGTCCCAGTACTAACTCTTCTTTAAATGCTTGGTAGAATTTGCCTGTGAATCCACCTGGTCCTGGACTTTTGGTGTTGGCAGTTTTTGTTTGTTTGTTTGTTTGTTTGTTTTAATTTCTGATTCAACTTTTTACCTGGTTACCAGGAAGTTCAAGTTTTCTATTTCTCCCTGTTTAAATTTCGGTAGTTTATGTTTCTAGGAATTGATTCAATTCTTCCGTGTTGTCTAAATTGTTGGCATATATTTCTGTGGTGTTGGTTGTAATTTCTCCTCTCTCATTTCTGATTTTATTTACTTTGGTCTGATCAAATTTCTTTCTGTTAAGTCTAGCTACAGGTTGGTTTGTCAATTTTCTTGATCTTTTCAAAGAACCACCTCCTGGTTTCATTGATCTGTTCTATTGATTTTTGAGATTCTATATCATTTATTTCTGCTCTAATATTTATTATTTCCTTCCTTCTGCTAGCTTCAGGCTTCATTTGTTGTTCTTTATCTAGCACCTTTAGGTGTAGATTTAGGTTATTTGAGATTTTTCTTGCTTCTTGAGCGAGGCCTATACTGCTCTATATTTCCCTTTTAGGGCCACTTTTGCTGCATCCCAAAGGTTTTGGGTTGTTCTGTTTTCATTTTCATTTGTTTCCATGTATTTTTAAAATTTTTCCTTTGATTCTCTGGTTGACCCATTCATTGTGAGTGGCATATTGTTCAAGCTCCATATATTTTTGGTCTTTCCAGATTTTTTCTTGTGGTTGACTTCTAGATTCATAGAGTTGTGTTCAGAAAATATGCATGACATGACTTCAATCTTTTGTATTTCTTGAGGCCTGTTTTGTGACATAATATGTGATCTATTATGGAGAATGTCCCATGTGCAGTTGAAAAGAATGTGTATTTTGCTATTTTAGGATGGTATCTTTCAAGATATCTGTTAAGTCCATCTAGTCTAGTGTGCCATTCAAAGCCATTGTTTCCTCGTTGATTTTCTGTTTAGATGATCTGTCCATTGATGTACACTGGGTGTTAAAGTCCCCTACTATGACTGCATTATTATCAGTTTATTTTTCTTATTAACTATTTTATATATAGGTGCTCCTATCTTGGGTACGTAAACATTTACAATTGCTAGATATTCTTGCTGGATTGTCACCTTATGATTAGATTGTGCCCTTCTTTGTCTTCTGTTACAGTCTTCATTTTAAAGTCTAATTTGTCCGATATAAGCATTGGTACCATACTTTCTTTTGACATCAGTTTGCATGATAAATGTTTTTCCATCCCTTCTCTTTCAATCTGCAGGTGTCTTTGGGTATAAAATGACTCTCTTGTAGGCAGCATGTAGATTGGTCTTGTTTTTTTAATCCATTCTGATACCCTATACCTTTTGATTGGAGCATTCAATCCATTTACGTTCAAATGAATTATTGATAGAAATGTATTTATTTCCATTTTATTACTTGTTTTTTGTTGCTTTTGGAGATTTTCTCTAACCCTTTCTTGTCTTTTCACTTTCGGCTCCCGTTTGTACTCATTTGAGTTCCCTTCAATATTTCTGGAACAGCTTGTTGTCATGAACGCTTTTAGTTTGTTGTTGTTGTTGTTGTTCAGGAAATTCTTTATATCTTCTTTTATTCTGATTGATGGACTTGCTGGTTAGAATATTCTTAGCTGCAGATTTTCCCATTCAGCACTTTAAATATATGATGCCACTCGTTTCTGGCTTGTCAAGTTTCTGTTGAAAAACTCCAGCTAGCCTTATGGGTTTTTCATTATAGGTTACAGACTTCTTTAATTTTTCCACTTTTAAGATTTTTTCTTTATTGCTATGTTTTACAAATTTAATTAAAATGTGTCTTGCTGTTGGTCTGCTTTTGTCGATTTTCATGAGCATTCTCTGTGCCTCCTGGATCTGGATGTCTGTTTCCTTCCCCAGATTAGGGAAGTTTCCAGCTATTACTTATTGAAATATATCTTTTTCTGCATCTTTTTTCCCTCTCTTCTTCTTCTGGGACTCCTATTATATGAATGTGATTACATGTGATGGAATCACTGAGTTCCCTAAGTTTATTCTCCTGTTGCATAACTCTTTTTTCTCTTTCTTGTTCAGCTTCATTACTTGTCATCACTTTGTCTTTTAGATCATTCATTCATTTCTCTGCTTCTTCCCACCTGCATTCATTGCATCAAATGTGTTCCTAATCTCATTTATTGCACTCTTCATCTTTGATTGAGTCTTTCTTAACTCTTATATGTGTGGTAAGGATTTCACTGATGTCTTGTATTCTTTTCTCAAGCCCAGTGAGTACACTTATGATGGTTGTTTTAAATTCTCCACCAGGCCGAGATCCCTGAGTAGCTCAGTAGGTTAAGCATCCTACTCTTTTGGCTCAGGTCATGATCTCATGGTTCATGGGATAAAGCCCCGCATCAGGCTCTATGCTGACAGCATGGAGCCTACTTGGGATTCTCTCTCTGCCCCTCCCCCACACTCTTGCTCACTCAAAATAAATAAGTAAATGTTAAACAAAATTCTCCATCAGGCATGTTATTTATATCTGTTTTTCTTAGATCTCTGGCCATAGCATTACCTTACTCTTTTATTTGGGATAAATTCCTCCTTCTTCAATTTTGATTAAGTATCTGACTTCTATATGCTAGAAAAACCAGTTAGATGTTTAGATGATCTGTCCATTGATGTCTCTTGCTTCTGAAAGTTGTAGCCTTATGAAGAAAAGGTTATATAGGGCCCAGGGCCTGGCACTTCAGGGAGTTTCTCTCATGTGTGTTGCATGCACAATGCTTTGTGTTTTAGCTGATGTATCTTTCAGGCTAGTATTCTGCAGAGGTTCTCCTTGCCTGCTGTGGATAGTATTCAGTCTCTGGCCTGAATGTGGTTAGTTTTAACTAGATGTGCTCTGGTCTGCTTGTGAAATAACACATCACCACCTCTATGGCAACTGAGGCCCTTCAGTTCTCTCTTGTTGAGAGACATGATATGGAGGCAGGGGGTTTTGCTAGTCTTCTGAAGAGGAACTTACTGAGCTGGGAATGAGGCAAGCTTGACTGAGAAAGGTAGTCCTTCCAGAGTACAGGAGTTGGGGCTTGGTGGAAGCAAGTTAGACAGCCAGTGTCCATGCTGCACTGCTTCCTACAGGTGGCTCTGTTTTTGCTAAGGAGTAGGGGAAGGAAATGTTTATGTTCAGCTCCTTTGTTTCCAAACAGGTGTCTCCGTGACTTTTGCCTCTCGGGGATGCTGTCTGAGAAGAGCAAATAATCCTCTCACTGCATTAGATGCTCTTCAGATAACTGCTTCCACATTGTCCATCTATGGGCTGTTCTTTTGCCTTCTTTCCAGGAGAATGACAGTGCCCTCCACTGCATCTCAGCCAAACCCACTGACCTTAAAAACTCCAGGCTTTAAGCCCTGGTGGTTGCAAGAACTCATGAAATTCAGCCTTTCTTGTTTTCTAAGCCAATGGCTTTGGAGAATTGTTCTTGTGCCTTCCACTGTGTGCTCCTCTCTCATCGTTCTCCATAACCATGGCTCTCTCCCCTCTGCAGCACTCATGATCTACATCCGCTAAACCGGTTCTCTGCACTTCTTACCTTCTTCAATGTGGCCTTTTGTTTCTCTTTAGTTGTGGAATTTGTTCTGTCAGTCTTCAAGTCTATTTCTGGGATATTTAGGATGATTTGGTAGTTATCTAGTTGTGTTCATTGCATGCAGTGAGCCTAGGGTCCTACTACTCCACTGCCATCTTCCTTCAAAAAGAATAAAATTTGTTTATTTTAAAATTATTTATGTTAGTGGTCTTTAAACATTTTGATTATAGTGCCTATTGAAAACTGTTAAGGATGCAAAAACCTTTTGCTTATATGAATCATATAACTGATACTTATAATATACTTCAAAACAGATAATTTAAGTTTAGGGAACACATTACATGTAAACATAAAAATATTTTGTGAAAAATAATTATATTTACAGAATATACTATAGAGTAGATTATTTTACATTTTTACATATCTTTTTATAGTTTAATAGAAGATTGTTGGATCCTCTTATCTGCATCAGCATCTGTCTTTCACGCTGTAGTGTTTTGATTGAATTATATAATGATAAAACTTGACCTCTTACAGACATGTAGTTGGAGAAAAGAGGACCTCATTAATCCCCTGAAGGAAGTCAGACCAGATATTAAGAGTCATTGGTCTAGGGAACTGTCTGAAGGAAGTATTCTTGGTCAATGAAACAATATTGAATTAGACATCAAGATAGGGGTGGCCATAAAATAACCACATGTAATTTTTTCTATGGAGGGACCATGAGATTTGCCTTGGCTAATGAAATAAGAGTAGAAAACTTGTGAACCAGTGTGAGCAAAAAGTTAAAGAAACATTTCATGCTTTGTCTTCTTCACTTTTTCTTATAGTACATTGAACAACACTCTTGTACATTGCAGTTGATCTATCATAGGGGACCGCATAATGTGCATGATGGTAATATCGAACACACCCTTTAGCTGTCTCATGATGGAAGGAAATTTTAAGCCACTGAGATTGTTGTTTGTTCCTGCAGCCTACAGTATCTTAAGTGACAGAAGACATAGGTTTACTTAGTTGTGTTATTGCAAACTGTTCATGAATATATATTCTTCAAGAAAATTATACACTTTTTTGAAAATAGGGACTATATTTTTACCCCTATGTCAGCAACCCTAAATCAGTGACTTTGATATATGCCCAAGAATCACAAGTGAACATTTTAAAATGCATAGTCTTTGTCTAAATATTCTTAAGTCAGATTTTAGCATCACAGAGTATAGAAGAAGTGTTAGAAATTCTCTTTATTAATTCAATTTTTTCAAAGAGTGTAATAATATAAATTCTATATAACCACAATCTCTTAAATTTGTTTCCAACTGACATTTCGGAACTGATCTTTATGAAGACAATTTTTAAGTTCTAGAGAAGGCAAGGAGAAGCACAAGGATACACATGGGTTCACTGAGATAAACCATGACAAGTGACTATGCTGGTTTTGCTTTAATTTTCTTTATTTTCTTTATTTACAAGAAAATGTGAGATATAAAGCTTAGTTTTGCTTATTTTTTATTTTTTTATTTTTTTTAATATAATTTATTGTCACGTTAGCTAACATACAGTGTATACAGGGCACTCTTGGCTTTGGGAGTAGATTCCCATGATCCACTGCTTACATACAACACCCAGTGCTCATCCCAACAAGTGCCCTACTCAATGCCCATCGCCCAGTTTCTCCTCTCCCCCACACCTCCTCTATCAACCCTCAGTTTGTTCTCTGTACTCAAGTCTCTTATGGTTTGCCTCCCTCTCTGTTTGAAACTATTTTTCCCCTTCCCTTCCCCCATAGTCTTCTGTTAAGTTTCTCAAATTCCACATATGAGTGAAAATATATGATATCTGTCTTTCTCTGACTGACATATTTCACTTAGCAAAATACAATCCATTGATCCTGGTTGTCACAACTGGCAAGATTTCATCCTTTCTCATTGCCAAGTAGTATTCCATTGAATATATAAACCACATCTTTATCCATTCATTGGTTGATGGACATTTGGGCTCTTTCCAAAATTTGGCTATTGTTGAAAGAACTGCTATAAACATTGGGGTACATGTGCCCCTATGAATCAGCACTCCTGTATCCTTTGGATGAATTCCTAGTAGTGCTATTGCTAGATCATAGGGTGATTGTATTTTTAATTTTTTGAGGACGCTCCACACTGTTTTCCAGAGCGGCTGAACCAGTTTGCATTCCAACCAACAGTGCAAGAGGGTTCCCATTTCTCCAGAGCCACTCTGACTGGCGTGAGGTTGTATCTCTATGCAGTTTTGATTTGTATTTCCCTGATGATGAGAGATATTGACCATCTCTTCATCTGTCTGTTGGCAATCTGGATGTCTTCCTTGGAAAAGTGTCTATTTATGTCTTCTGCCAATTTCCTTACTGGATTTTTTGTTTTTCAGTTGTTGAGTTTGGTAAGCTCTTTATAGATTTTGGATACTAACCCTTTATATGATCTGTCATTTGCAAACATCTTCTCCCATTCTGTCAGTTGTATTTTAGTTTTGGTTATTGTTTCCTTTGGAGTGCAAAAGCTGTTTATATTGATGAAGTCCCAATAGCTCATTTTTGCTTTCATTTCCCTTGCCTATGGAGATGTGTTGAGTAAGAAGTTGCTGTGGTTGAAGTTAAAGAGGTTGTTGCCTGCTTTCTCCTCTAGAGTTTGATGCTTTCCTGTCTTCCATTTAGGTCTTTCATCCATTTTGAATTTATTTTTGTGTATGGTGTAAGAAGGTGGTCTAGTTTGATTCTTCTGCATGTTGCTGTCCAGTTCTTGCAGCACCATTTGCTAAAGAGACTCTTTTTTCCATTAGAAACTCTTTCCTGCTTTGGCAAAGATTAGTTGGCCATACATTTGTGGGTCAAATTCTAGGTTCTCTATTCTATTCCATTGGTCTATGTGTCTGTTTGGGGGCCAATACCATACTGTCTTGATGATTACAGCTTCGTAGTAGGAGCTAAAGTTCGGGATTGAGATGCATCTGGCATTGGTGTTCTTTTTCAACATTACTTTGACTATCCAGGGTCTTTTATGGTTCCATATAAATTTTAGGATTGTTTCTTCTAGTTCTGAAAAGAATGCCAGTGCAATTTTGATCGGGATTGCATTGAATGTGTAGATTGCTTTGGGTCATATCGATACTTTAACAATATTTGTTCTTCTAATCCATGAGCACAGAATGTTTTCCATTTCTTTGCGTCTTTGTCAATTTCTTTCATAAGTTTTCTATAGTTTTCAGCATATATATCTTTTATATATTTGTTTAGGTTTATTGTTTGGTATTTTATGGTTCTTGGGCAATTATAAATGGGATCAATTTCTCGATTTCTCTTTCTGTGGCTTCATTTTGGTGTATAGAAATGCAACTGATTTCTGTACATTGATGTTGTATCCTGCGATTTTGCAGAATTCATATATAAGTTCTAGCAGCTTTTTTTTGTGGAGTCTTTTGGGTTTCCCCAGTAGAGTATCATGTCATCTGCAAAAAGTGAAAGTTTGACTTCTTCTTTGCCAATTTGGATGGCTTTCATTTCATTTTATTGTCTAATTGCTGATGCCAGGACTTCTAACACTATGTTAAATAACAGTGGTGAGAGTGGACATCCCTGTTTTCCTGATCTCAGGGGAAAGCTCTCAGTTTTTCCCCATTGAAGATGACACTAGCTGTGGGCTATTCATATATGGCTTTTATGATGTTAAAGTATGTTCCTTCTATCCCAACTTTCTTGAGGGTTTTTATGATGAAAGGATGTTGTATTTTGTCAAATGCTTTTTCTGCATCTATTGGCAGGATCATATGGTTCTTATGCTTTCTTCTATTAATATGATGTATCACGTTGTTTCATTTGCAAATATTGAACCAGGCCTGCAGCTCCGGAATGAATCCCACTTGATAATGGGGAATAATTCTTTTAATAGTGTCTGTTAGTATCTTGTTGAGAATTTTTGCATCCATGTTCATCAGGCATATTGGCCTGTAATTCTCATTTTTATGGGGTCTCTCGTTTGCTAATCAAGGTAATGCTGGCCTCCTAAAATGAGTCTGGAAGCTTTCCTTCCGTTTCCAATTTTTTGGAACAGCTTGAGAAGGATAGGTATTAGTTCTTCTTTAAACGTCTGGTAGATTTTCCCTGGGAAGCCATCTGGTCCAGGACTGTATTTTGTTGGGAGATTTTTGATAACTGATTCAATTTCTTCTCTGGTTATTGGTCTGTTCAAATTTTCGATTTCTTCCTGTTTGAGTTTTGGTAGTGTGTGGACGTCTAGGAGTTTGTCCATTTCTTCCAGGTTGTCCATTTTGTTGGAATATAATTTTTCATAATATTCTCTAATAATTGTTTGTATTTCTGTGGTGTTGTTTGTGATCTCTCCTCTTTCATTTTTGATTTTATCTATTTGGATTCTCTCTCTTTTCTTTTTGAGAACTTCGGCTAGGGGTTTATCAATTTTGGTTATTTTTCCAAAAAGACAACTCTTAGATTCATTTATCTGTTCTACTATTTTTATGGATTCTATATTGTTTATTTTTGCTCTAATTTTTATTATCTCTCTTCCTCTGCTGGCTTTGGGGTTTCTTTGCTGTTCTGCTTCTAGTTCCTTTAGGTGTGCAGTTAGGTTTTGTAATTTGGATTTTTCTTGTTTCTTGAGGTAGGCCTGAACTGCAATGTGTTATCCTCTCAGGACTGCCTTTGCTGCATCCCAGACAGTTTGGACTGGCATGTTTTCATTTTTATTTGCTTCCATATATTTTTTAATTTCTTCTTTAATTTCCTGGTTGGCCCATTCATTCTTTAGTAGGATGTTCTTAAACCTCCATGCGTTGGGAGGCTTTCCAAATTTTTTCTTGTGGTTGATTTCAAGTTTCATAAAGTTGTGATCAGAAAATATGCATGGTATTACCTCAATTCTTTTATATTTATTGAGGGATGCATTGTGACCCAGTATGTGATCTATCTTGAAGAACGTTCCATGTCCACTCAAAAATGAATGTGTATTCTGCTGCTTTTGGATGAAAATCTATGAATATATCTGTCAAGTCCACCTGGTCCAGTGTATCATCAAGGCCATTGTTTCCTTATTGATTTTCTGCCTAGATGATCTGTCCATTGCTGTAAGTGGAGTATTAAAGTCACCTGCAATTGCCATACTCCTATTAATAAGATTGCTTATGTTTGTGATTAATTGGTTTATATATTTGGGGGTTTCCAAATTGTGGCATAAATACATATAATTGTTAGCTCTTCCTGATGGTTCAACACATAATTATGATATAATGCCCTTCATCTCTTGTTACAGGCTTTAGTTTAAAATCTAGTTTGTCTGATATAAGTGAGGCTACTCCACTTCCAGTAGCATGAT
Organism: Paguma larvata; assembly: GCA_030068075.1. Classification (NCBI taxonomy): domain Eukaryota; kingdom Metazoa; phylum Chordata; class Mammalia; order Carnivora; family Viverridae; genus Paguma; species Paguma larvata. The sequence goes on from CM057830.1 coordinate 99,952,961, forward strand.
AGATCATTCTCCAGCCCCTCACTTTCAATCTGAAGGTGTCATCAGGTCTAAAATGAGTCTCTTATAGACATCATACAGATGGATCTTAGTTTTTTTTATCCATTTTCATGTTCCATGTCTTTTGATTGGAGCACTTAGTCCATTTACATTCAAAGTTATTATTGAAAGATATGGATTTAGTATCATTATGTTATGTGTAGGTTTCATGCTTGTGGTGATATTTCTATTCCTTTGTAGTCTTTGCAGCTTTCCACTCACAGAGTCCCCCCTTAGGACCTCTTGCAGGGCTGGGTTAGTGGTTGTGAACTCCTTCAGTTTTTGTTTGTCTGGGAAAGCATTTATCTCTCCTTCTATTCCTAATGACAGCCTTGCTGAATAAACGATTCTTGTCTGCATATTTTTCCTATTCAGCACATTGAATATTTCTTGCCACTCCCTTCTGGCTTGCCAAGTTTCCGTAGATAGGTCTGTTTATGTGCCTACCTTTGTAGTTTAAGGTCTGTTTGTCCCTAACTGCTTTCAGAATTCTCTCTTTATCTTTGTATTTTGCCAGTTTCACTATGATAAGCCATGGAGCCAAGAAAAAGTTAAGAATATACTAGACCATCAAGGGAGAATTAGAAAACTAAGTGATTCAATGAAACATAATATCCATATCATAGGTGTTCCAAAAGAAGAAGAGAAAGCTAGAATGGCTGTACTAATATCAAATTAAATGGACTTTAACTAAAATAGTTAAACGAGACAAAAAAGTACATTATATATCAGGGGTGCCTGGGTGGCTCAGTCAGCTAAGCGTCTGACTTCTACTCAGGTCATGATCTTAATGCTTGTGAGTTCAAGCCCTGAATTAGGTTCTATGCTGTCAGCGTGGAACCTGCTTTGATTCCTGTATCCCTTTCTCTCTGACCCTTCCCAACTGATGCTTTCTCTCTGTCTTAAAAATAAAAACATCAAAAAAATTTTAAAAGGGCATTGTTGGGATTATCACGGGGTGTTGTATGGAAACCAAATTGACAATAAATTATTAAAAAAATAAAAGGGTATTATATATCAATTAAAGGGTCAATTATCAAGAAGATGTAACAATTATAAACATATATGCACCAAATCATAGAGCCCCAAAATATATGAAGCAAACATTGACAGACTTGAAAGGAGAAATAAACAGCTCTATAAAAATATTTAGAGTCTTCATTACTCTACTTTCAATAATAGATATAATAACCAAATGTAAGATCAATATGAGAATAGGGGAATTAATGAACACTATAAAACAATTAGCCCTAACAAACATGTATAGAACACTACACCCAAAATAGCATAATCCTTTCTCTCAGGTGCACATAAAACATTCTTCTAGATAAATAATATGTTAGGCAAAAAAACCTGTCTTAATACATTTTAAAAGATTGAAATTACACAAAATATTTTTTTCAAATCACAAGGAAATTAAACTAGAAATCAGCAACAAAAGTAAAACTGAAAAATTAACAAATATGAGAAAAACAGCATACTCTTAACCAATCATTAGATCAGAGAAGAAATCACAGGGGGTTACAAAACACTTTGAGACAGATGAAAACAAAAACAACATAACAAAATGTAAGGGATACAACAAAAACAATGACAAAGGGTCTATTTATAACTATCAACTAATACTTTAAAAAAAGAAAGGTCTCAAATTATTAACTTAATTTTACCTTTAAGTAACTAAGGGAAAAAAGAACAAACTAAACCCAAAAATAGTAGAAGGAAGAAAATAGTAAAGATAACTAAAAGGAGAATAGAAACAAAGAGAAAACTAATAACGTCAAAAATTGGTTCTTCAAAAACACACAAAAAATGGCAAATTGTTACTGTATATACCAAGGAAAACAGGAGACTCATATTAATAAAATAAGAAATAAAAGTAGAATATTACTCCTGATTTTATAGAAAAATATAAAAGACTACCATGCACAAATGTGTGCTAAAAACAAAATAAACTGGAAGAAATGGGAAACATTTATTCATTTATTTATTCCAGGCTATCAACCTTTTAGCATATAAAAGCCCCAAACTTAGGGGTGTCTGAGTTAATTTGTCCTACTTAAGTCGGTTAAGCATCTGACTCTTGATTTTGTTTCAGACCATGATCTTATGGTGGTGGGATCAATCCCTGCATCCGGCTTCATGGAGCCTGCTTATGATTATATCTCTCCCTCTGCCCCTCCTTGTCTCTCTCTCTCTCTCTCTCTCTCTCTCTCTCTCTTTCTCTCTAAAAAACTAAGTGAATAATACAGTGTATTTAAGAAAGAACCTCAAAATTTATTCATGAGTGAATAGAAATCCTGAATAAACCTATAACTAATAAGGAGATGGAATTAATAATCAAAACTCCCATAGAGGGGTACCTGGGTGCCTCACTCGGTTAAGCATCTGACTTTGGCCCAGGTCATGATCTTATGGTTTGTGAGTTTGAGCCCCATATTGGGCTCTCTGCTATCAGCACAGAGCTGGCTTCCTTTGGATCCTCTATCCCCCCTCTCTCTGCCCCTTTCCTGCTTATGTGCTTTCTGTTTTCCAAAAATAATGAATTTTAAAAAAAGGAAAAAAAAACCTCCCATAGAGTAAGTTTAGGACTAGATAGCTTCTCTGGTGAATTCTAACACATATTAAAGAAGAATTAACACCAATTATCCTCAGCTCTTCCAAAAATCAAAGATGAAGGAATATCCCCATATCATTTTATGAGGTCAATATTATCCTGATGCCAAAGCCAGATGAAGAAACTATAAGAAAAAAAACAAAATAAAACAAAGTAAAACAACAACAAAAACAAAAAACAAACAAAACAAAACAAAACAAAAAACCCTAGAGTCCCATATTCTCAATGAATATTGATGAAAATATCCTCAAAAAATCCTAACAAACTGAAATCAGTAACTAAAACACTGTTACAAGAGACACAGGAGTACATTATTTATCAGGTTATCCATGTTGAAAGGATTATATACCATAATCATTTCATATTTATTCGCAAATGTGAGGATGATTCAACATATGAACACCAATCATTGTAATGTACCACATTAATAAAATGAGGCAAAAAATATGGCTATCTCAACTTATTTTTAAAAATTAGAGAAAATTCAACCCCTTTCATGAAAAAAACTCTCAGTAAGTGAATAATAGAAGGGTACTTACTTAACCTTATAAAGACCAAGGGTGAAAAGCCCATAGCTCAACATACTCAATAATGAAAAACTGAAAGGTTTCACCTAAGATCAAACAACAACAACAAAAACAATTAAAACAACAATAACAACAACAAAAACAAACAAACAGGGATTCTCACTTTTGCCACTTCTATTCAACATAATATTGGAAGTTCCACTCAGAATAATTAGGTAAGAAAAAGAAATAGCATCCAATTTAGAAAGGAAGACACAAAATTATCTATTTGCATACATAACATGATTGTATAGGTAGAAAACTCTAAAGATTCCACACACACAAATTGTTAGAACTAATAAACCAATTCAACAAAGTTGTAAAATATAAAATCAAAAGTCAAAAACCAATTAGATTTCTACACATTACCAGTGAACAATTCAAAAAGGAAATTAAGAAAACAATTTCATTTACAAAAGCATCAAAAGGGATAGAATAGCTAGAAAAAATTAGCAAAATACCTGTACCCTAAAAACTACATAAGGTTGAAAGAATTTAAAGAAAGCATAAATAAATGGAAAAATCTCGTATTGGATTGGAAAAACTATATACCGCAGTTCTTCCTATATACAACATATACAAAAATTAACTCAAAATTAATTAGAAGACTATACCATTAAAAGTGATTACTGTATTGTGTTCTCTCACCCAAAACTCATATGTTGAAGTTCAAATCTCCAATATGAATGTATTTGGAAATAAGACCTATAATAACATAATTAAGGTTAAATGAGTTCATAATGGTGAAACCCTGATACTATAGAATTAGTATCTTTATTAGAACAGTCGCAAGAGAGCTCACTTTTCCTTGCCCCCACTTCTCTCCCACTCCCCATATGCACGGAGAAGAGGTCATGTGACTACACTGTGAGATAATGGCCACTTGTGGGCAAGAGAAGAAGTCTCAGAGTAAAACCTACCTTGCTGGCACCTTGATTTTGGAAGTCCCAGCATCTGAATTGTGAGAAATAAATTTCTGTTGTTTAAACCACCCAATCTGTGGCACTTTGTTATGGCTGTCTGAGCAAATGAAGATAATAATGTACAGATTTAATACAATCCCTATCAAAATTTCAATGAAATTTTTTAAGGAAATAGAAAAATCCATGCTAAAAATCATACAAAATTGTAATGAAAACTGAGTACCCAAACGATCTTGCAAAAGAAGAACAAAGAGGTCTCAGAATTCCTGATCTCAAAACTCACTACAAAGCTATAGTAATCCAAACATGTGGGATTTGTCTAAGTACAGATATAGACCAATGAAATAAAACAGATAACATAGAAATCTACCCTCGCATATATGGTTAAAGGATTTTTTATAAAGATGCCAAGTCATTTCAACAAATAGTGATAGGGAAACTGAATATCAGCATATGAAATAATAAAATTAAGCTTTTACTTTATGCCATATACAAAAATTAACTTAAAATTAATTAAAGATGTAAATTTAAAATATAAAACTATAAACTCTTAGGAAAAAACATAGGAGAAAAGCTTCATAACATAGGACTGAACAATATTTTTTTTTGGCTATGGCACCAAAATAAAAGGCAATGAAAGAAAAAAAATAGATGAATTGGACTTCATCAAAATTTAAAAAAAAATTCTGTGCAATAAAGGACACTATCAAGAGAGTGAAAAGGCAATCTATAAAATAGAAGAAAATATTTGGCAAGCATATATCTCATAAGGGATTAATCCAGAATATATAAAAACAACTCAACAATAAACAAATAACTCAAAAATAAGCAAAATACTTAAATAGATATTTATCAAAATAAGGTATATAAATTGCCAGTAAGTACATAAAAATTTGTTCCACATCTGTAGGATTTTAGAAATACAAATCAAAAGTACTATGAGATTGTACTTCATACCCACTAGGATGGGTTATAAACACACACACACAAATCAAAACAAAACAAAAATTAAGAAATATTAGCAAGGAGGAGGGGCAACATGGCGGAGGAGTAGGGGGCTCCAGTATTTCGCTTGCCCTTTAAATGGGGTCGACTGAAACCATAGTCTCTCTCAACTCCAAAAATCGGGGGGAAAAGGTGCTACAGCTGACAAGAAACGTAGGCAAAAACAGACACGGCCCAACTAAACCGTGAGTTTAATCTGGGTCGGATAAAACGAACTCGAACTCAGGAAGTTGAGCTGAGGGGAGGGTGAGCGTCTTCGGAGATAGCTGGGAAAGTGCTGATCGAACAACATCTGAACGAGAGGGCCAGAGCGGGTGAGACCGCGACCATCCAGCCCCTAAATGCAGTGCTTTTGAAGAGAAGTTCAGTGGCAAACAGCAGAACTACCCATGCGCTGCCGGGACTGAGCCAACACAGCCCAGAGCCGTGGGGACACGCGTGCCGCCGGGACTGGCAGCGGGGACCCAAGCGGCACCACCCACCGAGCACCTCTAACCCCGGCACAGTTATAACGAAATCGGGAGTGGCAGACAGCCTCCTCACCGTGCCACCCTCGCCCAGCGCCTCTGGGGTGCGCACGCCGCCGGTACTGGCAGCAGGGACCCAGGGAGCCCCAGGCTGCGGCTCCTGTGGGACACGGCTGGGTCATTGTCCAGTGAACCACACTAGGCCGGCGTTGGCGGTGGAGAGAGAACAGAAATAAAGGGGCGAATAAAGCCTCCAGGACTGGTGGCGCGGGTCTGGAGAGACGCCATTGTTGTCTCACAAGCCAGGAAGTCACCCCAAAAGCCATCCCTGCAGCAGTGGAGGCGGGACCCACCTACACCAAACCACGCCCCTCCCAACCTATCAGCAGGAGCGACTGATGCCAAGTGGAGATTGCTGCCTGGAGTAACTCCAGTCATTTCTTCTTTTTAAATTTATCCCTCCCTTTCTCATTCCTACCGATCCCCATCCCTGAGCTGGTTATCCAGGGTACTGACTGGCTTAAACATTTTTTTTTTTTTAACCCACTCTTTGAGGACATGTCCTACAACCTCTTCTTTACTTTCCTAGTCCTTTTTCTGGAAAAACCAGGCCGTATAAGTTCATCTAGACGACATCGATCTTTATTCCTTTTCCCTTGCAAATGTCCTTATTCTGATTTCTATCAGTCTGGATTAAACCCTTTAGTCGCTCTACCTGAGCAAAGTTCATTTCCTTCTTCTCCCTGCACCAGTCATTATTCTGTCTATATATGCTCTGCCACCAGCACACTACATACACTGTCCTTAATGTGTAGCTGTTACTTCAGGACATTGCCCTCAGGGAGTCACTTGTTATTCCTTTTTCTGTTGTGAACTGCTTGGCTGGACCATTTGTCGGTACGTTTGAGCATTTCTGTGTTCTGTGTGTCTGTCAGTCTGTTTTCCTTTCCAGGGCAACGTCAAGAAACAACCCAAAACACATCCAGCCAAAATGACAAGACAGAAGAATTCTCCTCAAAAGAATCTACAAGAAGCAGTGACAACTCAAGAATTAATGAAAACAAATATAAGCAACATAACAGAACATGACTATAGAATGATAATCATAAAACTAATAACTGGCCTTGAAAAAAGCTTAGATGAATACAAGGGGTCCCACGCAGCAGAGTTCAAGGACCTTAAAAACGGTCAGGAAGAATTAAAGAAGACATTGGAAGAAATACAGGGGAAACTAGAAGCAGCCACAGCACAGATTGAAGAAGTAGAGGAAAGAGTTAGTGCATTAGAAGACAAAATCATTGAAAAAGAGGAAGCAGATAAAAAGAGAGAGAAGCTGATCCAGGAACAGGAAAGGAGAATTCGAGAGCTGAGCGATGCACTCAAAAGAAACAATATCCGTTTCATAGGAGTTCCAGAGGAAGAAGAGAGAGAGAAAGGAGTCGAAGGGGTTCTTGAACAAATCATTGCTGAGAACTTCCCCAACATGAGGAAGGAAACGGGCATGGAAATCCAAGAGGCACAGAGAACTCCCCTCAGACGTAACTTGAATAGACCTTCTGCACGGCACATCATAGTGAAGCTGGCAAAATACAAAGATAGGGAGAGAATCCTGAAAGAAGCTAGGGACAAAAGAACCCTAACATACAAAGGGAGACCTATAAGGGTAGTAGCAGACTTATCTACAGAAACTTGGCAAGCCAGCAAGGAATGGCAGGATATCTTCAATGTGATGAGCAAGAAGGACATGCAACCAAGAATTCTGTATCCGGCTAGCCTGTCATTCAGAATAGAAGGAGAGATCAAGGTTTTTCCCAACAGACAAAAACTGAAAGAATTTATCACAAATAAGCCGGCACTGCAAGAGATCCTGAGGGGCACTCTATGAAGGCAAGGTTGCAAATAACACAAACTGCCAGGGACAGTCTTACAAGCATGAAACTTACAGATAATACAGTGACTGTAAGCCCATATTTTTCAATATTAACACTGAATGTAAATGGACTAAAGGCGCCAATCAAAAGACACAGGATAACAGAATGGATTAAAAAACAAGACCCATCTATTTGCTGTCTACAAGAAACTCATCTTAAACCTGAAGACACCTTCAGATCGAAAATGAGGGGATGGAGAACTATCTACCATGCTACTGGAAGTCAGAAGAAAGCCGAACTAGCCACACTTATATCAGACAAATTAGACTTTAAAATGAAGGATGTAATAAGAGATGAAGAAGGACATTATATAATAGTCTCAGGGACCATCCAGCAGGAAGAGCTAACAATTGTAAATATCTACGCACCGAATTCGGGGGCACCCAAATTTGTAAACAACTAATTACAAACATTAGCAACCTCATCGATAAAAATGTCCTAATAGTAGGGGTCTCAACACTCCACTCTCAGCATTGGATAGATCCACAAAACAGAAAATCTCCGCAGAAACAATAGCCCTGAACGACACATTAGAAAAGATGGGCCTCATAGACATCTTTAGGGTCCTTCAACCAGAAGCAAAGGAATTTACATTCTTCTCAGCTGCACACGGTACATTTTTCAAGATAGACCACATTCTGGGACACAGGGAAGCTCTGAATAAATATAAAAGAATTGAGATGATACCGTGTACACTGTCAGACCACAATGCTTTGAAACTTGAAATCAACCACAGAAGAAAGCCTGGAAAATATCCAAGAACATGGCGGCTAAGAAATAACCTACTAAAAGATGACTGGATCAACCAAGCCATCAGAGAAGAAATTAAAAAATACATGGAAACAAATGAAAATGAAAATACAACAATCCAAACGCTCTGGGATGCAGCAAAGGCAGTCCTGAGAGGGAAATATATTGCAATCCAGGCACATCTCAAGAAACAAGAAAAATCAATACCACAAATTCTAACAGCACGCCTAAAGGAACTAGAAGCAGAACAGCTAAGATAGCCCAAACCTAGTACAAAGAGAGAAATAACAAAGATCAGAGCACAAATTAATCATATGGAGACAGAAAAGGTAGTGGAACAGATCAATGAAACCAAATGCTGGTTCTTTGAAAAAATAAACGAAATAGACAAACCTCTAGCCAAGCTTCTCAAAAAGAAAAGAGAGAGAACTCAAATAGATAATATCGTGAATGAAAAGGGAGAAATTACAACCAATCCCTCAGAGATACAAGCAATCATCAGAGAATTCTATGAAAAATTATATGCCACCAAACTTGGCAATCTGGAAGAAATGGACAGCTTCCTAAATAGCCACACGCTACCAAAACTCAAATGGGAAGAAATAGAAAATTTGAACAGACCCATAACTAGTGAAGAAATAGAATCCGTTATTAAAAACCTCCCAGCAAATAAAAGCCCTGGACCAGATGGCTTTCCTGCGGAATTTTACCAGACATTTAAAACAGAGTTAATTCCTATCCTCCTCAAGCTCTTCCAAAAAATTGAAACAGAAGGAAAACTCCCGGACTCATTCTATGAAGCCAGCATCACTTTGATCCCAAACCAGATAGAGACCCAGCAAAGAAAGAAAATTACAGGCCAATATCCCTGATGAATATGGATGCAAAAATTTTCAACAAGATACTAGCAAATCGAATCCAACAACATATAAAGAGAATTATCCAACATGACCAAGTAGGATTCATCCCTGGGTTGCAGGGCTGGTTCAATATTCCCAAATCAATCAACGTGATACATCATATTAACAAAAGAAAAGATAAGAACCATATGATCCTGTCAAGGGATGCAGAAAAAGCATATGACAAAATACAGCATCCTTTCTTAATAAACACTCTCGAGAAAGTCGAGATAGAAGGAACATACTTAAACATCATAAAAGCCATATATGAAAAGCCCACAGCTAATATCATCCTCAATGGGGAAAAACTGAAAGCCTTCCCCCCTGAGATCAGGAACATGACAGGGATGTCCACTCTCGCCACTACTATTTAACATAGTGTTGGAAGTCTTAGCATCAGCAATCAGACAACAAAACAAAATAAAAGGCATCAAGATTGGCAAGGAGGAAGTCAAACTTTCACTTTTTGCAAATGACATGATATTTTACATGGAAAACCCGACAGAATCCACCAAAAGCCTACTAGAGCTGATTCATGATTTCAGCAAAGTTGCAGGATACAAAATCAATGTACAGAAATGGGTGGCATTTGTACACACCAACAATGAAGCAGCAGAAAGAGAAATAAAGAAGCTAATCCCTTTCACGATTGCACCAAACACCATAAAATACTTAGGAATAAACCTAACCAAGGATGTGAAAGACCTCTACACTGAAAACTATAAAAAACTTATGAAGGAAATTGAGGAAGACACAAGGAAATGGAAAAACATCCCATGCTCATGGGTTGGAAGAATAAATATCGTCAAAATGGCAATACTACCCAAAGCAATCTACACATTCAATGCAATCCCAATCAAAATTGCACCAGCATTCTTCTCAAAGCTAGAGCAAACAATCCTAAAATTTGTATGGAACCACAAAAGACCTCGAATAGCCAAAATAATACTGAAGAATAAAACCAAGGCGGGAGGCATCACAATCCCAGACTTTAACCTCTACTACAAAGCGGTGGTCATCAAGACTGTATGGTATTGGCACAAAAACAGACACATAGACCAATGGAATAGAATAGAGAACTCAGAAATGGACCCGCAAGTATATGGCCAACTAATCTTTGACAAAGCGGGAAAATGTATCCAATGGAAAAAAGACAGCCTCTTTAATAAATGGTGCTGGGAGAATTGGACAGTAGCATGCAAAAGAATGAAACTAGACCACTTTCTTACACCACTCACAAAAATAAATTCTAAATGGATAAAAGATCTGAATGTGAGACAGGAAACCGTCAAAATCCTAGAGGAGAAAACAGGAAAAAGCCTCTTTGACCTAAGACGCACCAATTTCTTACTCGACACGTCTCCAAAGGCAAGGGAATTAAAAGCAAAGATGAACTATTGGGACCTCATCAAGATAAAAAGCTTCTGCACAGCAAAAGAAACAACCAACAAAACGAATAGGCAACCAATGGAATGGGAAAAGATCATCGCAAATGACATATCGGATAAAGGACTAATATCTAAAATCTATAAAGAACTTACCAAACTCCACACCCGAAAAACAAACAACCCAGTGAAGAAATGGGCGGAAGATATGAATAGACTCTTCTCCAAAGAGGACATTCAGATGGCCAACAGACACATGAAACGATCCTCAATGTCACTCATCATCAGGGAAATACAAATCAAAACCACACTGCGATACCACCTCACACCAGTCAGAGTGGCTAAAATGAACAAATCAGGAAACTATAGATGCTGGCGGGGATGTGGAGAAGCAGGCACCCTCCTACACTGTTGGTGGGAATGCAAACTGGTGCAGCCACTCTGGAAAACGGTGTGGAGGTTCCTCAAAAAAATGAAAATAGAGCTACCCTATGATCCAGCAATAGCCCTGCTAGGAATCTACCCAAGAGACACAGGAATGCTGATGCACAGGAGCACGTGTACCCCAATGTTCATAGCAGCACTTTCGACAATAGCCAAATCATGGAAAGAGACCAAGTGCCCATCAACTGACGAATGGATAAAGAAGTTATGGTACTTATATACAATGGACTACTACGTGGCAATGAGAAAAAATGAAATCTGGCCATGTGTAGCAACATGGATGGAACTGGAGGGTATTATGTTAAGTGAAAATAAGTCAGTCAGAAATAGACAGATACCATATGTTTCCACAAATAGGTGGACTTTGTGAGACTAAGCAAAAACCAGGGGGAGGGGAAGAGAGGAAAGGAAAAAAAGACACAGAGAGGGAGGGAGATAAAACATAAGAGACTCTCAAAGACTAAGAACAAACTGAGGGTGAGGGGATGAGGGAGGGGGGAGAGGGGGTGATGGGCATTAAAAAGGGCACATGTTGGGATGAACACTGGGTGTTATATGTAAACCAATTTGAAAAGAAACTATTATAAAATTAAAAAAATTATTCGCAAAGACGAGGAGAAATTACACCACTTGTGCTTTGCTGGTGGAAATGTAAAATGCAAAATGTAAAATGTAAAATAGAAGTTGTGGAAAACAGATTAACCATTCCTTATAAATTAATATAGAATTATCACAGGATCTTAGCAATTCCACTTCTAGGTATATTTTTAAAATAAATGAGGGGACGCCTAGGTGGCTCAGTTGGTTAAGTGTCCAACTTCAGCTCAGGTCATGATCTCATGGTTCATGAGTTCAAGTCCCATGTCAGGGTCTGTGCTGACAGATCAGAAGCTTGAAGCCTGCTTTAGATTCTGTGTCTCCCTCTCTCTGCCCCTCCCCTGCTCACACTCTGTCTGGCTCTCTCTCAAAAATAAGTAAATATTAAAATAATTAAAATAAATGAAAGCATGAACTCAAATATCCCAATGTTCATAGTAGAACAAAATTCTAAATGTAGAAAAAACCCAAATGTCAAGAAATGAATGGATAAACAAAATGTAATGTATAGATACATACAAGGGAATATTATTATCCAGTGTAGGATTCAGTATAACTTTGATATGTTACAGAATGGATAAATCTTGTAAACATTATGCTAAGTGTAATAAGCCACGCACAAAATGACAAATATTTTATGAATACACTTAATGAGATACATAGGATATGCAAATTCATAGGGACAGAAAGTTGAATATAAATTTCCAGGGATTGGGCAAAGAAAATATGGAAGTTATTATTAATGGATACAGAATTTATATTTGAGATGATGAAAAAGTTCTGGAAATGGATACTGTTAATAGTTGTGCAGGATTATGACTGTGCTTGATGTCACTGTACAGTACACTTAAAATGGTTAAAACAGTACATTTTATGTCCTATGTTCACACAATAAAATAAAACATATAGTCTCTGCACATTCAGTTTTTTTGAATTACTAATATTTAAAGGTAAACCATATTAATAAAGCAATAATGTCAATTTAGAGAGAGGCACATAGTGGAACAGCACAGTATTGTAGAATATGTGGCATCAACATTTTCACTATTTAGCTGGATATAGCGAACCAAAGTGAATATTTTGCATGTTATAATCATGGTTCAAATTTATCTTGTCAGAATAAAGTAACACTGAAAAGATGAAATTCATCAGGGATCCAATAACAAACTGCCAAATTTAAAATGGTGGAAAATGTAAAAAGTACTTAGTGGTTGAAGCAACAAATTTAAAATGAGTGTTAGAGTAAATTAAAAAAAAACACATAAACACGGAGTTATGGGATAATGGAGTTATTATAGAAATTAATATGACACAATATTGAATGGTGTTCAGCAGCAGTGAAGGTCTACAAATGGTAATGACAGTATCAGTGAAGTCATCACTCAATTAGAGAAGCAAGAAAACTGAAGTCCCCAATATGGAATGGTAAAGGGGTATCTGATAAAGGAATCTTTTGGGATACACTGCCTCAGTTGACTAAGAAATGTTATTGGTCAGAGCCAGAAAGAAGAGCTGATCACAGAGCAGAGTAGAGCAAAGAAAAGCTGGAACCTATTGGTATTTCTACGTTTGTCGTCACTTCTAGCACTTAACTATCTTAAGAGAATAATGGCTGTTACTTCTAAATTTCATGAAAATTCCTTTTGGTGAAAAATACATAGAAAAATCTATTTGACAGTATCACAACAGACCACTGATAATCTGTTCAGCCTTATTGTTGTTCACTATGTTTCACTTTGCAAAAATTTTATTAATCCAAATTTAAGTTTATTGATTTTTTTTCTTCCTATGGTGTCCAGTTGGTTGTTGATCTGAATGTTTTAAACTGCATATTTTGTATTTTTTGGTTTTGGAATTTCCATTTTTTCTCTTGTGAATTCTCCATATCACTTCTGATATACCCCATACATTCATATTCTATTCATCTTTTACTATGAAGTCACTACTATGCTTGGGGGGTTATTTTATTTTATTTCATTTTTTAAAATTCTAGTTAGTTAACCTATAGTGCGATGTTGTTTTCAGGAGTAGAAATTAGGGATTCATCACTTATGTACAACACCCAGTGTTCAACACAACAAGTGCCCTCCTTAATACCCATCAGCCATTTAGCCCATCACCCTATCCACCTACTTCCATCAACCCTCCATTTATTCTCTATCATTAAGAGTCTTTCATGGTTTGTTTCCTCTCTTTCTGTATTCCCCCTGCCCATATATTCATCTATTCTGTTTCTTAAATTCCACATATGAGTAAAATCACATAGTGTTTGTCTTCCTCTGCCTGACCTATTCTGCTTAGCATAATATGCTCTAGCCCCAACTATGTCATTACGAAATTCAAGATTTTATCCTTTTTGATGGAAGAGTAATATTACATTGTGCACCACATCTTCTTTTTCCGTTCATCATTCGATGGACATTTGGGCTTGTTCCATAGTTTGGCTATTGTTGATAAGGCTGGTATAAACGTTGGAGTACAAGAAACCCTTCGAATCTGTATTTTTGTATCCTTTGGGTGGACTAGTGGAGCAATTGCTGCATCATAGGGTAGTTCTATTTTGATCTTTTTGAGGAACCTCCATATCGTTTTCCAGTGGCTGCACCAGTTTGCATTCCCACCAATAGTGAAAGAAGGTTCCCTTTTCCCACATCCTTGCTAACACTTCTTGATTCCTGTGTTGTTAATTTTAGCCATTCTGACAGCTGTGAGGTGGTATTTCATTGTGGTTTTGATTTGTATCCCCCTGATGATGAGTGATGTTGAGGGTCTTTGTATGTGTCTATTAGCCATCTGGAATCTAATTGGAAAGATATCTGTTCATGTTTTCTGCTCATTTCTTAACTAGATTATTTGTTTTTTGCATGTTGAGTTTGATAAGTACTTTATAGAGTTCGGATACTAGCCCAACCCTTTATCAGATATCTCATTTACAAATATCTTCTTCCATTCTGTAGGCTGGCTTTTACTTTTAATGATTGTTTCCTTTATGTGCAGAAGGTATTTCTTTGTTTCTTTGTTTGTTGGTTTGTTTTTATCTTGATGAAGTCCCAATAGTTCATTTTTGCTTTTGTTTCCCTTTCTTCCTGGAACATATCTAGTAAGAATTTGCTATGGCTAAGGTCAAAGAGGTTGCCACCAGTGTTCTCTAGAATTTTGATGGTTTCCTGTCACATTTAGGTCTTTCATCCATTTTGAATTTATTTTAATGTATGGTGTAAGAAAGTGGTCCAATTTCATTCTTTTGCATGTTGCTGTCCAGTTTTCCCGACATCGTTTGTTGAAGAGACTATCTTTTTTCCATTGGATACTTGTTGGGAGCCATTGTGGGCTCACAGGTTGAGACGCCTCCATGTGTGAAAAGGCAAATGTTGCAAAGACTCTTGCCAATCAAATGGTGCCCCAATTCCATCTCCTTCTAAATAACCTTTCAGGCCTGAATTTCTTGAGCTGCTCTCGTTGGCCTCAAGGGATGTAATGCTCTTTTATTTTATGGCATTTAAATAATAAAAAAAAGGAACTGGAATGCAATGCATTGATGGATAACATTTGAAGGAGACTATGTAAATGTACTCATTCATAAGCAAAGGACAAGCATTGTGAATTCTGTCCTTGCCAGATGGGTTGCACCTTCCCCATTGTAGTCGGAAGAATAGGCAGAATGACTCCTGGCCTGTTTATAGATAATTAACATAGGTCTGAAGGTAACACCCTGTTCTCTCCCCCTGCTTTAAATTTATATGCTAATTAACTTGAAAACAACATGCTAGATTGGGGAAATTGCTGCTTTGTTGATGAAAACACATTGTTGTTAAAGATATCAAACTATGCTTACTGATGGAATGTCATTCATTGATGTAATGTCACTTACTACCTTTGTATAAAATACTGGGATCAGTAGGGTGGAGACGTTGCCTGGTTCCAGAAGCCACGCTGCTTTCTCGAGTCATTCATCTTGCCGACACCTTTCAACCTTCGGGGACTCCTGGACTTGCCAAAGCTGGACTCCTGCAGATACTCTTTTTTGCTTTGTCAAAGATTACTTGACCATATGGTTGTGAATCCATTTCTGGGTATTCTATTCTGTTCCATTGATCTATGTGTTTGTTTTTTGCCAGGATCATACTGTATTGATCACTACGGCTTTTAATATATTTTGAAGTCTGGAATTGTGATTCCTCCAGGTTTTCTTTTCTTTTTCTGGATTGCTTTGGCTATTCAGGGTCTTTTGTGATTCCATAACATTTTAGGATTGATTGTTCTCTCTCTATGAAAAATGCTCATGATATTTTGATAGGGATTCCATTAAATATGTAGATTTTTTTGGATAGTATAGTCATTTTTACATTGTTTGTTCCTCCTGTACATTGATTTTATATCCATCAACTTTGCTGAATTCAAGTATTAATTCTAGTAATTTTTTTGGCGGAGTCTTTTGGGTTTTGTACATAGAGTATTATGTTGTCTGCCAATAGTGAAACTTTGCATTCTTCCTTGCCAATTTGGATGCCATTTATTTATTTTTGTTGTCTGATTGCTGAGGCTATAGACCTCCAGTACTATGTTATACAGTAATCTTGAGAGTAGATATCCCTGTTTTTTCCTGATCATAGAGGAAAAGCTCTCTATTTTTACCCATTGAGGATGATGTTAGGTGTGGGCGTTTCATATATGGCCTTTACGATGTTGAGGTATGTTTCATCTATCCCTACTGTGTTGAGGGTTTTTGTCAGGAATGGATGTTGTACTTTGTCAAATGTTTTTTTCTGCATCTGTTGAGTAGATCATATGGTTCATATCCTTTCTTTTATTAATGTGATGTATCATGCTGGTTGATTTGTGAATATCAACCAACCTTGTAGCCCAGGAATAAATCCCACTTGATTGTGATTAATAATTCTTAGAATATACTGAGAATTTGACTTGCAAGTATCTTGTTGAGAACCTTTGCATTCATGCTTATCAGGGCATCAGGTCTGTAGTTCTCTTTAGTAGGGGTCTTTGTCTAGTTTTGGAATATAGGTAATGCTGGTCTCATAGAATGAGTTTGGAAGTTTTCCTTACATTTCTATTTTTTGGAACAGTTTGAGAAGAATAGGTATTAACTATTTATTAAATGTGTGGTAGAATACCCGTAGGAAGCCATCTGGCCCTGGACTTTTGTTTGTTGAGAGAATTTTGACTACTGACTCAATTTCTTTACCAGTTATGGGTATGTTCAAATTATCTATTTCTTCTCATTTCATTTTTGGTAGTTTTGTTTTTGTTTTTGTTTGTTTCTGGAAATTTATCCATTTCTTCCAGATTGCCCAGTTTGTTAACATTTAATTTTTCATAGCATTCTTTATAATCGTTTGTATTACTGTGTTGTTTGTTGTGATCTCTCCTCTTTAATTCATGATTTTACTTATTTGGTTCCTTTGTATTTCCTTTTTGATAAGTCTGGCTAGGGGGTTAATAATTTCATGAATTCTTTCGAAGAACCAGCTCTTAGTTTTGTCGATCTGTTCTACTGGTATTTTTTGTTTGTTTCTATATCATTTATTTCTTCTCTAACCTTTATTATTTCCTTTCTTTTTCTGGCTTTATGCTTTATCTGCTTTTTATTTTCTCGATCCTTTAGGTGTAACATTAGGTTGTGTATTTGAGACTTTTCTTGCTTCTTGAGTAAGACCTGTATTGCTATGTACTTTACTCTTAAGACTGCCTTTGCTTCATCTCAAAGGTTTTGGACTATCATGTTTTAATTTTCATTTACTTCCATGCATTTCTTTATTTCTTCTTTAATTTCCTGGTTAACCCTTTCATTGTTTAGTAGCATGTTTGAAACTCCATGTATTTGTGGTCTAATTTTTTTCTCGTATTTGATTTCAAGTTTCATAGTGTCGTGGACTGACAACATACATGGTCTAACCTCAATCACTTTGTACTTCTTGAGGCCTGTTTCATGACCCTGTTTGTGATCTATTGTGAAGAATGTTCCATGTGCGTATTCTTATGCTTTAGGATTAAATGTTCTGTGGACCTCCACAACTTCAGTCTCTGTGCTCTGCTGTTAATCAGAACTCATGGTATTAAGCCCCTCTCCTTTTCCCAGTCAATGGTTTCGGGGAAGAGTTTTTCTCGTGCAATTCCCTGTGCATGCATTCTCTATTTCTCTCTCTCTCTCTCTTTCACACTCCTCTTTCCATGATCGGGCTCCCTCCCCCTTGCAGCACCTGCAGCCCTTCTCTCTCCCAAATCAATTTTCTGCAGCTCCTACCATCCACAATGTGGCAGATTTTTTAACCTTTGGTTGTGTATTTTTGCTCTCTCAGTCCTCAGGTAGATTTCTTGGGAGTTCAAAATGATTTGATATTTATCTAGCTGTGTTTAAAGGACAAGGCAAGCCTAGGGCCTCCCTACTCCTCTACCATCTCAAGTCCTTCCACTACAATGTTTTAATAGTGTCTCTAAAGTTTTTGACTGACATTCTAATATCTGTGTCATGTATGGTTCTGCTTTGGTTGTCCTTTTGTGTTGTTGTTGCAAAGTTTTCTAACCCTTTTAAAGTCTTTTAGTTGTATATTTCATGCTGAACATTGTCAATTGAATAACAGTAGAGATGGATGTGTAATCCATTTGTTTTGTTATATGTATGTGTGTGTATACACACACGCACACACACACACACACACGAATATTTTGTACAAGTTTGTTTCCCTGTCCACTAACTAGGGTAAGAAGATGATTATTTGGATTCTCAAAAATGTACTGAGCCACTGGTTTAAATAGATTGTGTTTCATTGTGGTTTTAAATTAGATTAACAAGTTTTCTGACTGATCTTAAATCCAATATAAAACTTCCCCTGCTGAGAGGCTGATGCATTTGATCCTGTCAGTGTCTAAGCTTCTAATAAGTTCAATCATAGCTTCAGTTTTGGCTCAAATTAAAATTCAACTTTGGCAAGGTCCTAGAATATAAGCATAACTAATCTTCCCAATACTAGAACATCTTTATTTTATTTTAAGATTTATTTCCACTATAATTTACTTAGCAAAATTCCCAATGTGGGGTAGAGAATGGTCAAACTGCTAGTCTGAACAATTTATTTTTGTGTTCAAGAATATTTTTGTTTCCATACCATTATACAAGCCTATAATGCAATTTTGAACTCTGGTGTTTCCTCTACTTTATAAAGTCTTTTTAATATGTGACACAACCACTACTTCTACAAACCCTTGAAACCCCTAAATCTCTACTCCATCTAGACTATAATTGAGAAAAGCCACTGCTCTTTGCTCACATATGAAAGGCCCAGATCTCTCTAGAATTAAATTCGTTAAGGCATTTTTGTATCTATCATTGTTAATAGAATTAATGAAAATATTATTATTATCTTATCTATTATTGTTTTACCATGGCTATGATTGTATTGACATCCTTCCACAATATAAACCAAAACAGATTTCCACCTATCCCACTCATGTTGATGAAAAAAAGTTAAAAATTCCATTGCATACTAGCAAATATAATTTAAGTATATATCCAAAGGATAATACAACATGACATAGTAAAAATTCAAACATCATCCATTTCTGTATAAATATAATTCATTACAACAGTAAAAGTATATTATTATATAAACTAATGCCAAAAAGCCTTTGATAAAATACCCTGACATTTCCAATAAAACATTCCAACTGATATAAGGGAACATATTTAAAATTATGAAGGTTATACAACAAAAAATAAAGAAGAAAATTTTGTTCTAAAAGATAAATTTCTGAAGCAATTTTCACTAATAATAAAGTATAACTTAAAAGTGCCCTCTAGGCAGAGGGAGGGGCCAACATGGCAGAGAACTAGCAATACCAGCTGCTCTCTGGCGACTCTTAATCTGAGAGGGACTGAGACCAAGAAACTCTCAATCACAGGGATCTGCAGGAAAAGGAGTTGGAGGCTACAGGAAAGACAACGCGAAATCCAGAGCATCTGGGGACACTGAGTGAGTGCAATCTGTGGGAAAGAGAGCTGTGGAGGTGCAGACTGCGGGGAGTGGGTCCCGGGCCCTGGGCCCCTTCCTCCGAAAGACAAGGGGAAGAGAAAGCAGCGGGGAAAGTACCTCGAACCCGGGCAGAGAGGGAGCTTATCATCCAGTCCCTATGTGCAAGGCTTTTTTGGGAGAGGGTCATTGCTCATGGCGGAGCTGGCAGACCTTTCATTACTCCGGGGCCAGCAACGCTGTCCCAGCCCCTGACACAGAGAGGCACGCGCCATTAATGGATCAGTGCTGAGTCAGAAGCATAATTTGGGTAGGGAAGGCTGAGCGTGCAGAGTCTCGCGACCACCCAGTGGGCCAGTGTTGCCTCTGCACCCGGACAAAGTCGAGGACGGACACAGAGGAGGGTTCGGAGGCTCCAGGTCCGTGAAGAGAGGCTAGGAGTACACCATTGGGGTCGCACCGGTGCTGAGTCAGAGACTCAATTTACATGAAGTGTGACGGTCAGAGCGAGTTAAAAGAACTCAGATGAGCTTGGGGGCACGATCGCCCAGAAAATTGAACCATGCTGGTAACCCGGATAGAGTAGAAGATGGAAACTGAGGAGTGATCTGAAACTGTCAGGGCTGGGAGGGCGCCATTGTGGTCGTGCGTTCCCACAAAACCAAACCCTAGGACTCCACCCCCCAGCGGTGGAGGTAGGACCTGCCTACACCAGGCAATGTCCCTCCTCATATGGTAGACGCCCTTCTGCAGGAGTGGTAGCCACAGAGACACAAATGCTGCAGCATTGCCTGGATTAATTCTAGGTCAATTCTTCGGTTTTAGATATATTCTTCCTCTTCTCCTTCCTATCTCTCCCCACCTCTAAACCTGTCACGTGGGGGTTTTGGCTTGCTTAAACAGACGTTTAACCCACTCCCTCAATGTATGTTCTACACCTCCCTCTTTAATTTCCTATCTCTCTCTATGGAACAGTCAGACCACATAGTGCATCTGGGCAAAATCTACTTTCATTTCTCTTTCCTCACATCCTTCCTTATTCTGATTTCTCTCTTGCTGGATCAAGACTTCTAATCTCTCTACCTGGTCAAAGTTCAATTTCTTCTTCTCTCCACACCTGTCACTACTCTATGTATGCTCTGCCATCAGCAGAGCGCACATCCCATCGTTATCGTGTAGCTGGTACGTCAGGTTGCATGCCTCCAGGGTGTCATTTGTTAATCTTTTTTATGTTGTGATTTGTTTGTCTGTATTATTGGTCAGTAAGGTTGTGAGTTTGTGTTTCCTGTTTGTCGGTCTGACCCTTTTCCTTTCCAGGGAGAAATAGGAAATAAACGAATACACACATTGCCAAAATGACCAAACAGAAGAACTCCCCTCAAAAGACTGTACAGGAAATAGTGACAGCACAAGAAATGATGAAAGCAGACAGAAGCAACTTAACAGAACAAGAATACAGAATGATAAACATAAAAATACTCGCAGGGCTTGAAAAAAGCATAGAAGAAAGCAGGGGACCCTAGAGGCAGAGATCAAGGTCCTAAAAAACCATCTACAGGAATTTAAAAAATGCTTTAAATGAGGGGCAAAACAAATTGGAGGCGGCCACAGCGCGGACTGCAGAGGCAGAAGAGAGAGTAGGGGAATTAGAAGATAAAATTACAGAAAAGGAGGAAGCAGAGAAAAAGAGAGAGAAACTGATTCAGGAACAGGAAAGGAGAATTCAAGAGCTGAGGGATGCAATCAAATGGAATAACATCCGTATTATAGGAATTCCAGAGGAAGAAGAGAGAGAGAAAGGAGTCGAAGGGGTACTGGAACAAATCATCAATGAGAACTTCCCCAACATGAAGAAGGAAATGGGCATTGAAGTCCAAGAGGCACAGAGAACTCCCCTCAGAAGTAACCCGAATAGGCCCTCAGCAAGACACATCATAGCGAAGCTGGGAAAATACAAAGATAGAGAATCCTGAAAGCATCTAGGGATAAACGGGCCTTGATTACAAAGGCAGACACATTAGGGTAATAGCAGACTTATCCACAGAAACTTGGAAAGCCAGAAAGGAATGGCAGGAAATTTTCAATGTGATGTACAGGAAGGACATGCAGCCAAGAATCCTTTACCCGGCCTGCCTGTCATTCAAAATGGATGGAGAGATAAAGGTCTTCCCAAACAAACAAAAACTGAAGGAATACATCACAAATAAACCAATCTTACAAGAGATCCTGAGGGGGACTCTATGAAGGAAAGGTTGTAAGGAACACAGAGGACCAGAGACATCCTTACAAGCATGAAACCTACAGACAACACCTTGACTCTAAACCCACATTTTTCAATATTAACACTGAATGTAAACGGACTAAACGCTCCAATTAAAACACACAGGGTAACAGAATGGATTAGAAAACAAGACCCATCTATCTGCTGTCTTCAAGAGACCCATTTTAAACCTAAGGACATCTTCTGACTGAAAGTGAGGGGATGGAGAACTATCTACCATGCTACAGGAACACAGAAGAAAGCTGGAGTAGCCACACTTATATCAGACAAACTAGACTTTAAAGTAAAAGATGTAATAAGAGATGAAGAAGGGCATTATATAATATCACAGGGACTATCCAGCAGGAAGAGCTAACAATTATAAGTAGCTATGCGCCGAATTCTGGGGCACCCAAATTTGTCAAGCAACTAATTACAAACGTAAGCTATCTTATTGTTAAAAATGTGCTAGTTGCAGGAGACCTTAATACCCCAATCACAGCACTGGATAGATCCACTAAACAGAGAATCAGCATGGAAACAATGGACCTGAACGACATGTTGGAACAGATGGGCCCGACAGATATCTTCAGGGCCCTTCAGCCAGAAGCAAAGGAATTTACATTCTTCTCAAATGCGCATGGTACATTTTCTAAGATAGACCACATTTTGGGGCACGAGGAAGCGCTGAATAAGTATAAAAAAATTGACATCATACCATGCACAATTTCAGACAACAGTGCTTTGAAACTTGAAATCAACCACAGGAAAAAGTCTGGGAAGCTCCCACAAATATGGAGGCTTAAGAACAACCTACTAAAAGACAAATGGGTCGACCAAGCAATCAGAGAAGAAATAAAAAAATACATGGAAACAAATGAAAATGAAAATACGACAATGCAACGCTTTGGGATGTGACAAACACAGTCCTGAGAGGGAAATATATTGCAATCCAGGCCCTTCTCAAGAAAAAAGAAAAAGTCATAACAAATTCTAACAGCACGCCTAAAGGAACTAGAAGCAGAAGAGCTAAGACAGCCCAAAACTAGCAGAAAGAGAGAAATAACAAAGATTAAGGAACAAATTAATCATATGGAAACAGAAAAAGTAGTGGAACAGATCAATGAAACCAAGAGCTGGTTCTTTGAAAAAATAAACAAAATTGATAAACCTCTAGCCAGGCTCCCCAAAAAGAAAAGAGAGAGAAATCAAATCAATAAAATCACGAACGAAAATGGAGTGATTACAACAAATCCCTCAGAAATACATGCAATCATCAGAGAATATCATGAAAAACTCTATGCCATCATATTGAACAACCTGGAAGAAATAAACAGTTTCCTAAACAGCCACATGCTACCAAAACTCAAACGGGAAGAAATAGAAAATTTGAACAGACCCATAACTACTGAAGAAATAGAGTCAGTTATTAAAAACCTCCCAGCAAATAAAAGCCCTGGACCAGATGGCTTTCCTGCGGAATTTTACCAGACATTTAAAACAGAGTTAATTCCTATCCTCCTCAAACTCTTCCAAATAATTGAGAATGAAAAAAAACTCCCAGACTCATTCTATGAAGCCAGCATCACTTTGATTCCCAAACCAGATAGAGACCCAGCAAAAAAAGAGAACTACAGGCCGATTTCCTTGATGAACATGGATTCAAAAATTCTTAACAAGATATTAGCAAATAGAATCCAACAGCATATAAAAAGAATTATTCACCATGATCAAGTAGGATTCATCCCTGGGTTGCAGGGCTGGTTCAACATTCCTAAATCAATCAACATGATACATCACATTAACAAATGAAAAGATAAGAACCATATGATCCTGTCGATTGATGCAGAAAAAGCATTTGACAAAATACAGCATCCCCTTCTTAATAAAATCTCTCGAGAAAGTGGAGATAGAAGGAACATACTTAGGCATCATAAAAGCCATTTATGAAAATCCCACAGCTAATATCATCCTCAATGGGGAAAAACTGAGAGCCTTCCCCCTGAGATCAGGAACACGACAGGGATGTCCACTCTCACCACTGCTATTTAACATAGTGTTGGAGTTCCTAGCATCAGCAATCAGACAAGTAAGCAAAATAAAAGGCATCAGGATTGGCAAGGATGAAGTCAAACTTTCACTTTTTACAGACGACATGATACTTTACATGGAAAACCCAACAGAATCTACCGAAAGCCTACTAGAACTGATCCATGAATTTGGCAAAGTTGCAGGATACAAAATCAACGTACAGAAATCGTTGCATTCCTTTACACCAACAATGAAGCAATAGAAAGAGAAATAAAGAAGCGAATCCCATTCACAATTGCACCAAAAACCATAAAATACTTAGGAATAAACCTAACCAAAGATGTAAAAGACCTTTACGTGGAAAACTATAAAAAAACTTATGAAGGAAATTGAGGAAGACACAAGGAAATGGAAAAACATCCCATGCTCATGGATCGGAAGAATAAATATCGTTAAAATGGCAATACTACCTAAAGCAATCTACACATTCAATGCAATCCCAATCAAAATTGCACCAGCATTCTTCTCAAAGTTAGAGCAAACAATCCTAAAATTTGTACGGAACCACAAAAGACCCCGAATAGCCAAAGTAGTTCTGAAGAATAAAGCCAAAGCAGGAGGCATCACAATCCCAGATTTTAACCTCTACTACAAAGCGGTAGTCATCAAGATAGTATGGTATTGGCACAAGAACAGACACATAGAACAATGGAGTAGAATAGAGAAACCAGAGATGGACCCACAAGCATATGGTCATCTAAGCTTTGACAAAGCAGGAAAACAGACAGCCTCTTTAACAAATGGTGCTGGGAGAACTGGGAAGCAACATGCAGAAGAATGAAACTAGACCACTTTCTTACACCACTCACAAAAATAAACTCTAAATGGATGAAAGATCTGAATGTGAGACAGGAAACCATCAAAATCCTATAGGAGAAAGCAGGAAAAAACCTCTTTGACCTGAGCCACAGCAATTTCCTATGCGACACATCTCTAAAGGCCAGGGAATTGAAAGCAAAAATGAACTATTGGGACCTCATCAAGATAAAAAGCTTCTGCAAGGCAAAGGAAACAACCAACCAAACTAATAGGCAACCAACGGAATGGGAAAAGATCATCGCAAATGACATATCGGATAAAGGACTAATATCTAAAATCTATAAAGAACTTACCAAACTCCACACCTGAAAAACAAAAAATCCAGTGAAGAAATGGGCGGAAGATATGAATAGACACGTCTCCAAAGAGGACATTCAGATGGCCAACAGACACAAGAAACGATGCCCAAAGTCACTCATCATCAGGGAAATACAAATCAAAACCACACTGAGATACCACCTCACACCGGTTCGAGTCCTAAAATGAATAACTCAGGAAACTATAGGTGCTGGCGGGGATGTGGAGAAGCAGGCACCCTCCTACACTGTTGGTGGGAATGCAAACTGGTGCAGCCACTCTGGAAAACGGTGTGGAGTTTCCTCAAAAAAATGAAAATAGAGTTGCCCTATGACCCAGCAATAGCACTGCTAGGAATCTACCCAAGAGACAAGGAATGCTGATGCATAGGGGGGGAACGTGTACCCCAATGTTCACAGCAGCACTTTCGACAATAGCCAAATCATGGAAAGAGACCAAGTGCCGATCAACGGACGAATGGATAAAGAAGATGTGGCACATATATACAATGGACTACTACGTGGCAATGAGAAAAAATGAAATCTGGCCATGTGTAGCAACATGGATGGAACTGGAGGGTATTATGTTAAGTTAAATAAGTCCGTCAGAAAAAGACAGATACCATATGTTTCCACGAATAGGTGGACTTTGTGAGACTAAGCAAAAACCAGGGGGAGGGGCGAGGGGAAAGGAAAAAAAAGACACAGAGAGGGAGGGAGATAAAACATAAAAGACTCTCAAAGACTAAGAACAAACTCAGGGTAAGAAGGGTGAGGGAGGGGGGAGAGGGGGTGATGGGCATTAAAGAGGGCACGTGTTGGGATGAACACTGGGTGTTATATGTAAACCAATTTGAAAATAAACTATTATAAATAAAAAATAATAATTTTGCCATGTATTGAGAAGTAGTGAATTGCATCCACAGATTTGTAAATCGAATACCAATCTTATGTTTCTGAAGTAAACCAAAGTTCATCTTAAATGAACTTTTCTTACATTGATGAATTTGTTTTTTTAATGTTTTGCTTATGAATTTGCATCTATGTTTATGAGTGAGATTGATCTGAATTTTTCTTTCATAATATTTTCCATGATTGCTATAATTTTAAAGCTACATTGTACTCAAAAATTAGTAAGAGTTTGATGTTTTGTCTATGCTACTAAAGAATATGCATAAAAAATGAACTTTTGAATGACTGATTTATGTTACCTGGACAAATATCTGGACAATGTTTATGTCAAAATTTTTAAATGATTTTGTAATTTTTATACTAGGTAGTGATATCTATTTTTAATATATAAAGTAAATTTATATTTGTGAGATTAAGTGTACAGTTATTCATAATATGGCCATTGTTTAATTTCTTCTTCATTAGCATTTGTGACCAACTTTAAATCTTCACAATTTTAAACTTGTTTATTTTAAATTCTGATCAATAATTTCAGTTGGATGTTTCTTTTGTCTTTATAACGAATCAAGTTTTTCTTCATTCTCTTCATTGTGTCTTTGTTTTATATATTATTTTTTACTATTTTTTACTCAAGTGTAATTTACATACATGTTATATTTTTTTCAGGTGTACAACATAATGATTCAATAATTCTATACATTTCTCAGTGCTTATCAGGAAAAGTGAACTCTTAATCCCCTTTTTATTTATAATCCCCAGCCACCCATCTCCCCTCTGGCAATCACCAGGTCTCTGTGTAAGAGTCTGGATTTTTTGTTTCTTTTTTCCTTTGTTCATTGGTTTTGTTTATTAAGTTCCACATCTGAGAGAAATAATGTAGTATTTGTCTTTCTCTGACTTATTTCACTTAGCATTATACCCTCTAGGTTCATCCATTTTGTTGCAAATGGCAAGATTTCATTAATTTCTGATTTCCTATTTTTTAGTTCCTTCCTCCTATTTTGAGGGTTTATTCTGTTTATTTTTTCATAAATTGGACATTTTGTTTTTTGATACCCTTTCTTTTTACTTATAGAGAGATTTAAGACTATACATTTTTTAATAATTTTAGCATTTAGCTGCCTTCCATCTCTTAATAGCTAATATTTTGCTCTCATTCATTTTTTTTAATTTTTTTAACGTTTATTTATTTTTGAGACATAGAGACAGAGCGTGAGAAGGAGAAGGGCAGAGAGAGAGGGAGACACAGAATCAGAACACAGGCTCCAGGTTCTGAGCCATCAGCACAAAGCCCGACGCGGGGCTCGAACTCACAGAGCGCGAGATCATGACCTGAGCCAAAGTGGGCCGCTTAACTGACTGAGCCACACAGGCGCCCCTTGCTCTCATTCATTTTTAATTAGCATAGGTTTTTATTACAATTTTGTTGTTGACCTTTTATTTAGAAATTCCTTTTAATATTTCTTGTTGGAGTAGTTACTTAGGGCTTTTTCTGTTATTTTTAAGGTGTTTTTTACAATCAGTTTGAGTTTCAACACATATTCTAAATATTTTTATTTCTGTCAAAATATTTTTAACTAGTTTCCATGATTTAATCCTTTAGTATATCAGATTTTTCATTATTTGCACTATGTTAATACTATAAATTGATGCTGTCAATATTTTAAAATTTACCTCTATTTACATTATTTTAAATGTTCACTATTTCTTTTTATACCATATATATCTTATTCTGAGATTATATCTATATGCCTTCAATGATTCATAAAATTTCATTTAGTGATGATCTGTTGACAGTAGACATTTTCATTATTGTCAGAAAAATATTTATTTTACCATCTTTCTTGGAATGGTTTTTCTGGGTATATAATTCTCTATTGACAATAATGTTTCCATAGATCTTTCAATGTGTCATTCCACTATCTTCTGGTTCCATTGTGGTTTTGCTAAGTTTATGTAAATATATGTTTAATGTAACATATATGTTATTAAGCCAGATATCTCAAAGAAATGTAAAAATAAAATACCCGCTTTATAGTGATTTTTCACATTTAATAATTTCCATGGCTTTATTCAAGCTAGCAATGTGACAACCTTGAACATGGAGTTGGAAGATATAAGCAAAACAGAAATTTTATTTAGATTAATGGTTTTATTTCACTTAGGCTGAAACTTTTGGAATTGCTCTTTCTTTATGATTTGCTCCCCATTCTGTTCTCCTTTTCATCTATTTTACCTCTCATTCTAGTCTGCTCCACCAATCTATTGGTTGAATTTACATACCATAAATTCAACGGTGTGTATCCTTCTGTACTTTTTTCCAAGTGTTTATAATCACATAAAAATATTCATTTATATATGTACATACAGATGTGCATAGACATATATATGGGAAAGTGTCATTGTTTTGTGTACCAAATAAATAGATTGCATTACGAAGACTTCTCTGAATTTTCCATTTGTGTCTCAATAATATTTTGGAAAAATAATATTAAATTACTGAGAAAAATACCATGTAGGCATAATTTATTCAACAATTTATTTATTGATGACCATTAAATATTCCTAGTATTTTACTCCTAACTAAATGAGGCTATAAATACCCTTGAAATTAAAAACAAACAAAAAGTAGAGGTGTTGATTCTTAACACTCCTACTGGTAGTAGGGGCCTTGAACTTAGAGAGCCTTAATCAAATGGCGATTTCCGTTCTCATTTCTCTTTTTGCCAAGGAAAACAGTCTCATCCTATTTAGCTGCCTAATCTCTGATAACAGCAGAGAACCTTATTTTGGTAATAAAAGATTAACTGAGTGAAAGGGTCTTATGGACCCTAAAAGCAGGGTAGCATTTCTTTAACTTAATTCCCCTCCATGTCTCCACTTTCTGTGGAGAATTTTGCCTTTCCTTAATACTAGATCTATCAAGAATATCCAAGATACTTGATTAAAATAAAGGCCCCAAACACCTTCTTTAACTGTAGAAAACCCTGTAAGTAGACACGACCTCAACTAATAAAAGGATTTCTCAGAAGAAAACAACTAAATGTGTCCATGAGTCAGAAAGGGTGGAATAGAACCACTTACAATGATTCATTACCTGGATCAGAAATTACTCTGCTGCCACCAAAAATGAAGTGAAACCAAAATGTCATATCGATTTTATCAAACACCATGCTAAAGCCCAAGGGAAGATGCCACCTTCCACAAGTGCTCTTGTGATCTGGCAGATCACAGTCTCTTGTGCTCTGGATTCCTTAAAAGCATCTTCTCTGAACAACATATGTCCCGAACTCCATGAAATCTGCAGAAGTGATCCACATCTGCTTGAAAGTGCTCAGAGAAGTCACAATGGATGCACCTATCCATGAAGAGAAACATCTATCAGGAGAAGCTGTAATCTTGATGGGAGTTCCTCTGGAAGCCAGCTGTTCCAGTTCTTTCATAAGTCTTTCCTCAAGCCCAGGAAAAAGAGTGGTGCCCCCAGACAGCACAATTTCTGCAAAAAGATTCTTCTGGATATCAGTGTCACACTTCATAATGCTGCTGGATACCATTTTTGAGAGTCCTGGGTTATGGATACCCAGCTGGTCAGGTGCAAAAAGAATCTCAGGCACCTGGTGCAGCTGGTCTCCAATGTAGATAACATTCCCATCTGGCAGTTTGTATTCTCTTAGAACCTCTTCTGGCTTCTTACATAGTTCTTTCTCTGGCTCCAAGGCCACATAACACAGCTTCTCTTTGATGTCACCCACTAAGGCCTTATTGAGTATGAATGGGAAGGTACTTCCACTGGCTAGAAGGAACCGAGTGAGGTGCTCTGTGATGTCCCTTCCTGCCACGTAGAGCTTGGTCACAGCATGAGGCAGGGAGTAACCCTCAAAGATAGGGACGGTGCAGGTGACTCCATCACCACTGTCCACCACTAATCCTGTGACAGAGGCAGAGGCATATAATGCTACCACTGCATGGTTGGACAGGTAAAAAGCAGGCACGTTGAAAGTCTCAAACATCACTTCTGCCGTCTTCTCTCGAGTCTCCCTTGGGTTCAAGGAGGGCTCAGTCATGAGTACAGGTCGTTGACAGGGTTTGACTCCTAGTTCCCACTCAAAAAGATACTTCCAGAGTTTCTCCATGTCATCCCATCCAGTTACCAGTCCACGCTCAATGGGGTAGTGCAAATGCAAGGCCTTATACTTGTACAGGGCTTTTTCTCCAACGAAGTACTTTTTCTTAGTGGCTTCTGATAAAGGCATGTTAAATTTAGGATGTCCCACAACAGAACTGATGACACGACGGGGTCCAATCTCTCCAGAGAGGCCTGCTTTGCACAGTCCTGATCCATTGTCAAAAATTACAGCTGGGATATCTAACACATCTGGGTTAAACATATCTGCAGCATACTCTTCCAAACTTAAAAAAAAAAAAAAAACACGTTGCCACTTTGTATGACAACGGGCACCTCTGGAAGTTTTAAATCCACAGGCTTCCAAAGTTCTCAGGTTGACATTCAGGAAGAGCTAGCAGGTTGTTCCCAATCCCACAGAGTACCCTGTCTTCAACCCATGAATCTTGTCTCCTTTCAGGCAACCCAGGGCCTGCTAGGCAATTTCAGTGATGATTGCCCCCTATGTAACAATCTTGCCAAGGCAACAATTGTCCTCAAAGAGCATCAAAGGGACTTTAAGGGGTGGGGTCTCTGAGCCAGCAATACTCCTAGCTTGGCGAAACATGAAAAAGAGGAAGGCAAACCATATCCATGGGCAGCTTTGATAAGGTGAAGCAAAGGCCTAACTTTAGAACTAAGTGAAAGAGTCACGCTATGGGCTTCTTCCGGAAAACTGCCTTCTATGCACAGCTAAGCTATTTTGGGGGGATGACAAAAAATACCCTTCCCTTTGCTAAGGGGAAGAACTAACCACAAGACACAGGCTCAGACTGGAATGAGAATGCTCATAATCCAGTTTCAGAGGTTCTCAGAACATTCTATCTTTTATTACACCTCATACAGGTTTCCTGTTTTTAACAGTTTTATTGGGATAAATTTCACAAATAATACATTCACCCATTTATAATGTGCATTTCCATGATTTTCAGTATATTAACTGATATATACAAACATCTCAAAAGTCAAGTTTAGAATATTTTATTTACCTCAAAAAGAAACCTTGTATTCTTCTATCACCCTCTTTAGACTGTCCTCCTGGATTCTAAACACCACTAATATATTTTCTGTCCCTATAAATTTCTTCTGCCCTTTTCAAATAAATGGAGGCATGTAATATGAGGCCTTTTTTGTCTGACTTAATTAATTTAGCATATTGTCTTAAAGATTCTTCCATTGTTTGTACATATTTTGCTTACCTATTATACAGCATACCATTGTCTAAGATATTTATTTATAATCTTTATTTATCTATGTAATGTCAGTAGTAATATTCTCACTACTCCTTTGAATGTTAGTAGTAATGTTCTCTCTACTTCTCTGAATGTTTTAAAAGAACTGGCTTTTGGTTGGGGTAGTAATACTTATGTCAGATAAAATAGACTTTAAAACAAAGACTGTAGCAAGAGACAAAGAAAGACATATATAATGATAAAGGGATCAATTCAACAAGGAGATATACAAATTAATGATATCTATGTACCCAATATAGGAGCACCAAAATACAGAATGCAAATGTTAACAGACATAAAAAGATAAACTGACAGTAATACAATAATAGTAGAGGACCTTAACACCTCACTTACATCAATGAATATAACATCCTGACAGAAAATCAACAAGAAAACCATATATTTGAAGGATATAGCAGACCAGATGAACCTAACAGTAATATATAGATCATTCCATCCCAAAACAGCAGAATACACATTCTTTTTAAGTGCCCATGGAACATTCTAAAGGATAGATCACATGTTAGGCCACAAAACAAGTCTTATTAAATTTAAGAAGATGGAAATCATATCAAGCCTCTTTTTGGAAGATTGAAATCATATCAAGCATCTTTTTTTGACCACAGCATCATGAAATTAGAAATTAATAATAAGAGAAAAAAACTCTGGAGTAATCACAAACACATGGAGGTGAAAGAACATATTACTTAAACAATAACTGACTCCATGAAGAAATCAAAGAGGGAATAAAAGAATACATGCAAAGGAAAAAAAGAAAGAATACTGTGGTCCAAAATCTTTGGGATACAGCAAAAGCAGTTCTAAGAGGGAAGTTTATAGTGATACAGGGTTACTTCAAAAAATAAGAAGAATCTCTAAAAACCTAACCTTACATGTAAAAAAGCTCAAAAAAAAAAAAAAAACCAAGAACAAAGTCTGAAGCTATAAGAAAGAAGGAAATAATAAATATTAGAGTAGGAAAAAATGAAATAGAGACTAAATTAAGCCATAGACAAGATCCAATGAAACCAAGAGCTGTTTCATTGAAAAAATAAACAATAATGATAAACCTTTATCTGGAGTCATTAAAAAAAAGGTAGAGAGAGAACTTAAATACATTAAATCATAAATGGAAGAGAACAAAAGATGATGCCAAAGAAATACAAAGGATTATGAGTATATAATGAAATAGTGTATGCCAAAAATTGGATAACCCAGAAGAAATGGATAAATTCCTATAAACATATAATCTTCCAAAACTGAATCAGGAAGAAATAGAAAATTTTATTTCTTTTTTAAAATTTTTATTTATTTTTGAGAGAGAGAGAGAGAGAGAGAAAGCAGTGGAAGGGCAGAGAGAGAGAGGGAGACAGAGAACTTGAAGCATGCTCCCTACTGTCAGTGCAAAGCCTGACGTGTGGCTCGAACTCACAAACCATAAGATCATGAACTGAACTGAAGTCAAAGGCTCATCTGACTGAGCCACTCAGGCAACCCAGGAAGAAACAGAAAATTTAAAGGAACCAATTGCTAATAATGAAACTGAATCACTAATAAAAAAAATTCACAACAAACAAAAGTTCTGGTAGAGATGGCCTTATAGGTAAATTCTACTTAAATATTCAAAGTGAAGTTAATACCTATTCTTCTCCAACTTCCAAACAATATAGGAAGAATGAAGACTTCCAAATTAAGTCTATGAGCCCAGAATTACATTAATACCAAACCAGTCAGACACTACAAAAAGAAAAAAAAATTAACTACAGACAAATATCTACAGACCAATAACACAGATGCACAAATCTTTGACAAAATATTACCAAACTGAATTCAACAATATATTTAAAAATCATTCACCATGATCACATAGGATTTATTCTAGGGATGCAAAGTGTTTTAATATTTGCAAATAGATGTGATAAGTCACATTAAAAAGACAAAGAATGAAAACTGTATTATCATCTCAATAAATATAGAAAAAGCATTTGACAAAATACATCATTCATTTATAATAATATATAATAAAAACTCTCAACAAAGTGGCATAAGAGGAAACGTACCTCAACATAATGAAGTCATATGTGGAAAATCCACAGCTAACGTCACACTCAATAGTGAAAAAGTGGGAGGTTTTACTTTAAGATCAAGAACAATACAAGGATATCCATTTCTCATTGCTGTTATTCAACATAGTACTGAAAGTCGGAACTACAGAAATCAGAAAAGAAAAAAAACAGGCATCTAAATTGGTAAGGAATAAGTAAAACTGTCACTATTTGCAGATCACATACTATATATAGAAAACCCTAATGACTTCACCAAAAAAATCTTAGAATTGGTTAATGAATTCAGTAAAGTCACAGGATACAAAATCAATGTTCAGAAATTTGTTGCACTTCTATCATTATAATAAAGTAGTAGAAAGGGAAATTCAAAAAACAATCTTATTTACGATTACACCAAAAAGAATAAAATATCTAGGAATAAACTTAACCAAGGTAGTAAAAGACCCATACCCTGAAAACTACAAAACACTGATGAAAGAAATTTAAGGGGAGAAAAACGAATTAAAAGATATTCCATGGTCATGGATTTGAAGAAATGATATCGTTAAAATGATGGTGCTATTAAAACAATCTGATTCAATGAAACCCCTATCAAAAGTACCAAGAGCATTTTTCACATAACTAGAACAAATAATACTAAAATTTGTATAGAACCACAAAAGTCCCTGAAAAACAAAAGCGATCTTGAGAAAGAACAAAGCCAGAGGTATTGCAATTTCAAATTTCAAAATATATTACAAAGTCGTCGTAATCAAAATAGTATGATCTTGGCATAAAAATACACATAGACCAATGAAATAGAATACAGATCCCCAGAAATAAACCCACACTTATATGGTCAATTAACCTATGACACAAGAGTCAAAAGCATACAATGGAGAAAAGAGTGATTTCAGATGCTGATAAACAGCAAATACTGCTCCTTAGAAGTCATTACTTCTAGGGGCGACTGGGTGACTCAGTCGGTTAAACATCCAACTTCGGCTCAGCTCATGATCTCATGATTCATAGGGTTGAGCTCCATGTTGGGCTCTGTGCTGAGGGTGAGGAACCTGCTTGGGATTCTCTCTCTTTCCTTCTTTCTCTGCCCTTCCCCTGCTCTCTCTCTCTCTCTCTCTGTCTCTCTCTCTCTCAAGAATAAACATTAAATTTTTAAAAAAATAAATTTTAAAAAAGAAAATATATTAAAAAAATAAAAAGTAAAAGAACATGGGGCGCCTGGGTGGCTCAGTTGGTTGAGGTCTCAGGTCATGATCTCACCGTTTCCGAATTAGAGCCCCGCGTCGGGTTCTGTGCTGACGGCTCAGAGCCTAGAGCCTGTTTCAGATTCTGTGTCTCCCTCTCTGTCTGTGCCCCTCCCCCGCTCATGCTCTGTCTGTCTCTCAAAAATAAATAAACATTAAAAAAATAAAAATGAAAAAAATAAAAGAACCATCTTTAGCTTTCATTGATTTCTCTATTAATTTTCTATTCTCCATTTCAATAATTTCTGCACTATTATTTATCATTTCATTTCTCTGCTTGCTTCAGTTTGTTCTTCTTTTTCCAGTGTATTCAGTTGGAAGTTTAGGATACAGATGTGAGATCTTTCTTATTTTGTAATATAGACCAAAATGGTTCATTTTATTTGTCAAATTGGCTAAGCTATTGTGCTCTGTTATTTGGTGAAACACTAGTCTAGTTGTTACTCTGAAACTATACTGTAGATATGGTTAACATTTAAAATCAGTTGACTTAAATAAAGGAGATTAATGTGAGTGAGTTTCATCCAATAAACTGAAAGCCTTTGGAGCAAAAACTAAAGTTTCTTTGAGAAAAAGAAATTCTGCCTCAAGACTATAACAGAACACCTGCCTGATTTTCCAGGCTGCCCTATATATTTCAGACTCAAGACTGTAACATTGCAATGATTAAATTTATGTCAATGTGACTTAGCTAAGTGATGCCCAGATAGCTTGTACAACATTATTTCTAAGTGTATCCCTGAAGATATTTCTAGTTAGGATTAGCATTTGAATTGGTAGAGTGAGTAAGGAAAATTAGCCTCACTAATACAACTGGGCATCATTCAAACTATTGAAGGCTCTGAATACAACAAAAAGGCAAAAGAAGAACATATTTGCTTTCTGAAAATAGATGTCCCTGGGACATCCATCTCCTTCCTTTGGACAATGAACATGGGTACCCTTGGCTCTTGGGCCTTTAAACTCAGACCAGAACTTTCACCATTGACTCTCATGGTTCTCAGGTATTTGTGTTTGGACTAGAACTGTACTATCAGCTTTCCTGGGTCTCCAGGTACAGATGGAAGTTGTACAGAATCAGTTTCCATAACTACATAAGAAAATCCTTCATAATAAATATTTAACTGTCTATCTTCATCTATCTATCATCTATCTATCAATTCTATTGGTTTTATTTCTGTATAACCCTAATACAAAGATTAACTCTTCTTTTCCAGGTTTTTGAGTTATTCTTAATATAACAAAAATTGTAAATATTTGATGTATACATTTTTATGAGCTTGAACACAAGCATACACCTGTGGCACCATTACCACAATCAAGGTAATAAATATATACATCACATCCATATCTCTGCATCCTCTTCTTGAGTGTATTTAAGTGTTAAAAACACTCGCATATATACCCTTTTAAGAGTTTTTAAGTACATGAGCCACTGTTAACTACAGGCACTGTGTTTTACAGCAGATACCTAGAACCCATTCATCATATAATTCTATGACTTTATACCCATTAAAAAACAACTTCCCATTTCTGCTCTGCAGGATCTTTTAACCATAAAATCACAAAAAAAGACAATAAGCAAGCAAGAAAATATATATAAAAGAGAAAAAAATAAAATAGTAGTAGTCCTTTCATACAAAAAATTACTTCAAATATAAATGGATTAATGCTCCAATCAAAAGTGACAAAATAGATGAAAAAGTAAGATCCTACCATATGGTATCTACGAGGGACTCAATTTAGTTTTAAAGACAGGTATAGACTAAAAATGAAGAAATGGAAAAAAGTATTCCATGCAAATGGTAACCAAAAGAGAGGAGGGCTATACATATATAACAGATACTACAGATTTTAAGTCAAAAACTATCACCAGAGACAAAGAACGTCATTATATAATGATGAAAGGGTCACTTAATCAGGAATATGAAAAAATTATAAATATATTTGCATGAAATTCAGAGCAACTAATTATATAGGACTAATATTCTGAAAATTGAAGGGAGAATAGATATCAATACAATAATAGAGACGTCATCACTCGTGATGTATCAAAAATGGGTAGAACATCCAGACAGAAAGTCAGTAAGCAAACAGTAGACTTGAACAATATTATAGACAAAATATACTTAACAGACATATAGACCATTGCATCTAACAACAGCAGAATACACATTTTTCTGAGGCATACATAGAACATTCTTCAGGATAGATAATATGTAAGGTCAGAAAACAAGTCTTAAATTTATGATTTAAATTATATCAAGTACCTTTTCTGATCCTGTGATATAAAATCATATTCAGAAGAAAAATTGGAAAACTTGCAAATATGTTGAAATTAAACAATATTGCTATAGATTAATGTTTATGTACCCCCAAATCATGCTGGAACTTAATCCCCAATATGGAGGTGAAGCCTCTGGAAAGTGATTACATCATGAATGGGGAGCTTTTATGAATAGGATTAGTGCCCTTTTTAAATTTTTTTAAATTTTATTTAAATTCCAGTTAGTTAGAATATGAATGTATATGAATATGAATAGGATTAGTGCCCTTTATAAATTTTTTAAATTTTATTTGAATTCCAGTCAGTTAAAATATAGTGTAATATTCATTCCAGAAGTAGAATTTAGTGATTCACCACTTACATGCAATATCCAATGCTCATCACAGCAACTGCCTTCCTTAATAACCCATCACCCATTTAATCCAGTCCCCCTTGCCCACCTCTCCTCCAGCAACCCTCAGTTTGTTCTTTATAGTTAAGAGTCTGTTTTATGGTTTCCTTATCTCTTTTTTTTAATGTTTGTTTTTGAGAGAGAGAGAGTGCAAGCAGGGGAAGGTCAGAGAGAGAAGGAGACAGAGAATCTGAAACAGGCTCCACACCATCAGCACAAAGGTTGACATGGGGCTCGAACTCACAAATTGTGGAATTATGACCTCAGCCAAATCAACTGACTTGTGCTCAGTCAACTGAACTACCCAGGCGTCCCTTTCCCTCTCTCTTTTTTTGTCCCCCTGCATTAATCTGCTTCGTTTCTTAAATTCCATGTATGAATGAAATTGTATTTCTCTTTCTCTGACTTATTTTGCTTGGCATAATACATTCTAGCTCCATCCATGTCTTTGCAAATGGCAAGATTTGATTATTTTTGATGGTCAGGTAATATTCCGTTGTGTCTGAGTGTGGTGTGTGTGTGTCACATCTTCTTTATCCATTCATCATTTCATGTACATTTTGGATCTTTCCATAATTTGGCTATTGTTGATAATATTGCTATATACTGGGGTGCATGTGTCTCTTCAAATCAGTAATTTTGTAACCTTTGGGTAAATAGCTAGGAATGCAATTTCTGGGTGGTAGGGTAGTTCTACTTTTATCTTTTTTAAGAATCTCCTTATTTTCCAGAGTGGCAGCACCAGTTTGCATTCTCGCCAATAACATAAGAGAGTTCCTTTTTCTCTACATCCATGCCAACACCTGTTGTTTCCTGTGCTGTTAATTTTAGTCATTCTGACATGTGAGGTGATACCTCATTGTATTTTTGATTTGTATTTCCTTAATGATGAGTAATGTTGAGCATCTATTCATGTGTCTGCTAGCCATCTGGATGTCTTCTTTGGAGAAATGTCTATTCATGTCTTCTGCTCATTTCTTAACTGGATTATTTGGGTTTTTTTGGGTGTTGAGTTTGATAAGTTCTTTACAGATCTATATCAGATACATCATCTCCCACTTTTTGGTTGTTTTTTTAGTTTTGTTGATTGTGTCCTTCACGGGGCAGAAGGTTTTTATCTTGATGAAGTCCCAATGGTTTATTTCTGCTTTTGTTTCCTTTGTCTCAGGAGACATCTAGTAAGAATTTGCTAATAACTGATGTCAAAGAGGCTGTTGCCTGTGTCATCCTCTGGCATTTTTAAGGTTTACTGTCTCACATTTAGGTCTTTTCTCCATTTTGAATTTACTTTTGTGTATGGTGTAAGAAAGTGATCAAATTTCATTCTTTTGCATGTTGCTGTCCAGTTTTCCCAACATCATTTGATGAAGAGATTGTCTTTTTCCCATTGGATATTCTTTCCCACTTTGTTGAAGAGTAGTTGACCAAAGGGTTGTGCGTCCATTTCTTTTGTGGGTTTTCTATTCTGTTCCATTGATCTATGTGCCTGTTTGTGTTCCACTACCATACTGTCTTGATCACTGCAGCTTTGTAATATAACTTAAAGTTTGAAATTATGATGTCTCCAACTCTGTTTTCCTTTATCAAGATTACTTTGGCTATTCAGGGTCTTTTGTGGTTCCATACAAATTTGAGGATTATTTGTTCCAGCTCTGTGAAAAATGCTGGTGGTATTTTGATAGGGATTGCATTAGATGTGTAGATTTCTTTGGATAGTATAAAATTTTTTAACAATATTTGTTCTTCCAATCTATGATCAAGGAATAGCTTTCCATATCCTTGTGTCCTCTTCAATTTCTTTCATAAATGTTCTATACTTTTCAGAGTACAGATCTTTTCCCTCTTTGGTTAGGTTATTCCTAGGCATTTTATGGTTTTAGTGTAATTGTAAATGGGATTGATTCCTTGATTTCTCTTTCTGCTGCTTCATTATTGTTGTATAGAAATACAATAGATTTCTGTACATTGCTTTTGTATCCCACGACTATGAATTTGTGTATCAGTTCTAACAATTTTTTGGTGGAGTCTTTTGGGTTTTCTACATAGAGTATCATGTCATCTGTGAATAGTGAAATTTGACTTCTTCTATGTTGATTTGGATGACTTATGTTTCTTTTAAGAAACAAAAACCAAAAATGATTAGTGCCTTTAAAAAAGATTCTTCAGGGGCACCTGGGTGGTTCAGTCCGTTGAACGTCTGACTCTTGATTTTGGCTCAAGTCATGATGCCAGGGTCATGGAATTGAGCCTCACATCAGGCTCCACACTCAGCTTGGGATTCTTTCTCTCTCTCTCTCTCTCTGTTCCTCTCTGCCATTCTCTCTCTCTCTCTCCCTCCCTCTCTCCTTCCCTCCCTCTGTCTCTAAAGTAAATTTTTAAAAAAATTTTAAAAAGAGACTTCAGAAAGCTCCCTCACCCCTTTTACCATGTGATAACATAGTGAGGAGACAGTCATCTATGAGCCAGGAAGGAGGCTCTTGCCAGACACTCAAGCTGCTCTTGCCTTAATTTGGACTTACTAGCCTCCAGAACTGTGAGAAATAAATTTAGGTTATTTATAATCCCTTTCGTGTATGGTACTTTTATGACAGAAGTCTGTACAAATTAAGATGAACACATCCCTGAATAATCAATAGGTCAAAGAAGAAATCAAATAGGAAGTAAAAACATATCTTGAGACAAAGATGAAAATACAACGTACCAAGGTTAATGGGATGCAGCAAAAGTAGTACCAAGAGGGAACTTAATAACAATAAATGTTTACATTAAGAAAGAAGAAAGATCTCAAATAACTAACTTTTCACTGCAAGTAACTAGAAAAGTAAGGACAAACTAAACCCAAAGTTAGCAGAAAATTAAAATAGAAAAAATTAGAGCAGAAATAAATAAAATAGGAAATAAGAAAATAATAAAAAAGATCAATGAAAATAAGAATTGGTTTTTGAAAAAATAAAAAAGACAAACTTTTAGCTAGATTGAGTAAGAAAAAGGGAAAAGACTCAAATAAAAATAGAAATGAAAGAAGAAAAATTACAAGTAATGCTGAAGAAATAAAAATAATCATAAGAAAATACTATAAACAATTATTTACCAGGAAATTGGAAACGCTAGAAGAAATGTATAAATTCTTACAAACATATCACCTACCAAGATTGAATCCAAGAAGAAATCCTCCCACAAAGAAAACATTCAGACCAGATGGATTCACTGGTGAATTCTACCAAGCATTCAGAGTTAATGTCAATGTTTTGCAAACTCTTTTTTAAAAAAATGAACAGAACACTGAATTCATTTAATAAGGTCAGAATTATAATAATACTAAAGCCAGGAGGATACCACAAGAAAGAAAAATTATAAGCCAATATCTCTGTTGAACATAGAAGCAAAATTTTTTAACAAAATTCTAGTAAACTGAATTCAACAGGACATTAAAAAAATCATACAGCATGATCAAGCAGGATTTCACCCTGAGATTCAAGGATAGTTCAACATATGCAAATCAACAAGTGTAGTACACCACATTAATTGAATGAAGAATAAAAGTCATACGATCATATCAATAGATATGTAAAAATATGTAACAAAAATTCAATACCTTTTTATAATAAAACTTCTAACAAACGCAGGAATAAAATGAATGTACATCAACATATCAAGGGTCATATATGACAAGCCCACTTTTGTAATCATACTCAATGGTAAAAAATATCTGAAAGCTCTTCCTCTAAGATCAGGAACAGGAGAAAAATGTTGTGATGCTTAGTTTTAAGTGTCGGCAAAGCCAAGGGAGGCCCAGACACTTGGTAAAACATTTCCATTTGTGTCCGTTGGAACGTTTCTAGTAAAGTTTAGCATTTGAATCAGTAGACTGAGTAAAGAACATCCATACTCACCTGTGTGGGTGGACATCATCCAATCCACTGAGGACATAAATAGAACAAAAAAGGAGAGCAAAGGGTTAATTCTTGCTCTCTCTATGTAGACTTTAATATCTACTTTCTCATTTCCTTGGAAATTGGAGTTCCTGCTTCTTGAACCTTACAGCTCCGTGACTTAGCACCAGCAACTGACCCCTCTCTGACTTTTGACCTTAAACTAGGAATTACATCATTGGTTCCCTTAATTCTCAGGCAGTCAGATTTGAATGGAATTATGTCACCAACTTTCCTGGTTCTCTAAGCTTTCAAACAGTAGATTAGGGACTTCTCAGTCTTCATAATTATGGGAGCCAGTTATTATTATATATATTGGTTCTACTATAGGGTATTATTGTATCTTATTGGTTCTGCCTCTTTGGAAAACCTTAATAGAGATGCCTAATCTTATCACTTCACTCAACATAGAAATGGAGGTCTTTGTCAGATTAATAAGCAGGAAGAAGAAATAAAATCCATTCAAATCAAAACAGAAGAACTAAAAATGTCTCTGTTGGGACATGTTTTCATACATATATAACACTAAACAGTTTACCCCCCACAAGAAAAAACTTTTTAGATTAATAATGTCAGTA
Source organism: Paguma larvata (assembly GCA_030068075.1). Taxonomy (NCBI): domain Eukaryota; kingdom Metazoa; phylum Chordata; class Mammalia; order Carnivora; family Viverridae; genus Paguma; species Paguma larvata. Next base: position 99,994,833 of record CM057830.1, read on the forward strand.
AAGTTGTAATATAGAAAATCAACATATAAAATACCAGTTGTGTTTCTATTCACTAATAACAAACTACCCAAAAAGGAAATTAAGAATGCAATCCCACTTACATTAGCAATAAAATGAATAAAACACTTATAAATGAATCTAACCAAGGAGGTAAAAGATTTGTACAGTGAAAACTAAAGTTCATTGATAAAAAAAATTAGAAAGACAAAAATAACTAAAAAGACATCTCATGTTCTTGTATTGAAAGACAATATTATGAAATAGCCATATTATTCAAATTGATCTAGAGTCAATGCCATTTCCCTTAAAATCGAAATGGTATTTTTCACAGAAATAAAAATCTACAAATTCATATGGAAAAAAAGACTTAGCCAAAGTGTTTATGACAAAGAAGAACAAAGCTAAAGACATCGCATTTCCTGATTTCAAAATATATTACAAAACCACTATATTCAAAACACTATGACATTGGCACAGAGACAGACATACAGACCAATGGAACGAAGAGCCCAGAAATAAACCCATGCATGTACAGTCAAATGATCTTCAACAAGGGTGCCAAAAATAATACAATGGGAAAAGGATAGTCTCTTCAACAAAAGGTGCTGGGAAAACTGTATATCCATGTAAACAATGGTAAAATTGGACTCTTACGTTATACTACACACACAAATAAACTCCAAAGGGAATAACAACTTAAACATAAGGGGCAGCTGGATGGGTCAGTTGGTTGAGCATCTGACTCTTGATTTCAGCTCAGGCCATGATCTCATGGTTGGTGAGTTTAAGCCCCACCTGGGGCTCTGTGCTGATAGTGCAGAGCCTGCTTGGGATTCTCTGTTTCCCTTTCTCTCTGTTCCTCTCCAATCCCCCTCAAAATAAATAAATAATCCTAAAATAAAAGAAAAACTTAAACATAAGACCTGAAGCTGTGAGACTACTAGAAGAAAATATAGGGGAAAAAACTTCATGACATTGGTTTCAGCATTGATTTAATGGATATGATCCTAAAAGCACAGGCAACAAAATAAAAATAGACAAGTGAGAAAACATTAACTCATACACAACTTAGTAGCCCACTGATATGCCCTTCAAATTTTGGATTTGCTAGGCCCACAATAACATGAGCCAATTCCTTAAAGACTCTCAATCTTGCTTTCACTCTTGCTCTTCCCTCTCCCTCTCTCTCTGTTTCCCCTCCCACTTCTTTTCTTTCCAAATAATTATAAATCCTATTGAATGGTATCTTTCTCTGAAAAATCTGACCAATGCATGGTCATAGGAAACTATACATTTCCATCTCAGCCCTACATTATCCAAATCCCATATATTTAGAATTTGTGCCATTTTTATTTACCTCCATTATTTCTAATGAAAAGTCTACTGTTCTTATTTTATTTACATTCTTATGCAAATGTTCTCTTGTAAATGTCATGTCATTTTCTCTCTTGTTCTTTTAATAATTTCTTCTTTTCTTGGTCTTTCAGCATTTTCTTTATGATGTATCTCCTCTGGATCTCTTTGTGTTTATTCTACTTGAAGTTGTTTAGATACCTGGATATGTAAATTAAGGTTTTACAAAGTATTTGGGAACAATTTCAGCCATTATTCCCTGTAACTTTTTTTCTGTTCTCCTCTCTGTCTCTCATCTTTCTGATATAGCCATTATGCAAATGTTGTTATAACTAATGGCTTCCCACACTTTTCTGAGACTGTTCATTTTTGTTCATTCCTTTTTCTCTGTTCTTCACAATGCATAATCTCAATTGATCAGACTTTAAGTTTGTTAATTCTTTCTTCTACGAGTTTAAATCTATTTTGAGCCCCTCTAGGGAACTTTTCATTTCAGTTATTGGTATTTTCAATTTCAGCATTTCCATTTGTTTCTGTTTTATAATTTCTAACTCTTTGTTGATATACTCTATTCAATGTAACATTGTTATCATGCCTTCCTTTTATTCTTTGATCGTGGTTTTCTCTAGTTCTTTGAACATTTTTCATAATGGTTTATTGGAAGAATTTGTAAAATGCAATATTTGGTCACTCTCACAGATATGTTCGCTTGCCTGCTTTCTCCTGTGTATACGAGTCATACTTTTTTGCTTCATTGTATGTCTTACAATCGTTTTGGTTGTTGTTGCTGCAAACTGGATAATTTAGATAATATAGCAAATCTTGGTACTTCCCCATCCCCAGGACTTGTTACTATATGATTGTTTATTAGTTTACTGACTGACAAGATTATTTTAATAGAGTCTATTTTCACTCTGCCATGTTAATCATCTGATGCTGTGCTTCAGGGAGAAGCTTTGCATATATCTTCATTCAGCCTGAGATGATGACAGTGATTTTGGCAAGACTCTCTTTGACTGTATTTTTCCCTAACCACACCCGGCTGTTAATCTCCACTACTTGTGGGGTGATTGCTCTATCGATTTCAAAAATGCCCATTGACATAATGCCCCATATTATAAACTGATCAAATTTAGACTCTTGAAGTGATAGTTCTTGAGGTCACTGTTTGAGATTCTTTATAACCCAAGGATATTTCCTCCATCTTTTTCTTTTTAGGTCTCTCCAGCAGACTGCTCAACATATGGTTTAATTTATATATTCATGAATTTTCCAATATTTTCTCAATTGCTGCTCACCACAACCTCCAATGTGTTTCAAGACAGCCTACAGGCTTAAATTTCTCCACACTGTTCTGAATTAAGCTGGTCCCTTTTGAAGTAATTAGGAGCTATATATATTTTTCCAATATGATTCTCCATTCTGATATAATCCCTGAGCAAATGCTCTGGGGCTGGGGTGAAAATGATGGCATGGTTCTCTCTGAGTGCCTTTAATTTTGTAGGATTTGATCATTCAGTGGTCGCGGAAGTAGCCTTAGGTGTTCTTGGCTTTCCTCTCCTGATATGGAATTACTACTACATGAGCCAGGCCAAGGGCAGTTTGGATCCCAGCATTCTCAGTGATTTTGTGCAAAGTTGAGCCTCTGTACCACTCTGTGGGTTCAGCAAGGGGATTTGCACCTCTCATTCATATCTATTTCTTATAGCATTACCAACAGGTAGCTGGGGGCAGAATGAGGAATTCTATATCTCCCTGGAAGATAGTCTCCAACTGAAAGCTCTAGGAATAGAGAGTCCTTTGTTCTTGGCTAAACATGTCTGAAAACTCTCTCTCACTGAGTTAGGAAAGGGGAGAAAAGAACCAGGTCTCAGTTCAAATACCACAGACTCATTGTTATTATGAAAATTTCAGTATATTTTCTTAAATAAATGTTTCTTCATTTGTTGTATGTTTTTAGGATACTTTTTATAACATTTAAATGATTTGTTTTAAAATAGTTTTTACAGTTTTGCTTACAGTTTGCCTTAAAATGCTCCTTACTCTTTCATGCTGTAAACCCACCAAACAATCAAATCTTGCAAGTTGATATAAACTGACTCTATCACATCAGTACTAGTAATGTGTTCTTCATTCCTTTGGTAATATGTTTCTTTTTCCTTTTGGCTCTGAGTATTCTGTAATCTTATTGCAAGTTATGTAGGTATGTACAGATAGAAAATAAGCATATGAAAAGATGTCCCAATCATATATCAGGAAAATAAAAACTAAAACAACAATTAGGTACCAGTATACACCAAAATCCAGAACACTGACAACAAATATGCTGGTGAGAATATTGAACAACAGGAACTCTCATTCGTTGTTGTTGGGAATTATACAGAAAGTTTGACAATTTGGTAGTTTCTTAAAAAAGTAAACACAATCTTCGATAAAATCCAACAATCATGCTCCTAGGTATTTATCAAAGGGAGAAGAAAATTTATGTCCACATAGAAACCTGTACATGGATGTTTATAGAATGTTTATTAATAACTGCCAAAATGTGGAAGCAACCAAGATGTGTTTTGATAGGGGAGTGGATAAATACGTTGGTTACATCCAATCAATGGAATAGTATTCAACGTGAAAAAGAAAGGAGCAATCAAGTCATGAAAAGACACAGAAAAAAAAAAAAAACTTAAGTGCATGTTACTAAGTGAAAGAGATATAGCTCATTACCAATCCTAATGAGCTGCATAAAGTATGATTCCAACTATATAACATTCTGGAAAAGGCAAAACTATGGAAACAAAAAGATCAATGGCTTCCAGGGGTGTATGTAGGAGTGGGGATAAGTGATGTATAGGCAGAGCACAGTGAAAATCCTGAACTTTCAACCTTTTGAATAATACATTTCAATTTGCCTCTCTGTCCAGTCCTTAGCAACCACCATTCTACTCTCTGCTTCTTTGAGTGCAATGATTTTAGATACTTTGTGTAGGTGAGATTATGCAATATTGGTCCTTCTGTGACTGGTTTAGTTTCTCTCAGCACAATGTCCTTGAGGTTCATTTACGCTGCCACATATGGTAGGATTCTCTTCATTTTAAAGATGCATAATATTCATTGTATGAATATACCATATTTTCTATATGCACTTATCGCTTGATAGATGTTTAAGTTATTTCCACATCTTTGAAACTGTGAGTAATTCTACAATAAACATGGGAGTACAAATATCTCTTTAAGATCATTAATTGAAATTCTTTTGAGTAAATACGCAGAAGTAGGAAATTGGATAATATGGTAGTTATATATTTTTTTATTTTTTTTAATTTTTTTTTAATGTTTATTTATTTTTGAGACAGAGAGAGACAGAGCATGAGTGGGGGAGGGGCAGAGAGAGAGGGAAACACAGAATCTGAAGCAGGCTCCAGGCTCTGAGCTGTCAGCACAGAGCCCGACGCGGGGCTCGAACTCACAGACTGCGAGATCATGACCTGAGCCGAAGTCGGACACTCAACCGACTGAGCCACCCAGGCGCCCCTATTTTTTTATTTTTTGAGGAAAATCCATTCTGTTTTCCATAATAGTCACACCATTTTATTTTTCCATCAACAGTTTTAGAAAGTCTCTATTTCCCCACATATTCACCATTACTTATTTTTTTTTCTTTTTGATAATAGTTACACTATAGTTGTGAAGTGATGTCTCCTTGTGGTTTTGGTTTGCATTAACCTGGTAATTAGTAATATTGAGCATTTATTCATGTACTTGTTGACCACTTATATGTCTTCTTTAGAGAAATGTCTATTTAAGTACTTTACCATTTTAAAATCAGGTTACTTTTTTGCTATTTAGTTGTGACAGTACCCTGTATATTTTGGAGATTAGCCTGTTCAGATATAATGTTTGCAAATATTTTCTTCTGGTTCGTAGGTTTCCTTTTCATTGTTTTGATTGTGTCCTTTGCTGTGCAGAACTGTTTAGTTTGATATATTCTCACTTGTTATTTTTTGTATTTGCTACCTGTGTCTTTAGTGTCATATACAAGAAATCATTTGCCCAGACCAATATATAACTTTTCCCCAATATTTTCTTCTAGGAGTTTTACAGTTTCAGGCCTTACTTTTAGGTACTCAATATATTTTGAGTTGATTTTTGTGTATGGTGTAATATAGGAGTTCAATTTCACTTGTTTACATGTGAATATCCAGTTGTTTCAACATCATTTATTGAAGAGACAGTCTTTTCTACATTGTGCAATCTTGGCACCTTCATCAAAGATCAGTTTACCATATATATGTGGATTTATTTATGGCCTCTATTTTATTCCACTGATCTTTATGTCTGTCTTCATGTTACTACCATGCTGTTTTATTACTATAGCTTTCTAAATAAATTTTGAAATTAAAAAGCGTGATGCCTTCTATTTTGTTTTTATTGACTAAGGTTGCCTTGGATATTTGGAGTCTTTTGTGGTTTTATATCAATTTAAAGATTGCCTTTCCTATTTCTGTAAAAAACACCACTAGGATTTTAACAGATATTTTACTCTCTCTGTAGATCACTTTAGGCAAAATGGACATTTTAACAATATAAAATCTTCCAATCCAGGAAATGAGATGTCTTTCCATTTACTTGCTTCTTCAATCATTATTTCCTAAGTTTCAGTGTATAAGTCTTTTACCTCTTTAGTTAATTCATAATAATTTAATTATTCTTAAATATATTTTTAAATTTTTTACTTATTTTTAAAAGAGAGAGAGAGTGCACAAGCAGGGGAGGGGCAGAGAAAGAGGAATACAGAGAATTCGAAGCAGGCTTCACGCTGTCAGCACAAAGCCCAATGCAAGGATTGAACTTACAAAGTGTGAGATCATGACCTGAGTCAAAGTTAGACACTAAACTGACTGAGCCACCCAGGTACCCCTTATTTAATTATTTTTGAAGCTAATATAAATGCAATTGTTTTCTAAAATTTTGTATCCTCAAATTTACGGAATTTGTTTATTAGTTCAGTTGTGTGTGTGTGTTTAGTCTTTAAAGTTTTTAACATATAAGATCATGTCACTGAAACAGATAATTTTACTTTCTCCTTTCCAATTTGGGTGTCTTTTATTTCTTTTTCTTGCCTAATTTCTTGCCTAATGTGTAGGACTTCCAGCACCATGTCATCTTATTAATATAACGAGCTATTTTAAGCCAATAAAAATTTAACTTTATTTGCAAACAAAACTCTACTCTTTTACTCATCTTTTACTTACTGTGTTTTTGATGTCACATTTTACATCTTTTTATGTAGTGTATTTTATGGATATCTTGAATTATCTACTACATCATATATTATCATATCGCTAGAGTCAGATTCTGGTGATTAATCTCGTTTCTTTTTGGGGGGAATATATCCCATTTTTAAACTTTACTTGGCTCTTTCTGTTGGATCTGTTTATTAGAAAAATCATCCAAGTCTCACAGTCTTCATGGATCAGTCTTGTACAGGAGTAGACTGTCGCCAATCAGTCTGGCCAGAGATTCTGAGGACCTCACAAAACTCCATACTTGCCCAAACTGCCTTAATTGTTCTTAATGACTTCTTAGCTTGTGGAATATTTTTATTCCATCTGTACTCTGATATAGGTGAGACAAAATCCAGTCCTTAGGTAGCTCCAAGGATGTCAAAATATTGGATATGTGGTCCAACTCTCTCCCCCCACCCCCAGAAAGAAGTAGGATCTGAGATTTTTCACCTACCCACTCTGCACGTAGCTGGATGAAGAGACTATGATAAATTCTTGTGTGCTGCCCAAACAACTGTGTTTGTTCTCAGTGGTCCTCAGATGTCTAGAGTATAACAGGTACTATCAGTGCTCTGAGATAGGCAAGACAGAAGCCAATAGTTTTGGTAGCCCAAAAAATTTTACATGTTGGACATGTAATTCACCTTTATCCCTTCCAGGAAGAAGTCAGGATCTGGGGATTTCTTTCTTATCATATGACACTATGCTACAGGTAGGAATCCTAGCAAAATGGTCTTTTCTATTTTTCTACCGGTTTCATTGTGGCTGCTTTCATGTTTACCCTCTCAACTACTGTCTGGATTTCTCAGAAAAGGAATTTTCCATTAATTGCTGTTGAAGTGCTGTGTTCATGGATTTTATGTAGAATAGTGAGAGGAGAGGTAGGTAAAAAGTTTAATATGGTAGAAACTGAAAGCTGTCGTTTCAAACAAAGAAAATACATTCTGCTTATGATAGAATGAGTCTCAGACTTGTTTCCCCCACACACAGTGAACAGTTATGAAAGTGAAAAAAATACATTAGGTAACTGTTTTCCGGAATTGGGCAAGGTGTATCTCTGAACTGACATCCCTCTGATTAAACAATTAGCATAATCACAATGATCTGCAGTAAACTATCAAGTGGTGTAACAAATGAGAAGTTAAAGCTCTAAAAAAGCCGAGAGGAAAACCAGTAGGAAAAAAACTATGTAGAACTTGCAATTTCACCTGTGCTGTGTAAAGAGCTTTTAAAGTATCATCCCAACCCTTAAACCAAGTAAAACAAACTGAAAAAGAAGTGAGTTTTTCCCCCATAAAAAAACAGGTTGCAGGGTAAACCACCACTACAAAGTTTGTAGTGTAGAAATATACAGAGCTGGAGCTGAGATTGGCTTATCTGTGGCAGAAGCCACTGGTCGTATAAACTTGTTGGAACATTGAAGTGATAATTTTGACAAATTTTGATGTTTTCTTGTAAATTGCTATGAAAGTAAAAATAAAAATACTGGTCAAGAGTTTTAGATACCATCAATTTTTCTGTTTTACCTCCAGAATAGCACCAGATTCTCAAAGTAAAGATGTGAAAAAGATCTTCCATCTTGTATCCATCAGGGGTATGAGAAGACTCACTTTTGTAAAATGTTCCAAAAGACTTCTCCAAAACAGAATAACCCTACAGGGAAAAATATTTTCTAGATATTCCAACTGGGGTAAGGGCATTATTCCCAACTCATTCCCTCTAGACTTTTGTCTTACCAAAGTGAGAAGAGCTATACCTCTGAAGAAACGCTCATGAGGCTCAAAGTCCAGAGACACAGGCCCACTAAAACACTGAGATTTAACATAAAATAATGAAGGCATCCCCCTCCACATCTTATTACTACATCAACAGGTTGCAGTATAATATATTAGAGATAAATGATCTACCAGATGCAGATGTTACCTGAAAAGAAGTACTCAAGGAAGCTGAAAATCATAAAGGAGACAAAAATAGGGACAACAAGGAATTTCAAGTCTCTAGCACATATAGATACAACAAGCAACACAAACAATACAACTCCTAGCCATTTTAACATAAATCTTTGTATGACAGGTATATTTCCCTTAGATTCTACTATTGGTACCACATGAATGACTTTAAACAAAACTATTACAAGGCATAACAAAAAGATGAAAAAGTACAGTATGAAGAGACAAAGTAACAATCAGGACCAATTCATGTATAACACACACTTAATAATTATCAGAAAAGGAAATGAAACTAACTATTATTACTGTGTTAAGGACTCTAATGGAAAGTAGACACCATGAAAAAACAGATGGATGATGAAAGTAGAGATAAGGAAACTCATAAGAGAATGCTATAAATCAAAGTACCATAATGTCAGCAAAAAAAAAAAAAAAAAAAAATGGCAGAGTAGATTTTAAGGCCTACCTCTCCATAGAAACACTGAAAAAATATGAGCAAAAAAACAAACCTGTCGGAATCAATTTTGTTGGAACATTGAAAAATAGTCAAAGGATTACAGCTTCCAAGTGGACACTGAATCAAATAAAAGTTGACTTGAATGGAGCAATAGAGCTTTATGTCTTTTTAATTTAGTCTTGTCAAACCCTATCCCTGGTGTAGCAGTAGTTTTACAGGTGGCAATATGTATTCCCAGTGAGGGTACCTGTATCTTGAGGGAATAGAATAGACCTTGGCCTCAAGGAATTGTGTTTGTCTGTTTGATCTCTCTGTGGTTTCCTTAAGGACTGCCAAAAGAGGCTTGCTTTTGTTTCACCTCAATCCGGATTCTCTCATGACAGAAAAATGACTAATCGGTGCTCATCAAAAACACTGAAAAGCAAATGAACAAGACCTTATTGCCTGGATCAGGATATTAGATTTGATTCAGGCAACAGACATACCAAAAATCTGGTTGGAAAAGCTAAGGAGAGTGTTACTTAGGGGGTAAGAGTTTGAAATCTCCTGAATATAATGGAGTATCTACAAAACCACATGCATACACATGGCTAGACACATTCTCTGAAAAAAAGAATGGGAAGACCCAAGCCTTCACCTCTGTTTTATTTTGAGGATCACCATGAGCAGGAAATGAAAGCTAAGGCAGAATTATAATGACCTGGCTATGTATTAAAGGTGTGTTCCACCAGAAAGTCAATCTGCAGAGTGGATAAGTATTTTTGAAATTATCTTCTGTTCTTTTTTGACTCCATATTTTTCTTTTCAGAATTCTTTTCAGAATTCTCTGTCACAGGGCACCTGGGTGGTTCAGTTGGTGACAATCTCATGGTTTGTGAGTATGAGACCCGCATCGGGCTCTGTGCTGACAGCTCAGACCCTGGAGCCTTGTTCAGATTCTGTGTCTCCTTCTCTCACTGCCTCTCCCCTACTTGTGTTCTCTCTCTCTCTCTCATAAATAAGTAAACTAAAAATAATAATAATAATTCTCTATCACACCACTAACTGAACGCAAGCTAAAGGAACAGAGACTTCAGACATCATACAAGATAAAGAATAACGTTTAAAACAATAGGAAAACTAATAACAAAAAAGGCAAGGACCACTCACAGAAAACAACAACAAAGGACAGAGGAGGAAGGAGTATTTGATTTCTAGGATTACCATAATATATTCAAAACTTTCACTTTTGAAAAAAGATTTATGAATCGTTCAAAGAAATAAAAATGTACGGCCCATTCAGAGAAGAAATTGACAGAAACTGTGCATAAAGAATAAAAAAAAACATTGGACTTACTAGACCAAAACTTTAAATAAAATTTCTTAAACTCAGAGAGCTGAAAAAAGTCATGGATGAAGAAGTAAATGAAATTAGCAAAACAATGTTTCAGCAGAGAGAATATAAGTAAAGATAAAAAAGTATACACAGCAGGTAAAAACATTTCTGAAGATAAAAGTATAATAGGTGAAAATTTTAAAAAAATCAGTAAATGATTTGAACGGCTTATTTGAGAATGTAGAAAAAAGAATCAGTGAACTTGAAAATAGGCTAATTGAAATTTTCTAGTCAGAGGAGCAGAAAAAAAAAGCAGAGAATGGGGGAAACGGAGGAAGGGAAGAGGAAAGACTAGAAAAGCTATGTGAAGAAATAATCGCCAAAATACGATAAAATACATAAATCTACAAATTCAAGATGTTCAGCGAACTTCAGGTAAAATAAAAACAGAGATACACACCAAGATACATTATAATCAAATTCCCGGGAAACAAAGATAAAGACAGAATCTTGGAAAAAGCAAGAGAGAAATAACTTGTTGTATACGGGGATCCTCAATAAGATTAACAATTTCTCAAAAGAAAGCATAAAGGCCGGAATGCACTAGGATAACATATTTAAAGTGATGAAATAAACTGCAATGAAGAATTCCAATCTGACAAAGCTATGTTTAAAAGTTGTGGAGGAGAAATTAAGAAATTCCCACATACATAAAAGCTGAACTAGTTCATTGTTAATAAATTTCCCCTAAAAGAAATGCTAATAAAAATCTTTCAGGCTAAAATTAAAGAACACTAAGCATTAACTCAAAGCCAAAAGAGAAATTTTAAAAATACTGGAAAAGTACCTTCATTGGTAAATATGAAATCCAGTATTATTGAATTTCTAGTTATAACTGTTTCTCAAGTTATTATTTAAAACACAAAATTCATTAAATAATAATTATAAAATTATGTTCATGGACACCCAATGTATAAAGATGTAATTTGTTACAATAACATAAAGGGAAAAGGATGGAGCTATATAAGAAGAAATTATTGTATATTATTGAAGTTCAGTTTGCATTAAGTGAAACAAAATTGTTATAAGTTTATTATATTAATTGTAATCTCTATAAACAAAACAAAGTGGGGAAAAAAGAGGGGCGCCTGGGTATCTTAGATGGTTAAGTGTCCAACTTGGTCTCAGGTCATGATCTCATGGCTTGTGGGTTCGAGCCCTGCCTTGGGCTCTATGCTGACACCTCAGAGCCTGGACCCTGCTTTGGATTCTGTCTCTCCCTCTATCTCTGCCTCTCCCCCACTCATATTGTCTCTCTCTGTCTCAAAAATAAATAAAACATTTTAAAAAAATTTAAAAAACAATGGGGGAAAAAGAGAGGGGGAGGCAAACCAAGAATTAGACTCTTAACTATAGAGAATAACATGATGGTTACCAGAGAGGAAGAGTGTGTGGGATGGGTTAAATAGGTGATGGTGATTAAGGAGTGCACTTGTGATGAGCACCAGGTGTTGTATGGAAGTGTTGAATCACTATATTGTGTACCTGAAACTAACATTACAGTGTATGTTAACTAGAATTTAAATAAAAACTTAAAAAGATAAACACAGAAAATAAAAACAAAGTAATCAAACTAAGTACTCTCTACCAATAATTTCTATAAACAAAAGCGAATTAAAGTCTTTAATTAAAAGACAGAGACTGTAGTTCCAATAGTTTGTTTGTTTTTTGTTTTTTTTGTTTTTCGCTGTTGTTATTGTTTCCCTTACCTCAGGAGACATATCTAGAAAAATGTTGCTATAGCCAATGCCAGAGAAATTGCTGCCTGTGCTTTCTTCTAGGATTTTTATGGTTTCAGGTCTTACATTTAGGTCTTCATTCCATTTTGAGTTTATTTTTTTGTATGGTGTAAGAAAGTGACCCAGTCTCATTCTTTTGCATGTAGCCATCCAGTTTTCCCAACGCCATTTGTTGAAGAGACTGTCTTTTTCCCATTGCATATTCTTGCCTCCTTTAAGATTAATTGACCATATAAGTGTGGGTTTATTTCATAGCTCTTTATTCTGTTCTACTGATCTCTGTGTCAATTTTTGTGCTGTTTTGATTACTACAGATTTGTAATATAATATAACTTGAAGTATGAAATTGGATACCTCCAGTTTTGTTTTTCTTTTTCAAGATTGCTTTGGCTATACATCAAAATAAAAAGCTTCTTCACAACAAAGGAAACAATCAACAAAACTGAAAAAAAAAAACCAACCTACTGAATGGGAGAAGATATTTGCAAATGACACGTGTGATAAATTGTTAGTATAGTATCCAAAATATATAACAAATTCACACAGCTCAATACCATATAAAATAATAATAATAATAATAATAATAATAATAATAATAATAATTAAAAATGGGCAGAAGAAATGAATTCACATTTCTTCAAAATATCTGATGGCAAACAGACACACAAAAAGATGCTTAACATCATTCATCATCAGGGAAATATGAATCAAAACTATAATGTGATGTCTACTCATACCTGTCAGAATGGCTAAAATCAAAAACAGAAGAGATAAGTTTTGGTTAATATGTGTAGAAAAAGGAGCCCTCACGTACTGTTGCTGGGAATGCAAACTGGTATAGCCGCTGTGGAAGACAGTATGTAGTTTCCTCAGAAAGTTAAAAATAGAATTACTGTATGATCCAGGAATCACATTATTGGGTATTTCTCTAACACTAATTCAAAGGGATACATGTACCCTTATGTTTATTGCAGCATTATTTGCAATAGCCCAGTTATGGAAACAGCCCAAGTGTCCATCAACAAATCAATGGATAAAGAAGAGGTGCTATATATTTATTATATATGATATATATAATGGAATATTACTGAGTTATCAAAAAGAATGAAATCTTGCCATTTGAATGACATAGATGGAGCTACAGAGTATAATGCTAAGTGAAATAAATCAGTCAGATGAAGAAAATAACATATGATTTCACTTGTATGTGCAATTTAAGAAACAAAACAAAGAAAAAAAACAAGAGATAGACAAATCAAGAAACAAACTCTTAACTATAGAGAACAAACTGATGGTTACCAGAGGAGAGGTTTGTGGAGGAATACATAAAATAGGTATTGGGGATGAAAGAGCACACCTATAATCATAAGCACTGAGTAATGTATAGAATTGTTGAATCACCGTACTGGAATTAAAATAAAAATTTAATTAAAAAAAAAGAATGAGGGGGGTGCCTGGATGGCTCAGTTTGTCAAGCATCCGACTCTATTTCAGCCCAGGTCATAATCTTATGGTTCATGAGTTTGAACCCCATTTCAAGGCTGTTAGCACAGAGTCTGCTTGGGATTCTCACTCTCCTTTTCTCCATGCCCCTCCCCTGCTCATGCTCGCTCACTCTCTCTCTCTCTTCTAAAATAAATAAATAAACTTAAAAAAAAAGAATGAGGTGGACAGTTTGTGAGAATAATTAAATTAAATTAAATAACATATGTGATATTCTTTGGGTGCTGCTGACACATAATAGTTTCCCAATAAATGGCTGTTATGAAATAAAAATAAATAAAAGATAGAAAATAGCAGAAAGGATAAAAAATATATAATCCAATTCTATGCAGTTTACAATAGACTCATTTAGAAAATTTCTTAGGAGTAACATACAAAAAATATGTATATCAGAGTTGAAGTATAAAGGGTAATATACAAAATCAATTGCATTTCCACATACAAGCAATGAACAATTTGAATTTGAAATCTCTAAATAAATAAATGAATGAATGATAAATAAACAAATAAAAACTAAGTGGGGAGCAGTTAAGATGGCAGAGAAGTAGGACGACCAGAATTTCCCCTGTCCTTCAAACACAGCTGTATGGAGGTCGGATCAATTGAAACACCCAAGAAATCAATCTGGTGAGTGGCAGAAGGATCTCCACAGTTAGAGCAAGACAACTTGCAGGGTGGAAGTGAGTGTATGTGAATTGGGGGAGATAAGAGCATAAGCACAGACAGGAGGTAACCCCTTCTGTGGAGAGACAAAAGAGAGAAAGACAGAGGGCTTTTGTCAAGGAAAACCTCTCTAGACCATGGAGTGAGGAAAGAGAAATATGGAGAGTGCTAGTTTCTACTTTGCAAACAGCATCGAGAACTGAATATCCGAGTTTTCAAGTGTGCTATTTTCTCCAGACCTAAGCTGCATCCAAATGTGAGCACCTGGGGGGAAGGGAAATGGACCTGGGGCATGGGAGCAATCTCAGGGGCAAACTGGGAGAAAATAGTCCCCTTCCTCAACTACTGTGGGAGGAGGATTTATTGCTTCCTCAACAACAAAAGACCCTGCAGGCACCAGTAAAACGCCTTTTATCAGCAGAGCTGAGTGACTTTACATTACAACAGGGTTTGTGTGGTGCAGGGCCCTTTAAGACACTGGGGTTTTGAATCCCTGCCCAGCAACTAGTAGGCACAGGAGAACTGTGGAGCAGAGTGAGCCTATGGCCCCTGCCAATCTGTGAGTGCTGAATTAACAGCGTGGTTTGACACACCTCTCCTCTGGAGAGGAGAGATTGGGGTGGTGCCATTTTCCTCCCCTTGTCCAACACGGTGGGGCTTCAGGGAGCCGCATGGTGGCCCCCGGTGGAGGCAGGACCTGATTACAACAAACCCTACCCCTCCGTAGGTGATGGCAACTGCTAATCAACTGGAGGCAGACTGACACTGAGCGAACCAGACTGCCTCCCCTCCAGACAAGCACAGTCACCGGTCCCAGGTACCAAAGGACAACTTTCCTGTGTTTCTGTCTGTTAGTATGGTTTATTTTTTCTTTTCTCTTCTTTCCTTTTCCTTCTCTTTTCTTTTCTTGTCTGTTCTCGTCTCTTCTTTTTTCTTTCCTTTTTTTTCAGTCCTTTTCTGTTTTTCTTTTGGAATCAGACTCATAGTTTCTGATTTGGTTTATGGTCCATTTGGTTCATGGTCCATTTATGTATTTGTTTAATCAGGCATTTTTACTCTATTCTTTTTACATATTTTCTATATCTCCTTCATTATTTTCCTTTCTGTTTCTCTGAATTAAGTCTTATAGTTTTTTGATTCTCTTCCTGGTCTTTTTTCACCCCTTTCATTTTTTTTCTTTGTATGGGATCAGGCTTCACCCACCCCGCATGGTTCCTTTGTTCCAGGGTTACTTCAACGAAGAAATTAAAGCACACCTGATAGAAGGTCCAGACTCTCTACCACTACAAGCAAGGAGGAGCTTTGGAAAGGACTGACCAGTGGGATAGAGCAGACAAAAAGGAACAACAGAGTGCACAGAACACACTCCAAAAACACTTCCTGAAGTGCCAGGCCCTGGACAGTGTATGATCCCTTTTTATTATAGAAATACTTACAGGTGTGAGACACAAAACAAGCTATTAAAACACGTAAAAGATGGAAACTTATGCAAAATGACAAAACAGAATTCTGCTCAAAATAAAATCCAGGAGGGGGTGCCTAGGTGGCTTAGTTGGTTAAGCATCCTGCTTTGGCTCAGGTCATAATCTCGTGGTTTGTGAGGTTGAGCCCCGCGCCAGCACAGAGTGAGCTTGAAGCCTACTTCGGATTCTCTCTCTCTCTCTCTGCCCCTCCCCTGTTAATGCTCTGTCTCTCTCTCAAAAATGGATAAACATTAAAAACATTTTTTAATAAAATAAAATCCAGGAAGAAATGACAACTAGAGAATTGCTCAAAACAGATATAAACAATATATCTGAATAAGAATTTAGAATAACATTCATAAGACCAATAGTTGGGCTTGAAAAAAAGCATAGAAGACAGCAGAGAATATACTGCTACAGAGATTGAAGACATAAGAAATAGTCACAATGTATTAAGAAATGCTATAAACGAGATGCAAAATAAACTAAATACAATGACAGCGAGAATGGAAGAAGAAGAGAAAATAGGTGAAATAGAAATCAACATATGGAATGTGATGAAAGTGGATAAGAAAGGGAAAGGAAATTACTAGACCATGAGAGAATTAGAGATCTAAGTGATTTCATGAAACAAAATAATATCCATATCATAGGAGCTTCAGAAGAACAGAGAGAGAAAAGGAGAGAAGGTTTATTTCAACCAATTATAGCTGAGAACTTCCATAATCTGGGGATGGAAACAGGCATCCAAGTTCAAGAAGCACAAAGAAATCCCTTCAAAATCAACAAAAACAGGTCACCACCACAAAATATCATGGTGAAACTTGCAAAATACAAAGATAAAGAGAGAATTCCGAAAGCAGCTAGGGACAAACATACCTTAATCAAAAAGGGTAAACAAATAAGGTTAGTAGCAGACCTGACACTGAAACGTGGCAGACCAGAAGGGAATGGCAGTAAATATTCAATATGCTGAACAGAAAAAATATGCAGCCAAGAATCCTTTATCCAGGAATGCTGTCATTCAGAATAGAGATAAAGGCTTTTCCAGTCAAATAAAAACTAAATGAATTCATGACCACCAAACCAGCCTTACAGGAGATCCTAAGGAGGACTCTGAGTGGAAAGCAGCAAACTCTACAAAGGACCAGAGACATCACTACAAACAAAACCTACAGATAACACAATAACATAAATTTATATCTTTCAATAATCACTCTGAATATAAATTGACTAAATGTCCCAATCGAAATACATAGAGTATCAGAATGGATAAAAAGCAACAACAAAAAACCCCAAGATCCATCCATATGCTGCCTACAAGAGATTCATTTTTGACCTGAGGACACCTGCAGATTGAAAGTTGGGGGATGGAGAATAATCCATCATGTTATTGGAGACCAAGAGAAAGTCAGAGTACCCATACTTCTATCAGACAAACTAGGTTTTAAAACAAAAACTGTAACGTGAGATGAAGAAGGGCATTATATCATAATTAAGGGGGCTAGCCATCAAAAAGAACTAACAATTGTAAATGTTTATGCCCCCAACTAGAAGGCACTCAAATATATAAATCAATTTATCTCAAACATAAACACATGTATAGATAATAACAGTGTCATTGTAGGGGATTTTAATACTCCACTTACAACAACCCATAGATTATCTAGACAGAAAATAAATAAGGAAACAATGGCTCTGAATGACGCATTAGAGCAGATGGACATAACAGATATATTCAGAACTTTTCACCCAAAAGCAGCAGAATACACATTCTTCTCGAGTGCACATGGAACAATATCCAAAATAGATCACATACTGGGTCAAAAAACAGCCCTTAACAAATATAAGAGGATTGAGATCATACCATGCATATTTTCAGATCACAACGCTATGAAACTTGAAATCAACCATAAGCCAAAAATTGGAATGCCCTCAAATACATGGAGGTTAAAGAATATCCTATTAAGAATGAATGGGTCAACCAGGAAATTAAAGAAAAAATTTAAAAAGTATATATGGAAGCAAATGAAAATGAAAATGTAACAGTGCAAATGTTTTGGGATGCAGCACATGCATCTTAAGAGGAAAACACATTGCAATTCAGGCCTACCTGAAGAATCAAGAAAGGTCCCAAATACTGAACCTAACCTTACACCTAAAGGAGCTAGACAGGCAGAAGCAAAGAAAACACAAAGCCAGTAGAAGTAAACTAATAAAGATTAGAGCAGAAATAATATAGAATTCAAAAAACAGTAGAACAGATCAGTGAATCAAAGAGCTGGTTTTTTGAAAGAATAAACATAATTGATAAACCCCTAGCCATATTTCTCAAAAAGAAAAGAGAAAGGATCCAAATAGATAAAATCATAAATGAAAGAGGAGAGATCACAAACACCACAGAAAAGCAAACAATTAGAGAATACTATGAAAAATTATATGCAACGAACTGGACAATCTGGAACAAATAGACAAATGCCTAGACACTCACATACTACCAAACTTAAATGGAAAAAAGTAGAAAATTTGAACAGACTCATCATGAGCAAAGAAATTAAATTAGTTATCAAAAATTTCCCAACAAATAAGAGTCCTGGGCCAGATGTCTTCCCAGGGGAATTATACCAGACATGTAAATGTACCAGACATCTCAAAGGGTCCAACAGGTATGCTATGAAAACTAAGGGGTTCAAATATAACAACACTTAAAGTGTTTTTCCAATGATATGTGGTATGTGCAAGGGCTGGCAATAAGGTCGTGGACAGATGGAGCAGTTTAGTCTCTATGCGCTCTTGAAATTAAACCACCAGATTTCCCTTCATAGATAGGACTATGCATTGAGGAAAATCACTTGAAGTGAAGCCAAAATTTAGCTCACTAGAGATAACAAAGAAAAATGAAAGAGAGAGCCCAATTAAAGGTGGAGGTGATATGGGGATTGGAATGAAATCAATGAATCTCAGAATATTTGAGCCCTACAAAAAATGGAGGAAATTTTCTCTTAATGTAAAAATAGAAACTACCTAGATCTATGTTTCCTTCTAAAAGTTTAAAAAACTAAATTTCATAATGATGATTTCATCAAAATCAAATCCCCCAGAAATAGGTTGCTATTGGAAATAGAGAACAAGATGCAGAATACAATCCTTGTAAGCAATAAAAGCATAACAAAAAGGAATATTCACAGAATAATTGCTGTAATCATCAATTTAAAGTTTACCTAAAAATCATTAAGACAATGATACAAGATGTGAAAGGAAAATATAACTTAAAACTAACCTAAGTTGTGTGGTGATAAAATACAAAACACCAGTTATAAAATATGAAAAAAAATCAATTTCATAAATGAAATCTGTATAAAAAGGATCACAAGCATGAATAAATACTTAAAATGCTTCAAGGGAAAAGAAAGGTAAAAAGAGCAATATTTACAAAATTAAAAATAAGAAATAGCAAAAGACAAAAATGATTCAAGGAAAGTAAAAAATAATGAATATTTGTATAGAATAATTAACTTGTATAATAAGATTCCCTGAAGAAGAAACCAAAAGTTGAAGGCAGAAGAAACTACAAAACTCTAATTTAAACAAAATCTGATTTGGATTTACATATTAAAAATTAACATCTGTGAAAACACCCAGTTGAGAATATTCAAATCCATAATGACCAACAATATGATATATTCTTTTGTAATTACTAGGTTCTAACAAAAAGGTAAATATGGGTTCCTAGGTAAAAAAATCAAATAACATACAGAAAGAAAAATAGATTATTCTCAGACTTTTCAAAAGCAACTTTATGCTCGTTGTAAATGGAGTAATGTATTTAAGATAATCAAGGGAAGATAATGTTAGTCAAGGACTTAATATCCAGCAAAATTATTTTTCAGGTAAAAGGGAACAAATAGTATTTGACATGAGAGAACTCAAGTGATATTAGTCCCTTAATTAAAGTATAATCTTTTGATAACAATAATATAACAATAATATATAAAGGTACCTACATCAGATATGATGATGAGCAGTAAACATATACATTGCAGAACATAGAGCATTAAAAGAGGCATAGAGGGGCGCCTGGGTGGCTCAGTCGGTTGGGCGGCCGACTTCGGCTCAGGTCATGATCTCACGGTCTGTGAGTTCGAGCCCCACGCCGGGCTCTGTGCTGACGGCTCGGAGCCTGGAGCCTGCTTCCGATTCTGTGTCTCCTTCTCTCTCTGCCCTTCCCCTGTTCATGCTGTGCCTCTGTGTCTCTCGGAAATAAATAAACATTTAAAAAAAATTAAAAAAAAGAGGCATAGAGTGTGACATGTAATGGATATATGTGTAGACAGTGTAGATATAACTACAAAAAATGTCGTGGGTGGGAAATGTATATAGAAAATATTAAAATCAAAACAAATCCAACAGTACCTTAAAAGAATCATTTACCATGATCAAGTGGCATATGTTCCTGGGATGGAAAGGTGATTCAAAACTTGCAAGTCAATCAACATGATACACAACATTAATAAAAGATACGATAAGAATCCTATAATCCTCTCAATAGTTGCAGAAAAAGCATTTGACAAAATACAACACGCATTCATGATAAAACCCTCAACAAAGTAGAATTAAAAACATATGAAAAACCCACAGCTAATATCATCCTCAATGGGGAAAAAGAGCTTTTCTTCTATGGTCAGAAACAAGACAGAGATGTCCATTCTCACCACTGTTATTTAACATTCAACTGGAAGTCCTAGTCGCAGTAACCAGACAACAAAAAGAAATAAAAGGCATCAAAATAAACAATAAAGAAGTAAAACTTTCACTATTTTCAGATGACATGATACTCTATATAGAAAACCTGAAAGACTCCACCAAAAATTTTTTAGAAGTGATACACAAATTCAATAAAGTTGTAGAACACAAAATCTACTTACAGAAATTTGTTGCATATCTATACACCAATAATGAAGCAGCAAAGAGAAAAATCAAGGAATGAACTACATTTATAACTGCAACAAAAACCATAAGATACCTACGAATAAACCTAACTAAAGAGGTAGAAGACCTGTACTCTGAAAAATATAAAATGCTGAAGAAAGAAATTGAAGACGATAAAAAGAAATGGAAAAACATTTATACTTATGGACTCAAAGAACAAATATTGTTAAAATGTCTATGTTACTCAAAGCAGTCTACACACTTTTTGAGAGAGAGCGAGGAGAGAGAAAGGAGAGAGAGGGAGAGAGACAGAGAGAGAGAGAGAGAGACAGAGAGAGAGTATGTGTGTGACAGTGGGAGAAGGGCAGTGGGAAAGGCAAGTTCCTTGCCCAGTGCTGAGCCTGATGTGGGGCTTGATCTCATGATTGTGAGATCATGACCTGGACCAAAATCAAAAGTCAGGAGCTTAAACAACTGAGCCACCCAGACATCCCATCAATCCTCACATTTGATGCAATCCCTATCAAAATACTAGCAGTATTTCATATGGAGTTAAAACAAAAAATCCTAAACTTTGTATGGAACCAAAGCAGTCTTGAAAAAGAAAAGAAAAAGAAAAGCAAAGCTGGAGGTTTGACAATTCTGGGCTTCAAGTTATATTACAAAGCTCTAGAAAGCAAATAAGTATGGCGCTGACACAAAATTAGACATATAGATCAATGGAACAGAATAGAAAACCCAGAAATAAACTGACAACTATATGGTCAACTAATCTTTGACAAAGCAGGAAATAATATCCAAAGGAAAAAGACAGTCTCTTCAACAAATGGTGTTGGGAAAACTATACAGCAGCATGCAAAAGAATGAAACTGGACAAAGACTCTTATACCTTACACACAAAAAAATTCAAAAAAAAATTCAAAGTGGATTAAAGACCTAAGTGTGAGGCAGGAATCCATTAAAATCCTAGAGAACATAGGCTGTATCCTCTTTGACATTGGCCATACCAAGTTCTTACTAGATATATTTCTTGAGGCAAGAGAAACGAGAGCAAAAATAAACTTTGGACTTCATCAAAATATAAAGCTTATGCACAACAAAGGAAATAATCAACAAAACTAAAAGGCAGGACACCTGGATGGCTTAGTTGATTAAGCATCTGACTCTTGGTTTTGGCTCGGGTCATAATCTCACAGTTCGTGAGTTCAAACCCCTCATTGGGCTCTGCACTCATGGTGCAGAGTCTGTTTGGGATTCCCTCTCTCTCTGCTACTCCCATGTCTCTTTCTCTCTCTCAAAATAAATAAATAAAGTTTAAAAAACCTAAAAAGCAAACTATGGAGAAGATATTTGCAAACAATATACCTAATAAAGGGGTAATATCCACAAGATATAAAGAATTTGTAAAACACCTCAAAAATGAATAATCCAATTAAACAATGGGTAGAAGACATGGATAGATATCTTTCTAAAGAAGATATCCAGATGGCCAACAGTCACATGAAAAGATTCTCAACATCACTCATCTTCAAGTAAATACAAATCAAAACTATAACAACACATCGCCTCACAGAATGGCTAAAATCAGCAACACAAGAAACAACAGGTGTTGGCAAGGATGTGGAAAAAGGGGAATGCTCTTGCATCATTGGCGGGAATAAAACTGGTGCAGCCAGTCTGGAAAATAGTATGGAGGTTCCTCAAAATGTTAAAAATCGAACTACCATATGATCACACATTTGTACAACTTGGTATTTACCCAAGGATACAAAAATACTCATTGAAAGGTATACATGCACACCAATATTTATAGCAGCATTATTTACAATAGCCAAATTAAGTAAATAGCCCAAATGTCCATTTCCTGGTGAATAAATGTGATATATATATATAACACACATATATTATATTATATATAATGGAATATTAGTCAGAAAAATGAACGAAATTTTGCCATTTGTTATAACTTGGATGGAGCTAGAGAGAATTTAAGAAACAAAACAAATGATCATAGGGAGAAAAAAGAGAGAGACATACCAAGAAACTGACTATTGAGAACAAACTGATGACTACCAATGAAGAGGTGGGTAGTGGGATGGGGTAAATAGGTGATGGTGATTAAGGTGTAACAACACCTGTTGTTACAAGCATTGAGTGTTTTCTGTCAGTATTGAGTCACTTTTTGCACACCTGTAACTAATATTGAACTGTATAATAACTGGAATTTAAATAAAAGTTAAAAACTTTAAACTATTCCTAATTGTATTGATAGTAGCATAAACTTTTGTAAGACTGCTGTGCATATAACGTATATAATGTTGAACAAATATGAGTAATTATGGAGTATACTCTTTTGATTATCCCTTGGGTCCATAACATGACATAACAATTTTGATGATTTCCCACAGTATGAGAGAGAGGGGAGAGAAATATATTGCAATAAAAGTCACATTTTTTAAAAAAAGTATAATAGATTCTTAATCTGAGTTTTGTAATTTTCAAATGGCACTTTGTGTGTGTATATGTGTTTGTGTGAAATCATGAAGAAATAGTAAAACTATGAAACAACTGCATGACTATAACATTGACAATAATTATAATACCATAATGATAACCATATTGTGACTAGAAGCACAATAAGTCCATAAATATAATACTATACCAGGAAATAAATGCTATAATTATAACAATAATTTTATAAGTACAATATGAATGTATAACTAGAACTGTGAATCTAAAACTTTGACTTTATACCTCTAAATACAACTCTAAAACACTAGCATTATATTAAAAAATCAAACCACTCTCCCTATAACCATAAAACTATAAGAAAAGCTATATCACAAATACCATAAATATAACTATAAATCTAACACTATTACTAACAAGAACTAATATAACTATATCTCTATTACTAAAAGTATAGTATTATAACACTACAAAATGACTGTAACAATAATAGTAACCATAAAACTATAACTACACCTATAATTCCATAACTAGAATGGACAGTAAATACCTAGAACAAGTATATCAACTAGACCTGTGATTCTATAAAAATAAGCATAATTTAAACTAACAACCTTAAATCTATAACCCTACATTTGTAACTATACATAATCACTAGAACACTATAATTATTGCACTATAATTATTATGCTATCATTACAAATATATCATTGGAATTATATCAATGATACTGTATGACTAATTTATATTTATTGTTATTGCAATATAATACTGAACTATAACACTCACACTATAACTATATCATCAACACTATAATACTAACACTCTACAACTATAGCACTAGAGCTCTATAGCTAACACTATGCTAGCAACTATAACACTATAACACACCTACTTCATCACTATAAATATAGCGTTATTACTATAAATATGATGAGCACCATATAATTATAACTCTAATTTCTAACAATTAAACCATAATTGAATAACTAAAAGTTTACAACACTATATTTTAAGCATGTAAATATAAAAGTATCTATATTATTTTATAACTGAAATATAAAAAATAACACTTTCTAACTATAACACTATAACCATAGGTATAATAAAAACATAACATTAACCCTATATGGTAGTTATAACTATAACTCTATAATTATTACTGTAGCACTATAAATATAACTAAGGTGCCATAAATATTTCTATTTAATTAAAACTATAGTGTTACAGTATAGCTATAGTGGTATAACAATAAAATAACTATAGCTCTATAACTTGATAAGAGTAAATATAGCTCTATAGCAGTAATTATAGCACTATTACTAGAACTATGACTTATAACTGAAACTATGACACTATAACTTTGGTTCTATAACTATTACTCTATTACTAAAGTCATAATTTATTGTTATGACCAAAAGATTAAAGTTATACTCTTATCTCTAACACTATGGCATAACACTACCACTAAGATATTACTCACTCTTGCGACGTTTTTAACACCAAAACTATAATACTGTAACTATTATGCCTCCTATAACACTATAACTATACTACAATATATATGACTATTAGTAAAATGACATATTTTAGTTGTAACACTAACCTTTATTACATTAACACTATATATCAATAGCATCATATCCATAATTATATCAGTATGACTATTATCTTACACTATAACTATTATTATTGAGTTATCACTGCTGCTATAAAATATACCTGTAACTATAATTCTATGAATATAATTATAACACTGCAAATATAACATTGTCACTATGACAATACCATTTTTTCAATAATAATCCGTAACTTTATCATTAGCACATGGTTTTAGTTTTAGAGAGTTATATTTATAGTTCTATACTTATACTAAAGTTATGCAATAGTTCTATACTTAAAGTTAACCTTATAACTGTAACTATAATACTGTCACTATAACCACAGCATGATAATTACACCAATAGCTCTATACCTACTACATTAGCCCTATAACTATAACACCAACTACTTCTAACACTGTAAAAATAATTATAGGTCTGTAATTATATCACTGTAATAATAATTATAGCATTATCAAATTGGAGCATTATAAGTACAATAGTACTATATCTAAAACTATAGCCTGGTAAATATATGACAGCACTATAGCTTTTTAGCTATATTATTATTTAGTACCCTGATATAATTATAGTCCTATAATACTTTATAATACTACAACTAACACAATAATTTTATAATTATAATTATAATTTTATAGCACTCTTACTATTGTGATATAATACTAAAACATAAAACTAAATAAAACTATACTATAAAACTAATAGTATAACTTTAACAATAACTACAACTATAACATTATAACATAACAAAATCACAATCACTACAATATTAAGACTGAAACCATAACAGTATAACTATAAAATTATAATAATATTGATATAATGATAACAGTATAACTATAGTATTATAATAATGATGCATCATAATAAGTTAAAATTATAAATAAAAACATAAATATATAATAAAAATTTATAATTACACTATAACCATAGCCCCATAATTATAATACTAAATTATATAACACTAACAATGACTAAAAGAATATAACCATAACCATAACATTGTAACTATGATGAAATAGCCATCATTAAAACCATCGAACTATCACCAAAATCATAAAACTATAATTATAACTACAGCAGTACAACTATACCATTGTAGTCACAACTATAACACCATCATTATAAGACTAACACATTAACTATAGCATAATATCTTTAACACTAGCACTATACTTACAACTATAGGATGATAACTATAACAACTCCCTAACATAACATTCTAACTCTGTAACTGTAACAACAAATGTTAAAGCATTAATGACTATGATTATGAAACTTAAACTCTAATTTTTTAATGTTTATTGATTTCTTTTTGAGAGAGAGAGAGTGTGAGCGGGGCAGGGGCAGGGGCAGAGAGAGAGGGAGGTACAGAATCTGAAACAGGCTCCAGACTCTGAGCTGTCAACACAGAGCCTGACGCAAGGCTTGAACTCATGGACCACAAGATCATGACCTGAGCGAAAGTTCGACGCTATTTGTTCCCTTTTACTTGAAAAATAATTTTGCTGGGTATTAAGTCCTTGGCTAACATTATCTTCCCTTGATTATCTTAAATACATTACTCCATTTACAACGAGCATAAAGTTGCTTTTGAAAAGTTCCCCTAGAACTCTAAACTTTGAAAAGTAACTATGATTCTATAACTTTTATTATATAGGTGTAACTATCTTCTACAACTATATCACAGTAGTTACAACAGTAACAATAAAACTATAACAATTTAATTCTGACCATAATACTGTAACTACGGCATTATAACACTACAATTATAAATGTAATACCATCAGTATAATGGGCTCATAATAATTATAATACTAACACTATAACTACAGTGCTAAAAGTGTATGTATATCATTGCCAACATACTATAACTCTATAACACTATAACTTTGTAACTATAAAAGTAATACTGTGACCATAGCTTTATCACTATAAATATAATCATAGCCCCATATTATAATCATAGTGCTATAATACTGCTATAACTTTATAATTATAAAACTAAAATAATGATTATCAATATAATTAAAAGGCTTCCATTACAAATTAATAATGGTATCTCTATGAACTATAACATTACAACTAAATTGCAACATGGTAATAAAATATAACACCATAACTACGTAAGTATAACTATTAGTCTAGCACCGTAACTATAGGAATGTTACTATAGTACTCTAAATGTAACTATAATTCCAACTATATTTATAACAATGTAACTCAATAACTATAACTATATAACTGTAACCATAACACTATAACTATAGCTATTACTCTATTACCATAATACTACACATATACATATAATAGTCATAGTGTACATACAATATTCATATTATACACACCCTCACAGTAAGCATCCCTGGTTCACATATAATTATATTTAAATACAATTTCCCACTAAAGAAAACAAGGACCAAGGATTCAGAAAAAGAACTATCCCAGTTTAGAGCATGTAATATTCAATGTAAGCCTGGAAGATCTCGTCATACCAAATGGGATGATAACAAACACTATTTGAATCTAATCAAGTCTTAATCAAGTCTTATTAATTACATACAATTTATGTAAAATAGAAAGGATAGAGACATAAGTTAAACAACATGATAAAAAAGTAACCAAATTTATCCAAAATGTTGATTTATTCTACAGAACAAACTGCTCTTTCTTAAACTAACCAATGATATTAAGTGGCTGCTGCTTTAGATTAAATAAATAAGACACAAAAGACACCATTGCATACATTTTTTAAGCTAATTTGAATCTTAGTTCAAACAAGTCAATTTAAAAGTACTACTTTGAGAGAATTATATAAATTAGATTATGACCTGGGCGTTATATAGAACCAAAAAATAATGACTAAATTGTTGGGTGTTATGAAGGAAACAAAGGCTATATAAATACAATTTTACATTTTTAGAGATGCTTGACAAAATATTTAGGAATGAAATGATATCATAAATTTTTCATGAAATTCCTCATCAATGAAAAGAAGAAAAGTAAGAAAATAAAAGAAAAATAAGGTCAATGAGTGGGCAAAATTTTGATAACCTTAGACTGCAGGTAGTGACAGTATGGAGTTCATCTGTATAGCTTTGAAATGCCTTATAATGAATTTTTTGGAAAACATAATATGAGGCATTATAAACAGCTTCATAACATATTTGCAATTTTTATGTAAATAGTAATATCTAGAAAATAAAACAGACTAATGAAGAAATATGAAATCTGAATAATCCCATAATCACTGAAGAATAGAGCAGTAGCCTAAACTTCAGACTGAATTGTCTTCACCAATGAGTTCTACCAAATATTTAGGAAACACGTAATTTCAGTTTTTTTTAACACTTATTCATTTTTGAGAGATAGAGAGAGACAGAGCACAAGTGGGGGAGGGGCAGAGAGAGAAGGAGACACAGAACCTGAAGCAGGCTCCAGGCTCTGAGCTGTTATCACAGAGCCCGATGCGGGGCCCGAACTCATGAACCCTGAGATCATGACCTGAACTGAAGACAGATGCTTAATCAGCTGAGCCACCCAGGTACCCCAACACGTAATCACAGTCTTAAAGAAACTTTTTTAGAGAATAGAGAGATAGAGACTAATTGCTAACTTATTTATAAGCTAATATAACATTAATACCAAAACTCATCAAAGACATTTATGATGGAAAAAATTTCACGCCAATCTCACATCATGACATATTAGTAGATAAACTATCCCAAGCCAAAATAGAAACAAAATAAATTTAGCAATACACACGGTAAACCAAAGTTGGGTTTCCATCATAAATGCAATGCTGGTTTAATATTAAAAAATCAATCGATATAAAATATTACATTAAATAATAAGAATATAAGATAATTTTAAGTAATTTGAGAAATGCATTTGATGAACTAGAAGAAAAGGAAACATCATTTACTTGATTAAGGGTAGGTATGTTACCAGAAATAACTTTTTTTTCAACTAATGTCTATACTCACTGTGGGGCTGGAACTTACAATCCTGAGATCAAGTTGCATGCTATACTGACTGAGCCAGGCAGGTTCTCCAGATAAAGGATAGCTATGTTAAATGTACAACAAACACCATATTTAAAGATTTGTTACTGAAAATGTTTCCTTAAAGTTAAGAATGAGTCAAGGATGTCTGCTATGACCAATTGTATATGACATTTATGCATGAGGTCCTAAACAGTGACAGTGTATTAAGGCAAATAAAGAAGAAAAAGTATAAATATTAGAAAAAAGGAAAGAAGTCTATCCTTAAAAGTAAATAAATTTTTACAGGACAATCCAAAATGATACATATAATATCCTTGGAAATAACATGAACATTGTGAAAATGTGCTGGAAATAAAATCAATGTAAAAAGAAAATTCATATTAAGATATCAATAAGCAGTTAAAACATTCTCCAGTAATCCAATTTTATTATCATCATAACATATCAATACTAATTTGGAAGTGATAATCATTAGCACAATGAGGTAATACAGTAGAAGCAACCACTATAACCAAACATCAAAATTTGGAATCCTGTCCTAACATGTACAACCATTGGATTCATGGTAAATGTTACATTTTAGATCAAAGTTAAGAGGATGCATTTTAAAAATTTTATATGCAACTTAGTTAACATGTGGTGAAATAATGATTTCAGGAAAATAGTTTAGTGAATCATCGCTTATTTATAACACCCAGTGCTCATTCCAAGTGTCTTCCTTAATGCCCATCACCTATTTAGCTCATGTCCCCACCCAACGCCTCCGGCAACCCTCAATTTGTTCTCAGTATTTAAGAGTCTCTTATGGTTTGCCTCCCTCTTTGTTTTTATATTATATTTGCTTCCCTTCCCATATGTTCATCTGTTTTGTATCTTAAATTCCTAATATGAGCGAAATCATACAATATTTGTCTTTCTCTTACTGATTTATTTCGCTTAGCATAATACCATCTAGTTCCATCCACATTGTTGCAAATGACAAGCGTTCATTCTTTTTGATCACCAAGTAACATTACAACATTCCATACCACGTCTTTATCCATTCATCTGTCATTTGGGCTCTTTCCATACTTTCATTGGCTATTGTCAATAGTGTTGATATAAACACTGCAGTGCATGTGTCCCTTCAAAACAGCACAACTGTATACTTTGGATAAATACCTAGATGTTCAGTTACTGGGTCATAGGGTAGTTCTAGTTTTAATTTTTTGAGGAACCTCCATACTGTTTCCCAGAGTGTCTTCACCAGTTTACATTCCCACCAGCAGTGCAAAAGAGTTCCTCTTTCTCTGCATCCTCACCAACATCTATTGTTGCCTGAGTTGATCATTTTAGCCATTCTACTGGTGTGAGGTGATATCTCATTGTGCTATGGATTTGTATTTCTCTGATGATGACCAATGTTGAGCATTTTTTCATATGCCCATTATCCATCTGAATGTCTTCTTTGGAGAAGTGTCTATTCATGTCTTTTGCCCATTTCTTCACTGGATTATTTGCTTTTTGGGTGTAGAGTTTGATAAGTTCTTTATAGATTTTGGATACTAACCCTTTATCTGATATGCCATTTACAAATATCTTCTCCTATTCCATCCATTGCCTTTTAGTTTTGCTGATTGTTTCCTTCACTGTGCAGAAGCTTTTTGTCTTAATGAGGTCCCAATAGTTCATTTTTGCTTTTGTTTCCCTTGCCTCCAGAGACGTGTTGAGTAAGAGTTGCTGCGGCTGAGGTCAAAGAGGTTTTTGCCTAGTTTCTCCTCTAGGATTCCGATGGCTTCCTTTCTTACATCTAGGTCATTCATCCATTTTCAGTTTATTTTTATGTATGGTGTAAGAAAGTGGTCCGGGTTCATTCTTCTGCATGCCACTGTCCAGTTTTCCCAGCACCATTTGTTGAAGAGACTGTCTTTATTTCATTGGACATTCTTTCCTGCTTTGTCAAAGATTAGTTGGCCATATATTTTTGGGTCCATTTCAGGGATCTCTATTCTGTTCCACTGATCTGTGTGTCTGTTTTTGTCCAGTACCCTAGTGTCTGGATGATTATAGCTCTGTAACATAGCTTGAAGTCCAAAATTTTGATGCCTCCAGCTTCGGTTTTATTTTTCAGGAATGCTTTGGCTATTCATGTTTTTTTTTTTTTTTTTTTTGGATCCATACAAATTTTAGGATTGTTCTAGCTCTGTGAAGAATGTTGGTGTTATTTTGATAGGGATTGCATTGAATATGTAGATTGCTTTGGGTAGTACCAACATTTTCACAGTATTTGTTCTTCCAATCCATGAGCATGGAATGTTTTTCCATTTTTTGGTGTATCTTCTTCAATTTCTTTCATAAGCTTTCTATAGTTTTCACTGTTTAGATTTTTCATCTTTGGTTAGATACATTCCTAGGTATTTTATGGTTTTTGATGCAATTGTAAATGCAGTTGATTCCTTGATTTCTCTTTCTGCTGCTTCATTATTAGTGTATAGAAATGCAACCAATTTCTATACACTGATTTTATATTCTTTAACATTGCTGAATTCATGAATCAGTTCTAGCAAATTTTTGGTGGAATCTTTTGTGTATCATATCTTCTGCAAAGAGTGAATGTTTGACTTCCTCCTTGCTGATTTGGATGCCTTTTATTTCTTTGCGTTGTCTGATTGCTGAGGCTAAGACTTCCAATACTATGTTGAATAACAGTGGTGAGAGTGGAGATCCTTATCGTGTTCCTAACCTTAGGGCAAAAGCTCTCAGTTTTCCCCCATTGAGGATGATATTAGCAGTGGGTCTTTCATATATGGCTTTTATAACTTTAAAATCTGATCCTTTTATCCCTACTTTCTTGAGGGTTTTTTATCAAGAAAGGATGCTATATTTTGTCAAATGTTTTCTCTGCATCTATTGAGAGGATAATGTGGTTCTTCTGCTTTCTTTTATTAATGTGATGTATCACATTGATTCATTTGTAGATATTGAACCAGTCCCGCATCCCAGGAATAAATCCCTATTGATCGTGGTGAATAATTATTTTAATGTATTTTTGGGTCCAGTTGGCTAGTATCTTGAGGATTTTTGCATCCATGTTCATCAGGGAAATTTGTCTGTACTTCTACTACAGAACTACTACTTTTGTAGTTCTCCTTTTTAGTGGAGTCTTTGTCTGGTTTTAGAATCAAGGTAATCCTAGCCTCATAGAATGACTTTGGCAGTTTTCCTTCCATTTCAATTTTTTGGAACAGCTTCAAGAGAATGAGTGTTAACTCTTCTTTAAATGTTTGGTAGAATTCCCCTGGAGAGCCATCTAGTCCTGGACTCTTGTTGGGAGATTTTTGATTACTGATTCAATTTCTTTACTGGTTACGGGTCTGTTCAAATTTTCTATTTCTTCCTGTTTCAGTTTTGGTAGTTTATATGTTTCCAGGAATTTTTCCATTTCTTCCAGATTGCGCTATTTGTTGGCATATAATTGCTCATACTATTCTTTAATTATCTATTTCTGTGGTGTTGGTTGTGATCTCTCCTATTCCGTTTGTGATTTTATTTATTTGGGTCCTTTCCATTTTCTTTTTGATCAGTCTGGCTAGGGGGTTATCAATTTTGTTATTTCTTCCAAAGAACCAGCTCCTGGGTTCATCGATCTATTCTTTTTGTTTGTTTGTTTTTGTTTCTTTATTTCAGTATCATTGATTTCTACTCTAATCCTTATTATTTCCATTATTCTGCTGGTTCAGGGCTTTATTTGATGTTCTTTTTCCAGCTCTTTTAGGTGTAAGTTTGTGTATTTGAGACCATTATTTCTTCTTTGGGAATGCCTAGGTTGCTACATATTTCCCTCTTATGACTGCCTTTTGCTGCATCCTGGAGATTTTGGGCTATGGTGTTTTCACTTTCATGCACTTTTTAATTTCCTCTTTAATTTCTTGGTTAACCCATTCATTCTTTAGCAAGGTATTCTTTAATCTCTAAGTATTCGTGGTCTTTCCAAATTTTTTTTTCTGGTCGATTTCAAGTTTCATAGCATTGTGTTCTGAAAATATGCCAGGTATGATCTTGAACTTTTTGTACTTGTTGAGTGCTGATATGTGTTCCAGTATGTGATTTGTTCTGCAGAACGTTCCATGTGCACTAGAAGAATGTATATTCTGCTGCTTTAGGATAAAATATTCCAAATATATCTATTAAGTGCATCCGGTCTAGTGTGACATTCAAGGTCATTGTTTCCTTGTTGATTTTCTGCTTAGATGATCTGTCCATTGCTGTAAGTGGGGTGTTGAAAGTCCCCTATTATTATGGTATTATTATCAGTAAATTTCTTCATGCTTGAAGAAATTGATTATATTATCAATTATATTATCGATTATAAATTATAATTATATTATTATATATAATTATATATTACATATATAATTATAATTATATTATTAATTTATTTATAAATTTGGTGTTCCACGTTGGAGGCATAAGTATTTACGACTATTAAATCATCTTGGTAGATAAACCCTTTAGTTTTGATATAATGCCCTTCCTCATCTCCTGTTATAGTCTTTAAAATATAGATTCTCTGAAATAAGTATGTCTATTCCAGTTTTCTTTTGATAACCATTAGCATAACAGATGGTTCTCCATTCCCCATCCTTTCTTTTTTTTAATTTTTTAACGTTTATTTATTTTTGAGAGACATAGAGACACAGTATGAGCAGGAGAAGGGCACAGAGAGAGGGACATACAGAATCGGAAGCAGGCTCCAGGCTCTGAGCCATCAGCACAGAACCGGACGCGGGGCTCGAACTCACAGACCGTGAAATCATGACCTGAGCCAAAGTCGGCCGCTTAACCAACTGAGCCACCCAGGCGCCCCTCCCCATACTTTCAATATGCAGGTGTTTTTAGGTCTAAAATGGGTCTCTTGTAAGCAGCATATAGATAGGTCTTGTTTTCTTATCCATTCCGATTCCTATGTCTTTTGATTGGAGCATTTAGTCCATTGACATTTTGAGTGAGTACTGAAAGTTACAAATTTAGTGCCATTGTGTTGCACTGAAGGGTTGGTATTTTTCTCTGATCCTTTCTAGTCTTTTTTGGTTTTGGTCTTTTTTGTTTTGTTTCATCTTTTCTCCACTCAAAGAGTCCCCCTTAAAATTTCTTATAGGGCTGGTTTAGTGGTCATGAATTCTTCTGGTTTTTGTTTTTCTGGAAACCCTTTATCTCTCCTTCTATTTATTTTTTTTAGTGTTTTTTTTTTTTTTGAGAGACAGAAAGAGACAGAGCATGAGTGGGGGAGGGGCAGAGAGATATGGAGACACAGAATCCTAAGCAGGCTCCAGGCTCTGAGCTGTCAGCACAAGCCTGCAGTGAGATCGTGACCTGAACCAAAGCCAGACACTCAACCAACTGAGCCACCCAGGTGCCCCCTTTCCTTCTTGAATGACAGCCTTGCTGGATAAAGAATTCATCCCTGCATATTTTTCTGATTCAGCACCTTGAATACATCCTGCCATTCCTTTCTGGCCTGCCAAGTTTCTGTGGATAGGTCTGCTGTGAGCTTTATCTCTCTTCCTTTGTATGTATTTTTTTTCCCTTGCAGCTTTCATAATTCTTTCCTTGTCTGTGTATTTTGTGAATCTGACTATGTTATGCCTTGGTGATGGGAAGTTTTTGTGGAATCTAAGAACAGTTCGCTGTGCTTCTTGGATTTTGAGGTCTGTGTCCCTCCCCAGATTAGGAAAGCTTTCCACTGTAAGTTGTTCACATAAACCTTCTGCCCTTTTTCTTCTCTCTTCATCTTCTGGGATTCCTATGATTTGGCTATTATTCCGTTTTAATAATTTACTAAATTATTGGAGCTCCTGGGTGGCTAGGTTAAGTGGCCGACATCGGCTCAGGTCATGATCTCACGGTTTGTGAGTTCGAGCCCCACGTCAGGCTCTGTGCTGACAGGTCAGAGCCTGGAGCCTCCTTCGGATTCTGTGTCTGCCTCTCTCTCTGCCCTTCCCCTGCTTGCACTCTCTCTCTCTCAAAAATAAATAAACAAAAATATTTTAATTTACTGAAGTATCTAAGTCTTGTATTGTGCTCTTTTGCCTTTGTTTCCCACTTTTTCTGCTTCATTATTCTCCATAATGTTGTCTTCTATATTGCTAATTTGCTGCTCTGCTTTGTATATCTTTGCCATCATGGCATCCATTTGAAATTGCATGTCCGTTATCACACTTTCAATTTCATCCTGACTAGATTTTACTTCTTTTATCTCTGCAGAAAGGGATTCTATGCTTTTTTTCTTATTATGGTGGTTCTAAATTTTAGTTCAGACATCTTGGTCATACCTGCGTTAATTAAGGCTCTGGCTGTCATTTCTTCCTGTTCTTTCTTATGGGGTGAATTCCTTCAGTTTGTAATTTTGGAGGAAGAAAAAAATTAATAACAAAAATTTAAAAAATATAGACAAAACAAAAAATCAGATAAAGGAAGCAAGATCCTAGGTGTGTTTTGGTCTGCTTGTTTTAAGAAGTTTGATAGAATAGAGAAAGAAAGGGAAAGAAAAGAAAAGAAAAAGATTAAGGAAACATCTAAAAATTTAAATATATATAATAAAATAGAATAAAATGTAGTAAAGAAAATTTAATATAGTAAAAAAATTTTTAAATAAAAAATAAAGAAAAATAGTAAAAAATTATAAATTAAAAAAGGATATAAAAATCTAATTTTCTCTGTCTGTATCCAAGAAAAAGAAAGGAAAAGAAAAGAAGAAAAGACATTTTTTTCTCTTATTCTCTCATTCTTTTTTTTTTTTTGAATAATTTATTGTCAATTTGGTTTCCATACAACACCCCGTGATAATCCCAACAAGTGCCCTCCTCTGTGCCCATCATTCACTCTCCCCTCTCCCACACCCCCCTCTCCCCTCAGTTTGTTCTTAGTCTTCGAGAGTCTCCCATGTTATGTCTTCCTTCCTCTCTGTGGCTTTAAAAAAAAAAAAACAATTTAAACAAAAACGGAAGCGAAAAAATACCCCAAACTAATACATGAACCAGCAAACAGAATGAAACCTGAATGAAGTTTCATCCAGTTTCCTCTAGAACTGAAACTATGAAGTACTCTATGGTCCCTACACTAAGCACTTGGAGGGACATGTTCTGGTCTTCTTGGGGATGTGCTTGTAGAGTGCTGTTGGGTGGGGCTTTGTGTAACAGCTCTGTTTTCCACTAGGTAGTGCTGTTTAGCTTACTGGGATGGATCAGTCTGGTGCCTGGCAGAGGTGGAAATGGCTTTACTTAGCTCCCTAGTCCCTGGAAGAGAAACATCATACTCTCACTGACCCACAATCAAGCACCCTTCCTTTGTCACAGGCCTCTATCCATTCCCCACCTCCACCTGTCTGTGTCCGATATGTCCACCTGCTAGGTGGCACCTCCCTCCAGAGTTTTATCTCAGATGGGGTTGTGTATTAAAATCCCACACTTCAGAGATCCCTATGACTAGAATCCACGCCGACTCTCTGGGGGGCAGGTCTTGCTGAGCAATGGCCAGGTGCTGGCTTGCCCCAGAAAACGTTTGTGTGATCACGTGGCAGCAGAGGTTCAGAGATTATGGCAAACTACATCACACAACCAGTGCCAGGTTTCACCACACTCTGGCAACTTTGTTCCAATACCAGCAAATGTGCCTGCTCTCCTGGGTCCACTGGGAACTTTGCCTGTGGGGAAGCCATATGGCCTCTATGAAATGTTTTGCAAGCAGGGGCAGCGCTTCTCCCCATGTGACACACAGGTCCTTCAGAACTCTCTGCCTTCTCCTGAAGATTCACCCTATTTCCTCACCAGAGCATCACTAGGTACTGAGCTCTAGAACTCCCAACTCTGCACTCCACTGTTTATAGACTCCTAATGGTATTGAAACCTTCTCCTTTCTACCCATCTGTGGTTTTGGGAACAGATTTCTTGTTCAGTCTCTTGTGAGTGTTTTAACTCTTTCTTTCTCTCTTTCTCCAGCTACTTTTGGGGGAGTGTTTTTCCTGCACTCCCTCAATGCACTGCACTCTCCCATTTTATCTGTTCTTTCTCTGCAAAAACAGCTCCCTACCCTCCATGGCTTTTCTCTCCCCCAGTTCACCTCCCTGCACCATGTACCTGCTGATTTCTGTGGTTCAAGTTATACAGATTGTTATGTTAATCCTTAGATCAATTTCCTAGGTATGCAAAATGGTTCAGTGCTGATCTAGCTGCGTTTCAGGGACCAGACAAGCTAAGGCTCTCCATATTGCCCTGCCATCTTGATCAAAAGGATGCACTTTTCAATATATGGTACATGGATAATTAGGTATCCATATGCAAGATAAAAGTTAAATTGAATATGTACATCACAATATATACAAATATGTGCTGAAGGTGGATTAAAGATATAAATGTGAGTGATGAATGGATAAAGATGTGTATATATATACAATGGAATATTATTCAGCCATAAAAATAAATGAAATCTTGCCTATTGCAGTGACATGGATGGTGGTAGAGAGTATTATGCTAAGCGAAATCATTCGGTCAGAGCAAAACAAATACCATATGATTTTACTCATATGTGGGATTTAAGAAAAAATAAAACAAATGATCATGGGGAAAAGAGATAGGGGCAAATCGAGAAACAGTCTCTAACTATAGAATGTGAGGGCTACCAGAGGAGTGGTGGGTTGGGGGATGGGTTAAATAGGTGATGGGGGTAAACGAGTGCACTTGCGATTAGCCCTGGGTGCTGTATGTAATGTTGCATCACTAAATTGTGCACTTTAGACTAATATTACTTTGTATGTTAACTAACTGGAATTTAAATAAAAACTTTTAAAAAAGATATAAACATAAAAGACAAACTATAACTAAACTTAAATGCCTGACAAGAGTTTATAAAAATGTGGAGCAATGAAAAATGTCATGCATTGATGTGCAAATGTAAATTGGTATAATCATTGAGAAAGCGATTTTGCATTGTCTGCTAAAATTCAAGAGGCTCATATAGTTTTGTAGTTACCAAAATTCTAGTTATTAAGCTGGGAGGGGTTATATGCATATATTTTTATAATTATTCTTAAAATAAACATATATACTTTGTGTATTCTATATCATATAAACTATATCTCATAATTTTAAAACTTTTAAAAACTTTTGAATTACTAGTTTAAAACCTTTCAATAAAGTAGGGACCATTCGCCAAAAAAAAAATTAGTTGTAAATCTAGTAAATATTTAAGGAATAATTCATTATTTAATCATTTAAGGAATAATTCTGATCCTACACAAAGTAACCCCATGTATAAGAAAAGAAAATAAAACAAAACAATTTCCAAGTAATTTAAAGGAAAACTAACAAGAGACCTTCTTTAACCTGATAATTAATATGTTCAGAAAGACTTGCAAAAACATCTACGTATTGGATAGGATTTCAAAATTTTCATCCTGATCAGAAAAAAGTAAATGTCTCCAGTTATTATAACTTCTCTTCAACATTGCATCAGAAAGTATAGCCAATAGAAAAAGATCTAGAAAAATTTTAAAAAAGCAAAAAAGTTGGAAAAAGCAAAGTTGACAATTTTTGGCAGATAACATAATGTAGAGAAAACTCAAAAATATATACAGCAAAATTCTTCAGATTTGAATATTGTTTAGGAAGTGTTTTTGATACAAAGTCAAAATAAATAATTGTACTTCTATATCAACAAATAATTATACATGAAATTTTACATAGGCATGTTATAATGGCATTAAAATATGGAATACTATTATGGACTGAATGTTTGTATCCCCACAAATTTGTCAGTTTATGTCTTAACCCCCAATATAATTTTTTTTGGAAATTAAATTAGGTAATGAGGGTGTGGCCCTCATCATGGGGATTAATGGTCTTATAAGATCTCTCTGTCTCTGGGTTATATGAGGACACAAGAAGGCAGCCATATGCAAGTCAGAATAAAAGTTCTCACCGGAACCTGATCATGTTGGCATGCTGACCACAGACTTCCAGGCTCCAGAACTGTGAAAGAATAAATTTCTACTTAAGCTACCCAGTATATGGTATATTGCTGTAGTGGCCCAAACATACCAGTACAAAAAGCTAGACTAAAATTATAAAAATTTTAAAGACACTAGAGATAATCTAAATAAGTACAGAAACGTACTACATTCATGAAAGATTATGTATTATAAAGGCATCGATTTTCCAAAAATTGATCTGCAGACACAATGCATTTCTAACTCATCTCCCAACATGAGTTTCCAATTTTTAATAGAAAATTTAAAAAGTCAATTCTAATACTTATGTCGAAAAGCAAAAGCCCAATAACAGTAAAAGGGCACAAGGGAAAAAAATACAAATAGAATTACTTTCAATACTTTTTATAACATTATAATGATTGAGACAGTGTTATATTGTTTAAGAAATAGATTAATTCACTATTAAAACATAATGGAGAGCCAATAACAGACCTACACATATATAGAAAATTAATATGTGACAATGCCAACATTGCAGATGATGTTTCAAAACTGATCATATCATTGGCAGGCACAGTTAGCTTATCAAGAAAGTGATTTAACATTTTCAATTGGCAAACATTAGACAACATTTCTCAGAATAACTGGAAATTATAAGTAGTGATGTGATCGAGTTGTAGCCAGTAAAATCCCAGATAAACTAAAGAAATAAAGACAAATAGTAAAGATATAAAATTTTTAGGAATAATATAAGAAAATAACCCTATGGGAGCAGGAAAATATTTTTTTAAGAAGACATTTAAAGCACAGATTGTAAAGGAAAATAACATATAAAACATTAAAATTTTTGTCCAACAAAAAAATACCATAGGTACTTCCATTTTTCACAAGATGGTCATGGACACACTTTTATTTACCTGTTGTTCCCCATGGAGAACAACTATAACCCCTAGAAATGGTGCAAGAGACAAACAAAACTCTGAAAACTACTAATTAAAATACTAATGAAAGGGGTTTAGAATCCCATGACCGGAGAGAGAGCACAGCAGCAGGGTGTATTGCATCCGCCCACTCAACAGAGAAAGGGCACTTATATATAGTGTTTCACTTCCCATGACCTAGCAACAGAAAGCAACAGCTAAGGTAGGCTCATTTTCCCCCTCTAATGGGAGTGCCTCTGACAGCATCAGGTACCACACACCACCAGCAAATGTTCTCAATTGGCAGCTCTAATAGAAACAAACGGACAAGAGAAACAATATTTTTCCATTGGGCCTGAGACTTTGCTTTTCCACCCCAGAGCATCTGAGGCAGGTAGAGCCAGTAGGGGAGACTGAGCTACAGTAGGTAGCCAAGTCTGGGAGATCTTTCTGTCCTGATGACATGAAACTCTTTTCTTCCTACAGAAATATTGCCACTGATAGGCAGAATCAGAGAAAGGGACCCCATCATAGCAATTTTCCCAGTCTGAGAAGCTCTTTTTCTGAAGGAGATCAAGATTCCTCTACCAGACCGTGCAAATAAAAATGGAAAAACCGATGCAATCACAGAAATGTACCTGGTCCTGGAAGCCTCTTTGTCTCCACAGGCATGAGACTCTCCCCTTCCTCTCAGATATACCTGGGTGGCAGTCAAAACATAAAAATGACACCTAGCCACAGCAAGCAACCCTGTCTAGGAAGCCTGCTTATCACAAAGATGTCCAAGACTATCTTTTTCTGCTCAGAAGAACCAGGGCAACAGGAGGGCACTGGTAGGTGTATCTCACCATATATCATACCCTATTAGAGACACCAAACAACATAATATAAGGAAAGCTCTTCCACCCCATTTAGGTACACCAGCAGGGACCAGTAGGAGGCCTAGAAGAAACAGATACACCAACCAGGCCAAAATAACACCACAAAGGCTCTAAAAATTGAACTCTATTGGAGTCCATAAAAGTAGAATAAAACCTACATGCCAAACCCAAACAAGGTGACTATCTGCTGAAATAAAAGATTTAAATAGGTCCTAGAGTCTCCAAATATGATAAGTATAGGTCTATGATATAACTGAAAATCATTCAGCATACTGAGAACCAAAAATATCACAACTTTAATGAGAAAGAACAATCAACTGACACTAA
This sequence comes from Paguma larvata, assembly GCA_030068075.1. NCBI lineage: Eukaryota > Metazoa > Chordata > Mammalia > Carnivora > Viverridae > Paguma > Paguma larvata. Next base: position 100,035,736 of record CM057830.1, read on the forward strand.
TATCAAGAGTAAACAGATGTTACAGTTTTCTGACAGGAGTTTCAAAGGCCATCATAAAATTCTTCAATACTTATAAATTCTCTTGGAACAAAAGAAAAAGTAGAAAATCTAAGCAAACAGAAATTATAACAAGGTAAGAAATGAAATTGTGGAACTGAGAAATGCAATAAGTAAAACTTAAAATATGTGCTAGATGGGGTCAAAAATAGATCAGAAGTGAAATAAGATAGAATCATTGAATTTGAAGATAGAAAAATATAATTAACCCTTTCTGAAAAACATAATACAGACTGGAAATAAAATAAACAAAGCCTTAGACTTGTAAGACAATAACACTAGATTAAATATCCATACCACCAGAGTCACAGGTGAAAAGAAAAGAAAATGAAACCTAAACACTATTTGAAGAAATAATAGATGAAAACTTTCCAAATATGAAAAATCATACTGACCTGTTAATCCAAAAGAATAGTAAATCCCACATAGGATAAGCCCAAACAAATCAACACCGAAAAAAATCATAATTAAACTCTTGAAAAGTAAAGACGAAGAAAAATTATTGAAAGTCGCCAGAGATAAATGAGGCATTACCAATATGGGGACACCAATTTCAATGACAGTGCATTTCTCCTCTGTAACCATGGAGGTCAGAGGAAGCAACACAATGATTAGTAACTGCTAAAAGAAAAAAAGTAACTAGAAGTTTGACATGTGGCAAACTATCTTTTAGGAATGGGATAAAATAAAAGCATTCTCAAACTAAAAAAAAAAAAAAATGTGTCTAGCAGCCCTACCCTTAAATATCGGCTTAAGGACGTTCTCCGAGACTAAAGAAAATGATAAAAAAAATCTTGGATCATCAGAAAGGAAGAACAATGCAAGAAGCTAAAATATGTCTACATAACACAGACTTTCAACTTCCTCCTAAATTATATAAATAATTTTACAATAATATTATAATAATATAAAAAATATAATAATTTTATATTATTATAAATAATTCAGAGCTTTCCCCAGTCTTGAATAGCCTCCTGGGAAGCATTTGCTGAAAACATTTAAAGTTACAGTTGTTGGCCACTACAATCTTAGTCCAAGGGACAACATTAAGTTTTAGCCATATATAAAATGAAAAATCTAAGAAGGAAGTGGTTGGAAAGGAAGATACATGGAAGAATAAAGGATATTTTTATTGGAATGAAATATAGATAATATAAAATTAACATTTTAAAGTGAAGAATTAAGTGGTACTTAGTACAAACACAGTTTTGTGCAGCAATCACCTTCATCTAGTTCCAAAACAATATTACCAATCTCATGTTTTGTTTCTATGGATTTACCTATTCTGAGTATTAACTATGAGTAGAATCAAACAATGTGATGTTTTTGTGTCTGGCTTCTTTTTCTTAGCTTAATGTGTTCAAAGTTTATCCAAGGCTACCCCTCTCCTCAGAATTTAAGATTATTTTCTCCCCCAAATCACATCTCCACACCTCCTACCTTCCATGATGTGGCCTCTTTTCTCCCTCTAATTGTGCAGTTAGTTCTCTCTTCCTCAGATAGACTTCCTGAGCGTTCAGAATGATTTGATATCTACCTAGATGTGTTCAAGGGATAAAGCAAGCATAGGGTCCCACTACTACTCTGCTATCTTACCTCTACCAAAAAAATCTACATCCAAGTAGTAGCATTTATTAGTACTTCATCCATTTCATGGCTGAAAAACATTCCGTTGTATATGTATACAATAATTCGATCCATTCTTTTGATGGGCATTTGACACTGCTTCCCCCTTTTGCAATAATGAATAATACTGCTATGAACGTGTGTACATGTATTTATTAGAATACATGTTTCCTGTCCTTTAAAGTAAATATCTAGGAGCAGAACTATTGGCTCCTGCCAAACTTTCCCACAGTGATGCACCATTTTACACTGTCATCGGTAATGAATGATGAGGCCAGTATCTTCATATCTTTACTAAAATTTGTTATTTTCCATCCTTTTTTAATTATAGCCAACCTAGAGGTTGTGAACTGGTACTTCATTGTAGTGAATGGACTTTTAAAATCTCCACATGTACATGGGTTGCCTGAATGGCTCAGTTTGTTACATGTCTGACTCTTGATTTCTTCTCAGTTTATGATTTCACAGTTCATGAGATCAAGCCCTATCACTATCAGTGATAGTACAGAGCCTGATTGGGACTCTCTCTCCCTCTACCTGCACCTCTCTCTCTCAAAATAAATAAATACAAATTAAAAAAATAAAATCTCCACATGTACAGGAGAATTTAAAGGAAATTGTCATGCCTAAAGCTGGACAATATATATGTCCAAGACCGGACAAATAGAGAACAAATAACAGAGAAGGCCATACCCTTTAACTTCTGACTAGCCCTCAGGCTCTGTGAAGTAGTGTAATAGTCCATTGTGTATATATATTCTTATCCATTTGTCTATTAAGATGGCTTCCATGTTTTGGCTATTGTAAATAATGCTGCAATTATTTACACAGGGATGCATACATCTTTTCCACTTCGTGTTTTTGTTTTCCCTGCGTAAATACCAATAATGGGATTACTGGACCATATGGTATTTCTGATTTCTGAGGAATATCCATATTGTTTTCTATAGTGTTGTACCAATTTACATTCCCACCAAAAGTGCACAAGAGTTCCTTTTTCTCCACACACTAGCAAACACTAGTTGTTTCTTGTCTTCTTGATTTTAGTTATTCTAACAGGTATGAGGTGATATCTCATTGTGGTTTTAATTTGCATTTCCATGCTGATTAGTGATGTTAAACATCTTTTCATGTGTCTGTTGGAAATCTGTATGTCTTCTTTAGAAAAATGTCTATTCAAGTCCTCTGACTATTTTTTCATTGGATATTTTATTGTTTTGGTGTTGAGTTGTATATCATCTTTATATAATTTGGATATTAACCCCTTATCAGATATATCATTTGCAAATATCTTCTCCCATTCAATAAGTAGTCTTTTTGCTTTGCTGATAGTTTCTTTTGTTCTTCATAAGCTTTTTATTAGGATATACTCCTAATAGTTTATTCTTGCTTTTGTTTCCCTTGCCTTAGGAGATTTATCTAGAAAAATGTCACCATGGTAAATGTCAAAAAAACTGTTGCCTGTGTTCTTATCTAGGATTTATGGTTTCAAGGCTCCTGTCTAGGTCTTTTGCATACTGTGAGTTCATTTTGTGTGTGATGTTAGAAAGTAGCCCAGGTGCATTTTTTTACATGTAGATGTTCAGTTTTCCCAGCACTATTTATTGAAGACACTGTCTTTTCTCCATTGTTTATTATTGCCTCTTGTCATACATTAATCAAACATATAAATATGGGATTATTTCTTGGATCTCTACCATATTACATTGGTCTATGTGTCAGTTTTTGGGCCAGTACCATACTGTTTTGATTACTACAGCTTTGTACTATTTCCTGAAATTTGGAATTGTGATACTTCCAGATTCTATCTTCTCTCTCAGGATTGCTTTGGCTATTCAGAGTCTTCTGTGGTTCCATAAAAATTTAGTATTATACTAGTTCTGTGAAAGAAAAAAAAGCTGTTGGCATTGTGATAGGAATTGAATTAAATGTGTAAATTTCTTTGCATAATATGGACATTTTGATAATGTTAATTATTCTAATCCATGAGCATGGAACATCTTTCAATTTGTGTCTTCTTCAATTTCTTTCCTCAGTGTTTTATAGTTTTCAGAGTATAGGTCTTTCACTTCTAGTTTATTCCTAGTTGGGTTTTTTGCTACAATTATAAGTGGTATTTTCTTTAAATTTCTCTTTCTGTGATTTCATTGTTAAGTGTATAGAAATGCTGCCAATTTCTTGGTATTAGTTTTGTATGCTGGCACTTTACTGATTTTTTTTAATGATTCTAGTAAGTTTTTTTTTTTCTTTTTGTAGAATCTTTAGGATTGTCTATGTATATATCAGGTCATCTGTTAATAGTGACAGTTTAAGTCATTCTTTATCAATATGTATGCCTTTTTTATTCTTGTCGTTGCTGTGGCTTGTCTTTCTAGAATTATGTTGAATAAAAGTGGTCTTTGTCTTATTTCTGGCATTATAGTTTTCAGTTTCAATTTTCCTCATTGAGGATAATGATAGTTGTGTGACTTTATTAAGATACGTTCCCTCTAGCGGGTGGCTCAGTCATTAAGCATCTGACTTTGGCTCAGGTCAATATCTCACAGTTTGTGAGGTTGAGTTCCACATTGGTTGAGCCGGATTCCCACTTCAGATGAACTCGAGCCTCACTTCAGGGTAACACAAACCCCATACTGGGTAAGCATGAACCCCATTTTGGGTGAGCTCAAGCCTTGTTTCAGGTGAGCTCAAGCCCCACTTTGCATGAGCCCCACTTCCATATCTCCCTCTCTCTCTCTCTCTCTCTCTCTCTTTCCGTGCTTCCTGGAATTCTTCTCTCTCTTTGCTCCTCACTTGTGCCCTCTCTCTTTCTAAAGAAAAAGATATGTTTCCTGTAAACCTATTTTGTTGAGAGTTTTTATCCTGAATGGGTGTTGAATCTTGTCAACTGTTTTTTCTGCCTCTATTGAGATGATCATATGATTTTTATTCTTTATTTTGTTTATGTGGTATATGACATTGATTGATTTGTGAATATTGAACCATCCTTGCACCCTAGGAATAAATCCAACCTGACTGTGGTGAATGATGTTTTTAGTGTACTGTATGCTCTTTGCTAATATTTTGTTATGCGTTTTTGCATCTATTTTCATCAGAGATATTGGCCTCTAGATTTAATTTTTTTTTTTTTTTGGTGACTTTGGTTTTGTTATTAGGGTAATTCTGACCTCATAGAATGTATTTTGGAGCTTTCCTTACTCTATTTTTTGGAATAGGTTGAGGAGAATAAGTATTAACTCTTAATTAAGTGTCTCATAGAATTCACTTGTGAATCCATCTCATTGTGGATTTTTAATTTTTGGTATTTTTTTTTGTCATTGTTGTTTTGTTTTGTTTTGTTTTACTCATTGAATGTGATTACTTGTAATTGGTCTATGCAGATTTCCTATTTATGCTTGGTTCAGTTATGGAAGATTGTGTGTTTCTAGAAATTTATCCATTTATTCCAATTTTTCCAGTTTGTTGGCATATAATTTTTCACAGTATTATTTTATAATCCTTTCTATTTCTGTGGTATCAGTTGTTACTTCTCTCTCATTTCTGATTTTATTTATTTGTGTCCTTTCTACATTTTTTTAATTGTCTGGTTAAGGTTTTGACAGATTTATTCATCTCTTCAAAGAGCCAGCTCTTGGTTTCATTGATTTTTTTTCTATTTTTTTAATGTCTATGTCACTTATTCCTCTTCTGATCTTTATTATTTCCTTTATTCTACTCACCTTCAGCTTTGCTTGTCCTTTTCTAGTTCTTTAGGTATAAGGTATAAGGTTATATTGTTTTTTCTTGTTTCTTGAGGTAGACCTGTATTGCTATATACTTCTCACTTAGAACTGCTTCCAGTGTATCCAAGAGACACGGCAGAACACAATGTTTTCATTTTCATCTGTCTTCATATACTTTTTTAATTTCTTTTTTGATTGCTTCATTGACCCATTGGTTTTTAAAAGACATAAAGAGAGATAATTGATGGTAATACAATAGTAGTAGAGGACCTTAACTCTCCACTTACGTGAATGGATAGATTACCTAGATAGAAAATCAATAGGGAAAGAATATTTTTGTATGGCACATTGGACCAGATGAACATAACAGATATATACAGAACTTTCTATCCAAAGACAATAGAATACATATTCTTTTCAAGTGCACATGCAGCTTTGTCCAGAATAGATCACATATTAGGCCATAAAACAAGCCTTAATAAATTTAAGAAGCTTGAAATCATATCATACACCTTTTCTGATCACAGTGGCAATGAACTAGAAATAAATAACAAGAAAAAAACTGGAAAAAAAGACAAACATGTGGAGTCTAAAAGACAATGAATCTTTTTTTTTTTAATTTTTATTTTTTTTTAATTTAAAAAAATTTTTTTTTCTTTGCTATTTATTTCTTTTTGAGAGACATAGAGACAGAGCGTGAATAGGGGAAGGGCAGAGAAAGAGGCAGAAACAGAATCTGAAGCAGGCTCCAGGCTCTGAGCCATCAGCACAGAGCCCGACGCGGGGCTCGAACTCACAGACTGTGAGATCATGACCTGAGCTGAAGTCGGCCGCTTAACTGACTGAGCCACCCAGGTGCCCCAAGACAATGAATCTTGAAAGCAGTAAAGAGAAGCTACTTGTTATATACATAGGCTCATCAATAAAATTAAAAGTCAGTTTCTCTTAAGAATCAATGGAAGTCAGAAGGCAGTGGGATGAAATATTTATTTAAAATCCAATAAAAAGGTCAACAAAGAGTTCTATGTATTTCAAACCTATCCTTCAAACCTAAAGGAGAAATAGCACATTCGCAGATAAACAAATAAAGGAAATGCTAAATGGTATTTTTCAGGTTGAAATGGAAAGACTCTAGAAAGCATCCTTAAGTCATTAAGGAAATAAAGAACAATGTTAAAAAAAATAGTTACATAGCTAAATATAAAAGATAATATTATTATATTTAAGAGGTATGTATCCTCCTTTTAAATGACAAATTCATGAAACAAGCATTATTAGGTACGTACTGTATCAAAATGTAAATTGTTATAATAACAATGAGAAGAGACAGAGATATAAAAGAGCTATATTTTGTACAATACTGGAAGAAAGCTGCTATTGAGTTAAACTGGATATTGTAAAGTTCAGATGGTATTTTCATTCTCAAGGTAATCACTAAACAAATACACAGAAAAAGAAAGAAGTGAATCCCATTACAGAATAATAATAATCACAAAATAAAGCATTAATGGATGAATTGAGAAGTGTAAAAGATATGACATATAGAAAACAAGTAGATGTAGTGGTATATATATACAATGTATTATTACTCAGCCATAACAAAGAATGAAATCTTGCCATTTTTAATTACATGATGGAGCTAGAGAGTATTATGCTAAACAAAATACATCAGAGAAGGACAAATATCATATGATTTCACTCACATGTGGAATTTAAGAAACAAAACAGATGAACATAGAGGAAAAAGAGAGATACAAATCTGAAAATAGACTCTTAACTATAGAGAATAAACTGAGGGTTACTGGAGAGGAGGTGGGTGGAGTGATGGGTTAAATGGGTGATGGGTATTAAGGAGGGCACTTGTGATGAGCACTGGGTGTTGTGTGTAAGTGATGAATCACTAGATTCTATACCTGTAACTAATATTACATTGTATGTTAACTAACTGGAATTTAAATAAAAACTTTGGAAAAAGGAAAACAAATAGGAAAATGGCAGAAGTATATCCTTTTTTATCAACAATTACCTAAAATATAAATAGATTAAAGTATCCAATTAAAAGGCTGAGACATGCAGAGTGGATTAAAACATACATGATCATCTTATATGTTTTCTACAACAGACTTATTTTACATCCGAAGACAAAGATATTGGAAGTGAAAGAATGGGGGAAAATATTCCATACAGATAGTAAAAGATTTATAGAGCAGCTATACTAATATTATATAAAAGAGACTTTAAGACAAAAATATTACAGGAGACAAAGAAGGTATTGATATTATCGATAAAAGGATCAATTTATCAGGAAGATAGAGCAATTATAAACACAGAAAACAACAAAGCCCCAAAATACATAAAGCAGAAATTGATAGAATTAAAAGGAGAAATAGGACTTCAAGGAAAACTGGAGAATTAAATGCCCTACTTTCAATACTCCATTCAACAACCAGACAGAAGATCACTAAGTAAATAGAGGATGTAACCAATACTAAAAACTAATTAGACATACAGACTTACACAAAACAAGTCACCTCACCCAAGATAATAAATATTTCTTGTCAATTAAGCATGGAAATTCTCAAGGATAGACCACATTCTAGGCTACACAACAAGTTTCAATAACTTTAAAAAAGAATTAAATCATACAGTGTCTTCTTTCACCACAATAACATGAAACCAGAAATTAACAACAGAAAGAAAACTGAAAAGATCACAAATATGTACAAATGAAAAAAAAAAACCCTCTTAGATAACCACTAGTTAAAGGAATAAATTGCAAGCAAACTTAAAAAACACCTTGAGATAAATGGAAATGAAAATAGAACCTAATAAATCATATCGGTTGCCACAAAGGAAGTACTTAGAGAGAAATTTATAGTACTAAATATCTACATTAAAATAGAAAAAGATCCCAAATCAATAGTCTAACTTCATAACATAAGGAATGTAAAAAATAAGAGCATATTAAATTGAAAACTAACATAAGGAAGAACATAATAAAAATTATAGGGTAGATAAAATGAATAAAGAAGATAAAAATAATAGAGAAAATCAACAGAAACAAAAGTTAATTATATGAAAAGGTCAACAAAATTGACAAAACTTTAGTTAGATTGCCTTAAAAAAGAGAGAGGATACAAATTACTAAAACCAGCAGTTAAAATGGGGACATTATTATAGACCTTAAAGAAATAAAAATGTTTATAAAGGAATACTAAGAACAATTCTAAGGCAAAAATTAGATATCATTTTTGAAGTGGACAAATCACTAGAAATACACAAACTACAGAAAAGGATACAAGAAGTAGAAAATACTACCAGGCCTATAAAAAATACATTGAATCAGTAATAAAATTCTTCCCAATAAAAAAAAGTTCAGAGCCAGGTAACTTCACTGAATTCTATCAAATATTTAAAGAATTAACACCAATCATTTCCAAACTCTTTCAAAAAACATAAAAAATAGGGCTATGGACTGAATGTCTCCCCCAAATTCATGTTAATGTCCTAAACCCAAATGTAGGTATTGGGAAATGGGACTTTTGGGAGGTAATTAAGATTATATAAGGTCATAAATGTAGAACACTCATGATGGTATTATTATATAATAAAAGATACCAGATTGCTTGCTCTCTCCCACCACGCATGCACAAAATAGAGGTCATTGAACAAACACAGAGAGGGAACCATTTGAAAGCCAAGAAAGAGCTCTCACCAGAACCAGATCATGTTGCTACCCTGTTCTTGGACTTCCAACCCTGAGAACCGTGAGAAATAAATTTAGGATTTTTAAGCTACCCAGTCTATGGTATTTTATTATGGCAGTCCAAGTTGAACAAGACGAGAGTGAACACTTCTTAACTGCTTCTATTAGATAGTAATTACCCTGATACCAAATCCAGTATCACAAGAAAAAGTAATAGATAAATATACTTTATGACTATAGATGCAAAAATTCTCCACAAAAAAACTAGCAAACTGAAACCAGCACATATTAAGAGGATTATCTATAAAGATCAAGTAGAATTTATCTCAGGAATCCATAGAAATTCCAACATAGAAGTATCAATCAAGTGTAATAAACCACATCAATAAAACGAAGTAAAAATACACTTTATCATCTCAATTTGTGCAGAAAAAAAAAAAAACACTTGAGATAACCCAGTACATTTTCATGAAAAACTGACTTAACACAAAAAGGAATAAAAATGAAATTTCTCAACTTGATGTAGAAAATTAGTGAAAAATATGCAGCTAACATTAACATCCACAATGAAAATTGATAGCTTAGCTTCTAAGATCAGAAACATTACAATAAAGATATGTTCACTTTCAGCATTTCTATTTAACTATTGTACTGGGAGTTCTAGCCAGAGAAATTAGTCAAGAAGAAGGAATAAAAGGTATTTAACTTGGAAAGGATGAGTAAAAATAATCTCTTTTTTCATGTAGCATAAGTTTATATAGAGAAAATCCTAAAGAATCCATGAAAATTCTATTATAGCTAATAAAAATAATTCATAAATTCTGGATGATACAAGATCAATGCAGAAAAATAAGTTATTTTCTATACATTAGCAGAAAAAAACTGAAAATAAAATTAAGAGAAAATTCATACACAATAATGTCAAAACAATACTTAGCAATACATTTAACTATAGAAATATAAGATATGCACATTGAAAATTATAAAAATATTGCTAAAAGAAATTAAATATCTATATAAATGAAAAGTCACCCCATATTCTTAACTAGATGACTAATATTGTTACTGAAAGCAATCTGCAGACTCAATGCAATCCCTATCAAAATGACAATGAACTGTTTTGCAAAAATACAAAAGTCGATCATAAATTTCATAAAGAATAGCAAATATAATCTTGCATAAGAAAAGTAAACTTGTAAGATTCATACTTTCTGATTTTAAAATGTAATACAAAGCTACAGGAACCAAAATAGTATGGTACTGGCAAAAAATAGATAAATAATGGGATATAATTGAGAGTACAGAAATTAGCTGACATTTCTTTTATCAATTGATTTTTGATATAATATTCTCTTGGTATAATTGGATATCACATACTAAGTAATGAAGTTGGGCTGCTATCTCACACCTTATTTATTTATTTTTTTAAAAATTTATTTATTTTAAATTTATTTATCTCTCTCTGAGAGAGAGAGAGAGAGAGAGAGAGAGAGAGCGAGGAGAGACCAAGTGGGGAAAGGGCAGAGAGAGAGAGAGGGAGAAAGAGAGAATCCCAAGCAGGACTCTGCACTATGAGGGGCTTGAACTCATAAACTGCGAGATCATGACCCCAACGAAAGTTGGATGCTTAACCAACTGAATCACCCAGGCACCTCTCAAACCATTTTTAAAAATTAAATCAATATGGAACAAAGACCAAAATGTAAGAACTAAAACTATAAAACTCTTAAAAGACACATAGGGGTAAATTTGTATGACCACAGATTTGCAATGGATTCTAGATAAGACACCAAACGCTAAAGGAACAAAGGGGAAAAAATGGACAAATTAGATTCATCATTACTAAAATCTTTTATGCATAAAGGAAATAATCAATGAAATGAAGATATCCTATATAATGAGAGAACATACTTGTAAATTATATATCTGATAAAGTTCTAGTTTCTAAAATTTATAATATATAAAAACTCTTAAAATTCAACACGAAGACAAGCAACCCAAGTAAAATGGGCAAAGATCTTGAATAGACATTTTTCCAAAGAAAATATATGAATGGCAAACATGTGAAAAGATGCTTAACATTAGTCATGATAGAAATGCAAATCAAAACTACAAAAAGCTATCACTCACACCCTCTAGGTTGCCTATAATTAAAAAGAAAGTACATCAGCTGTTGGTAAGGATGTGGAAGAATTAGAACCCTTGTACATTGTTGATGAGAATGTACAATGGTTGAGCTGTTATAGAAAACAGTTTGGTATTTCCTCAAAAATACAAAGGAAATATATCATTCAACAATTCCACCCCTAAGTATAAAGTATGTTATAACATGGATGGACCTCAAAAATATTATGACAAGTAAAAGATGCCAAACTCAAAAGACCAGCTATTGCACTATTCCGCTGGTAAAATGTTTTCAGGATATTCAAATATATAGAGACAGAAAGTTAATTAGTAGTTGCTAGAGGATGGTGGGAGAGGAGAATTGGGAGTGATTTTTTAATGAGAATGGAGTTTTCTTTTTGGGACATTAAAATGCTTGAAAGTAGATAAAGGGAGTGATTGTACAACATTGTAAATGTACTATATGCACTATATTGCATACTTCAAAATGGTTAATTTTATGTTAACTGAATTTGATCTCAATAAATTTTACCAATAAAACAGTTACAAAAATTAACATCCAGTTGGAAAACAGGCAAAAGACATGGAAAGACTTTTTACTAAACAGGATAAAAAGATGGCAAATAAACACATAAAAATATTTTCAACATTATTAACCATCATGAGAATTAAAAACAGAACCACAATGAGATATTAATACATACATAGATGGATATAGAAATAGATAAATGATAGAGAGAGAGAGAGATACACAGAGACAGAGATGAGATAGAGATAGAGATAGATAATGACAGTGTAAATGTTGATGAAAATTCAAAGAAAGTGGATTGCTCATATGTTATTGATGAGAATGTAATATGGTATAGCATATTCTGGAAAATAATTTTTCAGTTACTTATGAAATAAAGCATGTAATTGCCATACAACCCAGCAATTGAAATTCTGAGAACTTACCCCAGAAAAATGAAAACTTAGTTTTACAAAAAATATCTCTACACAAATCTTCATAAAAGTTGTATCCTTAATATCGAAAATAGAAATCAAACCAAATGTCCAAAGTTTAATGAATCTCCAGGAAATCATGCTGAGTGAAGAAGACATTCTCAAGATGTTATAATTGCATGAATCCATTCATACTATGTTTTTTTTGAATTTACAAAATTACAAAACAACCCTCCATTGTGGAAAAATCTTACTACAGTGTTATGATATCTTTATATAGGAAAGATAGTTGTAGGCAATATTGAAAAATTCCCCTTTTGAGTATAAGCATAATTGTGAAAGAAACTATGATATTCTTTTATGGGCACATGTTTTTTGGAGACCATTAGTAAGTAAGCTTGAAATTTGTAAGGAATATTTTGAAGTGATGGTCTGAGTTGTGCTTTTGGAAAAGAGAAAAACCTAAAATCTCGAAATGTATCACTTTCTTCAGATCTTCGATGAAGTGTCATATTAGTGAAATCTATCCTGACCAACGTATCCCCAAAAATCTGCCCTGAAATGTCACATTCTATCTTCCATCCTTAATTTTTCCACCTAGCACTTATCACCATCTGGCATTCTATATATTTGCTTCTTTATTTTGTTTTCCTTTCTCTCCACACCACTCAGATATAAGCTCCGCAAGAAAAGCTTTGTTCTTTCACTGCGATATTCCTAGCATCTAGAAAGTTACTAAAATTATACATGCTTAGTTGTTAAATTAATATATGAATGACATATTTGATTATAAGTAAATACTTTGTCTTTGGATAAGTACAACTGCTTTTGTTGAAATTTTATCCCCAGTATTACCCCGCAGGAATGATTTAGATATTAGAAATATTTCAATCATACTGGTTGTAAAATGGTATATTTGAAATATGTTGTTAGGTTTTTTAACCTAAAATTGCAGTCTTTCATTAAACAATAAGGTGTCTTGTTAATATCTATAAGTCAGATTAGTGAAAGATCTCAAATCTTGGATTATAAATATGAGATAATTTGATTTTTTCCAAGAAGTGCTATTAACTGTTTTCAATTCAATTCTTGCTCTCTTCCTAGGGATTGGTGTCCCTTAACATTTCAGTTAAATTCCATAATTTCCATAATTTTTAGATATGAAAGTTGTCTCTTTTCAATTGTCTTATCCTAGTCATATTAAAATTTAATCCCTTATTCATTTCCAAGTTCTCCTTTATGCCCACTGCCACCCACCTCCCTCTCCAAGAGAATTGATAATGCCAGAAGGGATAGGGAATTCTTGTTTCTTCCAAATCCCCCTCCTTTCCCTGAGAATGTACTTCTGCTATTAGGGAAAATAATACAGAAATGATTAAAAAATATACTCTCTGAGGTGCCTACTCTGACATGGTCAGTCATAGCCTTACTTAATCAAAATGCTACTCTAGCTTGTTGTCTAGACTTTAAGGTTTCATGTGGACAGAAATTGGCACCTGACACTGAAAAACATTCTTTTTAATCTTGAGATTTAGTTACATCTCGGAACAGTGTGCTGTTTCTCTGATGTACGTACTTTTCCTCCATGCTGCAATAGTTGCTCTAAGCCTACAGTCTCCAAACTCCTCGTATTCTGTGTGACCCTTAATACAAGGACAGTAATAAGTTTAAATTTCTTTCTCCATACTTTTCAGGAATGAGGAATTTCAGGGTGGTGTCCCTTGCCATCTTTCTACATGACTGCTTCCTCATGCCATATTTCTAATGCTGTTTCTACTTCTGATAATACAGTATCATTCATCAAACCTAAAAACTGAATACATTCAACTAGGGATTTAAATGTTGCTGTTCACATCTTATAAGTATGTGTATTTCATAGATGATTTTCTCCCCCTTGGCATCTGGGAGGAAAAAAACAGATAAGGGCTGACCCTCTGTTTCCTACTTTACATCCTTTTGCCTCAACAAGTTCTATTTTATGGATTCTCGTGGTGGGAGAAACAGGTGACTAAGAGAGGGCAAAAAAATAAAAAAACACGTTTCTATAAATTTAAACTTTAGTTCAGCAAATCCAACAGTTAAATAAGGTCTAGGGAGAAGGCAGGAACATAAGTAAGAATACACACTTAAATGTTTAGAAAGATATTACTAAATTTGACAAGAGCATAAGAATCCTTTCTTGGAAAGGTGGTTTTTTTTTTCTTTCAATATTTTAGTGTTCAAGATACTTTAAGATTCTCTAAAATGAAAGTTTACCTTTTTTTTTTTTTAACCAATGTAGAATAGTAAAGTTTCTCATGTGCTCTGAGACTTCTCTTGCTCCATTACATACCTTACTCACTGTTTAACTGTCTCTCTCCTCTGGCAAACTGAACTACTTAAATGAAAACAATGGGACTTCCATTTCTGTAAATTCAGGTGCAGGATCAGAATCAAAACATATATGGTTCTTATTAAACATTTACTGAATAAACATTTTTAGATCCCATACTAAAGCCTCAATAATAGGAGTTAGCTTTATGTCATTATCTTTCTCTCCTTATTCATGATGTTTCATGCACACTGTGACTGACTCTTACACCAGAAGTCAGGATATTTAAAGTAAAAAAAATGTTTCTGCATATGAAAAGTAAAGAATAATTTAATGATATAGTTAACATTTATAAATAGTTATTAACTAGTGAGAACTGTTAAGCAGAGTTTCCAGGAGGACTCTCAGATTAAAACTACAATCAGCCACTTTAATTGCAAAAGTAAAGTATTTTTAAAATGTTTTTCATCCTACAAAAATAGGCAACATAGAGCAAGTACTTAGACAAATGATAATTTTTATATAGTTCAATTAGGATTTTAACATAATGCAGCATCTATTTTTAAATTTAGCCTAATAAGTCTAACTTTAATTTTATTACCTCAGCAGTTTCTTCCTAAGCCCTAATGTATAGGGACTTGTTTACCTGGTCTATTTATAAATCTGAATACTGATTCAAAACTTTTCAGCATTCACATATATTTATAAATATCCTGGTACATCAATCTTTCAATTACCCTGATTTTTAGAGGACTATGGATTCTAGAATGGCTGACAAGTTTCATATCTCAATGAGTAATAAACCATGGTTACATATGAAGTTAAGCAACTTTCCCTGAAGTGGTGTCATAAGATCCCATTAAAACATCACTGAAGCATTATATAATATTACCCTTCTAAACACAATGTAGGCACTGTTAAGAATAATTTATGGTTAATTCAAACTATCAAAAAAGATCAGGTAAGATCATTAATGTAGCCATTATGATGGTGGCTCAAAATTCTGTCTTGTGAGATATTGGCCCTTTTCAATTATCAGTGGCCTAATATTAAAAAAAGATAAGGCATCACATTACATAAAGAGAAAAGATAAAGAATGACCTTTTCTTTTCTGTAACATTCTACCAGGACTATTATTTCTATAATGATACTTTTTATTGAATTGTACTTACATCTTTTAAGAAGTGCTTTTATCTATTCCCAGCTCCCTTATAACAACTTCTTAAGCGGTGTAATGCAGATTTATCCTATAATCAATGATTAAAAACTTCATGAGTACCTGCTGTGTACCCAGCATTGTACTAGGTGCTCTGGGTACTATAAAGAAGTATAAATATAATACTAAAGTGTATAATAATAGGAAATGGTCATTTAAGTGATGTTTGTAATGAGTAGCTCACTTTCTATTACACCTTGGTTTAATTATGACTCAGTTGGAAACACTTTTGCTTCTATACTAACAAGAGGAAACCATTTTTCATGGAAGTTTATTACCTGTGCACTTGTCAGGATAAAGTTAGACTTACAAATTTAGAGTAATTCAACATATTTCTACAAACACATACATATACTTTATAGGAAAAAATAACAAATGAAAAAATAAGAGATTATGATGGTTCAATAAGAACTTATAATATTTTCCTAAAAAATGTCTAGGAAAAAGAAAAAAGAATCCTTTTCTTCCTGGAATTAAACATACTGACCTAAGAGTATAGTAAAAGGCACATAATTAAAATACAAATGTTATAGATTTGTAATTAATATAATCAAGGTTCACTATTTTATTTATTTATTAATTAATATAATTTATTGTCAAGTTGGCTAACATACAGTGTATACAGTGTGCTCTTCATTTTGGGGATAGATTCCTATGATTCATCGCTTCCATACAACCTCCAGTTCTCATCCCAAAAAGTGCCCTCCGCAATGACTATCACCCATTTTCCAATATTTTAGAAATTTACTATATATCCTCTTTTAAAATAATACCATTAAATATGATATCTACAATATTTTCAAACATTTTAATTATTTTTGATCTTAATGGGAAATACAGATACCTTAAATATATAATGCTTCCTTCACAAATTCATTTAAAATGAGTATAGCTTTCTCCAGGTAAAAAGACCTGACACATTATCTACTGCTAGTCTAGTGAGAGCTGCTCTGAAATGTTTCCACTGAGCCACAGAGCCTTGGGTTTTTGGCAAGACAAAGAAACAAGGTAAAATTAGTAAAGTTAGGAAGAGACCATACTGGAGTAAAATGGAATGTGAAAATTAATATGCCCTACACTGCGGTCAATGTTTCAACAAAGGGAATAAATTTAGATGAAAATGAAAACAAAAATAAGAGTATCCTCCAGATGTATCATGATAACCACATATCAAAGTGGAAGATATTTTATTTTAGGTTACAACTAAACATCCATGAAATACAGTTAATAGACACATTACAAGATAATTGCAAAAAAGAGATATAATTTTAATCTAAAACTTTACAAACACTAACATTTTTTGTATCATGATGACTTCTAACAAGATGTGTATCTTCATTTGTTCCAAAAATTCACTTGTAATGCCTCCTACCAACTTCAAAATTAATTGCTGCAATTCAATGCCAACATCACTTTTTGTACAAATGGCAGCTTATCTTAAATAATTATGCAATACGCTGTAACTAACTAGAATACGAATATTACCCATTTGTCCCACTGCTCTTCAGATCTGCTACATGATTGTTAATGTTCACAACAGTGCAGTAATGAATTACAGAACATTAGCTACATGATTATTATAATCATAAACTTCCAGAGAATGGAAGCCCATGAAATAAAATCCCAAATTCACAGTTTGTAAAGCAAAATCCCACCATAACTATTGCTCTCTTCTCTATGCCCTGTACCTCAAAAAGCCTACAACAATGATGTCTACATTGCATGACAAATATGCTCAGTGAAACTATTTTTATTTCATGGAGGCTTTCAAATCTTCCTATAAATAAAATCAGTGATTGATCCATTTACCCTTTACTCTTGCCTATATGACCTCTGAAACCAAATCCTCTCATATACATCTCCTAGACACGAACTTTTAGACTTAATTACACCATAATTCCTGAGAAAACTCTAGCTCCGTAATCCCACCTGTGGTGGCTTACTTTACTCTGTGTGTACTCTGCATTATTTTCCCTTGATATGGTTCATTTTTTCTCAATTCACAAGCTATCAACTCTTCAAAATGAGCCACAGCATCTCAAATTACTAGAGTAAAGATAGGTTTTTAAATAAATAGTGCAGAAACAATAGTGCCCATATCTTACTATAACACAAGAATAATTTGCAAATGTAGTAGATATTTTAATGTGAACGAAAATATTAAAACCAAATAAGTACTAGAAGAGAGTATGAGTGAGCTATCCTTTAAATTTTATGTAGGGAAAATATTCCTAACTATAACTCAGAATTTATGAACAGATATGGAATGATTTCCAGGACATAGTATTAAGTGAAAAAAAAACAAGAATATCTTACTCTGTGTTTAAGAAATAGGGGATATAAAAAATAAACATGGGGTCACCTGGGTGGCTCAGTCAGTTAAGTGTCTGACTCTTGATTTCAGCTCAGGTCATGATCTCACCATTTGTGAGATGGAGTCTCGCATTGGGCTCCATGCTGACAGTACAGAGCCTGCTGGGATTCTATCTCTCCCTCTCTCTGCCCCTCCCCCCATTCACTCATGTGTTCTGTCACTCAAAATAAATAAACTTGAAAAAAATAAAAATAAATATTTATCTGTTCATTTGTACAAAAGATAAAATATACTGAAAACTGAATAGATTGGTTATCTATATATTGGCAGATAGAAAAGAGGTGGCAAGAAAGGAGGAACTGGAATTGTGTAGCAAAGATTAGGAATAATGATACTTTTCAGAAAGTCTGAATCTTAGAATTCTATTAATGTCTCATATACACTTCATATGCTAAACATATAAACAAAATAACTAAAACCAACCAGGATTAAGGGGATGGGCTCAAATGAAATTCAAACACTAATGAATGGATCCAAAATAAATGATACAACTGCACTGAAGGAACTGAGAAAATAACTCATGTAAATATAATCTGCAAATAGAATGTAGGTAATAGAACCCAGTATAATGTGCATACCTAGTACAGAGATCTTGGTCTCTAAATACCATTCTTCAATAAAAGGAATTAAAGACCTCAGGAAAAGTGGTGATGAATCCAGGTCTATAAAATTCAAGAGCAGATTGAAGTAATTAGTCCTTCACAGAAAGTAATAAAATCTTTAAAAAAGATGGGGCCTGGAAAAAGAATACAAGAAGACTTCTACTCTCACTATGTGAAATAGATTCATTTGTCCCTGCTATTTCCACTAAGTACAACTATAAACCTTGTAAAATCATGACAGCCAATCAAAGGATAACATGGGAAAATACTAAGGGGAAGATAGAATGCCTAAGGACCCAAGGTCTTAGGATGCCTGACCTAAAAGCACAAGGTAGTCTAGGTACAGAGAGTCCTAACAGCCAATATAGCAACAAAATATAGCAATAATCTCAGGTATGTTCATTTGTATCCAGAATGTAATGGAGTTTCACCAACAAAACCATGCAAACTCAGCAGCAAAAAAGATCAATCACTAGTCAACTGAAATTAAGTGTCTAGGATAACCACTGTCCTTCCCTGGAACACAGGAGATCTAACTTCCCATACCGAGACATATTGGCCAGGCAGGTAGCAGTAGCAGCACTCACAAAGGGGTCCTGTCACAGCAAGTACCCAACTCTAGAAGCCTAATCATCTCCACCAGTCCTGAGACTTGATTCCCCTATCTAGGTATACCAGGGGATCAGGTGGTTCGGGCAGGGAGATCGAACCATTAAAGTCCCCAAACCTATATACACTCTTAATCTCCATGGGTTGGAGAAGCCCTTTCCTCAACTAGACACACTCAGCTAGAGTTTCCTGAACAAAACAACTGTCTGGGCCAAGAATTACCCCTCATTTCTGCAAGCTGGAGAATCCTTTATTCAACCTAGAAATGCCACATGGACAGGTGGCTTGGTGCCACTGGATAAAAGATCCACCCCAAACAAACTCCTAACCCAGGAAACATTACTTATATCCAAGGTAGAGAAAATTCCTTTTTCCACCTAGAAACACTTAGCAGAAAAACAGCACTAAAAGAGGGAATTTGCCAAAAGAACACCTAGTCTTAGAAATCTGCTTTATCCCTGGACTGGAGACTTCCTTCATCCAGAGTCACGAGGTGGCCAGACCTGGAAAAGTTCCTTCTGCACTCTTAGGTTTAATCAACAGGAACCAGTGGGAGACTCTGAAGAAACAGATAAACAAATCAGGGGCGCCTGGGTGGCTCAGTCGGTTAAGCGGCCGACTTCAGCTCACGTCATGATCTCACGGTGTGTGAATTCGAGCCCCGCGTCGGGCTCTGTGCTGACGGCTCAGAGCCTGGAGCCTGCTTTGGATTCTGTGTCCCCCTCTCTCTCTGCCCTTCCCTTGCTCACACGCTGTCTCTATGTCTCTCAAAAAATAAAATAAAAATGTTAAAAATTTAAAAAAAAACAAATCAGAAAAAAAAAAAACAGAACTAAAAGGACTCTGAAAGTTAATTTGTCATTGGAACCATAGCCCACAAAAATAAGGCATATTCTATGTGCTAAACCCAAACTGCCTGCTAAAATATTTAATAAGACCAGGAGCCTACTAATATAATACTGAAATGTTGGGAAGACAATTATTAAAACCATCAGTCATGTCAAGACCCAGAAAAATCACAACATCCATGAAAAAAGACAGCAGACACCAATAATAAGAAGACATGCAAGTTAGAATCACCTGACAAGTATTTTAAAGCAATCATTATTAAAACCTTTATGAAGCAATTAAAAATTCTCTTAAAGCAAATGAAAACGTTAGAAATCTCATGACAGAATTACAAAAAAAGAACCTAATGGAAATGGTAGAACTGAAAAATTCAATAACTGACAACTCAATGGTTGCACTCAATAATAGAGTAGAAATAACACATGATAAAATTAGTGAACTAATGAACAGAACAGTAGCTTTCACCTACTCTATTTGAACAAGAGAGAGAAACTAGATAGAAAAAACAATTAACCAAGTCTTAGGGACTTCAGGGACAATAACAAAAGATCCAACATTCATATCATCATAGTCTCAGACAGATATGAGAAAGATAAAAATAAGTTTAAAGAGTATTTGAAGAAATAATGAAAGACAATTTTCCCAAATGTGTGAAATACATAAATCCACAGATTAAAGAAACTGGATGAAGCCACATAAGTAAACCCAAATAACTTCATGTCAAGGCACATTGTAATTAAAATTCTGATTAAAAAAAAAGAGGAGGGGCCAAAATGGCAGAACAGCATGGAAGTTCTTTTTGCACCTCTCATCCCTGAAAGCAGCCAGATCAGCACTAAACCATCCTGCCTAGAAAACTGACTTGAGGATTAACACAACAATCTGCATAACATGAACCACAGAACTCAGCAGGTAAGAAGTGCAGAGAGGTGAACTGGGAGAGAGAGAAGCCACGGAAGGCAGAGAACTGTTTTTGTTTGTGGAGAGAGAATGGAGACAGTGGGAGATTAGAGGAAAAGCATCTCCTCCCCAAAAGCAGCTGAAGAGAAAGTGGAAAAGTGGAAACAACCACAGGGACAGAACAAAAAAGGGAGAAAGGAGAAAGGAGAGGGTTTACATTCCATTAAGACTCTATAAACAGGGGAGTGCAGAGTCTAAAACTCCACAGCTCTATACCTGGTAGTTCTCTGGTGGGAAGGGCAAATCCCCAAGAGCAGAGAGTGAGGTCCGAGGGGTCCTCAGGCCACACAGGGAGATGTGGTTCCCCTGCTCAGAGGACATTAGGTAGATGTTGTGCGGCCACCCCACAGGCAAAGGTCCCAGCAGACCCCAGAGAACAACCCCTTCACTGGTGTTGAAACGATGACATTAAGGGTGAAGCCTGGCACCAGATGTGTGTTATGATTTTCCATAAACCCTAAAACATTGCTGCTAAAAAATCAGAGGAATTTTCTCGGGCGGGCTGGCACCCAGCCACAGTCTCTGGGCATCAGCAGCAGCGCGGTCTCAGGAACATCTCTGAGGGTGGGCTGGCACTCAGTCATTGCTCAAGGAGACCCTTCCCCAGAAGATCTGAGTGAGCCAAAGCCACAGTCCCTCAGAAGGGAGGGGCTGGGAAACAGTTCAAATGGAAATATTTGAGATAAAACTCAGGAGGGAGGTGCCACCTGGCAGACTGATGGCTTGGCCACAGATGGTGTAGAAGTGGGGAGCAGATGGAAGCCAGAGACAAAGGAAGGGGTGCTTGACTGCCAGTCATGAAGAGCATAGAGTTCCAATATTACAGACTGAGTAACCAAGTCTGGGCTAACCAAGAAGTTAAGGAGGAAACTAAAAAGTACCCAGAAGCCAATGAAAATGATAACACCATAGCCCCAAACCTCTGGGATGCAGCAAAGGTAGTCGTAAGAGGGAAGTATATAGCAATCCAGGCCTTCATAAAGAAGGAAGAAAGGTCTCAGATACACGACCTAACCTTACACCTCAAAGAGCTGGAAAAAGAAACTGAATAAAACACAAAACCAGAAGAAGACAGGAAATAATAAAGATTAGAGCAGAAATCAATGTTATCAAAATCAAATGAATAACACAAAACAAAACAGAAGAACAGATCAATGAAACCAGGAGCTGGTTCTTTGAAAGAATTAACATAATTGATAAATCCCTAGTCAGCATGATCAAAAAGAAAACAGAAAGGACTTAAATAAAATCAAGAATGAAAGAGGAGAGATGACCATCAACACTGCAGAAATACAAAAAATAATAAGATAATATTATGAGCAATTATATGCCAATAAAATGGGCAACCTGGAAGAAATGGACAAATTCTTAGAAACATAAACTACCAAAACTGAAACAGGAAGAAATAGAAAATTTGATCAGACCCATAACTAATAAAGAAATTGAATTAGTAATCAAAAATCGCCCAAAACACAAGGCTCCAGGGCTGGATGGCTTTCCAGGGGAATTTTACTAAACATTTAAAGAAGAGTTAAAACCTATTCTCTTGAAGCTGTTCCAATAAATAGAAATGGAAGGAAAACTTCCAAACTCATTCTATGAAGCCAGCTTTACCTTGATTCTAAAACCAGACAAATAAATAAATATACAAATAAAATAATAGAATTATAGACAAATTTCCCTGATGAACATGAATGCAAAAACCTTCAACAAGGTACTAGTCAACCAGTTGCAACAATACAGTAAAATAATTATTCACCATACCAAGTGGGATTTACACCTGGGATGCAGGGCTGGTTCAGTGTCTGCAAAACAATCAATGTGATCCATCACATCAATAAAAGAAAGGACAAGAACCACATGATCCTCTCAACAGATGCAGAGAAAGCATTTGACAGAATACAGCATCCTTTCTTGAGAAAACCCTCAAGAAAGTAGGATAGAAGAATCATACCTCAAGTTCATAAAAGTCATATATGAAAAACCTACTGCCACCATCATCCTCGGTGGGGAAAAATTGAGAGCTTTCCCCCTAAGGTCAGGAACACAACAGAGATGTTTGCTCTCACCACTGTTATTCAACATAGTATTGGAAGTCTTAGCCTCAGCAATTAGACAACAAAAAGGAATGAAAGGCATCCAAATTGGCCAGGAGGAAGTCAAACTTTCACTCTTCGCAGATGGCATGATACTCTATATGGAAAACTCAAAAGATTCCACAAAAATCTGCCACATCTGATCCATAAATTCAGCAAAGTTGCAGGATATAAAATCTATGTACAGAAATCGGTTATATTCCTATACACCGATAATGAAGCAACAGAAAGAGAAATCAAGGAATCATTCCCATTTATGATTCACCAAAAACCATAAAATACCTAGGAATAAACACAACCAAAGAGGTTAAAAATCTAAACAGTGAAAACTATAGAAAGCTTATGACAGAAATTGAAGAAGGCAAAAAAAAAAAAAAAAGGAAAAATATCCCATGCTCCTGTATTGGAAGAACAAACATTGTTAAAATGTCAATACTACCCAAAGCAATCTACATATTCAATGCAATCCCTATCAAAATAGCACCAGAATTCTTCAGAGACCTAGAAAAAACAATCCTAAAATTTGTATGGAACCAGAAAAGGCTCCAAATAGACAAAGCAATCTTGAAAGAGAAAACTGAAGTTGGAGGCATCACACTCTTGGACCTCAAGACGTATTACAAAGCTATAATAAGCAAGACGGTATGGTACTGGGACAAAAACGGACATTCAGATCAGTGGAACAGAACAGAGAACCCAGAAATAGACCCACAAACATATGGCCAACTAATCTTTGACAAAGCAGGAAAGAATATCCAAAGGGATAAAGACAGTCTCTTCATCAAATGATGCTGGGAAAACTGGACAGCGACATGCAGAAAAATGAACCTGGACCATTTACTTACACCATACACAAAAATAAACTCAAAATGGATGAAAGACCTAAATGTAAGACAGGAAGTCATCAAAATCCTAGAGGAGAAAGCAGGAAAAAACCTCTTTGACCTCAGCCGCAGCAACTTCTTACACAACACGTCTCTGGAGGCAAGGGAAATAAAAACAAAAATGAACAATTGGGACCTCATCAAGATAAAAAGATTCTGCACAGTGAAGGAAACGATCGGCAAAACTAAAAGGCAGCTGATGGAACAGGAGAAGATATTTGCACATGACATATCAGATAAAGGGTTAGTATACAAAATCTATAAAGAATTTATCAAATCCAATACCCAAAAAACAAATAATCCAGTGAAGAAATGGGTAAAAGACATTAAAGAGACACTTCTCCAAAGAAGACATTCAGGTGGCTAATGGGCATATGAAAAAATATTTAACATTGCTCATCATCAGGGAACTACAAATGGAAACCCTAATGAGATACCACCTGACACCTGTCAGAATGGCTAACATTAACAACTCAGGCAACAACAGATGTTAGTGAGGATACGGAGAAAGAGAATCTCTTTTGCACTGCTGGTGGGAATGCAAACTGGTGCAGCCACTCTGGAAAACAGTATGCAGGTTCCTGGAAAAAAATAAAAATATAACTACCCTAAGACCCAGCAGCTGCACTACTAGGTATTTTATCCAAGGGATGCAGGTGTACTGTTTCAAAGGGGCACATGGACCCCAATGGTTAAGTCAGCACTATTGATGATAGGCAAAGTATGGAAAGAGCCCAAATGTCTATTGACAGAGGAATGGATGAAGAAGATGTGGTATATATATACAATAGAGTATTACTCATCAAAGAATGAAATCTTGCCATTTGAAACAATGTGAATAGAACTAGAGGGTATTATGCTAAGTGAAATTAGTCGATCAGAGAAAGACAAAGAGAGAGAGGGAGAGAGAGAATCTTAAGCAGTGCTCCATGCCCAGTATAGAGCTTGACATAGGGCTCGAACTCAGAAATCATGAGAACATCACTTGAGCCAAAATCAAAAGTTGGATGCTTAACCAACTGAGCCACCCAGTTGTCCCCGAAGATGAAAATTTTAATTAAAAAGATAAAAAATAAAAATAGTGCACACCAAAACAAAATATAAGCATCAATAAAAAAAAGCCAATAGCCAAAATTAGAAAAATCTGAGGAACAAAATAATTATACTATAGGATTTTACCTAGAGCATAAATTATATATCCATACATCCATACTAATATAAAGAAATGATTAAGTAATTACATAAATGTATATTGGAGAAAAGTGAGCTCTTCCTTACAATAAGCTTCAAGTTAATACAGTTAATACATGTAAAGTAAACGGGGATATAGAGAATTACCATAAGCAAACACCACAGTAATAAACTGAAGATATGATCCATTAATGGATGCCCAAATTAGTGGGTTTAAGTTTGAGGAGAATAGAATTTGCCGAGTCTTATTTTACCCCAAATACCTAACGACAATTAAAAAGTCATTTTACATTGAAGACACTGAAAAGACCCCAACTTAATCAAGTGAGCAAGGTTAACATTACCAGTGGTGACATGTAAACATCGAAAACCAATTAATATGATGCACTGAGAATGACATGTCATTTGCATGGTATTCTTATGAAAAATTGCCTCTCCCCATCATTAGACAAATCTAAATTGAGAAACATCCTACAAAATAACTGATTGATGTCCTTTAAAATGATAAAAGTCATGAAAGAGATGGTTAAATCAAATAACTGCTACAGGTTGGAGGAGACTAAGGAGAAATAAGAACCAATGCAATCTGGGATCCTGGATGGAACTCTGGTACAAATAAGGAAAATGGGAGGAAGTTTGGTAAAATTAGAATGTAGTTGAGTTAATAATATTGTATTAATGTCATTTTTTGTTGTGGTTCTTAGTAACTATACAATGATTGTGTAAGAAGTTAGCAGGAGAGGAAAGATGAAGGATAAAAGGATACTGTGTATTATTTTTCAACTTTTCTGTATGTATAAAATTAAAGTTAGTAAAAACAAGCCACTATATTTTCATCAATATCTAATTTTATTTTTGTGTCATTTGAGAAATAATTATTTTATGGTTCTCTGTCAGAACTTTAGGCTGAGAGATTGTAATCCTTCTGTCTCCCTTTTAATGATAAGCCCAACCTATTCACATCTCTTTCTGTGACTTCATTTCCAAAAGCCATTTTCCCCCTCCATATAGTTCGTATTCTTC
The DNA here is from genome assembly GCA_030068075.1 of Paguma larvata. Classification (NCBI taxonomy): domain Eukaryota; kingdom Metazoa; phylum Chordata; class Mammalia; order Carnivora; family Viverridae; genus Paguma; species Paguma larvata. Next base: position 100,062,028 of record CM057830.1, read on the forward strand.
AGGAATTGGTATCTAACTGATTTATATCAATTTGTCCTAACACTTGACCACAAAAGTCAGTTCAGGGATGTATGTCTAAGTCATTGTGTAAGTATAAGACACAAGAAGGTATTTGTGGAGGCTTCATTAACATGCTGGGGGCTATTGTTTAAAGAGGTAACATCTGGGACTACTACAGCCATTTTTGACAACATGAAGAAGCCATTTTTGATAACATGACAACATGAAAATGAGACTGGCTCATAGTGTAGAACAGATCCAAGATAATTGCAAATAATCTGAAGAGAAGCCTTGATAATGTTGCAGTATGTAAACTAGATATAATCCCAGAGCATAGAGCCATTCATTGATATGATCTGATAAATTTATTTTTATTAAGGATGTTTTGGGATGTATTCTGTGACTTGTAACATAAAAACTCCTAAATAATACTTCACATAATACATTATTACTATTCCTTATGAACCTTTGCACAGTGTTATGATCTTTTTTTTTCACCATAGTGCAACTATCAATTAATTACAATTATCATATAAAATGCAATCTAATTTTTATCCTTAACCTTAGTGCCAGATGGTGTGGAGGATACATAGATGAATGTGAGAGAGTTCCTGTTCTTCAGGAATGGCCAGTTAACTGCAGAAGTTACAACATTTATACAAATAATAATAAGGTAGAAAATGATACAGTCATAAGAAGCTACATATTAAATACTACAAACTTTCAGAAGAGTATGGGGTTACTTATGGGTTAGTAAATCAGGAAAGACTAAATGGGAAAGGTGGCATTTTGAGCATGGCCTTGAGAAATGAGTGGAATTTAGATATATCAATATAGAGAAAGGCAGGTAAATAAGACAGTAAAACATTAGCAGATTCTCACAGATCTCCTTAAATGAAAAAAGTTCTGCTATTTTTTTCAGCTTACATATAATTTTTGTGTAAGATTTTAAATAAAATGAGAGATTCTATGCAATTTTTCAAAAAATAGAATATTGGTGATATAATTCAACCTTTTATATTTACATAAGGAAAAAAAGGCCTAGATGTGAAAGAGTGACTTACACAAGATTCCTGAGTTAATGGCAGAACTGCTACTATTATGTGAGAATCAAATGATAGAGGGAGCAGTGGTCAAGCTTGGATTTGAATCCTACCAATGTCATTGACTAGATGTTTAGTCTTAAATTTTTTGAGAGCCTCATTTTTTTCTCATCTATAAAAGTGGTATAATAACTATTTCACAGGGTCATTGAAATAGAGTTAATGTAAATAAACTCCTTAATATTTTATCTAGAATATATTATGTCTTCATAATAAATGTGAGTACAGCTCCATAAAACTTCTCAACTTCCCATTAAATACACTTCTCTATTTTAAGAAAAGTGGCCCCAGTCGTATCTTTCCTGCATAAGCTGATCTGATTCATGTAACGAACAGTATAAGAAAAGCCAAATTTGCAAACCTGATGTGTTGGGAGCCGTTTTGGGCTCACAGGTTGAGACCCCTCTCTGTATGGAAAAGGTTGAAGCAAAATTCCCACAGGCCAAGATGGCGCCTAGTCTTACCTCCTTCTAAATAATTTTTTCAGGCTTGGATTTCTTGAGCTACTCTCTTTGGCCCTAAGGAATGCAATGCTCTTTTGTTTTATGGCATTTATATAAAAGGGAAGGACCTGGAGCACATGCTTTGATGGATTTACATCTGAATGAGAGTAGCCTGGCCAGAAGTAACCTTAAAGTTACATCTTGGGGATGTGTTGCACCTCTCCCATTGTGGTTGGAATCATAGCCCTCAAGGCAACGCCCTGATTTCTCCTGTTTAATATTAGGGCCTTAAGGAAACACCCTGTTCTCTCCCCCCACCCTAAATGTATATGTTAATTAACGTGAAACCAACATACAGGATTAAGGAATTTGCCTCCTTGCTGGTAAAAACAGATTATTGTTAAAGAGATCAAACTATGGAATGTCACTCATTGATGTAATGTCCTACTACCTTTTAAATAAAGATACTGAAGGGCCAAATCTGAAACTTTCATCAAAGGACTTAAATCATTTACATCAGCTTTGTCTTCTGTAAGCTCCTTTGTTTTAAAATTTTCATATTTTCATGCTGTTTATTTTGTTCTATATACAATATTTTTCCTTTTTGTTTAAATATTTGGAAGAAATTAACCATCTTTTAACATTAAAAATAAATAAATAAATAAATAAATAAATAAATAAATAAATAAATAAAGACACTGAGACCAGCAGGGCTGAGATGCCAGAATTGCCAGGGCTGCCTGCTTGGTCATCAGACTACATCTCACTCATGGCTCTCTCACTTCCTTTCGCCTGACTGTCCATCCTTCGGGGACCCCTAGATTCGCCAGAACTGGACCCTGGCACTGATGGACACGAAGATAGCTACTAGTTTCTGAGGTGACTTATCATTAACTTTCCCATAACGAGTGGTAACAAACAAACCCAATAAAAATATCTTTGCGGAAGTACAAATGTTAGATGAATAAAAGTAGCGTATATTACTCAGCTTAGGTTGCTGTTCCAAGTGATAATGAATAATGTTTCCTCTTTTCTTTGAAGACCAGTACATATCAAAATGTTAAAATATTCTGAGATCTATGTTGACAATGTGGCAAATGAGATTATTTCTTCTATGCCCTTGCAATAAATGTCTATCACTAAGATAATATGTGATTTTATTTTCTTTGAAACACAAAAAATTTATAACTTGATCCATGTGTTCTCATTAAGTGACACAAGTATAGTAGTAGTAGTAGTAGTAGCAGTAGTAGTAGTAGTAGTAAGTATAGCAGAAGCAATGGAGACAGAAGAATCAAAATAATGTAAAGTAAAAATACATATGAGTACTCATTATACCCCAATGAATGCACATGCTATCATTAATCTTCAAAGCCATCCAGTGAGATATGATTCATTTCATAGATGAAGAAACTGTAGCTTAGGTAGTAAACTGTCTTGAAATAATACAGCTTAGAAGTGGAGAGTCATTTTCTTTCTATCACATCATTCAGCATATGTCAAGTAAGTATTCTTCTATGTTTAGTTTTGTATGAGGTTAAACTATACCCAAACTTGTGTTTATCCTCTCTTGTTTTCAAGAACATCAACTTCCTGTCCCCCAACTGATGTTTACCTTCATCACTTCCTTTCAAAGGCTATCATCCTGTATTAAGCTGCAGATCATTTGTGGTGAATCAAAGCTTAACAGATTACTCACTGCTAATTAAATAACTTGATTCTGTCCACTGAAGCTAATGCATTAAAGTATTTAATGTTTGTTTGGTAAACTGCTTTACTAAATGCTCCTTTGACTTTTATTGGTAATAAACATTAAGCATTTACGGCCTGTGAAAGCAGCTTCCCATCCAGCTTATGCTGTTACTATTTACAGTTTGTTAATGAAATGTCATTAACTTCCTTCAAATCAAAAGTTGGTTTTGTTCTCCTCTTTAACTTTTATTGTATGGCGTAAAGAATAACTTACTAAAATTTAGACTAACTATGCTTTAGTAGTGATTTTTCTACAAAGACAATGATACTTTGGTAAACACAGCACATTTCAGGATTCATGACAAGGCTCAGACCAGACATAGTTCTAATTCCCTTTCTTCATCTCACACCCTCTTCTGTATGCACTGTAGTCTCACCTGGGTACCTCTGGGTTTCAACACTAATAATAAAGCCTAAGAATTTTCACTTTTATGTGATTTGACTCCTATTAATCTGAATTGTTCATTTAACCTTTCTGACAGATTTCTTAAAGTCTGATTAATTTTATTCAGGTTGAGCTCCTCCAGGAGGAAAAAAAAAAACATGGTCCTGGGGTGGGGGTAGCTTGAGACACATGAATAGGGTCCTGGATCTTTGAACACTAAATCTGAGTGTCTGAACATGCCCACTTTAACTTTCTTAGTAATGTCTAGAGGAAGCATACTTAGTTTATTAAGAAGCCCATTTGTTGGAGCTTTTTAATAAAATAAAATATGATATAGGAGAGAAACATTTTTCCAAACTTAACAATTTTTTTTCTCATTTTAATCACTCGACTCATTTTGATCTTTTTGTCTCTCGTTTCAAAAATGTGAATCCCAAATGATCGCTAAATATACTGGAAATTAGGAAACAAAGCTAGTTGCCAAAACAGCTAATTGACTCATTCTCTGAGATTAGCTGAGCAGTCACTCAATAGTGAGCAGTATTCGGGGTTGTTATGACCTTTAAAAGAAGTAACCTATAACATAAACTACAGATGAAATGAAATAACAGTCCCTAATATGCTGTCTCAATGCTCAAAGAAAATGTCAAAACACCCATGAAAATCAAATGGTGTATTCTATAATCCAGTTAATTCAATACTTTTGAGTAGACAGACATATATTTGGAAAGCTAGTTTTACCTGTGTTTACTGTATGACTTTATAAAGGATAATTAGTTTAACAGAAACATTTTAATCCAACTTTCTCATGTGGCTTTTGGAAAGAATTATAGTAGCTGCAAACATTGATTGATACTGAGAATGAATGATTTGTCTTGATAACAGAAAAGGAATGATTTATCTTAGGAGTATCAACTACTTGGGTATTTGTAAAGTGTCTCTGCCATGTGCAGTCTTACATAGTCAAAATGAAGCAAAGACACTCACATGTGAAAAAGAAAAATAACATATATTTATTTTATTTTTCAGCACAACTTTGCCAGTAAGAAAGTTGTCCTTCACTTATGTTGGTCTTAAGGAAAAACTTCCTAGAGGCATCTGACATAAATCATAGGAGCAGTGGGTGCTTCTTTGCTGTTGTTTTAAATGCAAGTTAGTAACCAAATATATTCATTTTCTCTGTTTATCAACTTATATAATAAATACTACTGAGGTAATCATTTAAAGTTTCTTCTTAGTCTATAATGAAGGAGGTAAATGTAAGTCAAGGAAAAAAAAAAACTTGTGGGTTACCTTATTTTTTGCAATTAAAATGCTGAAATAAAACTTCTTCCTCTTTTATCTTTATATTTGAGAATAGGAAATCCCATTTCTCACTTTAACCACTAGAATCCTATAAGTTAAAAAATACTTTTTTAAAATATATGTCTGTAAAAACGTGAAATCCTCACGGTTTTTGTTACCTGTTACATGCTTTAGAAATTTCATTCAGAAATCCTCAAAGTGCCTTAGAAAGTCTGGTAGTCTTGTATCATTCTATCATGGAGATATAATGCCATAAATATTGTTGTAAAATAACTGACTATACCAAATTCATCCATACTATAAATCCAAGTAGTTAGCTCCATCCCCTCTTCTTCCATTCTAAGAACTAAGAGGTTGTTTTCTAATCAACTTAATGTATTAAGTCATACTTTGAGGGGGTTCCAGTTTATTTGGCCTACTATACAGTAGTTGCCTATGGGCACTAAAATTGGTCAATCTCCTTTGGCAGTATATGAGAGACTCTTAAAACTGATTCATTCTCTTGCCTGCACACATAGTTAAAACTAATACTAAACACACTATTGAGAAATGACTGAAACCAATACAGTATAATACTAATATTTATATATAGTACTCAGCAAAATTGCACCAAACTCCAATTTCACGAAACACAACCACCAGCACCTCTTTCATCTTGTTTTTTTTTTTTTAATTTCATTATTTGGATTAGTTTGCCTCCCTCCAAATATCCTTTCCCTTGACTGGCAGGCCTTTTTAAGGATGGGACCAAATAATTTTACTTACTATTCCACTATGCTCAGCATTGAGCTTTTGCTTTATATTTTCCTGAATGTCTCTTTTTCTTTACTGTATACTTTTTCTTTATTATATATGCATTAGATATGTAATATTTGTGAATGACAATAATAATTACTATTATCTATATCACACCTAGCACTTTCACAGAACACATTAGCTGAGTGATATTTTAAGTATGTAATTTTTTTTATTTTATTTTTTACCTTTATTCATTTTTGAGAGACACAGAGAGACAGGACATGAGCAGGGGAGGGGCAGAGAGAGACACACACAGAATCTGAAGCAGGCTCCAGGCACTGAGCTGTCTGCACAGAGCCCGATGAGGGGCTTAAACCCATGAGCCATGAGAACATGACCTGAGCTGAAGTCGGACAGTACAGGGCTTGAATCCATGAAACATGATGTCATGACCTGAGCTGATGTCAATCGCTTAACCAACTGAGTACCCAGGCGCCCCTTAAGTAGGTAATTTTTATTAACGAATTTATTCCTTACATGAATCCTGTAGTGTAGGTACTACTATTATCACCATTTTACACATGGGAAAATGGATGCATGATTTATACATAGAAATATACTTGCAAAATTAATTCTCCCCTAATAGGAATCCTAATTAGAATATTCACTGGATTGCTTTAAGGTTATAGATAAAGTGAAAATAGCAAAATAAGTATTATTCCTGTAATTATAGTTTATGTTTAATGATTTAAATGAAAACTTTGTCTATAATATGTTTTATGCTTTTCTCTTATTTCCCTCATTCCAATGTGTTCCATTGAACAGATTTTATAATACTTCAACTTTGACTTTTGACTTTTCTCACTTTTTCAGAGTGAGGAAGAGTCATATGATATTAACAATGTCCATGTAATAATGGTCAATATTTTTATCTAAATTAAACTTGTCTTTGATGTGTTTGTATATTTAATTTTACCTAAATAGAATTATTCCAAATAGAATGCCCAGTGTTTCGCTTCAATTCTTTCAACATTAGTTGATGAAAACCTATTTCCTTATATAGTGAGATAATATATTTATGGCTGTAAAGTATTCCATTGTATGTATGTAGAATAATTCAGTTAATGTGACATAAAAAAGGAATATGGGAGCTCCCAATTTAAAAGAACTATATAAATGAACTTGACATTTTAATATATTAGCATTCACACATACCTTTCTAACTCAAAATGCTATTGAAATTATTAATACTTGCATTTAAAAACATTTTCATAAATTTTCAAACATAAAGAAATGATACTAGAAGCAGGCAAGATATTTTCAAAAATTTATGGAAAATAAAAAGCAAATGGAGAACTTCCATACTGTTTTCCAGAGTTGCTGCACCTGTTTGTATTCCCACCAACAGTGCAAGAGGGTTCCTTTTTCTCCATATCCTTCCAAACACCTGTTGTTTCTTGTGTTGTTGATTTTAGTCATTTTGACAGGTGTGAGATGATATAACATTATAGTTTTGATTTGTATTTCCCTGATGATCAGTAATATTGAGCATCTTTTCATGTGTGTGCTGAACTTCTGTATGTCTTTTTTGGAAAAATGTATATTCATGTCTTCTGCCCATTTTTTAATTTGATTATTCATTTCTGGATATTGAGTTTTATAAGTGCTTTGTTTTTAAACTTTTATTGAGAGAAAAAGAGAGAGATAGAGAGTAGGAGAGGCAAAGGGAGAGTGAAAGAATCTTAAGTAGCTTCAAGCCCAGTACAGAGCCTGAAGCAGGGCTTGATCCCATTACCCTGGGATTATGACTTGAGTTGAAATGAAGTCAGACCCTCAAATGACAGAGCCACCCAGGTGCCCCTAGTTTTATAAGTTCTTTATGTATTTTGGATACTACCCCCTTAGCAGATATGTCATCTGCAAATATCTTTTCCCATTACATAGGTTTCCTTTTAGTTTTCTTGATTGTTTTCCTTTGCTGCACAGAAGCTTTTTATTCTGATTATGTCCCAATAATTTATTTGCGCTTTTGTTTCTTTTGCCTCAGATGACATATTTGAAAGACCTTTTTACGGCTGATGTCAAAGAAGATACTTCCTGTGTTCTCCTCTAGGATTTTCTATAATTTCAGGTCTCACATTAAGGTCTTTAATCCATTGTGAATTTATTTTTGTGTATGGTTTAAGAAAGTAGTCCAGTTTCATTCTCTTGCATGTTGCTGTTCAGTTTTCCAATACCATTTGTTGAATAGACTGGTTTATTTTATCCATTGGATATACTTCCCTGCTTTGTCAAAGATTAATTGACCATATAATTGTAGGTTTATTTCTGGTTTTCTATTCTGTTCCATTGATCGATGTCTCTATTTTTGTGCCAGTACCATAAAGTTTTTGATCCAGCAATTGCACTACCAGGTATTTACTGGGAGAGTACAATACTAACTCGAAGGGATACAAGCACCCGAATGTTTATAGTAGTGATATCTGCAATAGACAAATTGTGTAAACAGTCCAAGTTTCCATCGACTGATGATGAACATACACACATACAAACATACAATAGAATATTACTCATACTCACACACAATGGAATATTGCTCAGCCATAAAAAAGAATGAAATTGTGTTATTTACAATGTGGATGGAGCTAGAGAGTATTATGCTAAATGAAATAAGTCAGTCATAGAAAGACAAATACCATATGATTTCACTCTTATGTGGAATTTAAGAAACAAAACAAATGAGCATAGAGCAAAAATGAGAGGGAGAGGCAAACCAAGAAACAAATTCTTAACTATACATAACAAACTGATGGTTACCAAAATGAAAGTGGGTGGTCGGATGGGTTATACAGGTGATGCAGATTAAGGAGTGCACTTGTGATGAGCACCAGGTGTTATATGCAAGTGTTTAATCACTATATTGTACACCTGAAACTAATATTATATTGTACATTAAGTAACTGAAATTTAAATAAAAACTTAAAACAAAAGCAAATGTGTTCCAACTGAAACACCATAGCCTTATGCAGCCATAAGGAAAATATTTTAAAGATTCTATTGAGGACTATTGAATTCTACAAAACTTAGACCCAACGAATGAATAAAACAGGATAGATTATTTTTGTACTCATATCTATAGTTCATTAAAGGAACTGCATTCAGACAGTCTGGATCAGTCAAATCGCTCTCTTTTTCTAAATTATTCTAAGAAGTGTAGAAGATTTCCCACTCATTAAAACCCACAGATGTTTTCTAAATAAAATGAAAGATGACTCTGATGTATATTTTTAGCAAGTGTACTGTGTGCGGAAGGGGAGCTAAGCATTATTTGTGATAATTCTGAATCTTCGTAGGAACAAAAGAAATAAAACAAAACCATGAAAAATAGAGAAACCAAGTGGATAACTCTGGAATTGTAACAGACTAAAAGTAAGAGAAAGTCTGAAAGTGAATATGGAGGCTAGATAATAAGGTCAGTGTGGAGAGTAATTTGTTGAAGACAATAGGGACATAAGATATTATATAGATATTATACATAAAGGATACACTACTTCAGGGCCTCCCTAAGACAAACAACTTGTTCTTTTTCCATAATCACTAGAGATGGGTTCCAGTGTTCTGAAACTGCATTCATCAACAGGTGAACAATTTTCATTTAACTGAAGAAATTTTCTGGATTAATATTTCTAACAATATAGAGGACTATATATAATGAGTAAACCTTGTGAGAAAGAACAATTTAAAAAACTGGATGAATTGTTTAAAATATATAAAAATTAATAACCGAACCATGAAGAAAGTAATATCTTCTTAAGCTAATATCAGGTTCCTGTAGTTACTATAACAACTCACCACAAAATTGTTGCCTTTACATAACACAAATATGTTATTTTACATTTATAAAGGTCATAAGTCTGAAATGTGTCTCACTGGGCTAAAATCAAGATATCAAAGGTATTGTATCTCTTTCTGGAGATTCTAAATAATATATTTCTTTGACTTTCCTAGATTCTAGTAGCTGACTTCATTCCTTGGTTCTTGGCCCCATCTTCAAAACCAACATCATTGGACTTAGTCTTTCTCATGCTGCCATCTCTCTGGATCTTTGTATTCTGCCTTACTCTTCCCCTTATAAGGACTCTTCTAATGACAAGGGTCCACATGCGTAATCCAGCAAAATCTCCCCTTCTCGAAATCAACCAATTAACACCCTTAATTCTTATCTGCAACTTTAATTTGTCTCTGCCATATTACTTAACATATCCACAGCTTCAAGGAATTGAGATATGCATATTTTTGGAGAGCTATTATTCTGCCTACCACTGAGAAAAGCCAAACACTGAGAAAGCATAAATACATTAGGACAACCCAGATCTTCACCATACTGCTTCCCTGATAGTATCTTCAGATCTGTGGTATGTTGTTGATTTTAAATTTATTATCCTGCCATACTAGGAAAGGGGGATAAGGGCCCAATAATCTGCAAACTAGAAAGCTAAAAGGAAGCTCTTGCATAAAATCAAGTTCTAAAAGGCTTATTTAAACAGAGAACAAGAGGAAAACAGGCCATACAAGAATCAAAACTGATCCAAATATGTTCCTCGGTAGAAGAGAAAAATATTTTTCTTCGAAAGTTCTTAACACCAGAATAATACTATGGCCACAAGAAATTAAAGGCAGAAAGTTTAGTTTCATGTATTTCTGAGGTCATGTTTCCAAGCATCTGGTTGAAGAAAATTCAAATATTTTCTAGAAAAAAGCAATTAAATCCAGGCTTAAAAGAATTCCAACAAATTTCCAGTAATCATTATCTTATAATAAAAAGACACCAACTTAATGACATGACAAAATACCAAGATCAAGATCCAACATTACTAGCAAAATACAAAATCAGACTCACAGAGGAAATGTTTCTGGAATGGCAGAATTAATGGCTCAGCAATTTTTTCCCCGCAAATGATAAAATTGGACAAAACTGTCAAAAACTACCTGAAATGGTAGTTTTTTCAGGATCCTGGAAATGCTTCCAAGGCATACAAAACATTAGATGCCATTTATTCAAGAAAAAGTATTGAACATAAGGTCACTTTTGCAGAATTCTACTGGAAGTTTTATCCTGGGTCTACTCTGAACACTCCACTCCATACCAAACTATACAGGTAGAGTAATTCAATGAGGGTGGAAAATATATGCAAATGAGAAATTTCTCCACCAGAGGAGGGTGACTTGATTTAGAGTGTAGCACATTATGTCTATGTGCAAGTACATAGTAGGAAACACTTGTTCCATGTTGGCATGCAACTGGAGAAGGCCAATATCAGAGTCTGCCCAAGATTTTAGTGCTGGTTTCAGTAAGCGATATACCAGGAGATTAGCCAACAATAAATAAAAGAGGTATCCAAAAATTAAGACAGCTATAGTTAAGTTCTAGTAAGTTCTTATCAGTTTCCAGATATGTAAAGTTTTCTGGAATGTTCTGAAAATACATAAGATTGCACATGTTCATAGGAGGAGCCAGAGAAGCTCCTACTAACCTAATCAGCCTGGCTGACAGTGAAGCCCTATAAATGCTGAAAAGTTAAACTTCAAGCATACCTGTAAACTATTAAACTGCCTGAAATTTGAAAATGTTCTCCTGCTACAATTAGATCATTGGCAAATGGTGGAAGACTCAGTAGCTCAAATTAATTAGGCCCAAACTCTGTTCACACAGAAGCTATGGTGACCTGGGTGTTTTTCATCTGAGGCAAGGTTTAAAATAAAAGCAATAATTAATGTAAAGACATCAGAGGCCACATGCTGTTGAGAAAAGACTCCACACAGAATTAGTCAAAGGGAATTATTAAACAAACAAACACATTAATAACAAAAGCACCAGAAAGGGATGAGAATCAAGGGTTGTTACAATATATTATCTGATATATTAAGTTCTTAAAAATAAATTATGAGATATGCAAGAAAACAGGAAAGTGTGGCCCATACACAGGAAAAGAAAAACAAGTGATGGAATTTTTCTTTCGGGCAAAGAATTTGGATTTAGTGGACAAAGACCTCAACTTAATTTAGGCTGCTATTTGCAGATCAGGTTATACACAAACCTAATGGTAACAATATATCAGAAATCATTAATGAATATGCAAAGAACAAAGAGAAAGAAATCCAAATATATCACTTAAAAAAAAACAAGCAAAATAAGAGAGAGAAAGACAAGGAAGGATCAGGGAAAATCTCCAGAAACAACCACAAAACAAGTAATAAAATGGCAATAAATACATATATCTCAATAAATACGGTGAATGTAAATGGACTAAATGCTCTAATCAAAAGATATAAAGTGTCAGAATGAATAAAAAACAAGATCCATCTCTATGCTGACTGTAAGAGACATATTTCAGACCTAAAGACACTTGGAGATTAAAAGTAGAGAAGGGAGAAACATTTATCATGTAAATGGATGTCAAAAGAAAGCCATAGGAGCAATACTTATATATCACACAAACTAGATTTTATTTTTCTCTTATTTTTTTAAAGTTTATTATTTATTGTAAGAGAGACAGAGACAGTGCAAGTGGGGGATAGGCAGAGAGAGAGAAAGAGAGAGAAAGAGAGAATCCCAAGAAGGCTACACGCCATTAGCTGTGGAACCTGATGTGGGGCTTGAACCCATGAAACATGAGATCATGACCTAAGTCTAAACCGAGAGTTGATCACTTAACAGACTGAGCCACCCAGGTGACCTCACACAAACTAAACATTAAAACAAAGTCTGTAAAAAGATGCAAGAAGGACACTGTATAATCACAAAGGGAACAACCCATCAAGAAGATATAACCATTATAACTATCTATGCACTTATTGAGGGAGCACCCACAATAATAAACATAAACTAATTAATAATAATACAATAAGAACAGACATTAACACCTCACTTACCTCAATGAACACATCACCTAAACAGAAAATCAGCAAGGAAACAATGGCTTTGAATGACACACTGGACTAGATAGACTTAAAAGATATATTCATAACATTCCATCCTAAAACATCAGAATACACACATCATTTTCAAGTGCACATGGAGAATTCTGCAGAATAGATCATATATTAGCCATAAAATAGGCATTAACAAATATAAGAATATTGAAGTTATATTATACATGTTTTCTGACCACAATGCTATGAAACTAGAAGTCAATGACAAGAAAAATAACAGGAAGGACCACAGATATACATGGATGTTAAATAACATGCTATTAAACAATGAATGGGTCAATGAAGAAACCACAGAAGAAATTAAAAAGTACATGGAAACAAATAAAAATGAAAACTCAACAATCCCAAACCTTTTTGATGTAGCAAGCGCAGCCATAAGAGGGAATTAAAGAGAAATACAGGTCTACTCCAAGAAGCAAGAAAAATCTCAAATAAGTAAATGATAAGGAAACAACAACAACAACAAAACAATAGAACAGATCAATGAAAATGGGAGTTACTTATTTTTAAAACATTATAAATTTGATAAACCTCTATCCAGACTTACCAAAAAGAAAAGAGAAAGAACCAAATAAATTAAATCAGAAAGAGATAGGATTTAACAAGAGCAAAGAGACGGGATCCCGGTTGACCCAAGGCCTTAACCCGGGCAATTGGAAGCGTCTCACCAACTCCTTGTATGAATGTATGTTTCGCTTGCTTTCTCAGCCCTAGAAGCCGTCCCAAGGACACAGCTCTGAGAGGGTAACAGGTTATTGAGACCATTTGGACTTATATGTGACAGAACCCAGTTACTAGGCTTCCATATAAACCTCTAAGATTCTGGTGGCCGGCCCCAGCGATTCACTCAACCTGCAACGGCCGGAGCCCAGCCTTCCTGTTTTCCTATCCAGGGCAACTCCAAGAAACAATCCAAAACAGATCCAGCTAAAATGACGAAACGGAAGAATTCTCCTCAAAAGAATCTACAAAATACAGCGAGAGCTCAAGAATTAATGAAAACAGATATAAGCAACATAACAGAACATGAATATAGAATGATAATCATGAAACCAATCCCTGGGCTTGAAAAAAGCTTAGAAGAATGCAAGGGGTCCCGCGCGGCAGCGTTCAAGGACCTTAAAAACGGTCAGGAAGAATTAAAGAAGACATTGGAAGAAATACAAGGGAAACTGGAAGCAGCCACAGCAGGGATTGAAGAGGTAGAGGAAAGAGTTAGTGCATTAGAAGATAAAATCATTGAAAAAGAGGAAGCAGATAAAAAGAGAGAGAAGCTGATCCAGGAACAGGAAAGGAGAATTCGAGAGCTGAGCGATGCACTCAAAAGAAACAATATCCGTATCATAGGAGTTCCAGAGGAAGAAGAGAGAGAGAAAGGAGTCGAAGGGGTTCTTGAACAAATCATTGCTGAGAACTTCCCCAACGTGAGGAAGGAAACAGGCATGGAAACCCAAGAGGCACAGAGAACTCCCCTCAGACGTAACTTGAATAGACCTTCTGCACGGCACATCATAGTGAAGCTGGCAAAATACAAAGATAGGGAGAGAATTCTGAAAGCAGCTAGGGACAAAAGAACCTTAACATACAAAGGCAGACCTATAAGGGTAGTAGCAGACTTATCTACAGAAACTTGGCAAGCCAGAAAGGAATGGCAGGGTATCTTCAATGTGATGAGCAAGAAGGACATGCAACCAAGAATTCTGTATCTGGCTAGCCTGTCATTCAGAATAGAAGGAGAGATCAAGGTTTTTCCCAACAAACAAAAACTGAAAGAATTTATCACAAATAGGCCAGCACTACAAGGGATCCTGAGGGGCACTCTATGATGGAAAGGTTGCAAAGAACGCGGACTGCCAGAGACAGCCTTACAAACATGAAATTTACAGATAATACAGTGACTGTAAGCCCATATTTTTCAATATTAACACTGAATGTAAATGGACTAAATGAGCCAATCAAAAGACACAGGTTAACAGAATGGATTAAAAAACAAGATCCATCTATTTGCTGTCTTCAAGAAACTCATCTTAAACCTGAAGACAACTTCAGATTGAAAGTGAGGGGATGGAGAACTATCTACCATGCTACTGGAAGTCAGAAGAAAGCCGGAGTAGCCACACTTATATCAGACAAATTAGACTTTAAAATGAACGATGTAATAAGAGATGAGGAAGGACATTATATAATAGTCTCAGGGACCATCCAGCAGGAAGAGCTAACAATTGTAAATATCTACGCACCGAATTCGGGGGCACCCAAATTTGTAAAACAACTAATTACAAACATTAGCAACCTCATCGATAAAAATGTCCTAATAGTAGGGGATCTTAACATCCATTCTCAGCATTGGATAGATCCACAAAACAGAAAATCTCCGCAGAAACAATAGCCCTGAACGACACATTAGAACAGATGGACCTCACACACATCTTTAGTGTCCTTCACCCAGAAGCAAAGGAATTTACATTCTTCTCAACTGAACACGGTACATTTTCCAAGATAGACCACATTCTGGGGCACAGGGAAGCTCTGAATAAATATAAAAGAATTGAGATCATACCATGTAGACTGTCAGACCACAATGCTTTGAAACTTGAAATCAACCACAAGAGAAAGCCTGGAAAATATCCAAGAACATGGCCGCTAAGAAATAACCTATTAAAAGATGACTGGGTCAACCAAGCCATCAGAGAAGAAATTAAAAAATACATGGAAACAAATGAAAAAGAAAATACAACAATCCAAACGCTCTGGGACGCAGCAAAAGCAGTCCTGAGAGGGAAATATATTGCAATCCAGGCCCATCTCAAGAAACAAGAAAAATCAATAACAGCACGCCTAAAGGAACTAGAAGCAGATCAACTAAAACAACCCAAGCCCAGCAGAAAGAGAGAAATAACAAAGATCAGAGCACAAATTAATCATATGGAAACAGAAAAGGTAGTGGAAGAGATCAATGAAACCAAAAGCTGGTTCTTTGAAAAAATAAACAAAACAGACAAACCTCTAGCCAGGCTTCTCAAAAAGAAAAGAGAGAGAACTCAAATAGATAAAATCATGAATGAAAAGGGAGAAATTACAACCAATCCCTCAGAGATACAAGCAATCATCAGAGAATACTATGAAAAATTATACGCCACCAAACTTGGCAATCTGGAAGAAATGGACAGCTTCCTAAATAGCCACACGCTACCAAAACTCAAACGGGAAGAAATAGAAAATTTGAACAGACCCATAACTAGTGAAGAAATAGAATCAGTTATCAAAAACCTCCAGCAAATAAAAGCCCTGGACCAGATGACTTTCCTGCGGAATTTTACCAGACATTTAAAACAGAGTTATTTCCTATCCTCCTCAAGCTCTTCCAAAAAATTGAAATGGAAGGAAGACTCCCGGACTCATTCTATGAAGCCAGCATCATTTTGATTCCCAAACCATATAGAGACCCAGCAAAGAAAGAGAATTACAGGCCAATATCCCTGATGAATATGGATGCAAAAATTTTCAACAAGATACTAGCAAATCAAATCCAGCAGCATATAAGGAGATTATCCACCACGATCAAGTAGGATTCATCCCTGGGTTGCAGGGCTGGTTCAATATTCGCAAATCAATCAACGTGATACATCACATTAACAAAAGAAAAGATAAGAACCATATGATCCTGTCAATAGATGCAGAAAAAGCATTTGACAAAATACAGCACCCTTTCTTAATAAAAACTCTCAAGAAAGTCAGGATGGAAGGAACATACTTAAACATCATAAAAGCCATATATGAAAAGCCCACAGCTAATATCATCCTCAATGGGGAAAAATTGAGAGCCTTCCCCCTGAGATCAGGAACATGACAGGGGTGTCCACTCTCGCCACTGCTATTTAACATAGTGTTGGAATTCTGAGCATCAGCAATCAGACAACAAAACAAAATAAAAGGCATCAAGATTGGCAAGGAGGAAGTCAAACTTTCACTTTTTGCAGACGACATGGTACTTTACATGGAAAACCCGACAGAATCCATCAAAAATCTACTAGAACTGATCCATGATTTCAGCAAAGTTGCAGGGTACAAAATCAATGTACAGAAATGGGTGGCATTTGTATACACCAACAATGAAGCAGCAGAAAGAGAAATAAAGAAGCTAATCCCTTTCACAATTGCACCAAAAACCATAAAATACTTAGGAATAAACCTAACCAAAGATGGGAAAGACCTCTACACTGAAAACTATAAAAAAACTTATGAAGGAAATTGAGGAAGACACAAGGAAATGGAAAAACATCCCATGCTCATGGATTGGAAGAATAAATATCGTCAAAATGGCAATACTACCCAAAGCAATCTACACATTCAATGCAATCCCAATCAAAATTGCACCAGCATTCTTCTCAAAGCTAGAGCAAACAATCCTAAAATTTGTATGGAACCACAAAAGACCTCGAATAGCCAAAATAATACTGAAGAATAAAACCAAGGCAGGAGGCATCACAATCCCAGACTTTAACCTCTACTACAAAGCAGTAGTCATCAAGACTGTATGGTATTGGCACAAAAACAGACACATAGACCAATGGAATAGAATAGAGAACTCAGAAATGGACCCGCAAGTATATGGCCAACTAATCTTTGACAAAGCGGGAAAATGTATCCAATGGAAAAAAGACAACCTCTTTAATAAATGGTGCTGGGAGAACTGGACAGCAACATGCAAAAGAATGAAACTAGACCACTTTCTTACACCACTCACAAAAATAAATTCTAAATGGATAAAAGATCTGAATGTGAGACAGGAAACCGTCAAAATCCTAGAGGAGAAAACAGGAAAAAGCCTCTTTGACCTAAGACGCACCAATTTCTTACTCGACACGTCTCCAAAGGCAAGAGAAGTAAAAGCAAAGATGAACTATTGGGACCTCATCAAGATAAAAAGCTTCTGCACGGCAAAAGAAACAACCGACAAAACGAATAGGCAACCAACGGAATGGGAAAAGATCATCGCAAATGACATATCGGATAAAGGACTAATATCTAAAATCTATAAAGAACTTACCAAACTCCACACCCGAAAACCAAATAACCCAGTGAAGAAATGGGCAGAAGATATGGATAGACACTTCTCCAAAGAGGACATTCAGATGGCCAACTGACACATGAAATGATGCTCAGTGTCACTCATCATCAGGGAAATACAAATCAAAACCGCACTGAGATACCACCTCACACCAGTCAGAGTGGCTAAAATGAACAAATCAGGAAACTACAGATGCTGGCGGGGATGTGGAGAAGCAGGCACCCTTCTACACTGTTGGTGGGAATACAAACTGGTGCAGCCACTCTGGATAACGGTGTGGAGGTTCCTCAAAAAAATGAAAATAGAGATACCCTTTGACCCAGCAATAGCACTGCTAGGAATCTACCCAAGAGACACAGGAATGCTGATGTATAGGAGCACATGTACCCCAATGTTCATAGCAGCACATTCGACAATAGCCACACCATATAAAGAGACCAAGTGCCCATCAACTGACGAGTGGATAAAGAAGATGTGGTACATATATACAATGGACTACTATGTGGCAATGAGAAAAAATGAAATCTGGCCATGTGTAGCAACATGGATGGAACTGGAGGGTAATATATTAAGTGAAATAAGTCAGTCAGAAAAAGACAGATACAATATGTTTCCACGAATAGGTGGACTTTGTGAGACTAAGCAAAAACCAGGGGGAGGGGAAGAGGGGAAAGAAAACAAAAGACACAGAGAGGGAGGGAGATAAAACATAAGAAACTCTCAAAGACTAAGAACAAACTGAGGGTGTGGGGGGTGAGGGAGGGGGGAGAGGGGGTGATGGGCATTAAAGAGGGCACGTGTTTGGATGAACACTGGGTGTTATATGTAAACAAATTTGAAAATAAACTATTATGAAATTAAAAAAAGAGCAAAGAAAGAAATAAAGAAAGAAAGGAAGGAAGGAAGGAAGGAGAACAACCTACACTAGAGAAATACAAATAATTATAAGAGAATAATATGGAAAATTATGTGTCAGGAAATTGGACACCCTAGAAGAAATGGATAAAATTGTAGAAACATAAATTACCAAATTTGAAAAAAGGAAGAAAAAGAAAAATTGAACACACTGATAACAAGCAAATAAATTGAATCAGTAATCAAAACACGTCCAAATGGCTTCACAGGTGATTTCTACTAAACACTTAAAGAATATTTAATACCTATTATCAAACTATTCCGTGAAATAGAAATGGAAGAAAAATTTACAAATTCATTCTATGAGGGCAGCCTTACTCTGATAACTGAAACTAGATAAAGATACCACAAAAAACGAAATACACAGGCCAATATCTTTTATGAACATAGTTGCAAAAATCCTCAACAAAATACCAGCAAACCAAATCTAACAATACGATAAAAAAATCATTCACCACAATGAATTGGTACTTATTCATGGGTTGCAAGTATGGTCCTATATATGCAAATTAATCAACATAATATGTCACTCAGTTAAAGAAAGGATAAGAACTGCGTGCTCACTTCAGTTTATGCAGAGAAGGCATTTGACAAAGTACGACATCCATTCATGAAAAAAAAAAAAAACCTTAACGAAGGAGGCTTAATTGGAACATACCTCAACATAACAAAGGTCATACATGAAATACCTCAGATAATATCATGCTCAATGAGAACTTTTCCTCTATGGTCAGAAACAAGACAGGGATGTCCACAACTCACTGCTTTTTATTCAACAGAGTACTGGAAATCCTAGCCACAGCAATCAGACAACAACAACAACAGCAACAACAATGACAACGACAACAACAACAATAGCAACAACAAAGGCATCTGAATCTGCAATAAAGAAGTCAAATTTTCGCTATTAACAGATGGCATGATATAATATTTAGAAAACCCAAAAGACTCCACCAAAAAACTTCCAGAACTTACAAATTCAGCAAAGTTGTAGAATACAAAAGCAATATACAGAAATCATTGCAATTCTATATACTAATAATGAAGCAGTAGAAAGAGAACTTAATGAATCAATCCCACTTACAATTGCACCATAAACAATAAAATACTTAGGAATAAACCTAACCAAAGTGTTGAAAGACTTGTACTCAGAAAACATTAAAACAGTGATGAAAGAAATTGAAGACAGCACAAAGAAATGGAAAGATGTTCCATCCTCATGAATTGGAAGAACAAACATTGTTAAAATGTCTATACTACCCAAAGCAAACTACACATTTAATGCAATTACCATAA
The DNA here is from genome assembly GCA_030068075.1 of Paguma larvata. NCBI lineage: Eukaryota > Metazoa > Chordata > Mammalia > Carnivora > Viverridae > Paguma > Paguma larvata. The sequence goes on from CM057830.1 coordinate 100,082,029, forward strand.
AATACCAACAGTATTTTTCACGATGCTAGAAGAAATAACCCTAAACTTTGTATGGAAGCACAAAAGACCTTGAATAGCCCAAGCTAACTTGAAAAAGAAAAGCAATGCTGGAGTCATCATAATTCTAGACTTCAAGTTATATTACAAATCTGTGGTGATTGAAACAGTATGGTACAAATATCAATGGAATAGATTAGAAAACCCATAAATGAATCCATAATTATATGGTCGATTAATCTTCGACAAAGCAGGAAATTATATCCAATGGAAAAAAGTCTCTTCAACAAATGGTGTTGGGAAAATTGGACAGCAACATGCAAAAGAATAAAATTGATAACTTTCTAACACCATACACAAAAATAAATTCAAATTGATTAAAGACATAAATGTGAGACATGAAATCATAAAAATCCTAGAGAAGAACAGAGGCAGTAACCTCTTTGACATCAGACATAGCAACTTCTTTCTAGATATCTATCATGAGCCAATAAAAACTAAAGCAAAAATAAACTATGAGGACTACAACAAAATAAAAAACTTCTGCATATGAAAGGATACAATCAAGAAAACTAAAAGACAACTTATGAAATGAAAGAAGATATTTGTAAATTACAAATCTGATCAATGGCTAGTATCCAAAATCTATAAAGAACTTATAAAACTCAATACCCCCCAAAATGAATAATTCAATTAAAAATGAACAGAATATATGAATAGACATATTTTCAATGAAGACATAAAGTTGGCCAATAGACACATGAAAAGATGCTCTAGATCACTTATCATCAGGGAAATACAAATCAAAACTACAATGAATTATCATTTCACACGTGTCATAATGGCTAAAGTCAACAACACAAGAAACAACGGGTGTTGGTGAGGATGTGGGGAAAGAGAAACCCTCCTATGCTTTTGGTGGAAATACAAAGTGGTGCAGCCACTCTGGAAAATAGTAAGGCATTTCCTCAAAAGTTAAAATATAAGTACCCTAGGATCCAGCAATTGCACGCCTAAGTATTTACCCAAAGGACACAAAAATACTGATTCAACGGGATACATGCACCACAATATTTATAGTAGCATTATCTACCATAGGAAAATTATGGAAACAGTTCATTTCCATTGATTGATGAATGGATTAAGAATAGGTGGCATATATATACAATGGAATACTACTCAGCATCAAAAATAATAAAATCTTGCCATTTGCAACAATGTGGATGGAACCAGAGTGTATTATGCTAAGCAAAATAAGTCAGTCAGAGAAAGACAAATATCATATGATTTCACTCAAAGGTTTAATTTAAGATATAAAACAGATGAACATAAGGGAAGGGAGGCAAAAATAATATAAAAATAGAAAGGGAAACAAATCTTAAGAGACTCTTAAATACAGAGAACAAACTGAGGGTGGGGTGTTGGGTGGGAGGATGTGTTAAATAGATGATGGGCATTAAGGAGGACACTTGTTTGGATGATCGCTGGGTGTTATATGTAAATGATGAATCACTAAATTCTATTCCTGAAATCATTATTACACTATATGTTAACTAAGTTGGATTTAAATTTTAAGAAAAGACGAAAATTAAAGAATTCAAATTTCAGCAAATAAGAAAAGAGTAGTTGCTATATATAATCAATGATATATTTCCATAAATTAGCCATATATATATATATATATATACACACACACATATATACATATATGGATATGTATAGATATTTATATATATGTTTTTCCATGATTTACCCATATATATGTATACATATGTACAGATATATATATTCACAAAATGTGTATATAGATAGATACATATAGATATATATGCGACTAATATATAAATGATATATTAGCCACAAAAAAGAATTAGGTCTTGCCATTCGCAAAGATGTTGATGGAGCTAGAGAGTATTTTGCTAAGTAAAATAATAACAGTGAGAGAAAGATAAATACCATGTGAGTTCACTCATATGTGGAATTTAAGAAAGAAAACATATGAGCAAAGGGAAAAAAAGAGAGAGAGAGACAAAAGCAAACCAAGAAACAAACTCTTAACTACAGAGCACAAAGTGATGGTTGTTAGAGGGGAGGCTGGTGTGGGGATGGGTTAAATATGTAATGGGAATTAAGTAGTGCACTTGTTATGATGAGCAATGAGTGATGTATGGAAGTATTGAATCAGTACATTTTACACCTGAAACTAATATTACCCTGTACGTTAACTGGAATTTAAATAAAAACTTTTAAGAAAAGAAAATCAATGTAATCCATTATATCATCAGGTTTACAAAGAAAAATAATTATGATCAATCGGTTGCTGCAAAAAAAAATTGACAAAGTATAAAAAAATCTAAGTAAAATAGAAAAAAAAAACACAAATTACCAAAATCAAGAATTAAAGGAGAATATCACTATCAATCCAAAGAAATTAAAAAGGATTATGAGGAAATACTATAAACAACTTCATGGCAACTAACTAGAAAATTTAAATAAAAGGGACACATTCTTAGAAAGATACAAATTATCAAAATTTACTCAAGTAGGAAGAATATTTGAATTTACCTATAGCAATTAAATGAATAAAATTGATAATTAAAAATGTTCTTCCCCAGGCTAAGATTGGCTTCACTATTGAACTCTATCAAACATTAGATGAAAACCTTCCATAACATCAAGGTTGGAGGAGGAAAATCTTTCCCAATTTATCACTGCGATACCAAATCCAGACAAATATAACATGAGGAAATAAAGTTAAAGACCAATATTCTTGATGAATATAGATTCACAAGTATTTGGAAATATATTACAAAGCAAGATTCATCCAAAGAATGCAAAGTTGGTTTATCACCCAAAAATTAATCACCAAAATACACCATATAATAAAAGAAACCATAAAAAAGTACATAATCTCAATATACAGAGGAAAAAAGCATTTGACAAAATCCAATGCCTAGTCCTGATCAAAACTCTCAACAAAATTGATAAAGGGCATCTACAAAACAACCTACAGTATCATCATATTTAATAGTGAAGAAAATCATTCAGAAATGACATCAGCAAAATTGTGAAATGGGAAATCCCGCACTTGTATAGTTCCACATTAATAATAATTTGGTAGCCATTCATAGACAAAAGTGCCATTGTGGAAGCTTTGAGATCCACAAAGCTTTTTTTTTTTTCTTTTTAATTTTTGCAAGAAGAATTTAATTGACCACAAGCAATACACATTTAAGGTCACCCAAAGAATTATGGCTCTGGACCAAAGAATCTGCTCTGAGAAGAAACTGTTTTGGAGATCATATACATAAAGTATTAATAAAAATCTTCTAACATTTAGGGGTGCCTGGGTAGCTCAGTCAGTTAAAGATCCGACTTTGGCTCAGGTCGTATCTAATGGTCCAAGTTTGATCCCTGTGTGAGGATCTCTGCTGACAGCTTGGAGCCTGGAGCCTGCTTTGGATTCTGTGTCTCCCTCTCTCTCTTCCTATCCCACTCATGCTCTTTGTCTCAAAAATAAACATTAAAAAAAAGTCCTTAAAAATCTTCTAACATATAAAACCGCATTTACTCGATACTTTTATTTTTGAAAGAGAATAAAATGCTCCAAATAAATGTTTTAGGACAGAGGAAGTAGTAGTTACCTAAAGACATAAGAAATAGTCTTACACAGACTCTATCTGTAACTCTAGGCCCATAAAAGCAGTGATATGCTAACACTCAAGACGGTTTTCTCCAGTAACTTTTACTCTTTCACCTCCCTTGTTCCCAGAAACCAGTTGAGGCTGATTTGAAGAAGGGTAGTACGAATGTACAGAATGGAGTTCTGATTCCATTTTCCACATTTCTTTCAAGCAGTTACATTTTCTATTCCCTCTAACCTAGTTAAAATCCTGATCACAGTTCAGCTGGTGTATTGCCACTACTTTTTAAAGTAAAAAAGGAGTTTGGCAAACTCTGTAGAACCCAAGACACAAAATGGTCATTTTGAGAAGACATGCATGTGCTCATATGGCAGATTGCTGACCACGGTCCTGGCTACTTATCCAGACACAGTCCCATCCCTCTGTGCATATGGCTATAGCTCTGTATGACCTTGGTTCTGCCACCTTCACCATCTACCAAAGGACCTGGAAAGTGTCATGCCCACCCATTTCTTGGGCAACAGGCCCACTAATCCTGATCCTGGTTGTGGATCCTAAAGTGGCCAATGACCTGGATCCAGCTCCTCTCAGCTGAGGTCTGGGAATAGTCCTCCCTCTTCAGAGACCTAATGGGAGACACCCCACTCTGTGCAGTAGAAATAAGTCCCACTGATCTTGGTCCAAGTAGGGATCCAGAAATAGCTCTGCAACTCATCTCTAGCCCCTTTTATCTATGGTCAGGGAAAGGAAGATGCATTTTTTTTTGTGCACTAACATGCAAGCTTAGCAACCTTGGTATGACAGCATTCTTGAGATGGTCCCGTAAGTCAGCTCTAGCCCGTTTAACCTATGGTCCAGGAGTAGTCCTGCCCAGCTAGGGAGAAGAACACACCTATCCATGTCCCTGGAGGCAGGCCCAATCAACTGGGTCTGATTGTGGAAACTGAAGTGGCCTTGTGGCATGGCTCCAACATCTCTCAGCCATGGCTTTGGGTCTATACTGCCTAGCTAGGTACCTATCCAATGAAGCACCAAAAGTCCATCCAGGACTTGTCCAGAGCCTCACCCTTCTGTATACCTGTTAACAGTCCCACCATCTGAAAGCCAAATGTGGGCCCTGATGTGGACTTCTTCCCAGAGCCAGTCCTACTGTATAATATCATAGAGGCAGTTCTATCTGCCCAGAGACCAGACAGAATCTTTTAGTCCTGGACCCGGTAATAGGCCAACCATAGACCCCAAAGTAGACCCAGTTTGACAGAACGTGACCTGGCTCCAACCATACATAACCACAAGTCTGAAGTCAATCCCATCATACTAAGCACCTGAGAGGAGAAGTTCTTTACTCACCAACCCGGGCTGTAATGACTGAAGGAGGGTTTTTTCCTTCCAGTGCACAGACATCAGTATGGGGCTACATGCATAATGAAATATCAGGCAATGATGAAACCACTAAAGGAAACTAATAAAGCCCTCAGAAATGATCTTCTGAAAATGGAGATCTATAAATTGTCTCACAAGGAATTCCAAGTAATCATCTTAATGAAGTTCAAAAAGATTCAATAAACAAAAATTAAAAAATAAATAAATAAAATCAGTAAAAATGTAGAAATAAAATGAAAAGTTTAACAAAGAAATAGAAACCATAAAAAAAACCCAATAGAAATCTTAGAGCTGAAAAAATACAATGATAGAAATGAAAAATTCAGTAGCATATTTCAATGGCAGACCTGATCACACAGAAGAAAGAATCAGTGAATTTCAAAGAAGTCCTTTGAAATTGATCAATGAGAGGAACAGCAATAACAACAACAACAACAAAAACCCACACAAAAGAAAAAAAAAGAATAGAGAAAGCATATAAGACCTATAGAAGACTATTAAATGAATAAATATACCATGAGGAGAGAGAGAGGAAGAAAGCTTATTTTAAATGATAATGAATATAAAAATCTCAAACTTTTGGAGGGATATGAATCTGGATAGATTCATGAAGCTGACAAGATGCCAAGCAAGATCAACCAAAGAAACGACTCTGAGACACAAAATTATCAAGCTGTCTAAAGTTAAAGATAAACTTTTGAATGCAGCAAGAAAAAGACACTCATCATATGCAAAAGAATCCTAACGAGGTTATCAGCAGATTTCTCAGCAAAAATATTGCACATCAAGAGGGAGTGAAATGATATATAGTCAAAGTGCTTAAAACAGAGAAAAGACCAAACCCAGATGGCTTCAGAGGTGAATTGCACCAAAGATGTAAAGACAAATTAAGAACAATATTTCTCAATTTCTTCCAGATGATTGAAGAGAAGGGAATACTTGCAAGCTTATTTTATGTGGTCAGTATTATTCTCATACCAATACAGAATGGTACTCTAAAAAAAAAATTACAGGACAATATCCCTTATAAAAAAGAGATGTAAAAATCCTCAATGAAATATTAGTGAATCAAATTCAACATACATTAAAAGAATAATATACCATGATCAAGCGGAATTTATATATTGAATGAAAGGATGGTTCAACATATGCAAATCAATAAAAGTGATACATCAGAATAAAAGAATAAAAAAGAAAAATCATTGATTATCTGAATAGATGCAGAAAAAGCATTTGACAAATTTCAAAATCTTCTATTATAAAAACTTTAAAAAAATGGGTACGGAAGGAATGTACATCAACATAATAATGATGGTATATGATAAACCCACGGATAACATCATATCCAACAGTAAAAAGTGAATGTCCTCTCAGAATGGGAGCAAAAGAAGGGTTCCCACACTCACTACTTATATTCAACATAGTAGTAGAAGACTTAGCTAGAGTCAAGAAAGAGAAATGAAAGATATTTAAATAAGAAAGGAAGAAGTAAAAATGTCTCTGCAGATTTCATGATCTTACATATAGAAAAAACTAAACTCCATTAAAAAATGTAGAATAAATTCAGTAAAGTTGCAGTATACAAAATCAATAAACAAATTATCAATGGTATTTTTATACAATAACAATTATCCAAGAAAAGATTAAGACAATGATCCCATTTACAATTGGAGCAAAAAGAATAAAATATTTAGGAATGACTTTAACCTGGAGGTAAAAACCTGTACACTGATAATTCTAAGACTTTGATTAAAGAATTTAAGAATATAGAGATAAATTAAAAGGTATTCTGTGCTCCAGATTGGAAGAATTAACATCGTTAAAATGCTTTTACTACTCAAAGCAATCTGTAGATTCAATGCAATCCCTATCAAAATTCTAATGTCATTTCTCAAAGAAATAGAAAAACAACCCTAAAATTCATATGACACAATGACCCTGAATAGTAAAGAAGTCTTAAGAAAAGTGAGCAAAGTTAGAGGCATCATACTTTCTGACCTAAATATACTACAAAGCTATAGTAATCAAAATATGCTGAAGCATAAAATCAGACACAGACCAATGGAAAAGAATAGAAATTGCAGAAATAAACTTATGCATATATGGCCGACTAATTTTTCATAGCTATGCTAAAAATAGACAATGGAGAATAGTCAGTCTCTTCAATAAATGATGTTGGCAAAATTGGATATCTACATGCAAAACGCTGAAATTAGACCTGTATCTTACATGACATCCATAAAAAATGCCTTGAAGTGGATTAAAGAATCGAATGTGTCTACCGTATGATCCAGCAATTCCATTTCGGGTATATATCAGAAGGAAATAAAAGCATGATTTTAAATAGATATCTGCATTCCTATGTTCATTGCAGCATTATTCACAGTTACCAAATTAAGAACACAACCTGTGTCTGTCAACAGAGGAATGCATAAGGAAAATATCACACACACACACACACACACACACACACACACACACACAGACACAGGAATATTTTTCAGCCATAAAAAAGGAAATTCTGCCATTTGTAACAACATGGATAACCTGGAAGCTATTATGCTGAGTAAAATTAGCCTGACACCAAAGACAAGCATTGTATGATCTACCCTGCATATGAAATCTATAAAAGTCAAACTCATACAAGCAGAGAACAGAAGATGTTTTCCAGGGACTGGCAGGTGGTAGAAATATGGAGATGTTGGTGAAAGGGTAAATAGTGTCAGTTATAAGTTTTGTAGATCTAATGTAAAGCATGGTGATTATATTTAATAACACTGTATTGTATAGTTGAAATTTGTGACAGAATAGATCTTAACTGTCCTCACTACACATACACAAAAAATCTAACTATGTGAGGTCATGGATATGCAAATTACTTGTTTGTGGTAATCATTTCACAATCATATATCAATTCAGCACATTGTACATTTTAAGTGTTCTAAACACACACACACACAAATGGTTACTTTGTGAAGTGATGAATATTAATTAACTTGATTAGGGTTATTATATCATAATGTAGACAGATATCAAATCACTACATTGCATACTTTGTTATTTGGTGTACAATTTTTATTTGCACAAAAAGTATAAATTTTGTCACTTATACTTTATTATAATTATTTTAAAAATTATATATATTATTAATACATTTAATTATATGTATTTTTTGATGATTATACCTCCATAAACCCAGTAAAAATGAAAGTCTGAACTCATTCCCCTGAAAATAGGGAAAAACACAAGAATATCTTATCTATTTGCTTCTATTCAACATTTTCCTGAATGTTCTTGCCTGCACAATCAAGCAATAATATGAAATAAAACACTTTTCAAAACACTTTTTAAAAAAGAAATAGGACTGTCTTCATTTGCAGAAAATATTATCCTGAATGAAGGAATTTGACTGATTTACAAAAAGAGAACAAACAATCAAAAACAGAACTAATAAGAATCCAGTAAGGTCAGAGGATATAAGATAAATATACAAAATTCAGTTGTATTTTATAGGCTAGAATTAATTATAAAAGTCTATCAAAGTACCATCAAAAAATAAAATATTTAGGAATACGTTTAACAAAAGAAATGAAAACCTTTAAAATAAAAGTTTCAAAATATTTGAGAGAAATTTAAGACATTTAATGAAATGGAGAGATATTTCATATATATGGTTTGAGAGACACAATATTATTAAGGTGGCAATTCTTCCCTTGTTTATGTACAGATTCAATGAAACCACTATCATAATATTAGCCCCTACTATTAGAGAATTTGTCAAGCTGATCCTAAAACTGACTTGCCAATGCAAAGAACCTAGAAAATTCTAAACAGTTTTGAACAAGGTGAACAGTTAGAATACATAAACTTCCTATGTCCAAACTTACTATAAAACTTCGATATTCAGGTAGGGTAATACTGGCATAAGGATACACACATAGGTCTGTGCGATAGAATTGAGAGTCCAGAAGTAAACTTGTACATTTGTGGTCACTAGAATTTGACAAAGGTGTCATGGCAATTTAGTGAAGAAAGAATAATATTTTTAAAAATGGTGCTGGACCTAGAGTATGTGCATTTGTAAAAGGATTTTTACAATCTGTAAAAATTAACTCAAAATTAATCATAGATGTATTCTAAGAGCTAAAACTTTTAGAAGAAAAATGATGAAAATGTTCATGCACTTAGTTCTTAACTACAAAACCAAAACATGATCCACTAAAGAAATAAGGGAAAATTGTATTTCATCAAAATTAAAAACCTCTGCCCTTTTAAAAGTACCATTAATGAAATGAAGGGGGAAGAAAAGCTACAGATTGGGAGAAAACATTTCTCTATATCTGACAAAGGACTTGAATCCAGAAAATATAAATCATGCAAGTCAATAATAAGATAGATAAACGTATTATTTTAAAAACAACAACAACAACAACAAAAAACATGTAAACAGGTAATAAGCCCATAGGAAGATGCCCGGCTTCATTAATTATAAAGAACTCAAATTAAAACGACAAGGTGATACCAAATGCACTAAAATACCTATTATCAAAAACAATGATCATACCAAACATTTGCAAGAATGTAGACAAATAGTAACCCTCACGCATTTCTCTTGTGAAAGAAAAACGATGCAACCATGCTAGAAAGAAGTGTGGCCATTTTTTAACAGATAAGAAATTTTCCATACAACCCAAATATTGCTGGGATGACAAATATAACTCCTTGTTATTCACTTCAAATAAGCGAAAGCATATATCTATGCAAATAGTAATACACAAAGGATTTTAGCAACATTATTGATGACAGCCAAAAACCAGCAGAAGTTCCAAATGTCCATCAGCTGGTAAATGGATAAATAAAATGTGCTACATCCATATAATGTAATACTATTCAGCAATAAACATAAAATACTTATATGTGTTACAATGTGGATGAACTTCAAAAACATTATAAGTGAAAAAATGGCAGATACAAAAGATCATATATTGTGTGATTCTATTTATATGAAATACTCAGAAGAGACAAATCTATAGAGACAGATAACAGATACTGGCTGCTACTGGCTAGAGTTAGAAAGGAGGATTAAGCCTAAATGGGCACAAGACATCTTTTTGGGGGAAGAGAAGTGCTATAAAACAAGATTCTATTAATGATTGCGCAACTTGGTAATTTGCTAAAAATCTTTATATTTTACACTTAAAATAGGAAACTAAAACTCATAATGTAAATTATAATTAAATAAAGTAAAATCAGGAAAGCACACACATAGAAATTACAGAATTGAACTATGATATTAAATAACTATGTTTTATAAAATATAATTTATTGTCAAATTGGTTTTCATACAAAAACCCAGTGTTCATCCCAAAAAATGCTCTCTTCAAACCCATCACCCAATTCCCCCTCACCCACCACCCATTAACCATCAGTTTGTTCTCTGTATTTAAGACTCTCTTATGGTTTGCCTCCCTCCCTCTCTGTAACGTTTTTTTCCCCTTCCCCTCTCCCATGGTCTTCTCTTAAGTTTCTCAAGATCTACATGTGAGTGAAAACATATCCGTCCTTCTCTGACTGACTTATTTCACTCAACATAATACCTTTCAGTTCCATCCACGTTGCTGCAAATGTCAGGATTTCATTCTTTCTCATTGCTAAGTAGTATTCCATTGTATTATATAAACCACGTCTTCTTTATCCATCCATTGGTTGATGGACATTTAGGCTCTTTCCATAATTTGGTTATTGTTGAAAGCACTATTTTAAACATTGGCGTAAATGTGCCCCTATGAATCAGCACTCCTATATCTCTTGGGTAAATTCCTAGCAGTGCTATTGCTGGGTCATAGGGTAATTCTATTTCCATTTTTTTTTTTAGGAACCTCCACACAGTTCTCCAGAGTGGCTGTACCACTTTGCATTCCCACCAACAGTGCAAGAGGGTTCCCTTTTCTCCACATCCTCACCACCATCTATAGTCTCCTGATTTGTTCATTCTAGCCACTCTGACTGGAATGAGGTCTAATCTCACTGTAGTTTTGATTTGTATTTCCCTGATGATGAGTGATGTTGAGCATCATTTCATGTGTCTGTTGGCCATCTGGATGTCTTCTTTGGAGAAGTGTCTATTCATGTCTTCTGCCCATTTCTTTACTGGATTATTTGTTTTTCTGGTGTGGAGTTTGGTGAGTTCAGTATAGATTTTGGATACTAGTCCTTTATCTGATATGTCATTTGCAATTATCCTTTCCCATTCCATCGGTTGTCTATTAGTTTGGTTGGTTGTTTCCTTTGCCGTGCAGAAGCTTTTTATCTTGATGAGGTCCCAATAGTTCATTTTGCTTTTGATTCCCTTGCCTGTGGAGGTGTGTTGAGTAAGAAATTGCTGCGGCTGAGGTCGAAGAGGTTGTGACCTATTTCTCCACTAGGGTTTTGACGTTTCCTGTCTGACATTCAGGTTCTTCATCCATTTTGAGTTTATTTTTGTCTGTGGTGTAAGAAAGTGGTCTAGTTTTATTCTTCTGCATGCTGCTGTCCAGTTCTCACAGCACCATTTTCAAAAGAGGCTATCTTTTTTCCATTGGATATTCTTTCCTACTTTGTCAAAGATTAGTTGGCCATACATTTGTGGGTCCATTTCTGGGTTCTCTATCCTGTTCCATGGTCTATGTGTCTGTTTTTGTGGAAATACCATACTGTCTTGATGATTACAGCTTTGTAGTACAGATTAAAGTCTCGGATTGTGATGCCTCCCGCTTTGGTTCTCTTCTTCACTATTACTTTGGCTATTCGGGGTCTTTTGTGGTTCCATATAAATTTTAGGATTGTTTGATCTGGTTCTGAGAAGAATGCTGGTGCAATTTTGATTAGGATTGCATTGAATGTGTAGATTGCTTTGACATTTTAATAATATTTATTCTTCCAATCCAGAAGCACTGAATGTTTTTCCATTTCTTGTGTCTTCTTCAATTTTCTACATAAGTTTTTTATAGGTTTCAGCATACAGATCTTTTACATCTTTGGTTAAGTTTATTCCTAGGTATTTTAAGGTTCTTGGTGCAATTGTGAATGGGATCAGTTTCTTTATTTCTTTTTGTCGCTTCATTATTGGTGTATGAAATGCAACTAATTTCTCTACATTGATTTTGTACCCTGCAACACTTCACTGAATTCATGTATCAGATTTGGCAGACATTTGGTGGAGTCTGTCAGGTTTTCCATGTAGAGTATCATGTCATCTGTGAAAAGTGAAAGCTTTACTTCGTCTTTGCCAATTCCGATGTCTTTTATTTCATTTTGTTGTCTGATTGTTGATGCTAGGACCTCCAACCTCTCAACAGTGGTGAGAGTGGACACCCCTGTCGTGTTCCTGATCTCAGGAGGAAAGCTCTCAGTTTTCCCCCATTGAGGATGATATTAGCTGTGGGCTTTTCATAAGTGGCTTTTTGAAGTGTAAGTATGTTCCTTCTATCCTGACTTTCTCAAGGGTTTTTATTAAGAAAGGATGCTGTATTTTGTCAAATGCTTTTTCTGCATCTATTGACAGGATCATATGGTTCTTATATTTTCTGTTGTTAACGTGATGTATCACATTGATTTATTTGAGAATATTGAACCAGCCCTGCAACCCAGGAATGAATGCCACTTGACCATGGTGAATAATTCTTTATATGCTGTTGAATTTCACTTGCTCGTATCTTGTTGAGAATTTTTGTATCCATATTCATCAGCAATATTGGCCTGTAGTTCCCTTTCTTTGAGAACTGTCTGGTTTGGGAATCAAAGTGATGCTGGCCTCATAGAATGAGTCCAGAAATTTTTCTTCCATTTCAATTTTTTGGAACAGCTTGAGAAGGATAGGTATTAACTCTGTTTTAAATGTCTGGTAGAATTCTCCAGGGAAGCCATCTGGTCCAGGACTCTTATTTGTTGGGAGATTTTTAATAACTGATTAAATTTCATCACTAGTTATGGGTCTGTTCAAATTTTCCATTTCTTCCCTTTTGAGTTTTGGTAGTTTGTGGGTGTTTAGGATTTTATCCATTTCTTCCAGGTTGTCCAGTTTGTTGGTATATAATTTTTCATAGTATTCCCTAATAATTGTTTGTATTTCTGGGGAACTTGTTGTGATAAATCCATTTTCATTTGTGATTTTATCTATTTGGGTCCTCTCTTTTCTTTTTCAACAGGGAGACTAGAGGTTTATCAATTTAGTTTATTTTTTCAAAAAAACAGCCCTTGGTTTCATTGATCTGTTCTACTGTATTTTTCCTGATCTATATTGTTTATTTCTGCCCTGATCTTTATTATTTCTATTCTTCTGCTGGTTTGGAGTGTCTTTGCTGCTCTGCTTCTAATTCCTTTAGGTGTGCTGTTAGATTTCATATTATTGATTTTTCTTGTTTCTTGAGATAGGCTTGGACTGCAATGTATTTTCCTCTTAGGACTGCTTTGCTTCATTCAAAGGTTTGGGTTTTTGTATTTTCGTTTTCATTTGTTTCCATATATTTTTAAATTTCTTCTCTAATTGTCTGGTTGACCCATCCATTCTTTAGTAGGATATTCTTTAATCTTCATGCTTTTGGAGGTTTTCCAGACATTTTCCTTGGCTGATTTCAAGTTTCATAGCATTGTGATCTGAAAGTGTGCACAGTATGATCTCAATTCCTTTATATTTATTGAGCACTGCTTTGTGTCCCTGTGTGTGATCTATCTTGGAGAATATACCTTGTGCACTTGAGAAGAAAGTGAATTCCATGCTTTGGAATGAAGAGTTCTACCTATATCTGTCCAGTCCATCTCATCCAATGTGTCATTCAGGGCCACTGTTTCTTTAGTGGTTTCTCTGTCTAGTTGATCTATCCATTGATGTAAGTGGCGTATTAAAGTCCCCTGCAATTACCACATTCTTATCAATAAGATTCCTTATGTTTCTTATTGTTTTATATATTTGGGTGCTATCGAATTCAGTGCACAGACATTTATAATTCTTAGCTCTTCCTGATGGATAGATAATTCCCTTCTTCATGTTTTGATACAGCCTTTACTTTAAAATCTAGTTTGTCTGATATAGTGTGGCTACTCCAGCTTTCTTTCGACTTCCACTAGCTGATAGACAGTTCTCCATTCCTTCATTTTCAATCAGAAGGTATCCTCACAGCAAAAATGATTCTCTTGAAGACAGCAAAGAGATGTTTTTTTTTTTGGTTGTTTTGTTTTGTTTTTGTTTTTGTTTTTGTTTATTCCATTCTGATACCCTATGTCTTTTGATTGGAGCATTTAGTCCATTTACATTCAGTGTTAATATTGAAAAATACGGGCACTGATCAGGGCACATGTTGGGATGAGCATTGGGTGTTGTATGGAAACCAATCTGACAATAAAAAAATTAAAAAATAAATAAATAAAAGAAATAATAAATAAAATTTTAAAAAAGAGGAAGGAAGAGGGGCAACATGGCAGAGGAGAAGGGGGCTCCAGTATCTCGCTTGCCCTTTAAACGGGGACGACTGAAACCATAGTCTCTCTCAACTCCAAAAATCGGGGGGAAAAGGTGCTACAGCTAACAAGGAACCAAGGCGAAAACAGACATGGCCCAGCTAAACCGTGAGTTTAATCTGGGTCGGATAAAACGAACTTGAACTGGGGAAGTAGAGCTGAGGTGAGGGTGAGCGTCTTCGGAGATAGCTGGGAAAGTGCCGATCGAACAACATCTGAACGAGAGGGCCAGAGAAGGTGAGACCGCTACCATCCAGCCCCTAAATGCAGAGCTTTTGAAGAGAAGTTCAGTGGCAAACAGCAGCACTACCCGCGTGCCGCCGGGATGGCACCAACCAAGCCAGAGCCATGGGGACGCGCGCGCCGCCGGGACTGGCAGCGGAGACCCAGGCGGCACCACCTGCTGAGCACCTCTAACCCCGGCACAATTATAACGAAATCGGGGGTAGCAGACAGCCACGTCACCGCGCCACCCTCGCCCAGCGCCTCCAGGATGCACACGACACTGGGACTGGCAGCAGGGACCCAGGCAGCCCCAGGTGGCGGCTCCTGTGGGACACGGCCGGGTCACTGTTCAGTGACCCACACTAGGCCGGCGATGGCGGTGGAGAGAGAACAGAAATAAAGGGGCGAATAAAGCCTCCAGGACTGGTGGCGCGGGTCTGGAGAGATGCCACTGTTGTCTCACAAGCCAGGAAGTCACCCCAAAAGCCATCCCTGCAGCAGTGGAGGCGGGACCCGCCTACACCAAACCACGCCCCTCCCAACCTATCAGCAGGAGCGACTGATGCCAAGTGGAGATTGCTGCCTGGAGTAACTCCAGTCATTCTTCTTTTTAAATTTATCCCTCCTTTCTCATTCCTACCGATCCCCATCCCTGAGCTGGTTATCCAGGGTACTGACTGGCTAAAACATTTTGTTTTTTTAACCCACTCTTTGAGGACATGTCCTACAATCTCTTATTTACTTTCCTAGCCCGTTTTCTGGAATAACCAGGCCGTATAAATTCATCTAGACAACATTGATCTTTATTCCTTTTCCCTCGCACCTGTCCTTATTCTGATTTCTATCAGTCTGGATTAAACTCTTTAGTCGCTCTACCTGGGCAAAGTCCATTTCCTTCTTCTCCCTGCACCAGTCATTATTCTGTCTATATATGCTCTGCCACCAGCACACTACATACCCTGTCCTTAACGTGAAGCTGGTACTTCAGGACATTGCCCTCAGAGAGTCACTTGTTATTATTTTTTCTGTTGTGAACTGCTTGTCTGGACCATTTGTCGTACGTTTGAGTATTTCTGTGTTCTGTGTGTCTGTCAGTCTGTTTTCCTTTCCAGGGCAACTTCAAGAAACAACCCAAAACACATCCAGCCAAAATGACGAGACAGAAGAATTCTCTCAAAAGAAACTACAAGAAGCAGTGACAGCGCAAGAATTAATGAAAACAGATATAAGCAACATAACAGAATTTGAATATAGAATGATAATCATAAAACTAATCGCTGGCCTTGAAAAATGCTTAGATGAATGCAAGGGGTCCCGCGCGGCAGAGTTCAAGGACCTTAAAAACGGTCAGGAAGAATTAAAGAAGACATTGGAAGAAATACAGGGAAACTGGAAGCAGCCACAGCACGGATTGAAGAGGTAGAGGAAAGAGTTAGTGCATTAGAAGACAAAATCATTGAAAAAGAGGAAGCAGATAAAAAGAGAGAGAAGCTGATTCAGGAACAGGAAAGGAGAATTCGAGAGCTGAGCGATGCACTCAAAAGAAACAATATCCGTATCATAGGAGTTCCAGAGGAAGAAGAGAGAGAGAAAGGAGTCGAAGGGGTTCTTGAACAAATCATTGCTGAGAACTTCCCCAACATGAGGAAGGAAACAGGCATGGAAATCCAAGAGGCACAGAGAACTCCCCTCAGACATAACTTGAATAGACCTTCTGCATGGCACATCATAATGAAGCTGGCAAAATACAAAGATAGGGAGAGAATCCTGAAAGCAGCTAGGGACAAAAGAACCCTAAAATACAAAGGCAGACCTATAAGGGTAGTAGCAGACTTATCTACAGAAGCTTGGCAAGCCAGAAAGGAATGGCAGGATATCTTCAATGTGATGAGCAAGAAGGACATGCAACCAAGAATTCTGTATCCGGCTAGCCTGTCATTCAGAATAGAAGGAGAGATCAAGGTTTTTCCCAACAAACAAAAACTGAAAGAAATTATCACAGATAAGCTGGCACTGCAAGAGATCTTGAGGGGCACTCTATGAAGGCAAGGTTGCAAAGAACACAAACTGCCAGGGACAGCCTTACAAACATGAAACTTACAGATAATACAGTGACTGTAAGCCCATATTTTTCAATTTTAACACTGAATGTAAATGGACAAAAATGCGCCAATCAAAAGACACAGGATAACAGAATGGATTAAAAAACAAGACCCATCTATTTGCTGTCTTCAAGAAACGCATCTTAAACCTAAAGACACCTTCAGATTGAAAGTGAGGGGATGGAGAACTATCTACCATGCTACTGGAAGTCAGAAGAAAGCCGGAGTAGCCACACTTATATCAGACAAATTAGACTTTAAAACGAACGAAGTAATAAGAGATGAAGAAGGACATTACATAATAGTCTCAGGGACCATCCAGCAGGAAGAGCTAACAATTGTAAATATCTACGCACCGAATTCAGGGGCACCCAAATTTGTAAAACAACTAATTACAAACATTAGCAACCTCATCGATAAAAATGTCCTAATAGAAGGGGATCTCAACACTCCACTCTCAGCATTGGATAGATCCACAAAACAGAAAATCTCCGCAGAAACAATAGCCCTGAATGACACATTAGGGCAGATGGGCCTCACAGAAATATTTAGGGTCCTTCATCCAGAAGCAAAGGAATCTACGTTCTTCTCATCTGCACACGGTACATTTTCCAAGATAGACCACATTCTGGGGCACAGGGAAGCTCTGAATAAATATAAAAGAATTGAGATCATACCATGTACACTGTCAGACCACAATGCTTTGAAACTTGATGTCAACCACAGGAGAAAGCCTGGAAAATATCCAAGAACATGGCGGCTAAGAAATAACCTACTAAAAGATGACTGGGTCAACCAAGCCATCAGAGAAGAAATTTAAAAATACATGGAAACAAATGAAAATGAAAATACAACAATCCAAACACTCTGGGATGCGGCAAAGGCAGTCTTGAGAGGGAAATAAATTGGAATCCTGGCCCACCTCAAGAAACAAGAAAAATCAATAACACAAATTCTAACAGCACGCCTAAAAGAACTAGAAGCAGATCAACTAAAACAACCCAAGCCCAGCAGAAAGAGAGAAATAACAAAGATCAGGGCACAAATTAATCATATGGAGACAGAAAAGGTAGTGGAAGAGATCAATGAAACCAAGAGCTGGTTCTTTGAAAAAATAAACAAAATAGACAAACCTCTAGCCAGGCTTCTCAAAAAGAAAAGAGAGAGAACTCAAATAGATAAAATCGTGAATGAAAACGGAGAAATTACAACCAATCCCTCAGAAATACAAGCAATCATCAGAGAATACTATGAAAAATTATATGCCACCAAACTTGGCAATCTGGAAGAAATGGACAGCTTCCTAAATAGCCACACGCTACCAAAACTCAAACGGGAAGAAATAGAAAATTTGAACAGACCCATAACTAGTGAAGAAATAGAATCAGTTATCAAAAACCTTCCAGCAAATAAAAGCCCTGGACCAGATGGCTTTCCTGCGGAATTTTACCAGACATTTAAAACAGAGTTAATTCCTATCCTCCTCAAGCTCTTCCAAAAAATTGAAACAGAAGGAAAACTCCTGAACTCATTCTATGAGGCCAGCACCACTTTGATTCCCAAACCACATAGAGACCCAGCAAAGAAAGAAAATTACAGGCCAATATCCCTGATGAATATGGATGCAAAAATTTTCAACAAGATACTAGCAAATCGAATCCCAACAGCATATAAAGAGAATTATCCACCATGACCAAGTAGGACTCATCCCTGGGTTGCAGGGCTGGTTCAATATTCGCAAATCAATCAACGTGATACATCACATCAACAAAAGAAAAGATAAGAACCATATGATCCTGTCAATAGATGCAGAAAAAGCATTTGACAAAATACAGCACCCTTTCTTAATAAAAACTCTCGAGAAAGTCGGGATAGAAGGAACATACTTAAACATCATAAAAGCCATATATGAAAAGCCCACAGCTAATATCATCCTCAATGGGGAAAAATTGAAAGCCTTCCCCCTGAGATCAGGAACACTACAGGGGTGTCCACTCTCGCCACTGCTATTTAACATAGTGTTGGAATTCTGAGCATCAGCAATCAGACAACAAAACAAAATAAAAGGCATCAAGATTGGCAAGGAGGAAGTCAAACTTTCACGTTTTGCAGATGACATGATACTTTACATGGAAAACCCGACGGAATCCACCAAAAGCCTACTAGAACTGATTCATGATTTCAGCAAAGTTGCAGATACAAAATCAATGTACAGAATTCGGTGGCATTTCTATACACCAACAATGAAGCAGCAGAAAGAGAAATAAAGAAGCTAATCCCTTTCACAATTGCACCAAAAACCATAAAATACTTAGGAATAAACCTAACCAAAGATGGGAAAGACCTCTGCACTGAAAACTATAAAAAAACTTATGAAGGAAATTGAGGAAGACACAAGGAAATGGAAAAACATCCCATGCTCATGGATTGGAAGAATAAATATCGTCAAAATGTCAATACTACCCAAAGCAATCTACACATTCAATGCAATCCCAAACAAAATTGCACCAGCATTCTTCTCAAAGCTAGAGCAAACAATCCTAAAATTTGTATGGAACCACAAAAGACCTCGAATAGCCAAAATAATACTGAAGAATAAAACCAAGGCGGGAGGCATCACAATCCCAGACTTTAACCTCTAGTACAGAGCGGTGGTCATCAAGACTGTATGGTATTGGCACAAAAACAGACACATAGACCAATGGAATAGAATAGAAAACTCAGAAATGGACCCGCAAGTATACGGCCAACTAATCTTTGACAAAGCGGGAAAATGTATCCAATGGGAAAAGGACAGCCTCTTTAATAAATGGTGCTGGGCGAACTGGACAGCAACATGCAAAAGAATGAAACTAGACCACTTTCTTACACCACTCACAAAAATAAATTCTAAATGGATAAAAGATCTGAATGTGAGACAGGAAACCGTCAAAATCCTAGAGGAGAAAACAGGAAAAAGCCTCTTTGACCTAAGACGCACCAATTTCTTACTCGACACGTCTCCAAAGGCAAGAGAAGTAA
Organism: Paguma larvata; assembly: GCA_030068075.1. Classification (NCBI taxonomy): domain Eukaryota; kingdom Metazoa; phylum Chordata; class Mammalia; order Carnivora; family Viverridae; genus Paguma; species Paguma larvata. The sequence goes on from CM057830.1 coordinate 100,101,896, forward strand.
AAGCAAAGATGAACTATTGGGACCTCATCAAGATAAAAAGCTTCTGCACGGCAAAAGAAACAACCGACAAAACGAATAGGCAACCAACGGAATGGGAAAAGATCATCGCAAATGACATATCAGATAAAGGACTAATATCTAAAATCTATAAAGAACTTACCAAACTCCACACCCGAAAAAACAAACAACCCAGTGAAGAAATGGGCAGAAGATATGAATAGACACTTCTCCAAAGAGGACATTCAGATGGCCAACAGACACATGAAACGATGCTCAATGTCACTCATCATCAGGGAAATACAAATCAAAACCACACTGAGATACCACCTCACACCAGTCAGAGTGGCTAAAATGAACAAATCAGGAAACTATAGATGCTGGCGAGGATGTGGAGAAGTAGGCACCCTCCTACACTGTTGGTGGGAATGCAAACTGGTGCAGCCACTCTGGAAAACGGTGTGGAGGTTCCTCAAAAAAATGAAAATAGAGCTACCCTATGACCCAGCAATAGCCCTGCTAGGAATCTACCCAAGAGACACAGGAATGCTGATGCATAGGAGCACGTGTACCCCAATGTTCATAGCAGCACTTTCGACAATAGCCAAATCATGGAAAGAGACCAAGTGCCCATCAACTGACGAATGGATAAAGAATTCGTGGTACTTATATACAATGGACTGCTACGTGGCAATGAGAAAAAATGAAATCTGACCATGTGTAGCAACATGGATGGAACTGGAGGGTATTATGTTAAGTGAAATAAGTCAGTCAGAAAAAGACAGATACCATATGTTTCCACGAATAGGTGGACTTTGTGAGACTAAGCAAAAACCAGGGGGAAGGGAAGAGGGGAAAGGAAAAAAAGACAAAGAGAGGGAGGGAGATAAAACATAAGAGACTCTCAAAGACTAAGAAAAAACTGAGGGTGAGGGGGATGAGGGAGGGGGGAGAGGGGGTGATGGGCATTAAAAAGGGCACACGTTGGGATGAACACTGGGTGTTATATGTAAACCAATTTGAAAATAAACTATTATAAAATTTAAAAAAAATTTTAAAAAGAAAAAAATATGGTTTTAGAGCGATTGTCATATCTGTAGGTTTCATGCTTGTAGTGATGTCTCTGGTACTTTGTGTTCCTTGCAACATTTCCCTCATAGAGTGCCCCTCAGGATCTCTTGTAAGTCTGGTTTATTTGTGATGAAATCCTTCTGGTTTTGTTTGTTTGAGAAAACCTTTATCTCTCCTTCCATTCTGAATGATAGGCTGGCCAGATAAAGGATTCTTGGCTGCATATATTTCTTCTTCATCATATTGAAGATTTCTTGCCACTTCTTTCAGGTCTGCCAAGTCAGCAGATAGGTCTGCTACTACCCTTATGTGTCTATCTTTGTATCTTAAGGCCCGTTTATCCCTGCTTTCAGAATTCTCTCTTTATCCTTGTATTTTGCCTGTTTCACTATGATATGTCTTGCAGAAGTTCGATTCAAGTTACATATGAGGGGAGTTCTCTGTGCCTCTTGGATTTTAATATCTGTTTCCTTCCCCACGCTAGGTAAGTTCTCGGCTATGATTTGTTCAAGTACCTCTTCAGCTCCTTTTTCTCTCTCTTCTTCTGGAATTCCTATGATACGGATATTGTTCTGTTTGATTGCATCACTGCATTCTCAAATTCTCCTTTTGTGCTCCTCAATCAATTTATTTCTCTTTTTCTTGGTTTCCACTTTTTCCATAATTTTATCTTCTAATTCACCTATTCTCCTCTCTACCTCATCAATCTGTGCTGTGGCCACCTTCATTTTATTTTGTACCTCATTCATAGCGTCTTTTAATTTATCATGACTATTTTTAAGGTCTTTCATGTCTGCAGCAATGGAGTCTCTGCTGTCTTCTATCCTTTTTTGAAGCCCAACAATTAATTATATGACTATTATTCTAAATTCTTGTTCAGTTATGTTGTTTATATCTGTTTTGATTAATTCTTTAGCTGTCATTTCTTCCTGGAAATTTTTGGGGAGAACTCTTCCGTTTCATCATTTTGGCTAGTTTTCTGTCCCTTGTAAGTTTTAAGAGATTGTTATGTGCTTTGCACCTGTGAGTTCTGCTATATTAAAGGGGGCTTATATACTGTTCTAGGGCCTGGCTGTTCAGGAGGTGTTTTTTGGAGAGTGTTACTTGTTCTCTGTTGTTGTGACTTTGTCTATTTTATTTTCCTACTCATAGTGATGTTTTGGACTCTTCATTAGGTGTGCTTTTGTTGTTCCTTAAAGTAGCTCTGGAAAGGAAAACAGACAAACAAACAGGAAAAAAAAAACATGAAAATGCACAAAACAAATAAAACAAACATGCAAACAGACAAAAACAAAACAAAAACAAAAAACAACAACAACAAAAAAACCAATCTAAATGCATAAAACCAGAAACACCAGCTACAAGTAAAGAACTGGGTGGAGGAGGTGCTGATGGAAGAGTGTATACAAAGAGAGAAATGACAGGGGTGGGGAAAAAGAGAAAATGAACATTGAATAGGCAGAGAGACTAAAAGGCTTAATCCAGAGAGAGAGAAAGGAGAGTAAGGAAGGAGGCAAAGAAAGATAAATGAGGATAAAGTTATCCACAGAAACTATATGGCCTGATTATTCCAGAGAGAGAGAAAGGAAATTAAAGAAGGAGGTGTAGAGAATGCATCAAGAGAATGAATTAAATATGTCTGTTTAAGCAAACAAATAACCAGAGTAATCAGCCTAGAGGAGGGAAGAGTTAAAAAGGAGAATATATCTAAATAACAAGAATTGACCTAGAGTTAATGCAGGCAATGCCACAGTGCTGGTCCCACAATGTCTATTCAGCCTGGGTAGAAAAGTGGCTGTCCCGTGCAAAGGTTCGTGGTTTGGTGTAGGCAGTCCCGACTCCACTGTGAGCCCTGAAGAACAATCCCTGAGGCCCTGCATTGGTGGTTGTAGGGAGAAAAATGGCGAGCCCCAGTCCCTTCTTCACTGACCAGATGTCTCAAATCACTCCTTTGGATCCATCTTCACTGTGCCATGGGTGCAGACTAGGCAGGCTGTCTTGCTCCGCCATCTCCTATGTCCCAGGCTTAGCTGGGTTTTAAACTCCCACTCCGTGCATATTAATGTTGCCACCCAATAGGTGCTCCTTCGGCTGTGCTACAGCACTTCAAGACAGGGGATGGTTTATCCTGCTGCCGACTGTGCCCCTGATGTACCACCAAACCCGGAGGTGACTCCCATCTTCCCCAGGTTTGCAAACAGGGAAGCTGGCCCCAGTCTGAAGAAAGCCTTGCAGTTAGAGATGGGATCTTTCTCTCTCTCTCTTAAAGCCCTGTTGTTATTGATAGGATCTCTCTCTAAAAGCCCTGCAGTTAGAGATGGGATGATGGGACTCCTCTCCATTCCGGTCGGAGATACAGGAGTTCCTGTATCTCTTGTTCAGATACAGTCCTATGCTTCCCCAGATGTTCTTTCTCTTTCCTTTGTCTCTCTGCAGAAGAGGATCCCTCCCTCCATGCCTCCGTGGCCTGTTTTATCTCCCCCAGTTCGCAATCACACACCTTGGGGCTGTCTGGTTTTCCTGTTTTCTTCCTGGTAACTACTTTGTCTCCTTTCTTCCCAGACTCTTGGGGTTCAGATTCTTTTGGCTTCAGCCCTTCTTTGTTTGAGAGACATGGGAAGTATGGATCCCCCTACTTCTCCGCTATGTTGGCTGCTCATCCCCCAACCAAATAACTATGTTTAATATGTTTAAGGAAATCAGAGAGCTTTTACAGTGATTTGAAGTTATACCAACGATTTAAATTAATCAGATTTATTTAAAAACAAACCAAATATGGCTTCTAGAAATAGAAAACAATAATGAAACTATAAACTCAGTGAATGAGTTTTATACAAGATATAAATGAACAATGATATTTTTTGTATGTTTATTTATTTATTTTGAGAGAGTGTGTGTGTGAGTCAGGGAGGAGCAGAGAGAGAGGGAGAGAGAGAATCCCAAGCAGTCTCAGTTTCACAAACCATGAGATCATGACATGAGCCGAAATCAAGAGTCAGACACTTAATCAACTGAGCCAAGCAGGCACCTCTTTAAAAAGATATTTTGTAATAGAAGGAAGAGATGAAAGCCACACAGAAAGATAAAGAGACTGAATATGTGAGAGAGGTTAAGATACATGGAAAATAGGGTAAAAAAAACTTATAACAAGTTTTGTTAGATGATATACGATAACATTAATCACAAACACGCGCGCGCACACACACATATTAGGTTCTTGAACTCTAAAACCATACAACCTGGATTTGACTAGCTCTGTCACCATGAGCAAATTACTAAAGTTATCTTTGTCTTAATTTTCTTGTTTGTGCAGTGGGTATAATGGTGTCTACTTTATAGAGTTGTAGTGAGGATTAAATGAACAGTTATATGTAAATATTCGCAGCAATGCCCATAACATATCAAGTGATACTTGTTATTATTATCTTGATTTTACAAAATGCAATGACAGAAGCATATAGAACAACTGGTCCCAAATAAAATTGCTAGTAAGTGCGAGAACACGAACTTGAACTAAAGAAGTCTTACTTCAGAGTTTATAGTTTTAATTACTTTGATATATTGTCTCTCAGAAGTAACAGACTCTAAGGAGAGACATAATTTTCAGTAGTTAACTGACTGGAAATAATCCTGAACTGATAAAACATAATGAAAAAAAAAAACAAACCCTAAATTATCAGGTTTGGTAAATATACATATATACATATGCACACAACACAAAGCAGATGACAGAAAGAAGGAAAGAAACAAAGACATTAACGTATTATACTGAAATTGCCAAATGAAAAAGATAAAAAGAAAATATTTAAAGTGGCTAGAGAGAAACAAACAAAGTTCCATATTCTGATACTATGGTCAAAGTAACAATTACACCTATAGCTCATTTCTCATTAATAATGAAAGTAAAAAGAGAATGGAAAGTATCATCAAAGAGCATAAGTAACATAATTATCAACCTAGGATTGTATACTAGCACAATTCTTATCTAATAATTAATGAACCTGAAGACTTTCAGATTTAAAACAAAACAAACCAAAAAACCTGAAAGAATATATTTATATAAGACCATAATTTAAGTAAGTTTTAAAGAGATACTTCAGAAGGAAGAAAAATTATCCCAGAAGAAATGTATGAGATACTAGAAGTAAACAAATACGGGTGTGTGTGTAAAAAAATGTAAAGTATAAAATAATAAAAATATACAAATTTTTGATGATAAAAATTACTAAAATCTAAGAAGTTAATAATATACCATTCAAAAATAGAATGATCAGGGTTTACACACTGTAGGATTTTCATATTGTTTGGGAGTAGGAATAAAATATTGACTAACTATATAGATGAATTAAAATAAATGTGAACATTACAATCTGCCACAAAGTGACTAAAAGAATTGAAACCTAGTGTAACAGTAGAAATAAATCAAGGAAAAGGTGAAGAAGAAAATTTACAGTCATAAATAATGCTAGAACTCATAAATAAATGAAAAAGTAAAAATATAAATAGAGAATACAAAAGTGGTTAGAAATAAATCCAATTGCAGATGCAATTAAAGATATGCAATAAAGATCTATAGTTATCCCTTAGGAATTTTGATCAAATGTGTCTCCATCTCAGGTAGAATCTTTGCAGCTATATGAGATGCTAAGCATACAACGAACTTTAACCATGCCTGGGCTCCTCACTAATGTGTTTTGTGAGATAGTACATAGGTATTAAAAACAACTGCTAAATTTGTGCTGGTTTGTTATAGCAGAAATAATAGACTAATACAAATTTTGATACCAGGAGGTAGGGTGCTTTTGCAACAAATACCTAATAACATGGCAGAGGCTTTGGAGCCAGACAGTGGGAGGTGACTAAAAGAATTGTGATATATATGAGAACCTGGACTTTGACAATGTTGCTGATAAATGCTCAGGAAGAAATGAAGAATATGTAATTGAAAATCAGTCCTCAACAACAAAAAGATTGAGATCATACCATGCATATTTTCAGACTACAGCACTATGAAACTTGATGTCAACCACAAGAAAAAAATTGGAACAACCACAAATACATGAAGGTTAAAGAACATCCTACTAAAGAATGAATGGGTTAACCAAAAAATTAAGAAGGAATTAAAATTTACATGGAAGCAAAGGAAAATGAAAACACGATAATCCAAAATCTTTGGGATGCAGCAAAGACAGACCTAAGTGGGAAATATATTGCAATACAGGCCTACCTCAAGAAGCAAGATAGGTCTCAAATACAAAACATAACCTTACCCCTAAAGAAGCTAGATAAAGAATAGCAAATAAAGCCTACAGCCAGCAGAAGAAGGGAAATAATAAAGACTAGAGCAGAAATAAAAGATACAGAAACATCAATAACAACAACAGAACATATCAATGAAATGAAGAGCTAGTTCTTCTAAAGAATTAATGAAATTGATAACCCCCTAGACCAACTTATCAAAAAGAAAATATAAAGGACCAAAATAAATGAAATCACAAAGGACAGGAAAGAGTTCACAAACGACACCATTGAAATACAGTAAAACCTTGGTTTGTGAGCATAATTCATTCTGGAAATATGCTTGTAATGCAAGCATGTGTATATCAAAGCAAATTTCCTCTTAAGAAATAATGAAAACTCAGATGATTTGTTCCACAACCCAAAAATATTCATGTAAAATGATTATAATACTGTAATATAACACAAAACAATAAAGAAAATGTAAAGGAAAACAATCAAATTAACCTGCACTTACTTTTGAAAACCTTCATGACTGATGTGAGCGAGGGAGACAGGAGAGGAGGGCTATTGTGTAGGATGACTTTCACTATCACTAATGGAATCACTGCTATCTATTGGCTCAATAGAATCATTTTCTGCATGGAGGCAGTTGTATACACTTGCACAGATGTTGACTACATTACAATATTAATAAACTCTTGTCATATACTGTATTTAATGTAACTGGCAATAAGGCAGCAGAGGAAAGAGTCTATATCTGCAGGCAGCCTGACCCAGAATGAGGTTAAGCATTCATAAGTTTACTCTTATATGGAAAAGCAAAGGACTGTCCAAAGGTGCTTTGAAATGACAAAAAATATGCTAGTGCCAGTTGTGGGCACCTTCCAAAGTTCTAAAAAATCATTGATTTCTACCAAACACTGTGACCTGGGGCTGAGCATTCAAGTATGACAGATGAATACCCACAACCCCGCAGCAAGATCAAGAGAGAGAGAGAGAGAGAGAGAGAGAGAAAGGACCATTGGCTTAGTTTTGATCATGTGACATTTGGCATTGCATACTACTCATATTTCAAGACACTGTTCTTTTATCAAGTTAAAATTTAATAGAAATGTTTGCACATCTTGTGGAACACTAGCAGAACAAGTCACTCGCAATCCAAGGTTTTACTGTACAAACAATTAGAATATTATGAAAAATCATAAGCAAAAAAACTGGGAAATCTGGAAGAAATGGATGAACTCCTAGAAACATGTAAACTACCAAAACTGAAACAGGAAGAAACAGAATACTGGAAAAGACCCAAAATCAGCAAAGAAATTGAAATAGTAATCAAAAATCTCCAAACAAAAGAATCCAGGGCTAGATTATTTTTATCAGACATTTAAAGGAGATTTAATACATATTCTTCTTAAACTGTTTGAAAAAATAGAAATGGAAGGAAAACTTACAAATTCATTCTATGAGGCCAGTATTACCTTGATACCAAAAACCAAAGAAAGACTCCACTAAAAAGGAGAATTACAGGCCAATATCCGTGGTGAACATGGATGCAGAAATTCTCAACAAGATGCTAGCAAATCTAATCCAACAGCACATTAAAAGAATTATTCACCATGATCAAGTGTGATTTATTCCTGGGCTGAAGAGATGGTTCAGTATTTCCAAATCAATCAATGTGATATACCATATTAATAAAGAAAGAATAAGAACCATATGATCCTCTCAATAGATGCAGAAAAAGCATTTGACAAAATACAGCATCCATTGTTGATAAAACTCTCAAAAAAGTAGGGATTGATGGAATATACTTCAACATCATAAAGGTCATATACAAAAGACCCACAGCTAATATCCTCAATGGGGGAAAAACTGACAGCCTTTCTCCTACAGTCAGGAACAAGGCAAGGATTCCCACTCTCAACATTACTATTTAACATAGTACTGGAAGTCTTAGCCACTCTCAACATTACTATTTAACATAGTACTGGAAGTCTTAGCCTTAGCAAATCAGACAACAAAAAGAAGTAAAAAGCATCCAAATTGTCATAGAAGAAGTCAAACTTTCACTATTTGCACTATTTCACTATCACTATATGATACTCGATGTAGAAAACCCAAAAGACTCCACCAAAAAATTGCTAGAACTAATACATGAATTCAGCAAAGTTGCAGGATATAAAACAACGTGCATATCTGTTGCATTTATGTATACAAATAACAAAGCAGCAGCAGAAGAAATCAAGGAATCAATCGCATTTGTAATTGCATCAAAAGTCATAAGATACCTAAGAATAAACCTAACCAAAGAAGTAAAAGGTCTGCACTCTTAAAACAATAGAACACTTATAAAAGAAATTGAAGACACTCAAAGAAATGGAAAAGCATTCCATGCTCATGGGTTGGAAGAACAAACATTGTTAAAATGTCTATACTACCCAAAGTAATTGAAACATTTAATGCAATCACCATCAAAATACCACTAGCATTTTTTATAGAGCTAGAGCAAACAATCCTAAAATTTGTATGGAACAACAAAAGACTTTAAATAGCCAAAACAATCCTGAAAAAGAAAACCAAAACTGGAGGCATCACAATTCTTGGCTTCAAGCTATATTATAAAGCTGCAGTCATCAAGACAGTATGGTACTGGTACAAAAACGTGAGGCACCTGGGTGACTCAGTTATTTAAGTTTCCAACTTTTGATTTCAGCCTAGATCATGATCTCATTGTTTGTGAGATTGATCCCCACAACAGGCTCTGCACTGACAGTGTGGAGCCTACTTGGGATTCTCTCTCTCCTTCTCTCTCTGCCTCTTCTCTGCTCATTCTCTCTCCCTCTCTCCCTTCTCAGAAACAATAAATAAATAAATAAATAAATAAATAAATAAATAAATAAATAAATAAATAAAATATTGTCTTAAGACAATATGGTACTGGCACCATAACAAACCATAGATCAATGCAACAGAATAGAAATTCTAGAAATAACCGCAAAACTATAGGGTCAACTAATCTTTGACAAATCAGGAAAGAATATCCAAAGGAAAAAAGAGAGTCTCTTCATCAAATGGTGTTGGGAAAACTAGACAGCAACATGCAGAAGACTGAAACCAGACCACTTTCTTATACCATACACAAAAATAAATTCAAAATGGATAAAATATTTAAACCTGAAACAGGAAACCACCAAAATCCTAGAGGAGAATGCAGGCAACAACCTTTTTGACCTTGGCTGGAACAAATTATTACTAGGCATGTCTCTGGATGCAAGGGAAACAAAAACAAGATATTAGGACTTCATCAAGATAAAAAGCTTCTACACAGTAAAGGAAAAAATCAACAAAACTAAAACACAGTGCACATTGCACTATGGAATGGGAGAAGATGTTTGCAAATGAAATATCTGATAATGGGTTAGTATCCAAAATCTATAAAGAATTTATGAAACTCAACATACAAAAAGCAAATAATACAAGTAAGAAATGGGCAGAAGACATGACAGACACTTTTTCAAAGAAAATATCCAGATGGTTAACAGACATCACTCATCATTAGGGAAATACAAATAAAAACTACCTCACAAGTGTCCGAATGGCTAAAATGAACAGTACAAGTAACAACGGCAGTTGGTGAAGATGCAGAGAAAGGGAAAACCTCTTACACTGTTGTGGGAATGCAAACTGGTGCAGCCACTCTGGAAAACAGTATGGAGGTTACTCAAAAAGTTGAAAATATAATTATCCCAGGATCCAGCAATTGCACTGCTTGGAATTACCCAAAGGATACAAAAATACAGATTCGAAGTGGTACATACACTCTGATGTTTTTTAGCAGCATTATCAACAATAGCCAATAAATGGAGAGAGCCCAAATGTCTAATGACTGTTGAATGGATAGAGAAGGTGGTGTGTGTGTGTGTGTGTGTGTGTGTGTGTGTGTGCGTATATATGTAATAAAATATTATTCAGCCATCAAAAAGAATAAATTCTTGCCATTTGAAACAACATGGATGGAGCTTATATATATTATGCTAAGCAAATGAAGTCAATCAGAGAAAGTCAAATACCATATGATTTCACTCATAGGTGGAATTGAAGAAACAAAATAGATGAACATATGGGAGTGGGGAAAAAGAGAGAAAGCAAACAAACCATAAGAGACTTTTTGTTTTAATTTTTTTAATATTTATTTTAAGAGAGAGAGAGAAAGACAGACAGAGTGTGAGTGGGGAGGGGCAGAAAGAGAGGGAGACAAAGAATCCTAAGTGGGCTCCAGGCTCTGAGCTGTCAGCACAGAGCCCAACGTAGGACTCATACTTATGAATGGTGAGATCATAACGTGAGCCAAATTCGGATGCTTAACCAACTGAATCACCCAAGTGTGCCACCATAAGAGACTCTCAAAAATAGAGAAGAATCTGTGGGTTGATTGGAGGGAGATGGGTAGGGGAATGGGCTAGATGGGTGATTGTTATTAAGGAACGCACTTGTTATGATAAACACTGGGTGTTGTATGTAAATGATGAATAATGAAATTTTACTCCTGAAAACAATATTGCACTGTATGTTAACTAAATAGAGTTTAAATAAAAATTTAAAAAGAAAAAAAAAAGAATATGTAATTGAAAATTGGAGGAAGAAAGATCTTTCTCATGTATTATCAGAAAGCAAGGGAAATTGCATCCTACATTTACATGAAAGCATATCTTGTAAGTTTTGAAATTAGGTATATACCTAAAGGAGATTTTCTAGCAAACTTCAGAAGGTGCTGTCAGGTTTATACTAGATGCGGTTAGAAGAAAACCACAAACCCTAAATGGCATCACTTGGGCCAGGCCAACTCACCAAACTGGGGCTTAATACCTAATTGCAGTTTCATCCTCCTCCAGAAATGTCTTACCTGTCAATCAGAAATTTTCTGATAAGCACAAATGAGGTAATCTGTCACATGAGCCCTCTCTATCCCCCAAAGGAAGATGAGGTAATCTACCTAATAAGAACCCCTGCTCTTCCACCTAAGGAAAGATAACCTTACCTGGAACAAGCCTTTCTTTTCTTTTGATAATAACTTTCTGTCCCCACCCTTCATCCTGTAAAAAACTTTCCATTTTGTACAACTCCTTGTAGCTCCCCTCTACTTGCTACGTGGGACACTGCCTAATACATGAATTGCTTAATGAAGCCAATTAGATCTCCAAACTTACTCAGTTGAAATTTTGTACCTTAACATTGAATATAGTAAAATGTTAGAGGAGAGAGAGAAATTGAAGATAGAGCTATTAAAGAAGGAAAAAAAAAAAGTACTGGATGATTTTGACAATTTTAAGGCCTCTCCAGATTCCAGATGATAGAAGATATCAGAAATAGCTGCCTAAAGTATGGTATGGAGAAAAAGTCAAGTCAGTGATTACACAGCCATTTGCTAACAATTCAGAAAGATCAGAATATTTAAACACTAAAAGAACCTTTTCAAGTGATTTGGAGTGTGCCACACAGGACCTCCTTAAGCAAACCAGAGGTCTTCTAGAAAGCTTAAGGGATTTATCACTGGGTCATCTCAGCAGGAATCAAAGTGAAAGAAGGAATTATCTCCAATAGGGTTGTGGGTGTGGCTTTCGTCAATAAAGTGAAATTCCTGAAAGATCCACAAGTTTTTGAGATTTTATTTCAGCATTAAACACTGCCACCTTGGAAAGAAAATGACTAAGAGAGTACAAAATGAAAGTAAGCCACCAGACCTCAAATTTTATACAGACAAGAAGCAGGCAAATAAAACTAGTCAACTGCAAACACATGTTACCTTTCATGAAAAATAGAGGATGACTCAATGGATAAAGCTGAAATCCATGCACAATTATTCCCAGGCCTTGACATCTCATCATTAAAACCCCAATTTTTGCCCAGCCATGTTTCACAAGTGCCATGCCTTTGCACATTTCATTTCTCCTTTTTGAACTTCAATTTCATAAGCCATTATCCTATCCCTTCCTAGTTATGCCTGCCTCCTCATTGTATGTATGCTATTTTGGGGTAAATAACCTCTCTCTTTATTTTCACAGGTCAATTAGAAAAAGAAATTGTACTTCAGATTTGATTACTTTACACTTGGAAGTCTCATTCACAGTTAGACCTTATTATTTAGACGATGTGCTTTTGAATCTTGAGTTTATACTGTAATGGAATAATATTTGGGGGACCTTATAATGGAGTGAAACTAATTTGCATGTGGTTGAGTCAAAAGTAATTAGTGGACACAGGATGGACTGCTGTGGGTAGAATTCTATCCCCTCCAATGAGCCAAATCCTTGAATAAAGTGTACCTTGAGTGTAGGTGGAACTGGTGAGTATAATATGGAATGTCATTACTGTGATTAGGTTACATTAAACAGCAAGGAGGGACTCTGCAGACATAATTTAAGTCCAAAATTAGTTGGTTTGGACTTATTTAAAATGGATATTCTCTTGAGTATGCCTGACTTAAGTAAAAGCTCTTAAAAATAGGGATTGAGCCTTCTAAAAGAGAGACTTCCCTGCTGTCTTTGAAGAACAAAGTTACTCTGACTTTTACAGTTGCAAGTAAATTAATTCAGTCAAGGACCATATGAGTTTTAAAAGAAGACCACAAGACAGCATCAAAAAAAAAAAAAAAAAAAAAAAAAAAAGCTTCCAGCTGGAAGCCAACAAGAAAGCAGGGACTTACAGTCCTACAACCTCGAAATACTGAATTATGCTTACAGCTTCAAGTAGAATTTTCAAGTAGATTTTCCCCAGATCCTCCAGATAAGAACTCACCTAGCAAAGATCTTGATTTTATTCTTAAGAGACTTCAAGTACAAGAATGATCTGAGAGTATATTATGGATTTCTGACCTGTAGCATTATAGTATACAAAATGGGTTGTTTTATGCTGCTAAATTTGTTATGGTAGAAATAGGAAGCTAATGCAAGATGTAATAAAATAAAAAAAAAGTCAAACTCTACTCCATCAAAATAAAATAAATCCAACATAGATGAATTTAAAAAAATGATATACTGGGAAAATGTATATCATGGATAATGGCTAACTTTTGAAATATATAAAAAAAAACCTTTTGAACATTTAGTAGAAAAAAAAATCTAAAGAAAATACAAATAAGACATAAAAAACCTCACAGAAAAAAATTAAAATGTTCTTTCAACAAATACAAAAGTCAATCTTATTTATAATAATAAGAGAAACTAAAGTCAAAGTTGAATAGAGATACCATTTCTAACCATCGTATTGGCAAAAAAAATATTTAAAAACTATTCTCTTTGAAAAGACTTTAGGGAAATAGGTATTCATACACTCCTTGTAGAAATTTAAAAAAACTATGCTATCTCTATGAAGGAGAATATTGTAATATCTAACAAAAATGCATTTGTATTTGTCTTTCAATCCAATGACCCATTTCTAGGGATTGACCCTAAGATAAAATACACAAAATATGAAAAGACAAATGTATAATATTATTCACTACATTAGTTAAAACTGAAAAATACTGGATACTACCAAAATGTCCAAACTTGAAATTTAATGCGTGTATGATAAAAACACACAATGAATCTCTATTAACTGAAATGTGTGATTTCCTAGGGACACTGTTAATTAAAAATGCAGATTTGTATTGACAATATGCTACCTTTGATATTACAAGGAGGGAAAATCAGAAAACATACATATATCTGCATAACTTAAAAAAGAAACAGGAATTATAAATTACAAAACGATGAAGTTGGTTACCTACACTGTTGTAAAAATGGAAAGGAGGTGTGACAGGGTAGAAGTGATACAGAAAGGAGTAACTCTTCTCTGAGTATACTTTAAAACACCAATAAAATTGAAAGTATGAAGACATAAATCTCAAGCAAACTAAAACCACTGAATGGCAAATGTATTTCAAACAAGTAACATAATTACTAACCAAGTAATTTAAGAACACAGTATTTAACTAGACACCCTAAATTGGTAGGGGAAGAGGCCTACAAATGAAACTGGAGCACTTTTTAATAATAGGGTATGCCAGTAGTGGGGGTAAGGTAATTATGAAAACATTTGAGACTATACAATTGGGCAACAGATAAATTAATTCATCCATATAATTGTAACCATGGTTCTCTCTGTGGAAGAAAGGAAATACACATAGTGCATAGGGAAAGAGAAGGAGATGTATTTTATTTGGTTGTTGGTATAAACAAATGATGTACAAAATAAGCATAGACGACTTTCTGTCTGAACAAGAGATATACACTCTTTTCCCTTTGCTATTTCCCACTGAGTACAATTATAAATTCTGGAAATAATGCAAGAGGCAACAAAAACAGAATACTGGTAGAAAGCAGAAAACAAAGTTGCTAGGGACCTAGGACTGGAAGACCAACATAGTGGCAAAATGTTTTATGATGCCCACACCTGACAGAAGAAGGTAAGCAAGTCCAAGCATTTCACTAAAACCAACCCAGCATCAGAAGGCAGCTTATTATACCCTTGGATAAAACAGGAGTCCCAACACCAAGAGAGCCCCATAGCACCTGTAAGAGGTAATCATCGGGATTCCTGCAATAATAAATGGCCAAAGAATGTGCTCTCCTTCTCCACTGAGAGATACAGGGTAGAGAGAGAAGGTAGTGAGTAAACTTGCATGGAAAGCACTCTCCTTCCCTATGCCTATAATGAAGACAGTATGGTATTGGCAAAGAGACAGATATATAGATCAATGGAACAGAATGTATAGTCCAGAAATAGACCCATACAAATATACTTAAATGATTTTTGACAAAGGTGCAAAACCAATTAGCTTGAGGAAGGATAACCATTTCAACTAATGGTGCTGAAAATGAATCTAAACCTAAACTACACACTTTTTACAAAAATTAACTAAAAATGGGTTACAGACTTAAATAAGAAATGCAAAACTATAAAACTTTTTGGAGGGGCGCCTGGGTGGCTCAGTCGGTTGAGCGGCCGACTTCAGCTCAGGTCATGATCTTACTGTCTGTGAGTTCGAGCCCCACATAGGGCTCTGTGCTGATGGCTCAGAGCCTGGAGCCTGCTTCGGATTCTGTGTCCCCCTCTCTCTCTGCCCTTCCCCTGCTCACGCTCTGTCTCTATGTCTCTCAAAAAATAAAATAAAAACGCTAAAAAAAAATTTAAAACTTTTTGGAGAAAAAGCATAGGAGAAAATCTTTGAAATCTATGATGATGCAGAGTTCTTTGACTTGACACCAAAAGCAAAATGTATTACTAGAATAACTGATAAATTAACTTTCATCAAAATTAAAAACTTTTGTTCTGCAAAGATCCTATTTAGAGGATGAATAGTCAAGCTACAGACTGGGAGAAAATATTTGCAAACCACATATGCAACAAAGAACTACTATTCACAGTAAATGAAGAACTCTCTAAACTCAGTAGTAAAAGCAGATATGAACCATTTAGAAAATAGGCAATAGATATGACTAGATCTTTCTCAGAAGAGGATATACACAGAACATACACAGGATATTTCACAGGAGAACAAATTAGCACATGAAAAGATATTCAACATGATTAGCTGTTAGAAAAATGCAAAGCAAAACCACAATAAGATATTGATACACACCTATAACAGCAAAAACAAATACAGCAACAGCAGTAAATATCAGTAAGTATGAAGACCAATTGGTTACACATGTACCGATTGTGATGTAAAATTATAGAGCCATTTTGCACATCAGTTTGGTATTATCTTATAAAACTAAACATAAAACTATCATAAGAGTCAGAAATTCTACATCTAGGCATTTACCCCAGAGAAATGAAAAGTTATTTACAAAAGTATCTGTACATGGATGTTCATAGCAGTTTTATTCATAACAGCCCCAAACTAGAATCAACTCAGATCTCCTTCAATAGGTAAATGTTTAAACAAACTATGGTATGTCCATACCATAAAATAGTACTCAGCAATAAAAAGGAATTAATGAATTAATTAACAAACTAATACATACAATTGGACTGCAACTCCTGGGCATTATGCTGAGAAAAAAAAACACATTAAATCCCCAAATATTACATACTACACAATTCCATATATATAACGATATTAAATGATAACCATTTAGAAATGGAGAATAGATTAGTAGTTATCAGGGTTTAGGAATAGAAGGTGGCTGAAAGGAAGCGAGTGAGGTTATAAAAGAGCAACAGAAGTGATCCTTGTGAAGACACTGCTTGGTATTTTGTTTTTGATATTGGATAAAAGAATTTAAACATGTAATAAAATGGTACACAACTACACAAACATATACTAGTTCAAGTATAACGAGAAATATGAATGAAATCAATGGATTGTATCAATGTTAATATTCTGGTTATGACAACATACTACAGTTTCGCAAAATGTTACCATTACATAGCTAGGTAAGTGGTAAATGGAATCCCTCTATATTATTTCTTATAACTTCATGTGAATTTAGAATTACCTTTAAAAAGTTGTGGGACGCCTGGGTGACTCAGTTGGTTAAGCGTTCGACTTCGGCTCAGGTCAAGATCTTGCGGTTCATGGGTTCGAGCCCAAAGTCGGGCTCTATGCTGACAGCTCGGAGCCTGAAGCCTGCTTCAGATTCTGTGTCTCCCTCACTCTGTGCCCCTCCCCCACTCACACTCTGTCTCCCTCAAAAATAAACATAAAAAAAAGTTTAACAAGTTTCCATTAAGCACATATATTATCTGCAAAATAACAATAACTGAAATATTTTAAGTATAAATACAAATACACACATCAGTAAGTATATGTATATGTTCATACCTATTCATATGCATGTGTGAAAATAGAGGAGACCTCAACCAATACATCATATAGGACAAAATGCTGACAAGAGGTGAGTCTGGATAATGGACTTCTGGTTGTATTTTAAACTATTTTTGTAACAACTTATTTCTTTAAGTTTGAAATAATTTCCAAACAAAAAGTTAACAAACTTGTCTATTGTCCTGGGACTGAAAACATATGGTTCATAAAGATACTGAAATGAATACGGGGCAACATGGTGGAGGAGTAGGGGGCTCCAGTATTTCGCTTGCCCTTTAAAGGGGGACGACTGAAACCATTGTCTCTCTCAACTCCAAAAATCGGTGGGAAAAGGTGCTACAGCTGACAAGAAACGTAGGCGAAAACAGACACAGTCCAACTAAACCGTGAGTTTAATCTGGGTTGGATAAAACGAACTCGAACTCGGGAAGTTGAGCTGAGGGGAGGGTGAGCGTCTTCGGAGATAGCTGGGAAAGTGCCGATGGAACAACATCTGAACGAGAGGGCCGGAGCGGGTGAGACCGCTACCATCCAGCCCCTAAGCAGGGCTTTTGAAGAGTAGTTCGGTAGCAAACAGCAGCAATCCCCGTGCGCTGCTGGGACCGCACCAACCCCGTCCTGAGCCACTGGGACGCGCTCGCCGGGGGGATTGGCAGCGGGGACGCAGGCGGCGCCACCAGCCGAGCACCTCTAACCCCGGCACAATTATAACGAAATCGGGTGTGGCAGACGGCGCCTCACTGCGCCACCCTCGCCCAGCGCCTCCGGGGCGCGCGCGCTGCCATCATAGGCAGCGGGGACCCAGGCGGCAGCTCCTGCGGAGCACCTCTAACCCCTGCACAGTTACAGCCAAATGGGGGGGGGGGGTAGCAGACGGCTGCGCCACCGCGCCACCCTCGCCCAGCGCCTCTGGGCACGCACGCAGCAGGGACCCAGGCAGCCCCAGGCAGCGGCTCCTGTGGGACAAGGCCGGGTCACCGTCCAGTAAACCACACTAGGCCGGCATTAGCGGTGGAGAGAGAACAAAAATAAAGGGGCGAATAAAGCCTCCAGGACTGGTGGCGCGGGTCTGGAGAGACGCCATTGTTGTCTCACAAGCCAGGAAGTCACCCCAGAAGCCATCTCTGCAGCAGCGGAGGCCGGACCCGCCTACACTAAACCACGCGCCTCCCAAACTATCAGCAGGAGCAACTGATCCAAGTGGAGATTGCTGCCTGGAGTAACTCCAGTCATTTCCTCTTTTTAAATTTATCCCTCCCTTTCTCATTCCTACCTATCCCGATGATCCCTGAGCTGGTCATCCAGGGTACTGACTGGCTTAATCAATTTTTTTGTTTTTTGGGTTTTTTTTTGTTTTGTTTTGTTTTGTTTTTTTTTGTTTTTTTGTTTTTTTGGTTTTTTTGGTTTTTTTTTTTTTGTTTTTTTGTTTTTTAACCCACTCTTTGAGGACATGTCCTACAACCTCTTCTTTACTTCCCTAGCCCTTTTTCTGGAATAACCAGGCTATATAAGTTCATCTAGACGACATCGATCTTTATTCCTTTTCCCTCACACCTGTCCTTATTCTGATTTCTATCAGTCTGGATTAAACCCTTTAGTCGCTCTACCTGGGCAAAGTCCATTTCCTTCTTCTCCCTGCACCAGTCATTATTCTGTCTATATATGCTCTGCCACCAGCACACTACATACCCTGTCCTTAACGTGTAGCTGTTACTTCAGGACATTGCCCTCAGAGAGTCACTTGTTATTTTTTTCTGTTGTGAACTGCTTGGCTGGACCATTTGTCGGTACATTTGAGTATTTCTGTGTTCTGTGTGTCTGTCAGTTTTCCTTTCCAGGGCAACTTCAAGAAACAACCCATAACACATCCAGCCAAAATAACGAGACGGAAGAATTCTCCTCAAAAGAATCTACAAGAAGCAGTGACAGCTCAAGAATTAATGAAGACAGATATAAGCAACATAACAGAACTTGAATACAGAATGATAATCATAAAACTAATCGCTGGCCTTGAAAAAAGCTTAGATGAATGCAAGGGGTCCCGCGCGGCAGAGTTCAAGGACCTTAAAAACAGTCAGGAAGAATTAAAGAAGACATTGGAAGAAATACAGGGGAAACTGGAAGCAGCCACAGCACGGATTGAAGAGGTAGAGGTAAGAGTTAGTGCATTAGAAGATAAAATCATTGAAAAAGAGGAAGCAGATAAAAAGAGAGAGAAGCTGATTCAGGAACAGGAAAGGAGAATTCGAGAGCTGAGCGATGCACTCAAAAGAAACAATATCCGTATCATAGGAGTTCCAGAGGAAGAAGAGAGAGAGAAAGGAGTCGAAGGGGTTCTTGAACAAATCATTGCTGAGAACTTCCTCAACATGAGGAAGGAAATGGGCATGGAAATCCAAGAGGCACAGAGAACTCCCCTCAGATGTAACTTGAATAGACCTTCTGCACGGCACATCATAGTGAAGCTGGCAAAATACAAAGATAGGGAGAGAATCCTGAAAGCAGCTAGGGACAAAAGAACCCTAACATACAAAGGTAGACACATAAGGGTAGTAGCAGACTTATATACAGAAACTTGGCAAACCAGAAAGGAATGGCAGGATATCTTCAATGTGATGAGCAAGAAGGACATGCAACCAAGAATTCTGTATCCGGCTAGCCTGTCATTCAGAATAGAAGGAGAGATCAAGGTTTTTCCCAACAAACAAAAACTAAAAGAATATATCACAAATAAACCAGCACTGCAAGAGATCCTGAGGGGCACTCTATGAAGACAAGGTTGCAAAGAACACAAACTGCCAGGGTCAGCCTTACAAACATGAAACTTACAGATAATACAGTGACTGTAAGCCCATATTTTTCAATATTAACACTGAATGTAAATGGACTAAATGCGCCAATCAAAAGACACAGGATAACAGAATGGATTAAAAAACAAGACCCATCTATTTGCTGTCTTCAAGAAACTCATCTTAAACCTGAAGATACCTTCAGATTGAAAGTGAGGGGATGGAGAACTATCTACCATGCTACTGGAAGTCAGAAGAAAGCCGGAGTAGCCACACTTATATCAGACAAATTAGACTTTAAAATGAACGATGTAATAAGAGATGAGGAAGGACATTATATAATAGTCTCAGGGACCATCCAGCAGGAAGAGATAACAATTGTAAATATCTACGCACCGAATTCGGGGGCACCCAAATTTGTAAAACAACTAATTACAAACATTAGCAACCTCATCGATAAAAATATCCTAATAGTAGGGGATCTCAACACTCCACTCTCAGCATTGGATAGATCCACAAAACAGAAAATCTCCGCAGAAACAATAGCCCTGAATGACACATTAGGACAGATGGGCCTCACAGACATCTTTAGGGTCCTTCATCCAGAAGCAAAGGAATTTACGTTCTTCTCATCTGCACACGGTACATTTTCCAAGATAGACCACATTCTGGGGCACGGGGAAGCTCTGAATAAATATAAAAGAATTGAGATGATACCGTGTACACTGTCAGACCACAATGATTTGACTTGAAGACAACCACAGGAGAAAGCCTGGAAAATATCCAAGAACATGGCGGCTAAGAAATAACCTACTAAAAGATGACTGGGTCAACCAAGCCATCAGAGAAGAAATTTAAAAATACATGGAAACTAATGAAAATGAAAATACAACAATCCAAACGCTCTGGGATGCAGCAAAGGCAGTCTTGAGAGGGAAATATATTGCAATCTAGTCCCATCTCAAGAAACAAGAAAAATCAATAACACAAATTCTAACAGCACGCCTAAAGGAAGTAGAAGCAGATCAACTAAAACAACCCAAGCCCAGCAGAAAGAGAGAAATAACAAAGATCAGAGCACAAATTAACCAAATGGAGACAGAAAAGGTAGTAGAACAGATCAATGAAACCAAAAGCTGGTTCTTTGAAAAAATAAACAAAATAGACAAACCTCTAGCCAGGCTTCTCAAAAAGAAAAGAGAGAGAACTCAAATAGATAAAATCGTGAATGAAAAGGGAGAAATTACAACCAATCCCTCAGAGATACAAGCAATCATCAGAGAATACTATGAAAAATTATATGCCACCAAACTTGGCAATCTGGAAGAAATGGACAGCTTCCTAAATAGCCACACGCTACCAAAACTCAAACGGGAAGAAATAGAAAATTTGAACAGACCCATAACTAGTGAAGAAATAGAATCAGTTATTAAAAACCTCCCAGCAAATAAAAGCCCTGGACCAGATGGCTTTCCTGCGGAATTTTACCAGACATTTAAAACAGAGTTAATTCCTATCCTCCTCAAGCTGTTCCAAAAAATTGAAACGGAAGGAAAACTCCCGGTCTCATTCTATGAAGCCAGCATCACTTTGATTCCCAAACCAGATAGAGACCCAGCAAAGAAAGAAAATTACAGGCCAATATCCCTGATGAATATGGATGCAAAAATTCTCAACAAGATACTAGCAAATCGAATCCAACACCATATAAAGAGAATTATCCACCATGATCAAGTAGGATTCATCCCTGGGTTGCAGGGCTGGTTCAATATTTGCAAATCAATCAACGTGATACATCACATCAACAAAAGAAAAGATAAGAACCATATGATCCTGTTTTTGTTTTTTTAGAGGGTTTTCTATATACAGTATCATGTCATCTGCAAATAGTGAAAGTTTGACTTCTTCCTCACCAATTTGGATGTCATTTATTCCTCTGTGTTGTCTGATTGCTGTGGCTAGGACTTCTAGTAATGTTAAATACCAGTGGCAAGAGTGACCATCCCTGTCTTGTTCCTGACCATAGAGGAAAAGCTCTCAGTTTTTCCCATGTAGGATGATATTAGCTGTGGATTTTTTGTATATGGGCTTTATTATGTTGAGGTATGTTCCCTCTAAGCCTACTTTGTTGAAGGTTTTTATCATGAATGGATGTTGTATGTTGTCAAATGCTTTTTCTCCATCTATTGAAATAACATATGGTTCTTATCCTTTCTTTTAGTAAAGTTGTGTCTTATGATAATTGATTTTGAATACTGAACCACCTTTTCAACCTAGGAATAAGTGTCACCTGAACGTGGTGAATGATTCTTTTAATGTATGGTTGGATGCGCTTTGCAAGAATTTTATTGAGAAATTTCTACCCAGCTTCATCAGAGATATTGGCATGAAGTTTTCCCTTTTAAAAAAAAATAAAGTTTTTCAAAAAATTCCAGTTAGTTAACATATATTGTAATAATAGTTTAATGTGTACCTAATAGTGAAATAACACTTGCATACAACACCCCATGCTCAGTACAACAAAGGGTGCCCCTTAATTTCCATCAGCTATTTAACCCAACCTCCACACACCTCCCTCCTGTATGTAACCATCAGTTTCTTCTCTATAGCTATGTTTATTTCTTGGTTTGCCCTTTTGTTCTTTTTTATTCTCTTTACAATAATATAAATGTTCTCTTTTTATTCTCTTTAACAAATAATGTTAAAATGTCTATACCCAAAGTAATCTACACATTTAATGCAATCCCTATCAAAATACCCACAACATTACTCACAGTGATGGAAGTTTTATTTCTTAAATTCCACATATGAGTGAAATAATGTGCTGTCTTTCTCTGACTGACATATTTTGCTTAGCATAATATTCTTTAGCTATATCCACATTATTTCAAGTGGAAAGATTTTGTTCTTTTATATGATTGAGTAATATTCCATTATATATATGCATTCAGGTATATACACTCCATATATATATGTACATTCCATATATATATTCCATATGTATATTCCATGTATATATATATATACACATGCACAACATCTTCATTAACCATAAAAACCTTGACTACAACAAAGGAAGTAACCCTGTTTACATCAGCTGCAGCAATTCTTTCTAGATGTCTTCTGAAGCAAGGGAAATGAAAGCAAAATTACTTCTGGGATTTCATCAAAATAAATAGTCTCTATACAATGAAAGAAAAAATCAACAAAAATAAAAAGCAATATGTGGAATGGGAGAAGATATTTGCAATGAAATTGCAAATGAAATATCTGATAAAGGAATAGCATTCAAAGTATATAAAGAACTTATAAAACTCAACACTGAAAAAATACTCAAATTAAAAAATTGGCAGATGATATGAAGACACTTTTCCAAAGAAGATATATAGATGTGTTTCCAGACATAGGAAAATATGCACAATATCACTGATCATCAGGGAAATACAAATCAAAACTACGATGGGATATCACCTCGCCCATGTTATAATGGTTAAAAACAACAACACAAGAAACAACTGGGTTTTGGTGAGGATGTGCACAAAGGGGAAGCCTCTTACACTACTGGTGTAGATTTCTTTGTTAGTAGTATCTTTATCTGGTTTTTGGAGTCAAAGTAATGCTGGCATCATAGAATAAATTTAGAAGTTTTCCTTCCTTTTCCATTTTTAGAATACTTTGAAATGAATAGGTATGAACTCTTTATTTGTTTTTATTTTTTTTAATTTATTTATTTATTTATTTTTTATTTATTTATTTTTATTATTTTTTTTATTTAAAATAGTTTATTTTCAAATTGGTTTACATAAAACACCCAGTGTTCATCCCAACATGTGCCCTTTTTAATGCCCATCACCCCCTCTCCCCCCCCCATCTCCCTCACCCTCAGTTTGTTCTTAGTCTTTGAGAGTCTCTTATGTTTTATCTCCCTCCCTCTCTGTGTCTTTTTTTTCTTTCCCCTCTTCCCCTCCCCCTGGTTTTTGCTTAGTCTCACCAAGTCCACCTATTCGTGGAAACATATGGTATCTGTCTTTTTCTGACTGACTTATTTCACTTAACATAATACCCTCCAGTTCCATCCATGTTGCTACGCATGGCCAGATTTCATTTTTTCTCATTGCCACATAGTAGTCCATTGTATATATGTACCACATCTTCTTTATCCACTCGTCAGTTGATGGGCACTTAGTTTCTTTCCATGTTTTGGCTATTGTCGAAAGTGCTGCTATGAACATTGGGGTACACGTGCTCCTATGCATCAGCAATCCTGTGTCTCTTGGGTAGATTCCTAGCAGGGCTATTTCTGGATCATAGGGTAGCTCTATTTTCATTTTTTTGAGGAACCTCCACACCGTTTTCCAGAGTGGCTGCACCAGTTTGCATTCCCACCAACAATGTAGGAGGGTGCCTACTTCTCCACATCCTCGCCAGCATCTATAGTTTCCTGATTTGTTTATTTTAGCCACTCTGACTGGTGTGAGGTGGTATCGCAGTGTGGTTTTGATTTGTATTTCCCTGATGATGAGTGACATTGAACATCGTTTCAAGTGTCTATTTGCCATCTGAATGTCCTCTTTGGAGAAGTGTCTATTCATATCTTCTGCCCATTTCTTCACTGGGTTGTTTGTTTTTCGGGTGTGGAGTTTGGTAATTTCTTTATAGATTTTAGATATTAGTCCTTTATCTGATATGTCATTTGCGATGATCTTTTCCCATTCCGTTGGTTGCCTATTCGTTTTGTTGGTTGTTTCTTTTGCTGTGCAGAAGGTTTTTATCTTGATGAAGTCCCAATAGTTCATCTTTGCTTTGAATTCCCTTGCCTTTGGAGACGTGTCAAGTAAGAAATTGGTGCGTCTTAGGTCAAAGAGGCTTTTCCCTGCTTTTTCCTCTAGGATTTTGACGGTTTCCTGTCTCACATTCAGATCTTTTATCCATTTAGAATTTATTTTTGTGAGTGGTGTAAGAAAGTGGTCTAGTTTCATTCTTTTGCAAGTTGCTGTCCAATTCTCCCAGCACCATTTATTAAAGGGGCTGTCTTTTTTCCATTGAATACATTTTCCCGCTTTATCAAAGATTAGTTGGCCATATACTTGCGGGTCCATTTCTGAGTTTTCTATTCTATTCCATTGGTCTATGTGTCTGTTTTTGTGCCAATACCATACAGTCTTGATGACCACCGCTTTGTAGTAGAGGTTAAAGTCTGGGATTGTGATGCCTCCCGCCTTGGTTTTATTCTTCAGTATTATTTTGGCTATTCGAGGTCTTTTGTAGTTCCATACAAATTTTAGGATTGTTTGCTCTAGCTTTGAGAAGAATGCTGGTGCAATTTTGTTTGGGATTGCATTGAATGTGTAGATTGCTTTGGGTAGTATTGACATTTTAACGATATTTATTCTCCCAATCCATGAGCATGGGATGTTTTTCCATTTCCTTGTGTCTTCCTCAATTTCCTTCATAAGTTTTTTTATAGTTTTCAGTGTAGAGGTCTTTCCCATCTTTGGTTACGTTTATTCCTAAGTATTTTATGGTTTTTGGTGCAATTGTGAAAGGGATTAGCTTCTTTATTTCTCTTTCTGCTGCTTCATTGTTGGTGTATACAAATGCCACCGATGAGATCAGGAACACGACAGGGGTGTCCACTCTCGCCACTGCTATTTAACATAGTGTTGGAATTCTGAGCATCAGGAATCAGACAACAAAACAAAATAAAAGACATCAAGATTGGCAAGGAGGAAGTCAAACTTTCACTTTTTGCAGATGACATGATACTTTACATGGAAAACCCGACGGAATCTACCAAAAGCCTACTAGAACTGATCCGTGATTTCAGCAAAGTTGCAGGATACAAAATCAATGTAATTTATTTTTGAGAGACATAGAGATAGAGCATGAGCAGGGAATGGCAGAGAGAGAGAGGGAGACACAGAATCTGAAGCAGGCTCCAGGCTCTGAGCCAGCAGCACAGAGCCTGATGCAGGGCTTGAACTCACAGACTGTGAGATCATGACCTGAGCTGAAATCGGCCGCTTAACTGACTGAGCCACCCAGGTGCCCCAGGTATGAATTCTTTAAATGTTTCTTAGAATTAATCTTGAAGCCACCTGGCCCTGAACTTTTGTTCATTGGGAATTTTTTGATGACTAATTCAATCTCCTTACTAATAATCAGTCTATTCAGATTTTTCATTTCTTCCTAAACATATAGCAGCCTATATGTGTTTAAGAATATATACATTTCCTCTAGATTGTAGAATTTATTGGCATATATATTTTTTCACAATATTCTCTTACAATTGTATCTGTGTGGTGTTAATTGTTAATTTTCCTCTCTCATTTCTGATTTTTATTTATTTGGGTCCTTTCTCTTTTCTTTTTGATGAGTCTGGCTAGAGTTTTATCGATTTTATTGATTTTTCTCAAAGAACCCGCTCCTGATTTCATTGATCTGTTCTTTTATTATTATTATTTTTTAGTTTCTATATCATTTATTTTTGCTCTAGTATTCATTATGTCCCTCCTTCTGCTGTCTTTAGGCTTCATTTTTTGTCTGTTTTCTAGCTCCTTTAGTGTAAGGTTAGGTTGTTTCTTTGATATTTCTCTTGCTTCTTGAGGTAGGCCTTACTGCTACATACTTCCCTCTTATGACCACTTTTGCTGCATCCCAAAAGTTTTGGACTATTGTGTCTTCATTTTAATTTGTTTCTATGTATTTTTATATTACTTCTTTGATTTCCTGGTTGACTCATTCATCGTTTAGTATCATGTTAGTTAACTTGCATGTATTTGTGGTATTCCCAGATTTTTTTCTTGTGGCGACTTCTAGTTCCATAGTGTTGTAATCGGAAAAGATGCATGGTATAATTTCAAAGTTCTTGTAATAGTGAAGGCCTGTTTTGTGAACTAATATGTTACATATTCGGCAAAATGTTCCATGTGCATTTGAAAAAAATGTATATTCTGCTGTTTTATGATGGCGCGTTGTGAATATATCTGATAAGTCTATCTGGTCCAGTGTATCATTCAAAGCCTTTGTTTCTTATTTATTTTCTGGTTAGATGATCTGTCCATTGATGTAAGTGGGGTGTTAAAGTCCCCAACTATTGTTATATTATTATCAATTGCACCTTGTATGTTTGTTATTAACACTTTTATATATTTGAGTGCTCTCATGTTGAGTACACAAATATTTACAATTGTTAGATCTCATTGTTGGATTATCCCCAATCTTTCTTTGGTGTCTTTCTTTATCTCTTCTTACAGTCTTTGTTTTAAAGTGCACTTTATCTAATATAAGTGGAATTCTGACTTTCTTTTTACATCCATTTGCATGATAGATGTTTCTCCATTCTCTCATTTTCAATCTTCAGTTGTCTCTCAATCTAAAATGAATCTCTTCTTGGCAGCATATAGATGGGTCTTGTCTTTTAATCCATCCTGACACTCTATGTCTTCATTAGAGCATTCAGTCCATTTACATTCAAAATAAATATTAATAGTTATGTATTTACTGGCATTTTATTACTTGTTTTGCCATTTTTTTCTGGATGTTTACTCTGATTCTCTTTTTAAGTTATTTAAATGGTTTTTTATTTATTTTGAGAAGGAGAGGGAGAGAGTGGGAGAGGTGGAGGAGGAGAGAGAGAAAGAGAGAGAGAGAGAGAGAGAGAATATCCCAAGCAGGCTCCATGCTTTGCATGGAGCCTGATGTGGGGCTTGATCCCACAAACCATGAGATCATAACCTGAGCTGAAATTAAGAGTTGGTCACTCAAACGACTGAGTCACCCAGGCACCCCTCTCTGATTCTTTCTTGACTTTGTCACTTTTATTTTCTCCTTTGTCTTCAAAGAGTCCCCTTTAATATTTCTTGCAGGGCTAGTTTAGTAGTCATGAACTTCTTTTGGTTTTGTTTCTATGGAAAACTCTTTATCCTCCTTATATTCTGAATGATAGACTTGCTGTATAGAGTATTCCTGACTGCACGTGGTTTGTTTTTTTGTTTTTTGGTGTGTGTGTGTGTGTGTGTGTGTGTGTGTGTGTGTGTATTTTTGTTGTTGTTGTTTGGTTTTGTGTGTGTGTGTGTGCGCGTGTGTGTTTCCCCATTCAGCACATTGAATATATCAAGCCACTCCCTTTCAGCTTGCAAAGTTTTTGTTGAGAGATTTCCAGCTAACCTTATGGGTTTTCCCTTGTAACTTAAGGACTTAATTTCTCTTGCTATTTTAAAGATTTTTTTCTTTATCACTATATTTTACAAATTTAATTACAGTATGTCTTGGTGTTGGCCTACTTTCGTTGATTTTGATGGGAGTTCTCTGTGCCTCCTGGCTCTGAATGTCTGCTTCCATTCCTAGACTAAGGAAACTTCCAGTGATTATTTCTTCAAATAAATTTTCTGTACCCTTTTTTCTCTCTTCTTCTGGTACTCTTATAATATAAGTGTTATTTCATTTGATGGAGTCATTGAGTTACCTCTGTCTATTCTTACGTTGCATAATCCTTCTTTCTCTCTTTTGTTCAGGTTCGTTATTTTCCAATATTTCCAATATTTCCTCTAGGTAACTAATTCATTCCTCTGCTTTTTCCAGCCTGGTATTCATTGCATCAAGCCCATTTCCAAACTCATTTTTTGAACTCTTCGTCGCTGAGTGATTCTATTTTTTTTTTTTTGTCTTTTACCTCTAATAAGCGTCTTGCTAATGTCTTATTTTCTCAAGCACAGTGAGTATCCTTAGCATAGTTGCTGTCAATTCTCCTTCAGGCATGTTCCTTATACCTGTTTGACTAGATCACTGGCAAAGGCTTTATCTTATTCTTTCATTTGTGACAAATTCTTCCTTTGTATTTTGTCTAGGTCTCCACTTTCTTCTGTGTGTTAGTACAGCCAGTTATGTCTCCTGCCCCTGAACATAATGGCCTTATGAAGAAGAGGTTATGTAGTGCCCAGGGCCTGGTGCTTTAGGGAGTGACTCTAGTATGTGTTGCAATCACTCTTCTCTTGTATTCTGGATGCTCTATCCTTCAGGCCAGTCATCTAAAGAGGCGCTCCTTGCCTCCTGTGGACAGTTTTTGGTCCCTGGCCTGAATGTGGTACGTTTTAACTGGGTGTGTTCTGGTCTGCTTGTGAAATGATATCTGACACAACTC
The DNA here is from genome assembly GCA_030068075.1 of Paguma larvata. Lineage (NCBI taxonomy): Eukaryota > Metazoa > Chordata > Mammalia > Carnivora > Viverridae > Paguma > Paguma larvata. The sequence continues at coordinate 100,130,949 of CM057830.1, forward strand.
CACCAGAACTGGGGCCATGTAGAACTCTCTGGTTGGGAAATATGGTGTGAGCAGGGTTTCTGCTAGTCTTCAAGGGAGGGGCCCACTGAGCTGGGACAGAGGCAAGCTTGACTGAGCAGGGCAGTACTGGGAGGGCGCAGGGGTGTGGGGCTTGGTATAAGCACATTAGGCAACTAGTACCCAACCTGCAATGCTTCCTCCAGGTGGCTCCATGCTAACACTGAGGGGCAGGGGAGGGAAATGGTGATGGTCAACATCTTTGTTCCAGGAGAGGTATCTCCATTAATGCTGCCTCTCAATGACTTGCTCTGAAAAGAGCAAATAATCTCCTCCACTGTGTACCCCATGCTTAGATTGCTTCAGATGCTGTCTGTCCCTGGTTTGTTGGCCTACATTCTCTCCAGGAGCAGCAAAGTCCCCTCCATGCTCTATACCCACCAAGCCTGATGATCTCTAAAACTCCAAGCTTTAAGCCTCACTGGTTGCAAGAACTCATGAAATTCAACCCCTCTCTTTTTCCAAGCAAATGGCTTTGGAGAAAGATTCTTCTTGTGTGTTCCCCATGTGCTCATCTCTCACTTGCCCTTCTCTTCAACCACAGTTGCCTGCTCTTCACAGTACCTGTGATCTATTTCTCCCTTAAACCATTACAAAACAAATCCTACCTTCTTTGATGTGGCCTCTTCTCACTCCTTAGCTTTGGAGTTGGTTCTGTCATTCTTTATGTCATTCTTTTTGGTATTTAGGATGATTTGATAGTTATCTAGTTGTGTTCATGGGACAAGATGAACTTAGGGGCCTCTAACTCTTCTGCCATGTTCCTCCCATTCAGTGTTTCATGGCTTAGAGTTTTCCTTATGGATCAATTTAAATATTTTCAATAATCAAAATTTTAAATCAAAAAGATAATAAACAAATTCTAAGAAAAATAAAACAAACTGCAGTGAATGAATTTAATTGCATAACAAATTGTAAAATCTGTTTAAAAGAGACAAAGAGCAGGAGGAGGGAGGCCAACATGGTGGAGGAGTAGGGGGACCCTGTATTCCCCATGTCTTTCAAACAAAGAAGGACTGAAACCAAAGGACTCTCAACCCCAAGAGTCCGGGAGGAAAGGAGTTGGAGTCTACAAGGAAAATAATGTGAAATCCAGAGATCACGTAAAGGAGTGAGTGAATGCAATCTGGGGGAGATAAAACGAACCACAAACCATGGGGAGGGAAGGAGCCCATTCTGCAGAAAGACAAAGGGAAGAGAAAAAGCAGCTGGGAAAGTGAGGAGAGGTTGGTATCTGAAGGAGAGAAAAACCTCAGATGGGGACAGAGAGGGAGCCTTTCATACAGTCCCTAACTGCAGGGCTTTTAAAGAGAAGTTCCATTGCTAGTGGCAGAAATCTTGTCACACTGGGGCCGGCAGTGGTGGCCCAGCAACCTAGCCAGCCTGCATCACAGAGAGGTGTGGAACTGCCTCCAGATAGGTGCTACTCCAGGAACATAATTTAAATAAGTGAAACCAGGTGTAGCAGACAGAGCGAGTCAAAAACCTCAGATAAGCATGGGGCACGTGACCGCCCAACAAATTGCACTACTCCTGCATCCCAGGCAGAGCGAGGTCAGAAAAAAAGGGATGATTTGAGACTCTGAGTCCGGGAAGAAGGGACTGGGGGGACGCCATTGTTGTCCCACATACCCACAAAAACCGGACCCTAGGATCCATCCACCAGCAACAGTGGAGGCAGGAACCGCCTACACCAAATGAGACTCCTCCTCATAGGAGAGACACCTTTCTGTAGGAGCAATAGACGCTGAGTTGCAGGTTGGGGCCTGGAGTAACTCCAGGCAAATTCTACTTCTTTAGATATATTCCCCCTTTTCTCCTTCTTATCTATCTCCACCCCTGAGCAGGTTAACCGGGATAGTGGCTTGCCATCAGCACAGTGCACATCCTGTCCATAACATGTAGCTGGTACTTCAGGTCGTATGCCTCCAGAGTCTTGTTTATTATTCTTTTTTCTGTGGTTATCTGCTTGCCTGTATTATTTGTTGGCACATTTGTGTGTTTTTGTTTCTTGTTTGTCTGTCTGTCTGTTTTCCTTTCCAGGGCAACCTCAAGAAACAAACCAAAACACACCTAGCCAAAATGATGAAATGGAAGAATTCTCCTCAAAAGAAATTACAGGAAGGAGTGACAGATCAAGAATTGATGAAAACAGATATAAGCAACCTAACAGAACATGAATATAGAGTGATAAACATAAAACTAATCGCTGGGCTTGAAAAAAGCATAGAAGAATACGGGGGTCCCTTGGTGGAGAGATCAAGGACCTTAAAAACGGTATGGAGGAATTAAAAACTGATTTAAATGAGGTACAAAGCAAACTGGAGGCAGCCATAGCACAGATTGAAGAGGCAGAAGAAAGAATAGGTAAATTAGAAGATAAAATTATGGAAAAAAGAGGAAGCAGAGAAAAAGGAGAGAGGGGAGGGTTCAGGAACAGGAAAGGAAAATTCGAGAGCTGAGTGATGCATTCAAATGGAACAATATCCATATCATAGGAATTTCAGAGGAAGAAGAGAGAGAGAAAGGAGTCAATGAGATACTTGAACAAACCATTGCTGAGAACTTCCCAAATATGAGGAAGGAAAAAGGCATGGAAATCCAAGAGACACAGAGAACTCCCCTCAGACATAACTTGAATAGATCTTCTACATGACACATCATAGTGAAACTGGGAAAATACAAGGACAGAGAGAGAATTCTGAGAACAGCTAGGGATAAACAGGCCTTAACATACAAAGGTAGACACATAAGGGAAGCAGCAGACTTATCTACAGAAACTTGGCGGGCCAGAAAGAAATGGCAGGAAATCTTCAATGTGATGAACAGGAAGGATATGCAGCCAAGAATCCTTTATCCGGCCAGCCTGTCATTCAGAACGGGAGAGTTTTCCCAAACAAACAAACTGAAGGAATTCATCACAAATAAAACAGCCTTACAAGAGATCCTGAGGGGGACTCTATGAAGGAAAGTTCACAAGGAACACAAAGTACCATAGACATCCTTACAAGCATGAAACCTACAGATAACACAGTGACTCTAGGTCCATATCTTTCTATTTTAACACTGAATGTAAATGGACTAAATGCTCCACTGAAAAGACATAGGTAACAGAATGGATTAGAAAACAAGACCCATCTATTTCCTGTCTTCAAGAGACTCATTTTATACCTGAGAACACCTTCAGATTGAAAGTGAGGAGATGGAGAACTATCTACCATGCTACTGGAAGTCAGAAGAAAGCTGGAGTAGCCACATGTATAGCAGACAAACTAGACTTTAAAGTAAACGATGTAATAAGAGATGAAGAAGGGCATTATACAATAATCACAGGGACTATCCAGGAGGAAGAGGTAACAATCATAAATATCTACATGCTGAATTTGGGGGCACCCATATTTGTAAAACAACTAATTACAAACATAAGCAATCTTATTGATAAAAATGTGCTAATTGCAGGGGACTTTAACACTCCAATCACAGCATTGGATAGATCCACTAAACAGAGATTCAATAAAGAAATAATGACCCTGAACAACACATTGAAACAGATGGACCTAACTGACATCTTCAGGGTCCTTCACCCAGAAGCAAAGGAATTTACATTTTCTCAAATGCACATGGTACATTTTTTTAATATAGACACATTCTGGGGCACAAGGAAGCTCTCAATAAATGTAAAAAATTTTGAGATCATACCATGCACACTTTCAGAACACAATGCTATGAAACTTGAAATCAACCACAGGAAAAATTCTACAAAATTCCCAAAAACATGGAGGCAAAATAACAACCTACTATATAACTAATGGGTCAACCAAGCAATCAGAGAAGAAAGTTAAAAATACATGGGAACAAATGAAAATGAAAACACAACAATCCAAATGCTTTGGGATGTGGCAAAGGCAGTCCTGAGAGGGAAATATATTGCAATTCAGGCCTATCTCAAGAAACAAGAAAAATCACTAACACAAATTCTAACAGCACACCTAGAGGAACTAGAAGAAGAACAGCAAAGACACCCAAACCCAGCAGAAAGAGAGAAATAACAAAAATCAGGGAAGAAATTAATCATATGGAAACAGAAAAAGTAGTGGAACAGATAAATGAAACCAAGAGCTTGTTCTTTGAAAAAATTAACAAAATAGACAAACCTCTAGCCAGGCTTTTCCAAAAGAAAAGAGAGAGAAAACAAATAGAGAAAATCACGAATGCAAAGGTCTGATTACAACTAATCCCTCTGAAATAAAAGCAATTGGGGTGGCTGGGTGGCTCAGTCAGTTGAGTGTCTGACTTTGGCTCAGGTCATGATCTCACAGATAGTGAGTTTAAGCCCCACATCGGGCCCTGTGCTGACAGTTCAGAGCCTGGAGCCTGCTTCAGATTCTGTATCTCCCTCTCTCTCTCTGTCCCTTCCCCCTCATTCTCTCTCTCTCTCTCTCTCTCTCTCTCTCTCTCTCTCTCAAAAATAAATATAAAAAAAAGAAATACAAGCAATTATTAGGGAATAGTATGAAAAAATATATGCCACCAAATTGGACAACCTGGAAGAAATGGACAAATTACTAAACAGCCACACACTACCAAAACTCAAACGGGAAGAAATAGAAAACTTGAACAGACCCATAACTAGTGAAGAATTTGAATCAGTTATCAAAAATCTCCCAGCAAATAAAAGTCCAGGGCCAGATGGCTTCCCTGCGGAATTTTACCAGACATTTAAAACAGAGTAAATACCTATCCTCCTCAAGCTGTTCCAAAAAATTGAAACAGAAGGAAAACTCCCGGACTCATTCTATGAAGCCAGCATCACTTTGATTCCCAAACCAAATAGAGACCCAGCAAAAAAAGAGAACTACAGGCTGATATCCTTGATGAACATGGATGCGATAATTCTCAACAAGATACTAGCCAATCGAATTCAACAACATATAAAAAGAATTATTCACCATGATCAAGTAGGATTCATAGCTGGGTTGCAGGGTTGGTTCAATATTCGCAAATCAATCAACGTGATACATCTCATTAACAAAAGAAAAGATAAGAACCACATGATCCTGTTGATAGATGCAGAAAAAGCATTTGACAAAATATAGCACCCTTTCCTAATAAAAACCCTCGAGAAAGTCGTGAGAGAAGGAACATAATTAAGCATTATTGAAGCCATTTTTGAAAAGCCCACAGCTAATATCATCCTCAATGGGGAATAATGAGAGCCTTCCCCCTGAGATCAGGAACACGACAGGGGTATCCACTCTCACCACTGCTATTTAACATAGTGTTGGAAGTCCTAGCATCAGGATTCAGACAACAAAACAAAATAAAAGGCATCAAGATTGGCAAGGGGGAAGTCAAACTTTCATTTTTCGCAGACAACATGATATTTTATATGGAAAACCTGACAGAATCCACCAAAAGCCTACTTGAACTGATCCATGAATTCACCGAAGTTGCAGGGTACAAAATCAACGTACAGAAATCGGTGACATTTCTATACACCAACAATGAAGCAACAGAAAGAGAAATAAAGAAGCTAATCCCTTTCACGATTGCACCAAAAACCATAAAATACCTAGGAATTATCCTAACCAAAGATGTAAAATATCTCCATGCTAAAAACTATAAAAACCTTATGAAGGAAATTGGGAAGACACAAGGAAATGGAAAAACATCCTATGCTCATGGATTGGAAGACTAAGTAGCGTTAAAATGGCAATACTACCCAAAGCAATCTACACATTCAAAGCGATCCCAATCAAAATGGCACCAGCATTCTTCTCAACGCTAGAGCAAACAATTCTAAAATTTGTATGGAACCACAAAAGACCCTGAATAGCCAAAGTAATATTGAAGAATAAAACCAACGCAGGGGCATCACAATCCCAGACTTTAACCTCTACTACAAAGTGGTAATTATCAAGACATAAGGTAGTGGCACAAAACAGCCACATAGACCAATGGAATAGAATAGAGAACCCAGAAATGGACCCAGAAGCCTATGGCCAACTAATCTTTGACAAAGCAGCAAAGAGTATCCAATGGAAAAAAGACAGCCTCTTTAATAAATGGTGCTCGGATAACTGGACAGCAACATGCAGAAAATGAAACTAGACCACTTTCTTTCACCACTCACAAAAATAAACTAAAAATGGATGAAGGACCTGAATGTGAGGCACAAAACCATCAAAATCCTAAAGGAGAAAGCATGAAAAAACCTTTTTGACCAGAACCACAGCAATTTCTTACTTGACACATCTCCAAAGGCAAGGGAAGTAAAAGCAAGACTGAACTATTGGGATCTCATCAAGATAAAAAGCTTCTACAGTGCAAAGGAAACAACCAACAAAACTAATAGGCCACCGACGGAATGAGAAAAGATAGTTGCAAATGACATATCGGATAAAGGACTAGTATCTAAAATCTATAAAGAACTTACCAAACTCCACACCTAGAAAATGAATAATCCAGTGAAGAAACGGGCAGATGATATGAATAGACACTTCTCCAAAGAAGACATCCAGATGGCCAACAGACACATGAAACGATGCTCAAAGTCACTCATCATCAGGGAAATACAAATCAAAACCACACTGAGATACCACCTCATGCCAGTCAGTGTCGCTAAAATGAACAAATCAGGAAACGAAAGATGCTGGCAAGATGTGGAGTAACAGGCACGGTCCTACACTGTTGGTGGGATAGCAAACTGGTGCAGCCACTCTGGAGAACTATGTGGAGGTTCCTCAAAAAAAAAAAAAAAAAAGAAAAGAAAAGAAAAAAGAAAAAAGGAAATTGAACTACCCTATGACCCAGCAATAGCACCTCTAGGAATTTACCGAAGAGATACAGTAGTACTGAGGGGCATGTGTACCCTGATGTTCATAGCAGTACTTTCGACAACAGCCAAATCATGAAAAGAGACTAAGTGTCCTTCAACCGACGAATGGATAAAGAAGATGTGGTATATATATATGTATAATGGAATACTACGTGTCAAGGAGAAAGAATGAAATCTGACCTTGTGCAGCAACATGGATGGAACTGGATGGTATTATGCTAAGTGAAATAAGTCAGTCAGAGAAAGACAGATACCATATGTTTCCACGCATAGGTGGATTTTGAGAGACTTAGCAGAAAACCATGGGTGAGGGAAAGAGGGAAAAAAAAAAAGCCACAGAGAGGGAGGGAGACAAAACATAAGAGACTCTTAATAAGAACACACTGAGCATTGAGGGGGGTATGGGAGGGGGGAGAGTGGGTGATGGGCACTGAGGAAGGTACTTGTTGGGATGAGCACTGGGTGTTGTATGGAAACAAATTTGATAATAAATTGTTAAAAAAATAATTACAAGGAACATATAAAATAATCGATTACCAAAAAAATAATAAAAAGCAAAAAAAAAAACAAGAAATAGATCTAAAAAGATCTGTTTAAAAATGTAACAATTATGGAAACATTCATTTTATGCAGAAATAATATAATACACATTTTACTGGAGTACACCATGTGATCAAATATTTTATTATTTTAAGAAACCTATGAAAAAGTAGAATACTTAGATTTGGTATTGATGTAATGCTACTTCATTCATGCATCCATGCTAGCTGTAACATAATACTGAAGTAGAATTTGTTATCATGAAAATTTACCAATCTTTTAATAATTACAAAAAAGAGTAATGTAACTACATAGTTTTAATGCTAAAAGTGATGTTGAAGACAAAATATTCTTTCACGTGTCAGTATGAATATTCTGAATTGTCCATATAAATTTCATATAAGCCCAGCCTTCAAAGAAACTACTTTTAAATCACCTTAGGCATCATATAATTCTGTTGAATTCTTCTTTGTAAATGAATTCTCTAAACATTAATTGCACTTAACTCAAAATCAATCAGTAATATTAAAACAAAGTTGTCAATTGATACAGCACTAATAAAAACCCTTGAACTTCAGTGAGTAGAGCATCAAAGTAGAGAAAGGCTAATCTTGAAAAGATTTATAGGTTTGGCTTCTGTCTAATGGAGTGAGACCAAATGAGATTATGAGCCCTAAAAGATTTTTGAATGAGTACCTATGAAAATACTTAAGCCACAAATTTTATACATTTCAAATTAAGAAATTGAAAAGAAAAAGTCAAATTTAAAACATCCTTCAGTTAAAAAACTTTTGCTTAGAAATTATAAGTACCTTGTAGCTCTTGAAGCATTCTCTTAATTAAACATATTTTGGCCTATAGAGAAGTCAATTAATAGTGCCAACAATTTTAATATAACAAATTATAAAGTGAAACTTTGTTTTTTTTATTTTTAAAGTTTATTTATTTTGAGAGAGAGATTGATAAAAAGAGAGCAGATGAGGGACAGAGAGACATGGAGAGAATTACAAGCAGGCTCCATACTTTCAGCACAGAGCCCAATGCAGGGATCGATCCCACTAACTGTGAGATCGTGACCTGTTCCGAAACCAACAGTCAGATGCTTAACCTACTGAGCCACTCGGGTGCCCCTAACATGCAACTTTAAAGAAGTTTAAGTAAAATTTCATGATTAAAAATAAAGTAAGATCATATAAAATATATAATTTGAGAAAATCATTGATATGGCATTAAAGAAAAATAGAGTTAATACTAAATTACATGAGTATGTGCTACTAATAATTGCTATACTTAGGATAATTTTAATATTTAGATAATTGATATGAATAAAATATTTTCTTTAATTTACATAGATGTTGGTTTAATTTTCTAGAAATGATTTCATTAAAAATATATTCAATGGAAAATTACATATAGATCCTTCAATAAAACCAACCAGTATGGTTATAAATAAACATTTTTTAAATACATAGCTTTAGTTAATTTTAGTATCTTCTTTCATTCTCAAAAGTTTCCTAGTATATGGTAAATTATATGGTCATGCTAATTCTCACCATAAGTGACAGGTTGATGGGTAATCTTATAATAGAGACATTAGGCTATCAAAACCAGAAGCTATATTAAAATCTACCTCAAGAAACAAACATACCTTTGGAATTACTTATGCCATCATCTTATTCAATTAAGAAAGACATGGAAAGTTAATGCTAGTTTCATACAATGGAACACTCACTCATTAAATGATATACTATGTGGTTATGATCATCCTGTTAACAGGTCTCTCTACTATTCATCTTCACATTTTATTTCACTCTTCACAGAAAGACAGATTGTTCATTAATATATTATTCCTTATATGTAGCCCCAAATGAATCTACAAAACCATATGATTATATTAATTCATTTTTAAGAAAATTAAGTTTAAATAGTTACAGTTTGTTTAAAGCTTATCAAATAATTAGCATGATCAAATGTTTCACATTCCAGGTTTTGTATCATATACTTTTAAATAATTCGTGAACCAAGAAGAGTCATATAAAATTGCTTCTTATTCAGTTTTAAAAATCACTATTAGTTAGCAAATAACTACATAACCAAAACATAACCATTTCAATTTATTATAATTGATGATCATGATTACTGAAAATTTTCCTCCAAATTTAATTTTACCCAATTTTCCTGACAAATCCAGCCTACATTTATTCCTCCATCCTTCACTTTCTTTTCACTTCTTTGCATAAAACATACATAATTTCAATTTATAAAACTTTGTTCTGATTGGATCTACCTAGAAGTATTGATTCCTCAACAATATAATTTTCTTATGAGGTTAAGAAAATGCATTTTTCCATTTAATTCTGTTGATTAAACCCAAAGAGCTCTATTATTTTCTAATAGATTAATTACTTAGTTCTAGAAAAATCATTTCACAAATGGATATTTACTTTTGACAAGAAGGAAATAAATATGTATACAGACATCATAGAAATAAATCAAAGGATATTTCTGTCCATTTTATAAGTTTTATCTTTCTTAAACCAGATAATTATTAAGAAATAGAATACAAATAAAATAGAAAACATATTCAAGTGAGCTTCTTATACAATTTTCTTTGAAATTATTTATCATAAGATACAAGAAAATGTTTTGAAAATGTTTGCAATTTAACTGCATTTCCATTTTGGTTTTTTGACTTGTTGAGTAATCTGTTCCATAATGTGTTTTTATAATTGAGGGAGATTGAAAGTGAAATCGATAAAGATGCATAATTAGTTTCTCTTTTTTATTGGGTACTTCTGTTCAAACTTTTATGCCATTTTCCTGTAGAACGTTAAAATTCAAAGAAGATTTTGCAGATGGTATTTTAAGTGTTTTTCTCTATGTTGTTTCAGTCCACAGTATTATGTTCTATGTCTTACAAGAAATAATTAGAATACTGAAAAACAAGATGATGTTGATAATGGTTATTTTTTTCTAGCTTCAATAAATAGAATATAAATGGACATTTTAGAATGATTTACATATCTTCAGGTATAATTGAATATACAATCCCTAAAAATGTGGATGAAGTATTTTTGAACCAAAAAAAAAATTGTTCCTCAAATAACAGAGATTTCCAAGAGGGATATTTAGGCATTAAATGATAATTCATTTCAGTTACATCACAAAATGACTCCACATCTGACTTGAAGATACCTGTGCTATAATATATAAACAAATAAACAAACAAATCAATACCTTATAATTTAAATATCTTTCCTCTTATTTTTTAATTACTGACCCAGAAAACTTAAGGAATTGCACAAATAATATGCCAATTAAACAGGTAATTGAAAGGTAAATTAGAGATGCCTTAACCTGGTCTTGTAATCTAACCATCCTGCTGGTGGAATATGACAAAATAGTTTTTAAAATTAATTTGAATTTATAGGTAGCTAGTGGAGAGATAGATTGGTTGGATGGATAGATGTGGATGGATGGATAGATGGATATATAAATAAATTGATAACTATTAAGAGAAAATATTGTCATGAAAATTAAAACTTATAAGAGCACCATAGCTCCCTATTAAAGTCTTTTGTGGACTCTATGTAATTAAAATTAAATTGCTTCAGACAAGATGCAATTCAATTAGAGTGACAAGAGTAATATTGTAGTTTCCATGTGAATGACCCTCCCTACTGCCAGGTGCACAGCTGCAACTTTTTTTTATATTCAGCCACTTCCCAGTGCCCATTCATTGCACAGGGTCACAGCTGCACACCGTGCCTAGTTGCTGGATACAGGACTGCCATGGTGTGCTGTGCCCAGCCTTGTGCCCCCAGCCTACCCAGTGGACAGCTCCCACGTGCCACAGTGCTTTGGGGAATCTGGCATAGAACTGTGGCCTGCAAATTTTGCTAACAACTGCCGCCCCACACTCAAGATCCCTGGTGGGCACAACCACTCAGAGCTAACCTGCCTGTGTCCTAATAACAGCACAGAGAGAAAGCACAGCCCACCACAGGCAGAGAGTCAGTGCAGAATACTGTGCCGAAAGAATAAGTGACTCAGACACAACAGCAAGGCATAAGAAACAAATATAGAATACTCTCCTAAAGTGCTAGGTTCTGGTGAACAGGAGACACTGCATTGCAGGGCACTCCAGGACCTCTCAAAAAGTCACTACTTTTAAGAGCAGAAAACATAGCTGACTTCCTTCGCAGACAAAAACAGACACAGAGAGGTAGATAAAATGAGGATATAGATAAATTTATTCCAAATAAAAGAATAGCACAAGGCCATGGCCAGAGATCTAAGTAAAACAGATATAAGTAATATTCCTGATAGATAACTGAAAGCAATAATTATAAGGATACTCATAGGACTTGAGAAAAGACTAGAATACATAAGTGAGATCCTTAACACAGAGAAAAGGAATAATATAGCAAAGATAAAGCACTCAAAAAAACGAAATGACAATCACGCCTGTTAGAAGGACCAGCAGGATGGAATAAGCAGAGGAACTAATTAGTGACTTAGAAGATGGAGTAATGGAAAGTAATCAAGCTGAAAAAAATAGGGAAAAAAGAAATATGCTAAATGAGAAAAACTTAAGGAACTCAGTGATTACACCAAATGCAAAAACATTCATATTGCAGGAGTCCAAGGAGAAGAAGAGAGATAAAATGGGGCAGAAAATTTGTTTGAAGAAATAAGAACTGAAAACTTTCCTAATCCAGGGAAGGAAACAGAAAACCAGATCTAGGAGGTACAGGGAACTCCCGTCAAAATCAACAAAAGCAGGCTAACACCAAGACATATTATAATTAAATTGGCAAAATATAATGATAAAGAAAAAGTTTTAAAGTAGCAAGACAAAAGAAGACCGTAACTTATAAGGGAAATCCCATAAGGTTAGCAGGAGATTTTCAGTAGAAACTTTGCAAGACAGAAGGGAGTGAAATGATATATTTGAAGTGCCGACGATAAAATTCTGCAGACAAGAATACTCTATCTAGCAAGGTTATAATTCAGAATAAAAGGAGAGATAAAGAGTTTCATAGAAAAACAGAAACTAAAGGAGTTCATAACCTCTACACCATCTCTGGAAAAGAGAAACACAGGTGGAAAGGGGAGACCAAAAGCAACAGTATAAAGGTAGGAAACAAGAAAGCAGTACAAATGAATAATTCTGTAAGAAATTAATCAAGGAACTCACAAAAAAGGACATAAAATATAATAGCATATATGTAAAATGTGGAGAAGAGAGCAGAAAAGAATGGACTCAAAGTTAAATGGTCATCAATTAAATATATTCTGGTACATGCAGGAGAGGTTATATACAAACCTAATGGTAACCATATATCAAAAACCACTAATAAATATGCAAAAAAACAAAGAGAAAATAATCCAAATCCATCATTAATTACTTTAAATGGAAATAAGCTGAATGCTCCAATCAAAAGACATAAGGTGTCAGAATGGATAACAACTAGTAAAATGAAAAACTATGGAAAACAACTAATAAAATAGCATTAAATACGTATCTATCAATAATTACTTTGAATGGAAATGGACTAACCATTCCAATCAAAAGACAAAAGTTATCAGAATGGATAGCAAAGCAAGACTCATATATATGCTGCCTACAAGACATCATTTTAGACCTAAAGACACCTGCAGATTGAAAGTAAGGGGATGGAGAAACAGTTATTATGCAAACGGATGTCAAAAGAAAGCCATAGCAGCAATACTTATATCACACAAAGTAGACTTTAAACCAAATACTTTAACAAGAGATGAGGAAGGGCAGTGTATAATAATAAAGGGGAAATCCAACAAGAAGATATAACAATTGTAAATATTTATGTACTCAAAATTGAAATACTTAAATACAAAGAATAGTTAATAATAAACATAAAGGAACTCATTGATAATAATATAATTATAGTAGGGGATTTTAATATCCCACTTACATCAATGGACAGATCATCTAAGCAGAAAATCAACAAGGAAACAATGGCTTTGAATGACACACTGGAGCAGATGGACTTAATAGATATATTCAGAACATTTCATCCTAAAACAGCAGAATAATCTTTTCAAGTGCACGTGGAACATTTTCCAGGATAGATCACACACAGAACAAGCCTCAACAACTTCAAAAGATAGATCACACATTTTACTGAACACAATGCTATGAAACAAAGTCATCACAAGAAAAAATCTGGAGGGCCAAAAATACATGGAAGTTAAATAAGAAGCTATTAACAATGAATGGGTCAACAAGGAAATCAAAGAAAAAATTAAAAAGTACATGAAAACAAAGGAAACTGAAAGCACAATAGTCTGAAACATTTGGGATGCAAAAAAATTGGTCATAAAAGGGAAGTATATAGCAATACAGGCTTAGCTCAAGAAGCAAGAAATGCCTCAAAGAAACAATCTACTCTTACACCTAAGGGAGCTAGAAGAAGAACAACAAAACTTAAAACTAGCAGAAGAAAGGAAACCAAGGATTAGAACAGAAAAAAATTATATACAAACTAAGAAATAAAATAAAATAAACAATAGAACAGATAAATGAAACCAGGAGCTGGTTCTTTGAAAAAATTAATAAAATTGATAAACCCCTAGCCAGACATCAAAAGGAAAAAAAGAACCAAATAAAATAAAATCAGAAATGAAAGAGGAGAAATAACAACCAACACCACAGAAATACAAACCATTATAAGAGAATAGTCAGAAAAACCATATACCAACAAATTAACAACCAAGAAGAAATGGATAAATTACTAGAAATGTATAAACTACCAAAATTGAAACAGGAAGAAATAGAAAATACGAGCAACCAAAAAAGAGCAAAGAAATTGAATCGGTAATGAAAAACTCTCAAAAAACAAAAGTACAGGTACAGATGGCTTCGCAGGCTAATTCTACCAAACATTTGAAAATGAGTTAATACCAGGATGTCTGTTGGTTGAGCGTCCGACTTTGGTTCAGGTCATGATCTTGTTCATTGGTTCAAGCCCTGCATTGGGCTTTGTGCTGACAGCTCATAGCCTGGAGCCTGCTTCAGATTATGTGTCTCCCTCTAACTCTGCCCCTTCCCTGTTTCTTCTCTGTCTCTCTTTCTCTCTCAAAAATAAATAAACATTAAAAAAAATTAAAAATGACTTAATACCTATTCTTCTCACACTATTCCAAAAATAGAAAAGGAAGGAAAACTTCTAAATTCATTCCATGAGGCCAACATTATCCTGGTACTAAAACCATATAAAGACACCACTAAAAAAGATAAATACAGACCAATATACCTCATGAACATAGATGTAAAAGCCCTTAATAAAATACTAGCCAACCGAATTCAACAATACTATAAAAACAATCATTTACCACGATCAAGTGGGATTTATTTCTGGGTTGCAAGTGTGGTTAAATATTCAGAAATCAATCAATATGTCACATTACATCAATAAGAGACAGAAGAATCATATGATTATTTCAAGAAACAGAGAAAAATCATTTGACAATGTACAACATACATTCATTATAAAAACCCTCAAAAAAGTAGGGACAGAGTGAACATACCCCAACATAATAAATTCCATATATGAAAAAAGCCATAGTTAATATTATTCTCAATAGGGAAATAACAAGAACTTTCTCTTAGTAAGGAACAAGACAAGGATATTCACTCTCACCACTTTTATTCAACACAGTATGAGAAATCTTAGCCACAGCAATCAGACAAACAAAAAGAACTAAAAAGAATCTGAATCAGTAAGGAAGAAGTTCAACTTTCACTAACTGCAGATGACATGATACTATATATAGAAAACGTGAAAGACACCATCAAAAAACTTCAAGAACTTGTAAACGATTTCAGTAAATTCACAGAATACAAATCAGTGTACAGAAATCTGTTGCATTTCTATACACAAATAATGAAGTGACAGAAAGATAAATTAAGAAAACAATCTCATTTACAATGGCAGCCAAAATAATAATATATATAGGAATAAACCTAACCAAAGAGGTGGAAGACTTCTACTCTGAAAAAGACACCGATGAAAGAAATTGAAGATGACACAAGGAAATGGAAAGATATTCCTTGCTCATGAATTGGAAGAACAAATATTGTTAAAACGTCTATAGTACTCTAAACAAAATATACATTTAATGCAATCCCTATCAAAATGCCAACAGCATTTTGCACAGGACTAGAGAAAACAACCCTAAAATTTGTAGGGAACCATAAAAGACACTGGATAGGCAAAGTAATCTTGAAAAGGAAAGGCAAAACTGGAAGAATCACAATTCTGGACTTCAAGTTATATTACAAAACTTCAGTGATCAAGACAGTATGGCACAAAAACAGACACATAGATCAATGGATCAAAATAGAATTCCCATAAATGGACCCACAATTATATGGTCAAGTAATCTTTGATTAAACAGGAAAGAATATTTCATGGGAAAAAGACAATATCTTCAACAAATGGTGCTGGGAACACAGGACAGCACATCTAAAAGAAAGAAACTGGACTACTTTCTTATGCCATGCAGAAAAATAAACTAAAAATGGATTAAAGACCTATATACGAGACCTGAAATCATACAAATCCTGGAAAACAAAATGACAGTAACGTCTTTGACATTGGCTGTAGCAACATCTTTATAGATATGTCTTCTGAGGCAAGGAAAATAAAAGCAAAAGTAAACTATTTGAACAACATCAAAATAAAAAGCTGCTAGATGCTTACAGTTTTGTAGAGGAAGCTAAATTCTGGGATTGCGATGCTGTAATCATCAAGACAGTATGGTATTGCCACAAAAACAGACACATAGACCAATAGAATAGAATAGAGGACCGAGAATTGGACCCACAAATGTATAGCCAACTAATCTTTGACAAAGTAGGAAAGAGTTTCCAATGGGGGAAAAAACCAGTCTCTTTTAGCAAATGGTGCTAGGAGAATTGGACAGCAACATGAGTAAGAATGAAACTAGACCACTTTCTTACACCATACACAAAAATAAACTCAGAAATGGATGAAGGACCTGAATGTGAGACACAAAACCATCAAAACCCTAGAGGAGAAAACAGGCCACAAATTCTTTGACCTCAGCCCCAGCAATTTCTTGCTCAACCCATCTCCAAAGGCAAGGGAATCAAAAGCAAAAATGAACTAACGGGACCTCATCAAGATAAAAAACGTCACTCATCATCAGGGAAATACAAATCAAAACTACACTGAGATACCACCTCATGCTGGTCAGGGTGGCTAAAATGAACAACTCAGGAAACAACAGATGGTGGTGAGGATGTGGAGAAATGGGAACTCTCTTGCACTGTTGGTGGGAATGCAAACTAGTGCAGCTGCTCTGGAGAACTGTGTGGAGGTTCCTCAAAAAATTAAAAATAGAACTACCCTATGACCCAGCAATAACACTACTAGGAATTGTCTAAAGGATACAAGAGTACTGATTCATAGGGGCACATGCACCCCAATGTTTATAGCAGCATTATCAACAATAGCCAAATTTTGGAAAGAGACTAAGGGCCCATCAACTGATGAATGGATAAAGAAGGTGTGGTTTATATATACAATGTAATACTACTTGGCAATGAGAAAGAATGACATCCTGCCATTTGCAACAATGTGGATGGACTGGAAAGTATTATGCTAAGTGAAATAAGTCAGTCAGAGAAAGTCAGATATCATGTTTTCACTCATATGTGAAACTTGAAAACTTAACAGAAGACCATGGAGGAAAGGAAAGGGAAAAAATAGTTACAAACATAGAGGGAGGGAGGCAAACCGTATGAGACTCTTAAATAGAGAACAAACTGAGGGTTGATGGGAGGGTGGGGGAAAGGGGAAAATGGGTGATGGGCATTGAGGAGGGCACTTGCTGGGATGAGCACTGGGTGTTGTATGAAAGCGATGAATCACGGGAATCTACCCCCAAAACCAAGAGCACACTATATACACTGTATGTTAGTCAATTTGACAATAAATTATATTTTAAAAATAAATAAATAAAATAAATATATCTTTTAAAAAAATAAAAAGCTGCCACACAGCAAAGGAAACAATCAACAAAACTAAAATGCAATCTACAGAATGGGAGAAGATATTTGTAAATGACATATCCAAGAAAGGGCTACTTTACAAAATATATAAAGAACTTATAAAACTCAACACCCAAAAATGAATAATCCAATTATATATAGGCAGAACACACTAACAGACGTTTTCCTAAAGAAGCCGTGCATATGACCAACAGGCAAATGAAAACATGCTCATCATCACTTATCAGGGAAAACCAAATCAAAACTACAATGATATATAACCTCATACCTGTCAGAATGGCTAAAATCAACAACACATGAAACAACAGGTGTTGGCAAGGATGTGGAGAAGTAGGAACACTCTTGCACTGTTGGTGGGAATGCAAACTGGTATAACCACTCTGGGAAACCGTATGGAAGTTCCTCAAAAAGTTAAAAATAGAACTACCCTATGATCCATCAATTATGCTACTAGGTGTCTACTCAAAGGACACAAAAATACTAATTTGACAGCATACATGCACCCCAATGTTTATAGCAGCATTATTTACAATCGCCAAACTATGGAAGCAGCTCAAGTGCCCATCGATTGAGAAATGTATACTCACACACACATACACGCACACATACATACATACATACATACATACAACAGAATATTATTCAGCCATAAAAAATGAAAGCTTGCCATTTGCAACAATGTGGATGAAGCCAGAGTGTATTGTGCTGAGTGAAATAAGTCAAAGAAAGACAAATACCATTTGATTTCACTCATGTGGAATTTAAGAAACAACACAGGTGAGCATGGGGGAAAGAAATGAGGCAAACCAGAAAACAGAGTCAAAGATAGAGAACAAACTGAGAGTTGCTTGAGGGGAGGTGGATGAGGGGAGGATGGGCCAACTGGGTGAGCATTAAGGAGGGCACGTGTGATGAGTACTGGGTGTTGTATGAAAGTGCTGAATTACTAAATTGTACATCTGAATCTAATGTTACATTGTATGCTAACTAACTGGAATTAAAATAAAACCTTAAAAATAAATATAAGATAGTACGCTGAGAAGCTACCATTCCACTAGGATTAAAAATGTACTCCAAAAAGTGCCTACTAATCGATTCTCAGCCTTTTGGCTAAGATCAAGTGCAAAAAGTGCCTACTACAGAGTCTGACACCTAAGTAATGTTCAATAAATGTTAGTTGTTGTTATATTTAATATTAAAAATGCACCGTTTATTCACATTTAAAAACCAAACCAGCAAATAAATCTTACAAACTGAAAAAAAAAAAGAAAAGAATATTATGGCTTCTGTATGTAATAGAGAAACTTCCTGGTAAAGGTATATACATTTCATTTGATGATTTATTACACCCACAGTATATACACAGTTCCTGCTGTGAGCTCAGAAACAAAATAGGTGCTTTGATTGGAACATAATATTAACAAAAGTTTTATTCTGTTCCTTAAGGCATCTTTATTATTTATTATTTGGAGAGATACCACCATACAACAGATACACACTTTATACTCTGCTAGAAAAAGTTTCTTAATCAATTTACATACAAATTTGAGAACATATGATGACCTTCCACTGTTCTCATAAACTTAAATATTCTTATTCTTATGATATTTATTTTTTTTTCTTCTCAAGTACAAGTGGTGCTTTAACATAATCAAAAATAACAGGTGGGGTGCCTGGCTGGCTCAGTATGTAGAACATCTCACTCTTAATCCTAGAGTCATGAGTTCAAGCTCCATGTTGGGAATGGAGCCTACTTAAAACAAAGAAACAACAACAAAAACAAAACAAAACAAAAACAAAAAAGACCCCAAGAGGCATAGACAAAAATATTGATTCCCTAGATTTTATATTATAGGAAATTATGTTTTTTTCTATATTATACTTTCATTTTGCTCTTTTGTCCTGTAATGAATCCATCATTATAAAATTGATTTTTAAAATTAATATCTATTTACTTGACCAAGCTTATTACATCATCTTAGCTTCGATTTTAATTATAGAAAGCACTATTTGATGATCATTTTGTGGGGGAAAAAACTATTTGGAGTATGACTGTTAGGTTATGGAGCTGAATGAGGTGGTTTAAATATTAGCATGTGCTTTATTATGAATAAATGTCGAATACAGCTTTGAGAATACTGGTTTTTAAACCCAGTCATATAGTTAAAAAAAAAAAAGCAAAGCAGTAAGCTAATTGTAAGATGTGGCTAAAAGAAGCTAATCTATTCTTAACCTCACTTCATAAGTGACAGCAAAATTAAATGGAGACAATCATGAATCACAGGAGGATGAGAGTTGGGTAACTAATTGGCCTATTTTCTGTGCTGTCAGAATCCTCTCAAGCAATTTTCTTCAATTATAACTGCAAATCAGCATGCTATTTCCTCCACATGAACTAACTATCCATTGCCTGAGGACTAACTAGGTATCCTGGGATAACTTGTGATAAATTGTTAGAGACCAGTTTCCACTAGTGAATCATTATGGGGAGTTCATTGTGAAATACCAGCATTAAAACTCTAAAAGTCTACGGTAAAAAAAAAAAAAAAAAAAAATCCGCAAAAAAACTTTTTAGGTGCCAAAGGCCGACTGCTTTGGTTATCAATAATAATTAGATCTATATATCAAACTTTATGAAACAATACAAAGCAAAATAGAAGTCAAAATATTGTCCCCATATGCTTACCTCTCTGCTGAATGAACATATGTGGCCCCCTGTGGATAAATGCTATGCTATCTAAAGACTGCTGGTAGTTTCAGTTTGGGTCTTGCCTTTGTTCTGTAATTTTAGTTCAATTGATTCTGCTACTCAGAATGACTTGTACTCTCTCTTAGATCACCTGGTTATTTGGGTTACTGTGACATATAATCTTGTCTTCTACATCCCTATCATATTCTCCTAGAAGTGAAAAAACAAGTACTATATTTTCAGTTTGTCACTTTTTAAAAACACACATTAATGAGCCATATGCTCTGTTATCTCCAAAATTCGTGTTCATCTTATACAAATAAGGTAGCTATCTCACAGGTGGATTTCAAGAACGTCCAGAAAAGTGACTATATCTTCTATGGCAATGTTCAGTTACAAAACAAGAAAATAAAATGTTTGGGGAAAACCTCTAAAGTACAGGCCAATTATTTTAATAACAGGATTCTCAGTTTTAGGAGTTTACTGTATCATCCAGTATATTAAAATCCATGTAGTAAGAAGACATTACTATGATGCCATATCTATTTTATTATGCCATCATGAAATTTAATTGGAAGTAGTAAACTAGTACTATAATGGTATTTTAAGTCTATTTTTAGCTCCTCTTTCAGAGAATTTATTAGGGAATTTTGTGCAAAGTGTACATCCAATAAATGCTGTTGAAAAATGAGATTATTAAAGCATAGACTTATTAGGTATGACACAGAGATTTACAGGTAAGCAAGGGATGGTACATGATGAAAGTAAGCTAACCCTTGGCATTTATACAACTCCTCTCAGGAAACAACATTCACTTAAATGTCAATAGCTATTTAAACATCTGAAGCAAAAGTTTGGGGAAAAAATAAAACATCTTTAGTCTGTACAGATTCTTGTAGATGCCCATAAGTACAATTTGAAATGTGTAAATACATTATGTATTCTTGAAAAGATGTAGAATGAACATTTAAGAACTATCCATCATCTCAAACAAAGCCACATTTATTTTTTAGTTTAGCTTGGTTTTGTTCTGAGAATGGTTTAATTGTTACCACAGGAAATCTGCACATAAAGTATGAGTTTAATGGTGTCAGATTTTGTTGTCTTTTTGGTCTTTTTAATACATATGTTGTTAATGGGTCTTTCAATGACTGGAAGTCACACTCAAAAGAATTTAATCTACCCAGAATAGAAAATGTTGACATTTTTAAAACAATAAAACAAATCATTTTTGTTGAGTCAGCCAAAATCAAACTGTGTATATAATAACTGAAAGTAGGTGGAAAATTGAGAAAATTGATCATTTTGGAATTTTGGTTATACTAAAATTGTATGATTTAGTATCGATGTATCCTTTTTAGATTTTAAAATTTGTAAAGGCAGAATCCTTGCTTGTTTAGCTTACATCATACCCTAGTGATAAAATGGTGTCTATCAACATAGTGTTTGCTCGATAAATGTATATTAAAGGAATGTTTGAATGCATCATTAAAATAAAAACAAAATGCCAAGATAAAACAGCTTCATAAAAAGTTAAACATCATGCTAGTTTTCAAACTCGAAACTTATCTATGAACCATTATAGTACAACATAACTTAAGAAGTATTAACTACTGATGAGAAACACTTGTTTCATTTGTAATAGTGCCAAAGGTAACTTGTATCTATGTTTACACGCACAAATACACATAAAATCTCACATGCATATATTGTCACATTTTAAGAAATCTTCGTATTTTATTACCTGTACTTGAAACCATGTGCACTATAAACAACTTTTCAAAGGTAAATTGAATAACTTTATTGTTGCTCAAAATTCTTTCTCCTCATTTGAGAAAGACAATGATGATTTAATTAATAACCATGCATTTTCCCTCCTTAAATCAACACCATCTCTCTCAAGAATATGGTAAAAGTTACAAATTTCAGCTTCTACATGAATAGTATTGACAAAATGAATAGGAAATAATCCAATCAAAACATGGGTGCCTGGGTAGCTCAGTCGGTTAACAATCTGACTTTGGCTCAGGTCATGATCTCATGGTTAATGAATTTGAGTGTCGCATCAGGTTCTATGCTCTCAGCACAGAGCCTGCTTCAGATCCTCTGTGCCTCTTTCCCTGTCCCTCCCCTGCTTACACTATCTCTCTCTCTTTCTCTCTCTCTCTCTAAAAAATAAATAAATAAACATTAAAAACATATAGAATAACTTATAATATTATTTGAAGTTTATTAAACAGAAAAGACATAGTAACTGATATGTCCAGGTAATAATATTTAAATTTTCTTAATAGGACAAGGTTTGATTTTCAGGTTCAGGAAAATAAAAGCATTTTCCATGTATAATTTCTGTTTGAATTTTATGATTGATAAACTTAAATATTTGTCTTATTGTTTTTTGATCTTTGTGTCTTCTTTTTCATGAAATAAGTTTGTGTGTATAGATTAATACCATAATATCATGCCTAATGGTCCCATTTAACTTTTAATTATTATCATTAAAGTGCATTTGGTTAATCTCACAGGGCTGACTGACATGTGCATCTGGTACTTTATTTGGGTAACCACACAAACTGAAAAATAAATGTTTGAAATTTTCATTTATAAGCCAAAGTGGATATGAATAATAAAGCTGACTATTAACATGTAATTATTAGCTCAGCCTTAAGATTCTTCCTGAAATATTTGTTATCATGTTAAGAAGCATCAGATAAGTGACAATTCTTCAAAAGATGAAAATTCTTCCATTAACACTAAAAGAGCAATGCCAGATATTGGACCCCAACCTTCTTTTCCCCTAGAAGACAGCTATTTTTATAAAGCCCAATTTGTTCTAGGTTAACTTATGGTAAGTTTACTCACTAATTATTACTGACTATGCCTAAATAAGCTAATTATTAATAACCAGGTAGAGTAGTTAAATCCAAGTCCCTCCCAAGGAAGGAGCTAAGATGGTGGCATAGTAGGAGGACTGTAGGCTTGCCTCATCTATTGAACACAGCTAGATAATTATTAAATAATTCTGAATACCCAAGAAATCACCCTGAGGACTGACAGAACAAACCCTACAACTAGAGGGCGAGAAGAGGCAACATCGAGGAAAGTAGAAAGTACAGAGACATGGTTTGGGGGGAGAAATGGATAATCTGGGCTGTGAAAGGAAGGGAGCCCTGGTTGCAGAGAAAGGTGAGAGAGAGAGAGAGGAACATACAGGGGATTGAACAAGGAGAACATCACCCCAAAACCATTGGCTGAGATACTGAGATTTCTGTAAGTTTTTGCAACCAGCAGGGCTTGAAGACTGGAGATTTAAATGTTGGTCAGTGGTGTGTTTGGCTGGGATAGATCTCTGAGGGGACTGCCCTACTCCTGCAGAGAAGACAGGCAAACAGCCTGGGGGCAGACAATGGAGCACATCGGTGAGAGGTGGCATTCACAGAGATGCCCCTCCAGTGACTAAAGAGCCTACAGGCACCATTTTCCTCCCACCTAGAGCATACGTGCAGAGCTGCCTGCCAAGGGCAGCTGAGCCCCAACACTGGCTTCCTAGCCTGCTTGCACCAAGTCCCACACCCCTGCTTTCTGTCACAACTGTCCTTCATAGTCAAACCTGCATCAGTCCCAGCATAGCACGACCCTCCCCCAGAGGACCAGCACAGGTTTCTACCCACACAACATTCCTAAAGCATAGAGTTTTAAAAGTCAGCAGGTTGGCTAAGATAGAGCCCTGAGGGCACCGCACTGCTCTTAGAAAGAAGGCAGGCAAACAACCCAGAGGGAGACAGCCTGAAAATGGTAATCTGAAAAACACCTGGAATGCACAGGGGGTAGATCGTTTGCTCTTTTGGGAGTGCTTCCTTGAGAGCGGCAAGCAAGGAAAACCCTCTCCAGGGACAAAGGAACTGGTAGGCACCATTTCCCTCCCCTGACTCTCAGCATAAACACAGAATCACCTTCAGTAAACAACATACCACAGACAATCGCTGCATAACCTGCTTACACTAAGTCCCACACCCCAGAACTCTGCCAGTACTGCCCATCTCAGTCAAGTGTGCTTCAGTCCCAGCTCAGGGGACCCCGTCCCAGAAGACAAGCTCAAACCACTCTCACATTATGTATCCCAACCAGAGAGTTCTTCAAGGCTTCAGTTCTAGTGGAAGTAGCATCATGTCTCATTTAACAGACCACAGCACACCTGGTTAAAATTCACCACACTCTGACTAAGGTCCAAACACTCCCCACTGCAGGCAAGAAGAAACTCTGCAGGCAACAGGCCTGAAGCATAGAACAGCCAAAACACAACAGCCAAGTACATGCAGCACACACCAAAGATACTCTCTGAAGTACCAGGCCCTGGGAACTATGTGACCTCTTCTTCATAAAGCAATTACTCTCAGAAGCAAGAAACATAACAGGCTTTTTTAACAGACAAGAAGGCAGAGACTTAAACAAAATGCCAAGATGGAGGAATTCATCCTACATGAAAAAACAAAATAAGGTCATTAAAGGGGATTCTTTCAGTAGAAAGGGGAAAACAAAAGTGACAAAGACAAGAAAGGAACAGGGAAAATATCCAGAAACAACAAACAAGTAATAAAATGGAAACAACAGGCTTCCAGTTATGGGATGATTAAGTCAAGGAATAAAAGGCATAGCACAGGGAATGTAGTCCATGATATCGTAATAGCATTGGATAGAGACAGATGGGAGCTACACTTGTGAGTATAGCATAAGGTATAGAGAAGCTCAATTGCTATGTTGTACACTTGAAACTAATGTGACATTGCATATCAACTATACTCAAAATTTTTAGGAACTGCCATCAGATGCTGCCTATAAGAGACTCACCTCACTTGTAAGGACACATGCAGATTGAAAGTAAAGGGATTGGGAAGGATATTCCATGGAAATGAAATGAAACAAAGCCAGAATGGCTATACTTCCATCAGACACAGTAGGCTTTAAAACAAAGACTGTCATAAGAGACCTAAAAAAAAAGAGCAGTAGGTAATAATAAGGGGAGAGCCCAACAAGAGGATATGACATTTTTATGTATTTATGCACCCAACATAGAAGCACCAAAATATATAAAGAAAATGTTAATAGAACTAAAAAGAAAAATTGACAGTAATACAGTAACAGTAGGGGATTTTAATATCCCACTTTTCATTAATGGAAAAAAATATAAATGGACTGAATGCTTAAATCAAAAGACATAGGGCGTCAGAACGGATAACAAAGTAAGATTCATAAATATGCTGCCCACAAGAGACTCATTTTAGACTAAAGACATCTGCAGATTGAAAGTGAGGGCATGGAGAAATAATTATCATGCAAATGGATTGTCAAAAGAAAGCCAGGGTAGCAGTATTTATATCAGACAAAGTATACTTTAAACCGAAGAGTGTAACAGGAGATAAAGGAGGGAACTGTATAACAATAAAAGGGACAATCCAACGAGAAGATATAATGTTGTAAATATTTATACACCCAACGTTGGACGCTCAAATATATAAAAGAGTTAATAACAGGGGCACCTGGGTAGCTCAGTTGGTTAGGCATTCAACTTCAACTCAGATCATGGTCTCATGGTTCGTGAATTTGAGCCCTGCTTCGGGCTCTGTGCCAACAACTCAGAGCCCAGAGCTTGCTTCAGATTCTGTGTCTCCCTCTCTCTGTGTCCTCCCCCCCCCACTCACACTCTGTCTCTCAAAAATAAATAAACATTAAAAAAAGAGTTAAAGAAAGAGTTAATAACAAGTATTAAAAACTTATTGATAACAATACAATCATAGTAGGGTATTTTGACACCCTACTTACAGCAATGGAAAGATCATCTAAGCAGAAAATAAACAAGGAAACAATGGCATTGAATGACACACTGGACCAGATGGACTTAACAAATGTATTCAGAATATTTCATCCTAAAGCAGCAAAATACACGTTCTTTTCAAGTGTACATGGGACATTCCTCAGAATAGATCACATACTAGGTCACAAATCAGGCCTCAACAAGTATAAAACTGAGATCAGGAGTACTTGGCCTCCTCAGTTGGTGAAGCATGTGACTCTTGATCTGGGGATTATGGATTCCAGCCCCATGTGGGATGCAGACATTACTTAAAAATAAAAATATTGGGGCGCCTGGGTGGCTCAGTTGGTTGAGCGTCTGACTTCGGCTCAGGTCCTGATCTCATGGTTTGTGAGTTCGAGCCCCACGTCGGGCTCTGTGCTGATGGCTCGGAGCCTGGAGCCTGCTTCGGATTCTGTGTCTCCCTCTCTCTCTGCCCTTCCCCTGCTCACACTCTGTCTCTATGTCTCTCAAAAATAAATGAAAACATTAAAAAAATTAAAAAAAAATAAAAATCTTAAAAAAATACTGAGATCAAATCATGCATATTTTCTGACCACAACACTATGAAACTTGAAGTCGACCACAAGATAAACTTCAGAAAGTCCACATATACATGGAGGCTAAACAACATGCTACTAAAGAATGAATGGGTGAAACAGGAATTCAAAGAAGAAATTTAAAAAATACATGGAAACAAATGAAAATGAAAAACAACAGTCCAAAATTTTTGAGATGCGGTAAAAGTGGTCATAAGAGGGAAGTATATAGCAATACAGGTCTAATTCAAGAAGCAAGAAAAGTCTCAAATAAACAACCCAACCTTATATGTGAAGAGCTAGAAAATGAACAATAAGTTAAGCCAAAAACCAGAAGAGTAAGGAAAAGAATAAATATTAACAGAAATAAATGATATTGACCAGAAAAAAGAATAGAACAGATCAATAAAACCAGGAGCTGTTTCTTTGAAAAAATTAATAAAATTCATAAACCCCTAGCCAAACACATCAAAAAGAAAAAAGAAAGGTCACAAATAAATAATATCATAAACAAGAGAGAGAAATAACAACCAACACCACATAAATATAAATAATTACAGGAGAATATTATAAAAAATATATGCCAACATTTTGGATAACCTGGAAGAAACTGATAAATTCCTAGAAACATATAAACTAACAACTCTGAACCAGGAAGAAATAGTAAACTTGAACAGACCCATAACCAGCAAAGAAATTGAATCAGTAATCAAAAATCTCCCAACGAAGAAAAGTCCAGGGCCAGATGGCATCACAGACAAATTCTACCAAACATGTAAAGAAGAATTAATACCTACTGATCTCACACTATTCCAAAAAATTGAAACGAAAGGAAAAGTTCAAATTAATTCTATGAGTACAGCATTACCCTGATAGCAAAATCAATGACCTACAGAGAACTACAGGCCATTATCCCTGATGAACATGAATGCAAATATTCTCAATAAAATACTTGCAAATTGAATCCAACATTAAATTAAAAGAATCAACCACCATGATCAAGTGGGATTTATTCCTGGACTTCAAATGTGGTTCAATATTCACAAATCAATCAACATGATACACTACATTAATAAAAGAAAGGATAAGAATATGATCCTCTCAACATACGCAGAAAAGCATTTGACAACATACAACATCCATTCATGATGAAAACCCTGAACAAAGTAAGCTTACAGAGAACATACCTCAACATCATAAAGGACATATGTGAAAGATCCACAACTAGTATCATCCTCAATGGGGAAAAACAGAGCTTTTCCTCTATGATCAGGAATAAGATACGGATGTCCACTCTCACCACTATGCTATTTAACATAGTACTGGAAATCTTAGCCACAACAATTAAAACACACAAAGAAATAAAAAGCATTCAAATCAGCAAGGAAGAAGTAAAACCTTCACTATTTGCAGATGACATGATACTCTATATAGAAAACTCAAAAGATTCCACCAAAAAATTGCTAGAACCAAATATGAATTCAGGAAATTCACAAGATACAAAATCCATGAAGAGTAATCTGTTGCATTTCCATTCACCAATAATGAAGCAGCATAAAGAGAAATCAAGGAATCAATCCCATTTACAATTGCACCAAAAATCATAAAATACCTAGAAATAAACCTAACCAAAGAGGTAAAAGATCTGTACTCTGAAAACTATAAGACACTGATGAATGAAATTGGAGATGACACAAAGAAATGGAAAATCATTCCTTGCTCATGGATTGGAATATTGTAAAAACATCATTATTAGTCAAAGTGATCTACACATTTAATGCAATCCTTGTCAAAATAACATTTTTTAAAGAGCTAGGACAAACAATCCTAAAATTTATATGGAACCACAAATGACCCTGAGTAGCAAAAGCAATCTTGAAAAAGAAAAGCAAAGCTGGAAACATCACAATTCCAGACTTCAAGTTATGTTCTAAAGCTATATCGATCAAGATAGTATGGTACTGGAACAAAAATAGACACATAGATTAATGGAACAGAACAAAAAACAAAAAGAAACCCACATCTATGTGGTCAATTAATCTTCAACAAAGCAGGAAATTATATGCAAGAGAAAAAATACAGTCTCTTCAATAAATGGTGCTGTGAAAACTGGACAATTAGATGTACAAAATGAAGGTCAACCCTACACCATACACAGAAATGAATTCAAAATGGATTAAAGACATAAATATGAGACAGGAGGCCATTAAAGTCTTAGAGGAGAACACAGGCAGCAAACTCTTTAACATTAGCCATAGGAAATTCTTATTATATAAATAAGAAAGAAAAAGCAAAAATAAACTATTAGGATTAATTCAAATAAAAAGCTTCTGCACAGTAAAGAAAACAGTCAACAAAACTAAAAGGCAACCTAGGGAATTGTAGAGTATATTTGCAAATGACATATCTGATAAAAGGTTAGTATCTAACATATACAAAGAATGTATGAAACTCAACACCCCAAAAATATTCCAGTTAAAAAATAGGTAGAAGACGTGATTAATATTTTTCTGAAGAAGACATGTAGATGACCAACAGACACATGAAAAGATGCTCAACATCACTCACCATCAGGTAAATACAAATCAAAACTACAATAAGATATCATTTCACACCAGTCAGAATGACTAAAATTACACAAGAAACAATAGGTGTTGGAGAGGATGTGGAAAAAGGTGAACCCTCTTACACTGTTGGTGGGAATGCAAACTGGTGCAGCCACTCTGGAAAACAGTGTGGAGGCTTCCTCAAAAAGTTAAAAATAGAACTAGTCTATGACCCAGAAATTGCACTACTAGGTATCTACCCAAAGGATACAAAAATACTAATTCGATGGCATACATGCACTCCAATGTTTATAGCAGCATTATCAATAATAGTAAAATTATGGAAAGAGCCCAAGTGTCCATGGACTGATGAATGGATAAAGAATATGTGGTATACATGCATACATACACACACACACACACACACACACACATATATATATATATATATATATACACCATATGAGTATATGTATGCATAGATGCAACACACAGTGGAATATTACTCAGCCATAAAAAAGAATTAAATCTTGCCATTTGTAATGACATGGGACATGGATTGATCTAGAGAGTATTGTGTTATGCAAAATAAGTCATTCAGAGAAAGACAAATACCATACTATTTCACTCATATGAGGAATTTAAGTAACAAAACAAATGCTCATAGGGGTAAAAAGAAAGAGAGTAAAACCAAAAAACAGATTCTTAACTATAGAGAACACATGGATGGTCAGCCTGGGAGGAGGTGGGTAGAATGGGTTAAATAGGTGATGGGGATTAAGGAATGCATTTGTGATGAGCATTGGGTGTTGTATGTAAGTGTTGAATCACTAAATTATACACCTGAAACCATTACTATACTGTATGTTAACTAACTCTAATTTAAATAAAAATTTGGAAAGAAAAAAGTATATCGAATCTTATGATTAGTAGTTTAATAAAATATATATATATGTATATATATATATATATATATATATATAATGAAATAAAAGAGTAATCACAATTCCCATTTTGTATTTATTTTTTAAATTTTTTTAATGTTTATTTTCGAGAGTAAGAGAGAGAGAGAGAGAGAGAGAGAGAGAGAGTGGGAGAGGGACAGAAAGAGAGGGGGACACAGAATCAAGTGTAGGCTCCATGCTCTGGGCTGACAGTGCAGAACCCACGTGGGGCTAAAACCCATGAACTGTGCGATCATGGCCTGAGCTGAAGTCAGACAACTTATTGAGGCATCCAGGCATTCTGTATTTCTGTATTTCTAGTTCTTAAGCACTACTATTCTGTATTTCTAGTTCTATTAAGCACTACTATTAGATAACACTTATTGAGTGCTTACTATGTGCCAGATTCTGTGTATTTTGCATGTATCATGTCATATTCAAATCATAATAATCATCCCCATTTTACAGAAAGAAATTTTAAGACATCACAGCATTTTAGCTAATATATAAAGAAACAGAAAAAATATACATTTGAAGTAGTAACCAAAATTATTTTTAAACAGGCTTTTTACTTTGGTGGGATAAAATTCTAAAGCCCTAATTATAATAAATTGTTAATAAATGATACTTAAACATTCTTTAAATTAGGTTAAAATGATTACTACAAACTATTTGTTTAAATGGCATTTGGGGTGCCTGGAGGCTCAGTCAGTTAAGCGTCCAACTTCAGTTCAGGTCATGATCTCGCAGTTTGTGGGTTCCAGCCCCACATCAGGCTCTGTGCTGACAGCTCAGTGCCTGGAGCCTGCTTCATATTCTGTGTCTTCCTCTCTCTCTCTGCCCTTCCCCTGCTAACACACTCTGCTCTCTCCAAAGCAAATAAACATTAAAAAAATGGCATTTTAATTTACAATATTTTACATTTATAAATTATTAGATCTTGTTAAATGCATAAATAGTTATCATTATTACTAGATAAAATGAAAAAGTGAGTCCATACCCAGACTTATCCTCAATTGTGGAGGAATGATCCTGATCCAGAATAACTGAGAATTAGAGTATATAGATCAAGTCATTAGAAGTTCGAAGGTAATGAACTACAGCAAATTAAGGAAGTCCAGACAAATAGGCAAACAGGGAATTTATATTTGAAAGGTCCAAGGGAGTCTAGAAGAAAAACCAACAATTCAGGGCCTTTTCTTTTTCCAAAAAGTCAAATGTTAAACATTTTTCAGTACATGACGGGATCCAGGTATGCTAATTCTTATCCTGGAAATCTGACAACAAGTTGTGGCCACTGAGTTATTAGGACTGCACTATGGAGGTAAATTTTTTTTATAAAAATGGAAGGACTAACAAGCAAGATAGAATCCAAGGGAAAATATCAATATCAAGGCTAGAATTCTGTCATGGGGAACAAAACGGATATCCAGTTTCTGGAACCAAACAAGAAAGTAGTGGTTTGGCCACCAGCAAGAAAACAAGAGCCAAATTTTTAGAACAGATATTCAGGTCAAAATTGGATCAGCAGCAAGTTGACTCAGTGGTAAGTAAGATGATGATATAGAAATCCTTGATCTTTCTGTATCCTCTAACCAAGGGTCAGATAATTTCAGAGCCTATAAAGGTTTGCAGTTGAATATAATGAAAACCAAAGGTGAAATCAAGAGATTCCAAAAACAAAGAATCAAAGTCAACACTATAGACTGAACTAAAATGGCAACATAAAAGCCAAGAAATGTTTGTTTTCTACAATCTATTTTTCCCCTTTAAAAAAAAACACAACATGAGCTTTTTGAAGTGTAAGCTTATCTACACATTTTTAATGTGTCTATGAAGACAGGAGATAAATAGTATTTTTCTGCGAATTTCTCCATTGAGGAAAATAATACCAGATTTTTTGAAGCTGTTGCAATTCTTAGCCAGAGACTATGTGTAAATGATAACTCAAAAATAGTTTAAAATGGGGTATTCCTGATAGGGAGGGGCCAACATTGTGGAGAAGTAGAGGGATCCAAAGTTCACTCATCTCTCAAACACAGCAGTGTTGAGGCCAAAGGACTCTGAACACCAAGAGTCTGGGCAGCAAA
Source organism: Paguma larvata (assembly GCA_030068075.1). NCBI lineage: Eukaryota > Metazoa > Chordata > Mammalia > Carnivora > Viverridae > Paguma > Paguma larvata. The sequence continues at coordinate 100,163,124 of CM057830.1, forward strand.
GTGACAGATACGCTTCCAGTGACCCAACGGGACAACCTGATGGACCATAGGTGCATGATGGCTAACTGGGAGAGATAAAATGAATGGAGAGGAGGTATCCCCTTCTGTGGAGAGACAAATGGAAGAGATAGAGAGGCTGGAGAAGCATAGGACAGTATCTAGACAAGAGAAAAACCACAATCAGGAGGGAGAAATCCAATCTCTAACAGCGGAGCTTTCTGGGGCCAGCTGCCCTGTTCACGAACCTGGGGAGGAAGGGAGCCAGCTCCGGGATCCAGAACTAGTTCAGAGGCACAGCCCACAGTGGGAGAGAGCAATCCCCTCCCTGGAGTGCTGTGGAAAGAAGGTATATATCTGCTCAAAGGAACGGTACTTCCCTGAAATCTGGGCCGATGGAGTGGTAACCTTAAAGACATCAGGTTTAAGTCCCAGCCAAGCACCATGGAGGTGCGGGAGTCAGCAGAGTGGAACAAACTGCACGAGTGGCACTGTGAGGTGGTGGGGTGGCTCTTCCCCGGAACTGGGACACACAGAACAGGAATATTTAAGACATCATGGTTTAAATCCCAGCCAAGCACCAGGGAGGCACAGGAGTCAGTGGACCGGGACAAACCACCTCCTTTGTGCCCACAGCACAGTGAGGACAGCTTGAACAGAGTGGTTTGGGACACCTGGTCCATGGAGGAGAGACTGGGGTGTTGCCATTTTTTCCCAGTCACCAACAAGGTAGGGCTTCAGAAAACAGATCACAGGCCCACTCTGGAGGTGGGACCTGCCTACACCAAACCTCACCCCTCTGCACCTGATAACTGCATGTCTACTAGGGCAGAATTGATGCTGACAAACCAGATAGCCTCTCCTCCAGACTGGTGCTGTTGCATTGCCCGATATAATTTTTGGACAATTCTTATTATATAGATATATTCTTCCTTCATTTTCTCCTTCTTATCTCTTCCCTCCTCTAGTCTGGTTACTCTGGTTGTTGGTTTGTTTAATCAGACATATTTAATCTATTCTCTGGATACATGTTCTATACCTCCTTCTTTATTTTCCCTTTTCTATCTCAGGATTAAATCATATAGTTTCTCTGTCTGGTCAATTTTTCTTTTCTTTTCTTTTTCCCAGCCCCTATCATTTCTCTCCTTATATGGGACAAGGCCTTTTTCATCAGCACCACCTACACCTTGCTGTTTACTTGCAGTTGGTGTTTCAGGCTTTTTTTTTTTTTCTTTTAATTTGTTTATGTGTTAATGTGTTTTTGTTTCTGTTTGGTTTTTGTTTGTTTGTATCTTTTTTTCCTCTCCAGGGATATGTCAATGAACAAATCAAAGCACACCTGGTAGAGGGTCCAAAACATCACTAGGAGTAGGAAGATAAAGTAACCAAAGTCACAACAAAAGAGAGAAAGTAATACTCTCCAAAAATAACCTCCTGAAGGGCCAGGCCCTGGACAGTGTATGACCTCTGTTTAATAAAGTAGTGCTCACAGGTGCAGGGCACATAACAAGTTTTTAAAATACATAAAAAACAGAAAACTATCCAAAATGCCAAAATGGAATAATTCTCAAAAGAAATTCCAGGAAGAAATGACAGGTGAAGAATTGATCAAAACAGATATAAACAATAAAATTGCACAAGCATTAATAATAATAGTTGAAAGATTAATCATTGGGCTTGAAAAAAGTATAGAAGAGAGAAGGGAATCTATTGCAGAGAGCAAGGACTAAAAAAGTCATGATGAACTTAAAAAATGCTATAAATGAGGTGCAACATAAACTAGAGGCAGAGACAGGAAGGACTGAAGAGGCAGAGGGGAGATTAAGTGAAATAGAAGATAAAATTATGGAAAATGAGGAAGCTGAGAAAAAGAGAGATAAAAAAATTGTGGACCGTGAGGTGAGAATTAGAGAGCTAAGTGATTCAATGAAATGGAACAATATCCAAATAATAGGAGTTCCAGAAAAAGAAGAAAGAGAGAAAGGGGCCAAAGGTATACTTGAACAAATCATAACTGAGAACTTCCCCAAAATGGGGAAGGAAACAGACATTGAAATCCAGGAGGCACAGAGAATTCCCTTCAGATGTAACATGAATCAATCTTCTGCATAACATATCACAGTGAAACTGGCAAAATACAAAGATAAAGAGAATACCGAAATCAGCTAGGGACAAATGGCCCTTAACCTACAAAGGTAGACACATAAGGGTAGTAGCAGACCTATCGACTGAAACTTGGCAGACCAGAAGGGAGTGGCAGTAAACATTCAATGTGCTGAATAGGAAAAATATGCGTCCAAGAATCATTAATCTGGCAAGCATGTCATTCAGAATAGGAGGATAAGTAAGGTACTACCAGAAAAAAAAAAACCGAAGGAATTCATCACCACTAAACCAGCCCTACAAGATATCCTAAGGGGGACTCTGTTAATGGAATGTTGCAAAGACCACAAGGAATCAGAAACATCACTACAAGCATAAAACCTACAGATAACTCAGTGACTCTAAATCCATATCTTTCAATAATGAAACTTAATATAAACAGACTAAATGCTCCAATAAAAAGACATAGGGTATCAGAATGGACAAAAACAAAACAAAACAAAACAAAAAACAGTCCCATCTATTTGCTGTCTATAAGAGACCCATTTTAGACCTAAGGACACCTTCAGATTGAAAGTGAGGGGATGGAGAACAATCTAGCATGCTACTGAAGTCAAAAGAAAGCTAGTATAGCCATACTAATTTCAGAGAAACTAGATTTTAAACTAAAGGCTGTAACAAGAGATGAAGCAGGACATTATATCATAATTAGGGGGTCTATCCATCAAGAAGAGCTAACAATGATAAATAGTTATACACTGAATTCAGTAGCACCCAAATACATAAAATAATTAATTACAAATATATGCAATCTTATTGATAATAATGTAGTAATTCCAGGGGACTTTAATACTCCATTTACACCAATGGATAGATCATCTAGACAGAAAATCAATAAAGAAACAATGACACTGAGTAATACTCTGGACAGATGGACTTGACAGATTATTTATAACTTTTCATCCTAAAGCAGCAAGCAACACAGATTCTTTTCAAGTGGACATGGAACATTCTCCAAGATAGATAACATACTGGGACACAAAACAGACCTCAATAAAGATAACAGAATCAGATCATACTGTGCACACTTTCAGATCACAATGCTGTGAAACTTGAAATCAACCACAGGAAAAAGTTTTGAAAAGCTCCAAATGCATGGAGGTTAAAGAACATCCTACTAAAGAACGAATGGGTCAACCAGGCATTAGAGAAGAAATTAAAAAAATATATGGAAACCAATGAAAATGAAAACACAACAATCCAAACCCTTTGGGATACAGCAAAGGCAGTCCTAAGAGGAAAATACATTGCAATCCAGATCTATCTTAAGAAACGAGAAAAATCCCAAATACAACGTCTAACAGCACACCTAAAGAAACTAGAAGCAGAACAACAACAACAACAAAAACCCACAAAGGCAGCAGAAGAAGATAAATAATAAACATTAGAGAAGAAATAAACAATATAGAATAAAAAAACAACAAAGCAGATCAATGAAAATAAAGTTGGTTTTTTGAAAAAAATAAACAAAATTGATAAACCTCTAGCCAACCTTCTCAACAAGAAAAGAGAGAGGATACAAATAGATAAAATCACAAATGAACATGGATTTATCACAACCAATCCCTCAGAAATACAAGCAATTATCAGGTAATACTATTAAAAATATATGCCAATAAACTGGACAATCTGGAAGAAATAAACAATTTCCTAGACACCCACACACTACCAAAACACAAAGGGGAATAAATAGAAAATTTGAACAGACACATAACTAGTGAAGAAACTGAATCAGTTATCAAAAACCTCCCACCAAATAAGAGTCCTGGGCCAGATGGCATCCCAGGGGAATTTTATCAGAAATTTAGCACAGAGTTAATACCTATCCTTCTCAAGCTGTTCCAAAAAATAAAAATGGAGGAAAACTTCTGGACTCATTCTATGAAGCCAGCATTACCTTGATTACCAAACCAGACAGAGACAACATCCCTAATGAATATGGATGCAAAAATTCTCAAGAAGATACTAGCAAATGGAATCCAACAGCATATAAAAAGAATTATTCACATAATCAAGTGGGATTCATTCCTGGGCTGCAGGACTGGTTCAATATTCACAAATCAATCGATGTGATACATCACATTAATAGAAGAAAATATAAGAAGCATATGATCCTCTAAATAGATGCAGAAAAATCATTTGACAAAATACAGCATCCTTTCTTAATAAAAACCCTCAGGAAAGTCGGGATAGAAGGAACATACCAAAACACAATAAAAGCCATATATGAAAAGCTCACAGCTAGTATCATAATAAATGAGGAAAAACTGGGAGTTTTCCCCCTGAGATCAGGAACACGACAGGGATATCCACCCTCACCACTGTTCTTTAACATAGTGTTGGAAGACCCAGGATCAGCAATCAGACAATAAAATGAGAGAAAAGGCATCAAACTTGTCAAAGAAGAAATCAGACTTTCACTTTTCACAGATGACATAATACTCTTCATGGAAAACCCAAAAGACTACACCAAAAGGTGGCTAAAATTGATACATGAATTCAGCAAACTTGCAGGGTATGAAATCGATATACAGAAATTGGTTGCATTTTTATATACCAATAATGAAGCAACAGAAAGAGAAATCAAGAAACCGATCCCATTCACAACTACACCAAACCATAAAATATCTAGGAATAAACCTTAGCAAACATGTAAAAGATCTGTATGCTGAAAACTATAGAAAACTTATAAAGGAAATTAAAGAAGACACAAAGAAATGGAAAAACATTCAATGCTTATGGATTAGAAGAATAAATATTATTAAAATATCAATACTACCAAAAAATAATCTACACATTCAATGCAATCCCAATCAAAATTGTACCAGCATTCTTCTCAAAGCTAGAACAACAATCCTAAAATTTGTATAGAACCACAAAAGACTCTAAATAGCTGAAGTAATATTGAAGAAGAGTACCAAAGCAGGAGGCATCACAATCCCAGACTTTAGTCTCTACTACAAAGCTGTAATAATCAAGACACTGTGGTATTGCCACAAAAACAGATACATAGACCAATGGAATAGGATAGAGAACCCAGAAATGGACCCACAAGCGTATGGCCAACTAATGTTTGACAAAGCAGGAAAGAGAGTCCAATGGAAAAAAGACAGTCTCTTTAGCAAATAGTGCTGGGAAAGTTGGAAGCAACATGTGGAAGAATAAAACTAGACCACTTACTTCCACCACAGACAAAAGTAAACTCAAAATGGATGAAAGACCTGAATGTGAGACAGGAAACCATCAAAACCCTAGAGGAGAAAGCAGGCCACAACCTCCTCAAACTCAGCCGCAGCAATTTCTTACTCAACACACCTCCACAGGCAAGAGAATCAAAAGCAAAAATGAACTATTGGGACCTCATCAAGATAAAAAACTTCTGCACTGCAAAGGAAACAGTCAACAAAACTAAAAGACAACCGACGGAATGGGAAAAGATATTTGTGAATGATATATCAGATAAACAGTTAGAATCCAAAATCTATACTGAACTCACCAAACTCAACACCAGAAAACAAATAATCCAGTGAAGAAATGGGTAGAAGACATGAATAGACACTTCTCCAAAGAAGACATCCAGATGGCCAACAGATACATGAAACGATGCTCAACATCACTCATCATCAGGGAAATACAAATCAAAACCACACTGAGATATGACCTCATGCTGGTCAGAGTGGCTAGAATGAACAAATCAGGAAACTATAGATGCTGGCGAGGAAGTGGAGAAACAGGCACCCTCTTGCACTGTTGGTGGGAATGCAAACTGGTGCAGCCACTCTGGAGAACTGTGTGGAGGTTCCTCAAAAAAATGGAAATAGATTTACCCTATGACCCAGCAATAGCACTGTTAGGAATCTAGCCAAGAGATACAGGAGTGCTGATGCATAGGGGCATGTATACCCCGATGTTTATAGCAGCACTTTCGACAATAGCCAAATCATGGAATGAGACTAAATGTACATCAACTGATGAATGGATGATAAGATGTGGTATATATATACAATGGAATACTACGCAGTAATGAGGAAGAATGAAATCTGGCCATGTGTGGCAACATGGATGGAACTGGAGAGTATTATCTTGAGTGAAATAGTGGCAACATGGATGGAACTGGAGAGTATTATCTTGAGTGAAATAAGTCAGTCAGAGAAGGACAGATATATGTTTTCACTCATACGTGGATCTTGAGAGACTTAACAGAAGATCATGGGGGAGGAGAAGGGGATAAAAAAGTTACAGAGAGGGAGGAAGGCAAACCATAAGTGACTCTTAAATGCAGAGAACAAGCTGAGGGTTGATGGAGGAGTGGGGGAGAGGGGAAAATGGGTGATGGGTATGAGGGTACTTTTTGGGATGAGCACTGGGTGTTGTATGTAAGCGATGAACCACGGGAATCTTGCCCAAAAACCAAGAGCATATTTTTCACACTGTATGTTAGCCAATTTGTCATTAAAAATGTAAAAATTAATCATTTATGCTTTAAAGACTATAATATTTTAACATCATTTCACTAACCAATTTTTAAAAATAAAACTGAACCTAGAAAATCTAGACTTTTCGATCATATAAATATGGGCAACAAATTTTCTTTTATCCTCCTTAATTGAGGCTCCTACACCAGGCAATGGATTACAGAGAGACTAGAACTGATTGGCAAGAGTGACAATTCTAATGCTAAACCAACTGAGCCAAGTCTTTAAAAGGAAAATTGATTTGTAAATATATTTTACCTACAAGAGATGCTGGATTGTAGCAAATATATTGCTATGATACTGTACCCTCAATGCTTGTGTTTATTTTGACATCTGCATCACCTTGTGTTAGGGGTGATTTTTGCATATTTTAGGAAGAGAATGTGGTTTATTACATAATACGGTTCCTGGTTATAATAATGGTCTGTCCTTGAAATTTCAACCAAAATACAAATATGTATGTATAGATATATAGATAGATGATAGATAGATATATCTTTTTTTATGTTTTTATTTATTTTTGAGAGCAGGAGAGACAAAGCATGAGTGGGGGAGGGTCAGAGAGAGACAGGGAGACACAGAATCTGAAGCAGGCTCCAAGCTCTGAGCTGTCAGCACAGAGCTCCATGTGGGGCTTGAACTCACAGACTGTGAGATCATGACCTGAGCCGAAGTCGGACGCTTAACCAACTGAGCCACCCAGGCGCCCCAGATATATCTTAAAAAAATGGAAGTGCTACTGTGTGCCACTATCATTATGTACATGTATAGTGTATTCTTGGTCTGACAGTTGTAGCATCCCAATTCCCATGTCTAAGGGGAGTCCCTCGATTTAAATATTCTATTTTTCTGCATATTAGAAATTTCAGAGAAAATGTTTTTTTTTTTAATTTAAAATAGTTTATTTTCAAATTGGTTTACATAAAACACCCAGTGTTCATCCCAACATGTGCCCTTTTTTAATGCCCATCACCCCCTCTCCCCCCCCATCTCCCTCACCCTCAGTTTGTTCTTAGTCTTTGAGAGTCTCTTATGTTTCAAATGATAAATCAATGCAAATCAATATTGGCTTCTGTGAGTGCTAGAGTCACCAAACCAAACATTTTGGTACAAAATTATTTTTCATTCATATAGCAATAATAAAAACAAAAATATTTCAGGGGTAAACATTTGTAGATCCTGTTATACTATGAACATATACATATACATGTATATGTAATATGCATATGTATATGTGTATATAGATAGATAGATAGATAGATATAGATATATAGACACATACAGACAGACACAATAATTGCAAATATTTATCTCTAGAGTAAACAAACATAATCAGAATTCAGTAAGGGATCATTAAATATGTCTAAGATGCAGAGAAATGGAAAATCTAAAGTTGGAGGACTTCCCTCAGACATTGAAATTGGGGTGCTACAATTGTCAGACCAGGGATACATGTGCATAATGATAGTGACACATAGTAGCAATTCCATTTAAAAAAAATCTATAAATGAGATCACCTTTTATTACTCTTACAACTTGAGGTGAATGTGAAGTAGATTTGACATTTATATCTATTCAGGTCAACACTCCTAAATCTACATGGTCCTGAGTCCCTCAGGAAAAACTGTTCAATCTTAATGAATGCATAGGCTTGCTTTATGTTTTCCCAAAGACAAGCAAGGCTAAGTTTGAGTCTGGCTAATATCCAGATTTGGAGAGCAGAGAAACATGAGATGACTGTGAATATATTAATCAAAAAATGCAGAGCTCTGCTAGTTTTAAGAAAAGAAGAGACAGTAGGTAGCTACTTTAAAAAGTGCCATGGGCATCTAACAAACATATAGCAAATAGACCAAACGAATGCTTAAACAGCTCCCATAGTTCTTAAGAACCCATGATGGAAGGCCCAAATGTGAGAACATTTTTGGGAATAGAGTTTACTCAGAAATCAGAAATGTAAACTTCACTTCATGGATCCGACTTTATGAAAGCAAGATCTGGATTTCAGTGATTTGAGAAATCAAACTTAAAACGTGCAGTAGTCAGTTAAGTAACAATAAGTAAATTTACACAATACAATGATTTATTATTATTTAGATCAAGCCACTCATTCTAATCTCGTGAAGCTTAACAGACATGTGGAAGTCGAGACAAGGCATAGTAGGTAAAATAGCTAGAAATGCCATATAGCTTGAGAAGAACTGGCATACTGACAACCAATGAGCATACTGTAGTAGGCAAAACGTCCTTAAAATGTATTAGATCTCCATGTGAAATCATATTGAGTTGATTATTAAGATATCCTGTGGTTTGATAACAATGTGATAATAGTGCAAAATCATTGAGTTGGTTATTAAGTTATCCTGTGGTTAAATTACTCAATTTTAATTTATTTTTAAATCTTTAGTCTAATAGTCTCTCAAAAGCAAGGAAATATATCATTTAATTAAACAAAAATAGAGGCACTTGGGTGGCTCAGTCAGTTAAGCCTCTGAATGCGGCTCAGGTCATGATCTCACAGTTCGTGAATTTAAGGCCCTCATCGGGCTCTGTGCTGATGGCTCAGAGCCTGAAGCCTGCTTGGGATTATGTGTCTCCTCTCTCTGCCCCTCCCCTGCTCTCTCTCTCTCTCTCTCTCTCTCTCTCTCAAAAATAAATAAACATTAAAAAAAATATATTGAGTACCTTCTATGTACTGGGTGCCTCAGGGGATACAAAATAATTAAGATATAACCCCTCCCCTAGAGAAGCTTAAAGTTATTAGGGAAGATAAACATGTTCACCAGTGTACAACTAATGAAGAAAAGGGTAAATGATAAGGTCAAAATACATGGTGTAATAAAACAACTTACAAGTGGCCAATTTGTAGATTAAGAAAGGTATAAAGAAATCCTACCTTACAGGAAATTCAGAGTTTTGCATCTTGAAGGATTTTCTTCTTTATTTCCTATACCAGTTTTTCCAAACACTGAGAAAAAAAGATTATTTTATGGTTAGAGAAATGTTGTTACTTTTTTTTTCACAATGGTGAGGATTCACTACAATACTAAAAGGGAAACAGAAGATATCAAAAAAAAAAAAAAAAAAAAAAAAAAGAGACCAGCACAGAACATCCACAGTATGTCTGTAGTTAGACTTGTTACTTATGTAGTATACTGTCTGAGGCTGCCATTTTTTTTTTTACTTTAGTTAATAAATACATAGGTCTGGGTCCTGTGTCAGGCACTATTGCTATATCACTATTTTTTTTCTTTGCTTTTTAAATAAACCATGCTTTCAAGTTACCTGCTCACTGGTGTATTACTTTGTTCCACTCTTCTCTGCTCAACAGTTTTAACTAAGAACCTCGGCTTTTTCTCTGCTGCCCTCAATTAAAATACATCTACTTAAAGGATTTGCTAGGTAATGGTATGCAAATATATGACAATCTTCGAAGAATGAGGTAGCAAATGCATTCAATCATGTATTTACTAACTTTGATCTAATAGCTGTGCTTCTAAGAGGCACTGGCTAAAAGAGTTCAGGTACTTTGCTACTTACTATCTCTCTCTCTCTCTCTCTCTCTCTCTCTGTTATCTCAACTAATACCCACTATCTCTGTTATCTCAGTTAACACTCACTACAAAACTGTGATAGAGACATTGTATTCTCATTTCACTTATGTAGACATTGAGACTCAAAAGGTTCAGATAACATCACCAAGGATTGGTATCTGAACCAAGGCATCACTGACTCCATAGCCTGTGCTTTCTCTACTCCTGAAGACATTCTGTCCTAAACCTGGGCTGGAGAATACCTCCCATGTATGCTTCCACTCTTTTCTCCCATGTCCTTGGTAGTCACAATCCTTTTCAGCCCAGTACTTAAGCAACCCTTACAAACTGATTAGAACTGACATGGGAGATGAGGTAGTTTTATCAACCATGCCATAATCCAAAAGTGAAACTTTTCTCATTTCATATGTTTAACGCCTTTATATACACTTGTTTTAAATTATATCAAATCCATTCACAGTGCTTTTCAGGTAACACTCTACCGAGACTGATAAAAGAGAAGACAGGAAAGGGACCAAACCTCCGTTTTAGCACTATGTCAGATTTTCCAAAAATTGAATTCTATAGGGTTGAAAATAAGCTAAAACAAGTGTTTTGTTTTTCCATATCTAGATCAGCAATATTCTTTCCTGAACAAAGTTGAAAGACAATTTTAATCTTAGGGTGATGAAGCATAATTAAACATATAAATGTCAAATTCAGAAATAATCTGGAATTCAACTATAAAAATGTATATTTCAGAATAATTATCTAAGTGCAAAGACATATAAAAATGTATGGAAGATGTGAGAGCCACCTGTTCATTTCTTTCCCAAGTTAAGCACCAAATATGACTTTCAGTCAAATTTATGTATTCATTTAAATGAACCCAAAATCTCTAATGCACTATGGGTAGCTTGTTTGCTACTTTTTAGCATCAAATGCATTTCTAGAACTCTATTGCATAGAATAGGCAATATATGGAATTATTTTTTATTACTTATATATTTCTATTAATTAACTATTAATGTATAATAAATCAGTGGTTATAACAATTTAAGGTTATCAGGGATTAGTGTATATTATACTAAAAAATAAATATTTTTTTCCATTGTAAGATGTAGCAATAGAGTGTCAGCACATGCTTTTTCTTTACAGTATCCTTGCCAAAGCTACCACAAGAATATTCCAGTGATTTAATTTAGAACATTGTATTTTAGAAGTGGATCAGTAAAAACAGCTTCTCAAGCAACATTCATTTTTGGAGTGGTACAGAAATAAAATTTCTGTCACTAATAAGCAATAATAATATTAGTAAGAATTATGAAAATAACAATGACATTCTAATATTTAAATACTATTTTCTTGTTTTATAAAGCAATCCACATACACTTTGCACATTTATTGTCTTTTATACTTATTTATTTTTGAGATAGAGAGGGAGCACAAGATGGGGAGGGGCAGAGAGAGAGGGAGATGGAGGATCTGAAATGGGCTCCATGTTGATAGCAGAGAGACTGACACGAAGCTTGAACTCATGAACCATGAGATCATGACCTGAGCTAAAGTCAGACACTGAACCAACTGAGACACCCAGGAGCCCCACTTATTTAATCTTTATAATAACTACCAGATTGCTTTCAGCGTAGGTGAGTGATTCTCATTTCCATAGTTACCATTCACTAGATCTCAGTGGATCTGAATGTTACATACTCATGTGCAGGTAATTCTAAATGAATATTACTACTCAGAGTCCTGGTTTATTCAGACCAGCAATGTAGGCATCTCCTGGGAGCTTGTAAGAAATGCAGAAATTTAGATCCATTCTAGACCTATACTGAATAGGGATTTGCACTTTTTCAAGATTCTACGGATGATTCATATGTACATTAAATTTTGAGAATCACTGCTCTCACGACACTTTAAAGGGAGGTATGGTTATTATCACTTTGAAGTTCAGTGTCCTCATTTGCAAAATAGGTATAACCAACACCTGTTTACAAAGATTGCTACAAAAATAAAATGTTGTAAAGATTAAATTAGCAATTTTTCGGTCAATGGTCTCTGCTAGCATTATCGTTCATTAACTTCACAAATGTTTTTTTTTTGTTGTTGTTTTTGTTTTGTTTTGTTTTTTATTGAGTACTTTGTTCAAGCCAGAGACTCTATTTAAAATTTTCTGTATAAGACAGTGAAGAAGATATATCTAGCTCCTGTCTTTATGGAAGACTGCAAGGTTTACAGTTGTAATCATCATCATGATTATCATCATTGTCACCTTCATGGTATTATTGTTGGTATTATTTTTAAAGCCATGTATTAAAACGATGTAATGAAAGCATACTGAAAGGAAGAGTACTAAATTCTTCTCATCAGCAGTGTAGTCCAAGCAAAAACAAGGAAAAGTTAGCATATTAGTTTCACTTCATAGAGAGAAGGGTCATGGGAAAAAGTACCTATGACTGATGTAGAGTATGGGAGGGGGGCAGGGAAATAATGAGAACAAGAAAACAATCCAAGTCTTGAAGTATATAAGTCAATTTCACAAAATTGTAGAGTTCATTCTTGAGAAGTAAAATCTTTTCAATTGCATATAATAGAAAATAGGGAAAATAATACATGTGAATTCTCTCTAGCACCTATGTGAACATTTCCTTGGTTCTGGCCTCACTGGAGCTTTGTGTCTAGGGCTGACTCACCCCTTCTGAAGGTTTCAGAAACAAGTTCCATCCTGCTGTGGCTATAAGAGGACTGATTCCACATGAATTGGCCTTCGTTTCTTAGGATCTAAGTCTCTGTTTCACATGAATGTAGAAATGGCAAGCAAAAAGAAAAAGAAAAAGAAAAAGAAAAAGAAAAAAAGAAAGGAAAAGCAGAAAAAGAAATCACCCCACCATTGCTTGACCCCAATACTGGAGAAATAAAAAGTAATGCATATTTAGGTTAAATTTCTGCCTACTCCAATATACACACTAGGAACCTATTGTTTGCATTGACAAATCCCTTAATTAGAAGATGGAATTCACTCTCAATTAGAGAAACAGATTGAGGTGCTTCCTTTAAAGATAAAGTCATTGAAAAGTGTGCAGCAGTTTGGTAGTGAAAAAGGCAATTAGGCATATCACCTGGAGCCTCCTTGCTTTTTCAGGAGTGAATAGCCAAACAAAACAATTACTTCACTGAAGACATACTTTGCTATGACTCAGAGTGAGAAGGGGGATGAATCAATGCTGATGAGTATTTAACAAATGTCTTCTGAGATTAATTCCCACTATAAAAAAGATAATTACCCCCCAGCCACATTACTTGGTATACTCCTCCTGAAACCTCACTGAATTTCTGTTAAAGAAGATGAAGATCATAGAACACAAGCAGAAGCAAGCACTTTTCTATCTATGACTTTACTATGTCTAAAAATATCTACTAATTTACTCAGATAGCCAGCTATTTTTCGTTATTTCATTCATCCATCAATTCACTCATTCAAGTAGCATCTATTTGGGGCCCAACTCTATACTAACCACACAATTACATTCAAATATGTAAAAAAATAATGTACCATCCTCCAGCAGCTCATTAGCAAGATATTTGGGAAGACAGTCCATTAGAAATCAGAAAAAATTAAGTCCATATGTTAGAAAATGTGTAATGGAGAGTTGGAGACAGTACATGTGTGTGTGTATATGTACACGTGCACGCACACAGGAAAAAGTGTGAGAAAAAATAGAACATGCAGGGCACTTAGTAATATGTTGGTGATGAATCATAATCTAGGCCTTAAAAATAGTACAGTCTTTGAATTTGGCTGCTTTTAGAAGATACCAAAAGAGCCAGTTAAAAAGCTGAAAATTCAATTTACATAAACAGACCGTTTTTGTGTATATGATGTCAAATGTACGACTTGATTATTTTCACTGAATTCGATTGGTAATCCTAGTGCATAAGACCATCCAACTTTTTGACTGCACCCAATAGGTTACTAAGACATATTTTCATCCTTAAGTTATTTGTTATGTAGGGCCTCCTTGTATGTAGGCAAAATGTGCTCTCTCAGTCTGTATAAAGATCTGCTGTCCAGAATAATTTATTCTTCAATTGTTTTTTGTTACCTGGTATTACAAGGTAAAAATAACTTTCATAGCAAAAGAAGAAATAAGGCTTAAGGGGCACTTGGGTGGCTCAGTTGGTTGAGTGTCCGACTTTGACTCAGGTCATGATCTCACTGTTTGTGGGTTTGAGCCCCACGTTGGGCTCTGTGTTGACAGTTCAGAACCTGCAGCCTGCTTCAGTTTCTGTGTCTCCCTCTCTCTCTGTCCCTCCATTGCTCACACTCTGTCTCTCTCTCAAAATAATAAATAAACATTTAGAAAAATGAAAAAAAAAGAAATAAGGCTTAAAATTGCAATCCAAAAGGAAGACAATGCAGGATTTTAAGTACATTCTCATGTGCAAATGCAGCCTGCCCTAAACCCTGGAGATTTCACCAAGGACCCATCTCAGTGAAGAGGATTTCCACTCTGAGAGGCTCAGGGCTCCTTTTGGCTTGGTAAACCTATCGAATGTAGTCCAAATTCCAGAGAACATCAACAAACTACAAGATTTTTCTTTGTTCCTCAGACATGACTAAGATTTTCAAAGTAATTTCAATTAAACAATATTTTTTCAAATATATGATTTGTTTGAAGTTAAATTTACACTCTATTGTTTAGACAATATAGACAGGCATATAGACACCTATAAGAAAGACTGAATCAAACGTCCTAGATATTTAAGCATATTGCAGTTATGAAGAAAGAATCAACTCATTTGATAGTTTGTTCACTTTTTTTAATACATACCAGAATTTGAAAAGAGAATATAAATGTCAGAGAAGTTTCCACACATATATAATTATTTATTATGATCAACAGTTGTCCAAAAGTACCAGAAAACCAAGAAGTTTAATTCTATTCTGCATTTCCTTTTAATGTTGGCACCACAACTAATACTTGTGTTGAAAATATACCCTGCCAATATTTACAAGATGCCTTGCTATTAAAAAAATCAGTTCTACCTATTGCATGATTACAAATCTCAAAACACAAGAGATTCCCTTGAGAGATGCTTATTAACATCTAATTTACAACTTACTTTCCAGTCAAAAGAAAAAGTTTGACTTTTTTTCTCTTGGGGAAAACCCTAACTTTAGCAAAGTTTTGTAAACTCATGTCATCGATATTTATTCGTTCTTCTGCAACACTGATTCAGCTGGAGATGTATGTATAAGACATCAATTTTCAGTAGCACATAAACAATCTTTGCACTGCCAGAGGCTTAATTTTATTTTTCTCAATTGATTTGAGCTGTTGTAATCTGAACTCTATGCATAGCAATCTGACTCTGAGGCTCTAGGTTTTGCAAAATGTACTCACCACAGAGGTGTGGTTGTCACAAAACCCTCCTTCAGACTCTTCACCTATTCAGTCACTAATACTTGGCTCTTAGCTCCTTTAGAAAACAATTTTTGGGGTGCCTGGGTGGCTCAGTCAGTTAAGCACCGGGCTTTGGCTCAGGTCATGATCTCACAGTTTGTGGGTTCAAGCCCTGCTCCAGGCTCTGTGCTGATAGCTCAGAGCCTGGAGCCTGCTTCAGATTCTGTATCTCCCTCTCTCTCTGCCCTTCCCCTACTTGCTCTCTCTCAAAAATAAACAAACATTGAAATAAAAATTAAAAAAAAAGAAAATATTTCTTTTTCGATTAAATCTTTTCCTTCACCTCCACTCAGGCTGATTTAACTATCATTGAATCTGGTTCTCTTCACGCTAGATATACATGTATCATTTTTATAGTGTTGTATCTTAAGTAAGTAAGGCTAAAACTATGGACACTCAAAAAGAACTTTTGAGCGGTGCCTGGGTGGCTCAGTTGGTTAAGGATCTGACTCTTGTTTTGTGCTCAAGTCATGATCTCAACATTTGTGATTCCAAGCCCCAAGTCCAGCTCTGACAGTGCACAGAGCCTGCTTGTCAGTGGGTAGCCTGCTTGGAATTTTCTCTCTTCTCTCTCTTTGCCCTTCCCCCTACTTATGCTCGCAAGTGCATGCTCTTTCTCTATCAAAATAAGTAAATAAACTTAAAAAATAAAAAAATAAAGAACCTATTAAAACCCCTTCTCAGTAGGATGCACCACTGAAAATAGTCACCTCAGACATTCTACAACAGCCCCCATCCACAAAGTATACCTCATTTTTCTCTATTCATCAAATATAATTAGAATATTTTTCAAGGTCTATTTCAATTATATAACTTGCCAAATGCATTATTTGCTTGAATTGCAATTTTTCCTCTATTGTCTAGTTAATAAGGGCAGGTATTTAGGAACGAAGGTGTACTTAACTCTCTGGAATGGCTAAGGTTGGGTGAAGACAAGAAAGGGATGATACTTACAGGAACTTCCATAAGTAGATTTGGGGAGGAAAAGAGGAGTGAGTCATATCATACAGCAAAACAACTGTTTTATTCTTTTTGGGAGACTAACAAACTGCATAGGTAATTGGGAGCATTGTTAATTGGGAGAAGAGAGATAATGACAGTAAATGCCATAGGGATCTCTGGGAAAGAGACGGTTCCTACAGTCCTCCTCACTCAAAGTCTCCCTGATGTAGCCAAGCTGGTCTTCTTCTCTCCAGACACCTAGAGGTCCAGATTGAATTCATCCATAAATTCAAATATTAATCTCATACAAGATCAAAAGCACTTGTCTCTGCACCTCTGGAGGTCCTGAAGTCCTCATGGTCTCAGTTTGTTCCCCTAGCCACTGTGATGACATATATGAAGCAAATAGGATAGAGAATGTGGTAAAGAAATGTTTTCTTCTTCAAGCTCTTCTCTCTCTTTTCTCTGTCTCCATGTATTTTAGGATACACTTTGTCTTCAATGATCAATCACACTTTGATATGGCTCATCCTATGTGGTAGAGCATAATAATTCACAACGGAGTGAAATTGCTAACTTTTGAAGAATATTTCCCTCTCCTCCTCTTACACCTCTTTTCCTTCTGTTGTCTTTTGGACACCTGAAATTTTCTATTATATTTAATTTAAAAAAGCAAAGCATTTTATGGATATTTCAAATATAAAAACTCTAATTTTATCCCTTATAGCTTTAAGATAGTAAGGACTTTGATGTGACCCTATTTAATCATATTTACTTCAAAGTGGATTTTAAAAGTGGACAGTATTTTATAAAACTCACAAGAAGAAAATGGAATTAAAAAAATAGGTCTCCAGGGGTTGTACATAATTGTCATTTTTTTGTTTCATTTTGTAACAGTTTTAACAAAAAAGTACAAAATAAAGGTCTATTTTCTTGCGTAAATAATGTTGTTTTGAGACCTCTTTATTAAAAGCATTGGCAAAGAATAATGCCACTTCGTATTAACCTGTGACAATTTTTTTTACTCTAATTGACATATACTGGTGAGACACTTGATAATTGTTAATTATATTAAATGACAATCCTACCCCTAAATTCTTTGTAAAGCCTTTATTATCCTTGAAACACCATTGCGAATGTATTTTTGAAAGTTTGTTGATGGTGACCCTGGCTCTGTGCAAGGTGATAAATTTCAGATATCATTACATATATACAAATGAAACAACTGAAGTACAGAATGCTTAAGATACTTGGAAGAAGTCACAAGTCTACCTGGCATTTTAACATCTGAAAAAGGCCTGATATCAGTTGGGAAACAGTACAACAGCTACTCCCAAACTGAAATCTAAGCCTGATGCTCTAGGGTTTCTGCTTTTCTAAGACTGAATTAGCAGCTTCTATTGGGATCTTTAAATTGTTACCCCTTAAAATGAGAAAATAAGGATTCGAGATACAAACCTGGAACCTACAATTTGCATCCATACTATGCAAAAATTGACATTAAAAATAATTTTTTGTTATTTTTTATTTTAGAGATAGAGAAAAAATATATTTTTAAAAGTCAGATTTGCATACTTAGTATTCAGCAGGCAATATCAAAGAGTAAATATTCAAATACAGGATCAGTGTCAAGGCTGAGCTGAAATTCTGCAAAAGAACACGGCATGCTCTTCCTTATATAAGTTGCATGTTTGATTTCAGCCCAAACCTACTAACCTGTATCAGACACATGGCCCACGTCTATTCATCACCTGTCTTGGAAAAGCACTGAAAACCTCAAGATGTGATTTGACATCAATGGCAGTACTTCTCCAGGGACACTGGCAGATGATTTATGTAGTGACTCTGACAGTGACAGAGAGTAAGTGCTTTCCAGATCAAAGCAGCCTCCTTCCATAACATCTATAGCACCTTACTCAGTCCTACTAAAGTTTCAGAAATATCATGAACACTTCGATCTATTTTTATGAGTCCAGTTAGGACTTTTGTGAATAAATACTGACAAAAGATGTTTCCAATATGGTACTCCCAAAGAGCCAGAGTACAAAAAATGACATACATAATACTTCTCTAAAGTTGATTGAAAATTAAATAATTCAGGTAGAAAAGTTGGTGACATACAGATAACTAACTTGACTAATTTTTTTTATACTTTCTAAGTCAACAAAATTTTATTTTACCCATAACTTTGGCCATGTAAATGCAAGAATTTGGGTGAAAGATGGAAAGGAAGCATAATATGTTCTTTTTGGTCTAGAAGAGTTTCTAATCTCATTTGTGAAACAACACTGAGACATATGAGACAATTAGAAAACAAAAGAAGGTAGGCAGTATAGATGCAAATTCAAGACTGAGTACTACAAGTAATTGGCCATTTTGACACTCTCAGGCCCCACAAACCCACTCTCTATAGTTGATCTAAACCTTTAAATTTTTCAAGCCAAATATTTTCCCTTAAATAACCTTATTATATACTTATTGAGATAGCATATCAAATTAAGATGCCCTCCCCATCGTATATGGAATAACTGATCAAAAAATACTTTAAACCAATTAAATAAGAATTATACCAAGGAAGGACTTTGCATCACATATAAAACATCAGATATATTAGTGGAAAGAAAAACAGTAGCATTATCCAGATATATCCAACTGTCCAGTTGTCTATCACCATGTCAACACATTCTGGGGCCTACTTGCTTTGACACTCAAAAAGCATTTCTAAATCTTAAATATAAATAACTTTAGTAGTTTGATATGATTAGTAATTGACACTCCTTTTCTACTACTGAGTTACAAACCAACTAAGAGCTAAAGAAGCAGTAAGGCAGCTTTAGAACTAAATGTCAGCATTATTTTTGATGGAGCTATTGAATAACTTGGATTAGGTATGTATCAAAAGTGGGATTCTTAATGTTGAACTCCAATAACAGACAGTGTATGGTAAACTGCTGGGTTCTCCTTGCAGGAGAATAGCCCAGCTTTGAAAGACTTACAGTACAATGTAGCTGAGAAAAGTGAATGTTCTCTGCAAAGAGACTGAGATTAGAGAAAAGCACAGGATGCTGAGGTCTGCATTCTCAGTCTTTCTCTTGAATTTCCCAATTTGATAATGAACTTTTCTTCCTCTAAGAGGTGGAGTCGATAAGGGAATGCCTATCATAAACACAGGCATTCAAAATAAATGTTTCAGGTGTTTCCTAATCTATTCCACCTCTTGTAACACATACATTCAAACGAACCTCATTCCATGAAACAGAAATGCAATATATAGCCAGTATAGGTAGTGGTTAGGAACTCAGGTTCTGTAACCAGAAACAGGTAAATATGAGTTCCAGCTCTGAAACTTACTAGCTGTGTGACATAAGACAAGTTAATCTTAGAGTTTCCATTTATCCATCTGTAAACAAGAGTAATCCACATTAAGCACCTAGTAGACAGACAGACGATGAAATACTCAATGAATTTTAGTTTCAAACGCAAATATGAGTCTGTATAGTAAAATTATAAGGATGCTTGAGAGCTTCATCTGTCCAAGTATTCTGTAATCTAAGTAATATCTTGACATATTTCCTTATAATGATTACTATAATAATGTTTTTGTTATTAAATTGAGGTTGTAAGTCTCCATAGGACCCATTTGCAAATGATTAATGCTTGGAAAAAATAACCCAGAAGCACATGATATCATATGATCACAGTAGTGTAGTTTAATTGGTTTGCTAATTGAACGTAGGGCTCTAATATGTTAAGGCATGAATACATCAGATTTTGTTAAGGATGAGGTTTAGGAAAGTTTGGATGGCAAGCTTGGTTGGAAATAGTCTAAGAGCCGGATCAGGAAGATTGAAAATACACAGTTTTACCTTTCTCATCATTATGCCTTGGGCTATTCTAAAATACATGAGAGACGCATTTGTGTCAAATGCAACTGGCTCTCCCCGGAGTACTATAATTTGGGGAGGTAATGGTGTCTGTTCTACCAGAAGTCTTTCATAACAGCCCATTGGAAACCAGTCATTGATTGTGTTTTCAAATATAACTATTTTTAAACAGATAACCTTTTGTTTTTATTTTTTTCTCAAATGTTAAGTTTCAATGGTTTTCTTACATTTTCTTATATATGACTACTAAGTTCTCAGAAATTTGTAAAATTCCAATACTATTACATAACCATATTCAACTGTGATTCCAAACACACTTACCTGATTTCCACTGATACTCTCCTACTTCACTTAGCTGCCTAGGAACAGACTGAGTTTGATACATAGAGGTAAAAGCAGAGCTCACATAAAAGAGATGTGAATTCGACTTAGAAGTTTCCCATTCCCTAATGTACTTCTTTTCTCATTTAATTACTAGCTCTTGGCTGTTCACTTTTCCACCTAGTTTCTATTAGCTCCAACTTGTCCAAACAGCTCTTAGGAAAAAAATGCATGGTTATTAAATATAGATTTGAGAAAGCACATACTTAAGTCATTTTAATTGTATTTTCATCAATTTATTAGCCAATCCATTTTTTTTCTGATCTCTCTGTGATACAATCATAAACCCTGGCCATTATGCATGCCCTTTATAATTGCTGACTGCTTTTGCTTTTGTGAGCACAAATTCATTTCACTTTCCTGCTGCATTTATCTCTTTCCTAAAATTCTTAACCAGTACAGTAGACTCTTATTTTATTCCATTTTCCTTTTTTTTTCCCATTTCCAGAACAATTTTTTCTTTACCTAGAGATCTTTGAACAGTTCTTTGGGAGGCTGCACTGAATTCATTTTGCTTTTTACAATTCCTCCGAAAAAGAAAAGTATAATCTGTTGTGCTTTAATTATAATTTCCCTTAGGATATGCTATTCTTCCATAGTCAAGGTGTTTAATACTTTTTCTAACAAACCAGGTTCACTAGATTTCTTAGTTCCTCCAAATCTTAAAGTATTTTATAGCCTGAAATTTCATTTCTAACCCAATTTAAGTGGCCCAGGTCACTGGTTTCCATCCATCTGAGTTTTCCCCATTTCCAATTCATTTCCCAGGTTAAAATTTGTTTTCTCCACAGTTAAGAACTGACTAAAATCCATTAGCTTGGCTGCATTTGTTACTGACATATCTATATATATTCTACTTTTTCAAATTCAAATAACTTAGAGGGAAGTAAGTCTATGTTAGTAAAGCCTAGATAAAAGAAGAGTTTAATCAGAGTGGTTTCACTATAAATTGTGTTAAAGAGAATATATCTGTAAAACAACTCTTCAGAAATATCTTTAAGATATTTTGACAAATAAAGGCCTTTTAAACTCTTCAATTAATAGGGTGAGAATAACAAATTCTTCAAAAAATTATACTTTCTTAATTAAAAAATTATACTTTCTTTATTAAAGCGGGTAGATGTTATCTATCCAAAATGCATAATATTTTAAATAATACTTGTCACACACATATATTTTGTTTAAGTTTTATTTAAATTCTAGTTAGTTAATACATACGGTTAAAATTAGTTTTGGGTGTATGATATAGTGATTCAACACTTCCATACAACACCTGGTGCTCATCACAAGTCCACTCATTAATCCCCATCACCTATTTAATCCATTGCCCCACCCACCTCCCCTCTAGTAACCATCAATTTGTTCTCTATAGCTAAGAGGCTGCTTCTTGGTTTGTCTCTCTCTTTTTTTCTTTGTTCATTTGTCTTGTTTCTTAAGTTCCACATATGAGTGAAATCATATGGTATTTGTCTTTCTCTGGCTGACTTATTTAACTTAATATTCTCTAGCTCCACCTACATCATTGCAAATGGCAAGATTTCATTCTTTTTTATGGCTAACAATATTCCATTGTGTATATATACCACATCTTTATCTATTCATCAGTAGATGGACACTTGGGCTGTTTCCATAATTTGGCTATTGTAGATAATGCTGCTATAAATGTTTGGGTGCATGTAGCTCTCTGAATTAGTATGTTTGTATTATTTTAAATAATTAACGCTTATTTATTTCTGAGTGAGAGACAGAGCATGAGCAGAGAAAGGGCACAGAAAGAGGGAGACACAGAATAGGAAGCAGGCTCTAGGATCTGAGCTGTCAGCACTGAGCCTGATACAGGGCTTGAACTCACGAACCGTGGGATCACGACCTGAGCTGAAGTCAGCCGCTTAACCGACTGAGCCACCCAGGCACCCCAGTATGTTTGTATTCTTCGGGCAAATACTTAATAGTTCAATTACTTTAGATAGATTGATAGACATAGATAAATATAGATACACACACAAACACACACACACACACACACACACACACACACACACACACACACACACAACCTTTAAACCTTTGAACCCCAACTAATTTTGAAGATTCCTATGTATCTTTCAGGTCTCGGAAAAAAAAAATTGTCCCTTTATTTCAAACTCACCAAGAAGGCAGTTAATTGTTCTCTGGGATCCTTTGGCTGTAATAAATACCTGTGAAATAGCACTTGTGATATTATATTATAATTACTTAGTCACAGCTAGCTGTAGTCTCCTTAATGGGCAAAGACTACATCACACACATTTTGGTGACCATTCCATTTCTAGAGTCTGGCATAGTAACTGGCATTTAGTAGATCTTCATTATACATCAAAACAAAATCTCTAGTAAGGTGAGGGAAAAGATGGTGGAGAAAGAAGATTCTGACTTCACCCTGTCGTACAGACACCCCAAGGCAACAACTACATTTATAAGCTAACTCTGAAAATGACCTGAAGATTGGCCAAACAGATCTCCAACAGCTAATTGTAGAGAAAAGGCCATGTTGAAAAGGGCAGGAGAAGCAGAGACATGGTTGGGACCCAAATCCCCATTGTGACTAACCACAGACAGGAGGGACATCAGAAACACAAAGGAGCAAAGGTATCAGATGCCATATCAGGCACTGCTGGTCATGGGGTCCTGCACTGGGAAGATGAGCCCCAATAATGGCTGGTTTTGAAACACAGTGGGACTATATTCTAGGAGCTTTAAGAATCAGTGGAGCTTAACTCCAAGAGCTTAAAAATAATCAGGGCTTAACTCCAGGAAAGCTGGATGGAGATAGGAAACCTAGTTCCCAACTTTAAAGAGCCAGCACACTAATAACTTGGCCTGAGACAAAGCCCAGAAGCAACAGTTTGAAAAGTACCTGGGGTATACATGAGATTTATTGACTAATCTTAGAACATGTACCAGAGGGGAACGGATCTGCAGGAGATTTCTTTGAGAACAAAAGTGCTAATAGATGCCTTTTACTTGTCCTCTCCAAGCCTAGATAGCTGGACGTTTGTGGAAGTCAATTCTAACACTCTCTACCTTGTTAGCACCATGTGTCATATCTAGGCATTCCCCTGCTCATCCATCCCACACAACCTGTCTAAATAGGCAGGCATCCTTCCAAAGCAGCTTCTTCCCTGCATACCTGGGAGGCAGCCCTGACTGTGACTAGCACTACTCTAAAGAGACTTCTGCCCTGAGAAGGTGGGGAGATAGCCATATACCAGCACGGCTGTAGTCCCTACAGCCTGGGCACTCAAGTCCTGTCTTTTGGTGTGTGTGGAGCTGTGTCAGAGGCTAATTAAAGATAGCTAGGCTGAGTGCCGGCCCCACCTAGCAGCAAACCCATGGCAGCTTCACCCAGGATCCTCAACAGAGTGAAGAGCAAACCCTGCCCAGTGCAGCCACAGCAGGAAAGCAGGTCATTGCAGCCAGCTGGGTGGAATACACACACACACACACACACACACACACACACACACACACACACATACACATATGCATATACATATACATACATACGTATATATATACACATATATAATATATTTGTGTATATATATGTGTATATATATATACATATACATATATGTGTATATACATACATATATAGCCATGAAAAATAAAAATAAAATCTCACCATTCGTGATGGCATGGATAGACCTAGAAGGTATTATTATAAATGAATTATGTTAGACAGAGAAAGACAAATACTATATGATTTCACTTGCATGCAACATCTAAAATAAATGTCAAATGAACAGACAGACTTTTAAATACAGATAACACCGGTTGTTGCCAAAAGGGAGGAGGGTGAAGGGTGAAATAGATGAAGAGGATTAAGAGTATAGATTTTAAGTTATAAAATAAATAAGTCATGGAAATGAAAAGTATAGCACAGGTTATGTAGTTAATAATGTTGTAATAATATTTTATGGTGACAGATTATGAGTACTGTTATTGTGGTGAGCATTGAGTAATGTACTGAATTGTCAAATCACTGTTATACACCTGAAAGTAATATTGCATTGCATGCCAACTACACTTCAATAATAAAGAAAAAATAAAGGCATTGAAAAATTACCAAAAAAGTTCTCCACTTTTACTGCTTGAATTATAAGTCTAAGTTGGTAGAGTTAGAAAGGAGTAACTTTGGATGTCTAAAAAGAACAAGACCATAGCTGCTATCCCAACCAGGTTACTTGATCCAACACAAGGTGTCTATTGTTGGGGAAAAGCACGGAAAGGATATTTGGGTTGTTCTTCAGTCTTTCCCACTACTCTCTTGATGCATTATCTTAAAGTTTGTAGTCAATAGAATATAACAGATGAAAAAGAGGTCATTTCAGGAAAATCTCTAAAATTTTGTGGAAAACATTTGCCCAGGTTTCCTCATATCATAAGTATTTTCTATACAATGTCCTAATATCAAGAGACTGTAAGTGGCACATACACATAGACTTCGTAGACTAATCTTATGAATAAGAGACTGTGTATTTGGGTTATATAATCCCCTCAATGAGTCAGAAACAAAGAAATGGTTTGATAGCAATTTAGGTAAAATCTCTCACTTCTACCCCCAATCTAGGTTTTTAGCTAAATGTAGGCTCAGTATGAGTCAGGAACTTAATGAAGCTTTAGAAAATTAGATTGTCTCAATAAACGTAAAGCATTCTATCTAAGACATACCCACCTGTATCTTGTAATCATGCTGGATTGTCACAGTGTTAGAAGATCATTGTCAAAAACCTCTTTGACCTGAGCCGCAGCAATTTCCTATGGGACACATATCCAAAGGCGAGGGAATTTAAAGCAAAAATGAACTATTGGGACCTCATCAAGATAAAAAGCTTCTGCATGGCAAAGGAAACAACAAACAAAACTAATAGACAACCGACGGAATGGGAAAGGATAATTGCAAATGACATATGAGATAAAGGACTAGTATCTAAAATCTATAAAGAACTTACCAAACTCCACACCCGAAAAACAAATAATCCAGTGAAGAAATGGGCAGAAGATATGAATAGACACTTCTCCAAAGAGGACATTCAGATGGCCAACAGACACATGAAACGATGTTCAAAGTCACTCATCATCAGGGAAATACAAATCAAAACCACGCTGAGATACCACCTTACACCGGTTTGAGTGGCTAAAATGAATAAATCAGGAAACTATAGATGCTGGCGAGGATGTGGAGAAGCAGGCACCCTCTTGCACTGTTGGTGGGAATGCAAACTGGTGCAGCCACTCTGGAAAACGGTGTGGAGGTTCCTCAAAAAAATGAAAATAGATTTATCCTATGACCCAGCAATAGCGCTGCTAGGAATCTACCCAAGAGACACAGGAATGCTGATGCATAGGGGCACGTGTACCCCAATGTTCATAGCAGCACTTTCGACAATAGCCAAATCATGGAAAGAGACCAAGTGCCCATCAACTGACGAATGGATAAAGAAGTTATGGTACA
Organism: Paguma larvata; assembly: GCA_030068075.1. Classification (NCBI taxonomy): domain Eukaryota; kingdom Metazoa; phylum Chordata; class Mammalia; order Carnivora; family Viverridae; genus Paguma; species Paguma larvata. Next base: position 100,189,467 of record CM057830.1, read on the forward strand.
TATATACAATGGAAGACTACGTGGCAATGAGAAAAAATGAAATCTGGCCATGTGTAGCAACATGGATGGAACTGGAGGGTATTATGTTAAGTGAAATAAGTTAGTCAGAAAAAGACAGATACCATATGTTTCCACGAATAGGTGGACTTTGTGAGACTAAGCAAAAACCAGGGGGAGGGGAAGAGGGGAAAGAAAAAAAAAGACACAGAGAGGGAGGGAGATAAAACATAAGAGACTCTCAAAGACTAAGAACAATCTGAGGGTGAGGGGGATGAGGGAGGGGGGAGAGGGGTGATGGGTATTAAAAAGGGCACATGTTGGGATGAACACTGGGTGTTATATGTAAACCAATTTGAAAATAAACTATTATAATAAAAAAAAAATAAAAAAAAAAAAAAAAAAAAAAAAAAAAAAAGAAGGGCAGATGGTAATTTGGGGAGAAAAATTAACAGTATTTGGAAAGTTTAAAGTATACTAACGAGTGCAAACTAATGCAGCTGAAAGGAAATGAAAATACAGGGGCTTAAGACTATAATACAAAGAATTGAACATGGTGATAGTAGGGAATAAAGGGCGGAGGCAGCAATATTTCAGTGCTAATCAGGCGATACTCATAGAGGGATTTAGTTCGGATTTGGACTGGCAAGGGAGAGTGTCTCTTTATTCAGAGACAGAGATGGGCAATCCTGAAGGTTTCCTTTTTTTATTTATTACTTTTTATTGAATTAATTGGGTTATTCGGGATCTACAAGGTTTTTCTTAAAATTCTCTGTATACCTACTTCTCTGAAGTTACTCTCTGAAGCTTTGGTCTGGGTATATTCCACACTAACTCGGTCTAGAAGTCCCTGTGTTACTTTGTTATTGACTAGAGTTGTTTTACAATCTGACCCCTAAGAACTCCAGAGAGAGAGAGAGAGAGAGAGAGAGAGAGAGAGGGGGGAAATAAGAGTATTATCTTCTTCTGATAAGCCATTCTTTTATACTTCACAAGCCATAACATGACCCTGCATTAAGTCTATGAAGAGGAAAATTCTCGCTCCTCAGGCCTTTCTTTAGTCTTCCCTCCAACCTCCCCTTTCACATACATACTTTTGTCCTAGAAAGCAAAGGCAGATATCTGTTTTCCTTCTTTTTATGAATATTATTTTTCTGTTTTATATCAGAGAGAGAACAAAGCACTAGAAAATCTGTGACATTTAGCATGTTCCTGGAATAAAACAAACAAAATAAAAACCTCTACTTAATCCTTACACTCATCTTTCTCAAGGGCTTTAATTAAGAATACGTACAGCAAGGCAGGATTTTTTTTTTTCACTTCCTATAAGAACCTGAGCTTTGATCTTCCTCTGACAGGCCAGCCCTAAAGGCAACTCAACAAATGTCAAAAAAAAAAAAAAAAAAAAAAAAAGAGAGAGAGAGAGAGAGACTGGGGTCAGAAATAAAACACCTACCTGGGACTTACCTCTCATTTCTCTGTGAAGCTTTTGCTTCACAGAGGTATTACTCAACACAGCTACAGAAAATGTTTTTGTTGCAAACTGACCTGAGCCAATTTGATCACGCACAACTTTTAGGTTCTTTTCTGTAAATAAGGGTTGTCACTAAGTAAGTTTGAGATGAGTAAGGTTCACTTAGTTTCCCCAAACCTCTCTGCCAGGTTATAATGAAATCAAGCATAAGATCAAATTGTGTCATACATATATTAATTAAACACTCCTTAGCAAGCAGGCAGAAACTGATCATAACTCTGCTTTGTAAGCTCTATAAAGGCTTAGCTCCCTGTCATTTTAGGTGATCCTAACATTAACTTCCATGAAAGGAAGCTCATGGCAGATACAACACCACTCTAAAGAGGTAAGTGTTTGTCTGTAGTCAACATCAGGCAACTAGATATTCTCTAGAACTTGAATCAGTGGCTGTTCAAACTGTTTGGGATCCATTTGACAGGAATGCCTCACTGTACTCTAAAACACTTTTATCAAATCTGAAGAGAAATGCTAAAATACCTTAAGGCAATATTCATATATTTATCTTGAATACCTTTCATTTCTCTCACAAGAGCCCATTTCTAACAATCCACCATGGTAATTAACAAGCAATGGATTTCACCAATAGAAAACCATTTCTGAAATTCTGTATGATAATTAGCAAAAGCCTCAGGTTTTGATAGAAATAGAAAAACAGAAGCACTTGAAAATTCTGGCTCTGGAGTCTAGCCTTTCTAAGAGTAACTACTTGACAACTCCTTGAGTGTGGGTTAGTCTTGCCCTAATCTGATCATTGTAGATTTTTATATTTTTATGAGCACTGGTATTTTGTTGAAGCATTCAATCACTATATTGTATACCTGAAACCAACTTTGCACTGTATATTTTTAAAAAATAAAACACATGCTTAGATAAGATTACAAAATCATTATAAAACTTCCTAAATATATATTTTAGCTACCATGTCAATATGAGATTCTAAAGGCAAATGCAGAGGGCTGCATAGTTGTTAATAAAACTTAGGTCTTTTAATATTAAGATTCAACTTTATGTAATCAAAGACCTAATAAAAACAAAACATAGAAACTTTGTTTTTCTAAACGATTTTGAATTTGAACAGTCAGCTGCCCCCCAAATTGAAGTATAATCTGGGTAACATATCACACTACCTATGCTGAGGTATTTTAACATATTATAAAAATCACAGCATTTAGCTGCCATAGGAATAGCAGGCTAGGTTAAAAACTAGAATGCTACCCTCTTTGATAAAGGAAAGCAATCTTCTTGATTGTTTAGAGGATGATCTGAGAACTCAACCTGAGTGGGGTTTGGAGTAGTGAACCTTGAGACCTTTTCAACCCTACGATTCTAATGTAAAATCACCTTCCTTACCTGTATTGATAGCTACATTATAAGAAATTTTTCAGTGGCTCTGAAAATATTTGAGGACCACAAATATTTCCTCAAAGGCACCTCTCCCATTCCACTTTCAGTAGGGTGTTCGGGTTTTTATTCTAAAGGCAGGGATAAATATATATTGGTTGTGCAAAATATTTGGCAGTTATGATTGCTGTTTTGCCATCTTTGGCATTTGGTAAATATATTATAAGTGAGTTGAGAGTTATAAACTCAGTCACATTTTGTTTTATTAACAATGTCCAGTATCCATCATAGACACTACAGACTTCTTCATTTGCTCTGCAGGTCATTGGTAGGTGTAGTCTTCATTGCATTCACAGAACATTATTTAACTTGTCTTTTTCAGGGCCTAGTGCACATTATAGTGGCAAGTGCAACTCATTTCTGGTTCCTCCCTTTGTTGTCCCTTTCCTTTGACCACTCATCCCACCATCAGCAACAGAACACACACACACACACACACACACACACACACACACACACACACCTTAATTTAGTACTGCACTGTAGGTAAATTTCAAACACCAAATCAAAGTCTCTTAGCTGAAGTTTATGGCAGGCAGTTTCACTCTAACGCTAGTAATAGTAATAACTACAAAAGTGGAAGTTTGTCATTTGATTAAACAAGTGCTTTATTGTTGCTCCCTCTTTCCTACCTATTGAAGCCAGAGAATCACAGAGAGATAAGAAGGAAGAAATATATGGTTATCTGATGAACTCTCCACTGGCTCACTTACTGTTGAAGATAAAAGTGTCATCTACACAGCAAAGAAAAGTTCCAACCAACTCTTTTGATATACAGTCAGGTAGAACTCTGACGAAAAAGTAATCCTTAAAACTAGTCCACCTAAGTGGTTTACAGGAAAGTTTTATCCATTCAGTTAGCTATACCCGTAGTCAGGATCTGCACTATTTCCCAACTGTCAGACTCTCTGTTTAGGGAAAGGCCCTTACCATTCCTGTCTGCCCCCAGAGATAGCCTGCCCGGATTCTCGGTATTCTGAGTTTTTGCAAAGACACGATGTTCTTAATATTCATGATAATTTCCCTGTAAGAACTATCTCCATCCTTAACGTAAATGTACCAACTTTGCTAATGTCTTCTATTACCAAATTTTATCTGCATCTATGTCTTTATCTGTAAATGTCTCCATATGTTATCGCTAATAGAAATAACTCTAATTTATAACATTCTCATACAGAAATACATACCCACTAAGGGCATTTTTACATCATTGTTAAATGAAAATGGAGTTATTACAAACGTTATACATTGCAAAGAATGGGGTCTTTGATGAATAAGGGTTGTCTCTCAAATCCCCAAAACCAAAATTTTAAACTTTTCAAAGGGACTTAAAAGTTACTGTATCTGAGACATGCTTTATTTTTATGGAAACACAAGTTAATATCCCTTCTTCTAAAAAACTCAGGTATTTTTTATTCATTTCTTTTCCTAACATTCCTTTTCTGCTATCTCCTCAGAGTAAGCGTGTAAGACTGTCAGTTTTTCAGTATGATTATAATCATGAGAAAATGATAGCAAAAAATGGGCCACAGTAACTCCTTGGAACATTCTCAAAGATCCAGGAATTACTTCCAAGGCATGTTTTGAAAGACATGAAAATTCTAAATTAGTAACCTAATTAGCTGCTGACAGCTCAGAGCCTGGAGCCTGCTTCACATTCTGTGTCTCCCTCTCTCTCTGCCCCTCCCCAACTCGCACTCTGCCTCTCTCTCAAAATTAAATAAACATCAACAAAAAAAAAATTTAATGTCATGCAGGACATGCTTATACAGACAAGTAGACTAAAGACTTGAACAGGTTGTATAATATAGGTCTATCTCATTTCAAAAGCAGTTGTGTTTTGCTGTTACACTTTACTGTCTCTAATCCCTTGCCCTTTCACAGCACTCTGCACTCCCAATTTTGATAAGGCCAGCTGCCAGAAGCTCAGTTTACAGCCTCTGAGCTCCCATAGCAAAGCCTTATGTACCTCTTACTAGATAAGTTACCACTCTCTATTTCATTATGTGTTTATTACTTGAAAGTCTTCTCATTATACTGTGAACTCCTTGTCAAGAGTAGCAACTGTGAGTCATCACTTTGTATCTAGATTTCACATAGTTTTCAGCACATACCAGGGCATGTTTAATAAATACCTCTTTGAATTAAAGAACAAGTACTGGGGGATTTTGAGAGAAAGAAATACATTTCGAAGCACTAGATTTCAATTTACTTAGCCATTAATGGCTGCATAACTCAACAATATTTATTTAAATAAAGAGGAATATCAAATATAGTGGGCCAAGGTAATGTCGAACAGAAATAAGCATCTTTTGAATCCCTATTTTGTGATTCAAGGGGAAAAATCATAAAAATAACTACAGTAATCAGTAGTATTTCACCATCTTAAGAAAGGTAAGCTCTTAAGAAGACTTTCCTCTGAACATCTCAGCTTCTTGACTGCTTCAAGAAGATTGCTGCTGAGCTGGGCCAGTTTTATGTGTAGGTAAATTAGGCAATGTCTACATCGTGTGAATTTAAGGATGCCAAGAAAGACACTCCTGTTTAAAAATCTCTCCCCAGGTCATGATCTTACAGTCCGTGGGTTCAAGCCCCGCATCAGGCTTTATGCTGACAGCTCAGAGCCTGGAGCTTGCTTCAGATTCTGTGTCTCCTGCTCTCTCTGCCTCTCCCCCACTTGTGTTCTGTCTCTCAAAAAATAAATAAATAAATGAATAAATAAAAGACGAAAAATATTTTAAAAAATCTCTCTCCTGTAGATGTCTCATAGTACTTGGAATTTGCAATTTTATCAGTAACTATTACTTTGAGTTAAGGCTCTATAGGCCCCAGCAAAAATGCACAACTGCTATATCGGAAAGTAAACATACAAAGCCGATGTTGGTAATTGACATTTGTGCCTCCTGTAGTTTCTCAGAAAGCTGATGCCCAGTGATTCAGAGGTAAGATCCAGGTAAATGGGGTTCTGAAGAATAGGGTTGGGTTGGATTGAGGATAAATGAAAGAAAAGACCAGTTCTACAGTGGAGACATCAGTGTGAACTCTATGAGTATCATTAGAAGTGGGTGGGTTAAAGGAGAGAATAAGAAACCAAAAGGAAAATGAGAGATCATCTAATTTGGAAACCTGAAAATTTTACCAAGGACCAGTCCTGTGGCTAAAAACACAATATATGTTACCCAAAGGAGGATAATTAAGTACACACAGTGCATGAAGCTTGGCCCTTTTTTAACATTTAAATAAAAGCTTCTAGATATTTAAGAGTAGAGAGTAGGGAGTGGAGGATGGGCTAGATAGGTGATGAGTATTAAGGAGGGCACTTGTGATGAGCACTGGGTATTGTATGTAAGTGATGAATCACTAAATTCTAGTCCTAAAACCAATATTGCACTGTATGTTAACTAGCCAGAATTTATAAATACGATTTTTAAAATAAATTTTAAGTTTATTTATTTTGAAAGAGAGAGTGAGCACGCGCTCAGGGGAGGGGCAAAGAGAGAGAGAAAAAAAATCTCAAGCAGGCTTCACACCTGCTTGATGTGGGGCTTGAACCCACAAACCGTGAGATCATAAGCCGAAAACAAGAGTTGATGCTTAACCAACTAAGCCACCCAGGCACCCCTAAATACAATTTTTTTAAATAAAGTGGAGAGTATGCAGAAAGCCTGGAAAAAATGGAGCTGCTGTTCTCTCCCTCTTCCATTGAGAATTGTCTACTCATTTAAGGTGTCTGTGCTAATCGTAGCCTCATACTTATCTGTGAATGTTATTTCTTTAGAGTGACCATAAGATGTGAATCAAGCTTTGCTATATAATTTATGTTCAAAATCTCCACGCTTCTTTCTAAAAATTTTTAATCTTTTTTAATTTATTTTTGAGAGAGAGAGAGTGACAGAATGTGAGTGAGGGAGGAACAGAGAGAGGAGACACAAAATCTGAAGCAGGTTCCAGGCTCTGAGCTGTCAGCACAGAGCCCGATGCAGGGCTTGAACTCACAAACTGCAAGATCATGTCCTGAGCAGAAGTCAGATTCTTAACTGACTGAACCTCCCAGGTGCCCCTCCATGCATCTTTCTAATGTGTCATCTGTCATTTGTTATTACTTGGCCATGGACTGGCTTTGAATATCTTATGAAATATTTATGACAACAAGGGATGTGAGAATCATGTGAACAAAGCATATACAAGCAACTAAATATTAGTGACAACAACCAACAAGGCAAGATCATTAATTAGTCTTCATTTACCATTCATTCATTTTTAAATGTGCTTGATTCATGTCTTTCAGTCCCAGTCACACTGTGTTTAAAGACATTTGCTTACTATTCATGGAATGGCAAGTTCAAATAAACTCTGCATATTATTAGATATTTGTAAATTAACTCTCCTGAACCAGAGACACCTGTAACATTTGGTCCCAACAGATAATTTGATGTTTCCCTTCTGTGGTTGACAACAGATGTCAAAATGTGTGAGGAATGAATCTCAGACTAGAAGCTAACAAATGGGCCTGAAGAGGAGAAGAGATAAAACGCAATATGGAATATAATTAGGATTCCAGAATGAGGACATGGGCATTCTGCCTTGAAAACACTAAATAAAATGTGCACAGCAAGCCACCAGCAGGGATGTTTACTATTTCAAACCTCCAAAATCATATTGATATTGATGTAAGTTTACATGCCAGTATGTGGCAAAATTGGGATTCAACCCTAGTTCTTCGTATGCCAGAACATATAACTTTTTTTCCTGATGTAGCTGCTATGTCATATGACTACTATTTTCACCAAAGTGAAAGCAAGAACCCATAGGTGAAACCCTTCCTTTGTGCCTATTTTTTCATGTCTTAAAGTCTTCTATGATAGCACCTATGCTTTCTTGTACTATTCTGCTGGCAACAAGTCTGTGTCATTTGGCACAATTATAATCTTTAAATAAAATAAACTCTGAGCTTAATTGCTTAAAAAATAGGGTCTTATTCTTTTTCATAAAACAAACTGCCTGGAAGTAGGGTGTTACTACTACAGTGACTGACGTTGGTTCAATAGTTCAGTGATGTCAAGGACACTGTTCCTGAAATGTTCTTGATGCTTCCCTCAGGACCAGAAGATGGCTGTTGCATGGATCAATATTTTCCAGAGGCAAAAACACTTCCAGGTTCTCCAGACAACCCAGAAATATAACGAGGACACCAGGAACTAAAAGCAGTTGTAGAAAAATGTTACATGGGGCAATTCAAAAACCCTGAAGTCAACCTTTATCCCTTTGCAATTTTGCAAAGATTCGGGTATGCTACTAAAGCACTAATGGAATTGGAAATCTGAAGCTATTGTAAGTATGTCGCTTTGCCTTTCAGTGGGTATATTAAAAAGTAAAGTCTAGGAAAAAAATTCATGTTGCCCTGGAGAGGCATTAGAAAGAAAAAAGCAGGGCTATTTACTTGCTGAATTTTGAGTGATAAAAATCACATACTTTTGGTTGAAAATTAGCCAAAAGCCTTTTCCAAATCTCAACAGCAACTCTCATTGATGTTGAGGAAATTTATTTTTCACCTTTGAATATACAGGTAAGGCATAAAAGCTGAATTTCACAAATATTCCCCATACTTATTTAGAAGGAAGAATTTGTCTAATGTACTTTAGTGTATTTTGTATGATACTAATTAAATACAATTAAAACAGTTAAAAGTCCAGAGCAGAGATCAGTAGGTGAATGTTAAGAACACACATGCACACATGTGTGCACATGCACATATACAGGAAATGTCTTGTCACCAATGGGTTACAGAGAGCCATACAGTGCATATGTGCAGAAAATGATTCCTAGATTCAGTTATTAGGATCTAAGAAACAGGGAGCTTCATTAATCAATTGTGCTAATATGCCTTTACTTTGGTTGAGGAAGATAAGCAAGATAGGATCAACTAGGTTAGAACAAATATCTATATCTAAATCTCCTTGTATATTAACAGGATATGCTGAGCATGCTACTAGATTCCGCAGATTCAGACATGAAAGTGTCTGCCTTCAGACAGAAGGTAGCTCATAATCTTGTGGACTGGAAATCTCCCTCTCTTACTTTCTTCATCAGCTCTGACAAATGTGTATGCAGCCTCTAGACGCTTGATATCAATGAAACAGGTTTGATATGATATTCTTTTCATGATCAGGTACAAAGCAGTTCTTTTCCCAAGAGTTGTCATCCTTAATTTTTATGAATATTCCTTTTATTATTTAAATAGGGGCACCTGGGTGGCTCAGTCGGTTAAGCACCAACTTCTGCTCAGGTCATGATCTCACAGTTTATGAGTTCGAGCCCCGCGTCGGGCTCTGTGCTGACAGCTCAGGGCTCGGAGCCTGCTTCGGATTCTGTGTCTCCCTCTCTCTCTGCCTCTCCCCTGCTCACACGCGGTCTCTCTGTCAAAAGTAAATAAACATTAAAAAAAAATTAAAATAATAAAGCTCCTGCAGCTTTGGTTATTTTTATCTATAAGAGGGCAATTTATCCCTTAGTTAAAAATAATTTTTAAAGATGTTATCTAATTGTTCCCCGTTACCTACAGAATGAAGTCTAAATTCCTTAGTATGTTATTAAACACCTTCCACAATGTGTTTCAGTCTTAATTTGCCAGCTAGTCTCTCAAGGACCCAATCCTGCAACCAAACCGAACTAATGTAAAACCTTGTGGTAATATGCCCTACAATAAAGCAAACGGGCCTAAATTGATGGGCCACTGGCTCTCACCTTCTGTGTAGGCCCAGTTGAAAATACAGTGAAATTAAAGTTCTTACCTTAGGCCAGGAAATAAGAGGCAAGATGTGAAGGAGAAAATTGGACTGATTGGGGAATAAGTAAGCAATCCAGTTTTGGCAAGCAGAGAGATGTAGGCCATGTCACCAGGCTTATCCATTCTCCCTGGATCTGTCCAATGAAACATTTGCCAAGTATTGGTATATTCTTAACATTACTACTCCTGTCTTAGAAGACCCTTGATAGTTGCCCACCAGGTATTGCCAAACTGCAGCCAGGACCTAAACAAATTTGAACTGTTTAACCAAATCCGTGGCAAGCTAGCTAAATAGACCTGTCCTGTTCCTTCCATTAATCTCTCAAAAACAAAAACCCATACACAATAAAGTTTTTTTATTGATACCACTCATTGTGTATTACAGATTTTACTCTATTTTCCTTTCCATGAAAAATCATACCCAGAATTTTCTCATATTGCTGCCTTTACTCCAACTATCTCCTGTTTGCAGTGCCCTTCTTCTTAGAATTTTGTAAGGCAGTCTCAAATACCACTTTTCTCTGATAAGAGGCCAGATATTAAATTTCAGGCTTTGTAGGCCAAATGATCTGTGTCATAACTACTCAACTCTGCTGTCATAGTGTAAAAGCTACCATAGATAATATGTAAATGAATGAACATGGCTGTGTTCCAATAAAATCTTATTTATAAAAACAACCAGCATGTCATATTTGGCTCCCAAGACCATAGTTTGTCTACCCTATGTCTTAGATGTTTCCCTACCTAATGCTGTAGCTAGAATTTATCTCTCTCTTCTTTAGAATGCACAGTATTTCATTTAAACATTTCTGATAATGTTTACCACTTTCTGTGTTACATATTTTTGTTTTGTTTTGTTTTTGTTTGTGTGTTTGTTGTTTGCTTTTCCTCTCCTGTGGATTGAAAATTCCTTTATTCATTTTAAGTGTTAAATAAGCTATTCTTAAACTGAATCCAACAAAGAAACAACAAAGAATCCTCTTCTTTGGATTTTATAATTTGTAGTACAAAAGAAAAAAAATCTTTTAATCTTGTATGTTAAGTGTTAGAGACAAAGACTCCTCATTTGCCTAATTTCTGTTTTACTCCTGTTCCTTAATTATTTAACTACTGATTTTTACCTGTAAACATAGCTGCCTGGAATGATGACTATAATTTCTAGTTTTCCTTTAAGTTATATGTGTCTATGTGACCATGTTCTGGCTACAGAGATACATAAACAAGTGTCATGAGCAACATCTGAGAAATGTCTTTAATGGGATTGAGTTTATCTTTCTTATCCTATTGAGTTGAATAGCCGTCTTGGATCATGTGACATAAAGCTCACACTAAGGAAAGCAGAACAAAATGCAAAATAAGCCCAAGTTTTCCATGAATACGCTGCTGACATACCAACACTAGATATTCAAATTTCTTTACATAGAAGAGAAACAAATTCTATTCTATTTAAGCTGCTTACATTTGGAATACCCATAGCCAAACCCAATACTCACTGGCATGACTAACAACTCTCTACTTAATGAAATCAAAGTTATGACCTGATTTTGAGTCACTTCCCAGGATCAGAGGCCTACTTGGGCTGGTCTCATAGATTGTACAATTCTTTACAATGACAAGACACGAGAACAAAGAAATCTGTCACTTTTTCATACTTGTTCCTCTTTGCTTCAGTTTCATCCAGCATTGACACTTCTCTGTTTAGGAAAGGCCACCTTGTACTTTTCTCTGTAGGTTTGCACCAGCACAAAACTTACTATCACTCAGTGAAGCCTGGCTCCAATTGAGTCATTGTTGACAAATTTCTTCTTACTTGTTTCTGCTTATCTCTTGGCAAATAGTTCTACTGCACAAGTATAAGGCCTCAACTTGCTATTTTTTCCCTATACCCCTATTCTTTGAGTGTTTTTCCCCTAAACCATAAGCAATAAATAAATATATATGTATGTGGAAAAAGATAAGGCTATGCCTTTTCTTCCCTCTTCTATTTAATAGTCACAGTCCCTCATAACTTCTATTTCAGAAGGGGCATGACTGTCTGGGTGACTAAATTACCAGCTTGGTTAACTTCTATTCTCCCTCTGCTTTCCCACTTCTCTCAACTCTCTTTCCTCCCTGTTTTCTAATGAATAGATAATAAACTCTGAAAGGATTAAGCTAAACTGCATTTTATAACCCTTATGCCTTCTAGAATTTTCAAAGCTACTTTTTGCCTGAGATTATCTTTGAGGGGCCTGAACTCCTCTATTTCTTCAGAACATTTAAAGCATTTTCAAACATAAGAATCAAGGGTTTTGACACAGTATTTCTTCATGGAATATGTGAGAAAGTCACTCTCCCTCATGTATTTGTCCTTTCAATTTTTTTATTTCCTTTTCTCTCCCTCGGCTTATCTGTTCTGTAAGATAATGTAAACACCCAAAATGCATTTGGGAGGCCTCCTAAATAAAGAAGCTAGTATCCTTTTAGTATTATGGATGATCAATACAGCTTGTTTTGTTTCATCAGTTGGATTTCAGCTTACTGGTTCTATATTTCTACATATATATTGTTTCTGCTGATTTTCTCTCTTACTTTCCTTGTTTTCAGTTATAGGAAGAAAACTATGCTGCATCAAAATTCCATGTTTCAAAAATTCTCTCCATTGATCTGAGTTGTTTGTAGGAAATCTAGTAAAGATTAGTAACCAAAGGAATAAACAAAAATCTTATGTGGTTAATGATACCAAGTAAATAAGGGGCTCATGAATTTAAAGCGTGTACATATGTGCACATAAAATCTCATCAAATTTTAACTCTCTGGAGGTGATTTATTATATATGTATTATAATTGAAATAATTGAAAAACAGAAAAGCATTTGCACACTTTGGATTTTAATTTAATATTCAATACTGTTTAGTGGAGAAGAATAATCATCAACAGACTGATAAGTCTTCAACAGGTAAATGACCATTTAAAGAAGCCAGATTCCTTATAGGATGTAGATAATATTTTAGAGAACTGAAGGCTTCTTTTTTAACAGTCTCCAAAACAACAATCACTGCTTTCTACAGTATGTCCATACTAATTTAGATAAAACCAGAGAAACCAATAATCCCTAGAGTGTCAGCAAATCTTCTAGTTGTATAGTATAAAATGTTCAATAAGAATTATCTGGTATTATTGTTGTCATTAGTAATAATAGTAGTGTTTTTCTAGCTTCTAAATGAAGTTGGGAAAATTAATATATTTGTAAAATAAAACAACAATTTACAAAGTCCTTTCGCATTCAAGTACTTTTAGTCTGATGTCTACCTTCTGCTTCCCGGCTGACCAGTAACCAACTAGAACACTTCACTCATAACTATAACTGTGCCATCAGCTTATCTGATAATTTGGCCCAGGAAGAGGCATTTTCTTAAAGTTCCTCAAGTGATTTTAATGTGCAGCCTGTAGTGAAAATCACTAAATCCATGTCAATTTGTTAATGATTATGTAACTCAGATAATAATTGAGTACCAACAGATGCTTTTGTGGAAATTCCTCTCTCACATTTTACAGTGCATAATAATTGCCTAGAGAACTTGTCAGAAGACAGTTTCTTGAGCTCCATTCTCAGCGATTTTAATTTAGTGAGTCAGAGTGAAGCCCCTGAATCTGTATTTCTAAAAAAGGTCATAGGTAATGTTGAAGAACAGCTCTTAGCGAATCAAGGCTTAGCCTTGTGGTATGGGATTTCAGGTTTTCTAGCAAAAATTTTTTCTAGCAAAAAAATGGTGGAGAGGGTTATATTTAGACCTACAGAGGCTTGTCAATTAATTCTATGATAGGAAAAGTCTGACTTGCATTTTCATCTAGATTAGGTTTATCTGCCTCTACAGAAAACCCAAAATAATAGTAGTTTAAATATACAAAAGTTAATTCTTTCACATAAAAAAGTGCAATAGAATTCTAAAGCTAGTATGGTGGTACAGGAGGCAATTAATGACCTAGGATCCTTACATATTTCTGTTTCACCAATCTTTATATATGGCTTTATCTCTGAATCCACTTCCTGTTTTAATATGGCTATTAGAGGTCCAGACAACGTGTCCATATTCAAAGATGCAGAAAGTAAATTTTTTTTTTTAATCAGGGAAGGGGTACTTTCCCTATCTGATTCCTGTTTCTGGAGCTGTCCCAGAAATTTCACCCAATAAATTTTATGTCCATATCACTTTTCAGAACTTTACCACATGGCAATACCAATCCACAAAAATGCCTGAATATAATAGATGAGGCTGTTGCATTTTAGTAAAGCCAAAAAGGTGACTCAAACACCAATAGAAGCACATTCTCACTACTTATCTAAGACAGATTTGCTGATTTGTGGACAGATCTCTTCCACATGGTGATTCGAGAATTCAGGCTCCTTCCATCTTGTGGTGCTGTCATTCCCTAAACCCTCATCAGCAATATCTGGCAGGTGGAAAGGGTAAATAATTTGCAGATATCCTTTTTATTAAATGCCAGGACCCAGAAGAGGTAGGAATTCCTTCTATTCACATTCCTTTGGCTACAACTCAGTCTACATGATCAAAGCTAATAGCACAGAAAACCTGAACATGTAGTCCACCTCTGTGCCTTAAAACAGAAGAAGTGGATTTTTGATGAAGCATCTCTTGTACCCTAGTAATTATAATCTTATAGCTCAGTATATGATGGCACCTAATAATATAAGGGTTCTGTTGGTAAAGAAGATGGGATAAATGGATATAGGATAAGTAAATAGCAGTCTCTGCTATCTTACCTCACACATATTTTTTTTTTGTTTCCAGAGTACAATATAGAACTCCTAGTTTATCTTAAAATTTCAAGAAAAAATCTGAACCAGATGTGACATGACCTGGGTTCTCACTTAAAGTGTTCTTTAGTATTAAACTGTGTGACTAGGGGTATGTCAATTAAATGTTTTACTTTAATTTCCTTATCTGTAAACTAGGAGTGATTGCGTCTGTTTAACCTATATCTGAGAAGTGTTGTGATTAATTAAAAAAGAATACAGATTACAAAATATCTAAAAATACAATGCAAGCATTTGACTGCCAGAAAGCAGGTTATCCTCTTTAAGCTATTTGTATAATGTGGAAAGTATCTCAGAGTCTGTAAGTCAAGATAGAATTCAGTGGACAACGGATAGAGTGAAAATCTATGAAAACTTACTCAAATTTCAAGCCAGAAAAAAAAAAAAACAACAAAGTAGCCTGTCATTATAAAGCTGTAACTCAGAATACAAAGACCAATCTGTCACTTGGTTTTGAAACAACATGTTGGTTTGTGACACTAATGGTTGTCTCTGTAGCATAAAATGGATAGTAATGAACACTGGCAAAAGGTGGCAAATGCAGAGTGGCAACTAATCCGACAAGAGAAAATTACCCTAAAAGGCAGAAATGCAGAATCTACCTTAGCCTTGGCCAGAGTTGAAAAGGATTTGAGATGGTTATATTTGGGCAAGGTAAGTTAGAGAACCACTGTGCTCATTCCCTCCTACAAAGAGCAGTCACATTTCTAGAGTGAAAAGGTGTTCTTTCTTTGACTGATAACTCATTCAGGTATCCTATAGAGCGCAATTTACACCTCTTGTTGGAGAGGTAAGAGGCAGTATCTTTACTACAGTGAAAAGAACGACAGCCAGAGAAGGGAAAGAAATGAAGAAGCTTGGCTTGGAAAGCCAACCCATTCCTCTCAGAATAAACTGTCTGGTTACAGAAGTTTGATGGCGTTCACTGCCCAGAGTACCAGCTGTAAATTGAGGTGTTTGATGTAGAAGTATTTAGGATAAGGGTACGGAGCTAAGGGAGCTGTGGAAGGGTTTTACTGAGCTATCGACTCTTCATCTACCATGTCCACCACCCAACTTCCTTCCAAATCCCTGCTATCTTAGTCTCTGTGGAAAAAATGTGTCTTCTCAAGAGCATAGAAAGATTCGATTTATGAGACCCATATTTTATACATATTTTTCATTACCACTCCTGAGTTAGAGAAGTTTAGCTCAATATTATATATAAAGCAGGTATTTACTGAATGCCTAGGTATTTAACTCTCAAATATACCAGGCTCTTCTAGGGATCAAAGTCCTCATTATAATCATGCTTTATTACTTCCCAAACACTAGTTATCAAATTGGCACCAGGTGGTGCAGATTCCAGGGCTCACCAAAAGATCTATTAATCAGAATCTGAGGATGAGTAAGGGGCTTGCTTTTTAATTTTTGACAAGTTCTTTTGTTAATCCTGTATCCTAAAGTGCACAATACAGTGGTAGTTAATCCAGGGTGCAGAGAAGAATCATCTGAAGAGTTTGAGAGAACGAGAGCGAGAGTGAGAGAGAGAGAGAGAGAGAATCCCAAGCAAGCTCTGCACTGTCAGCATGGAGACTGATGCGGGGCTTGAACTCACGAACCCTGAGATCATGACCTGAGCCGAAATCAAGAGTTGGACACTTAACTGACTGAGCCACCCAGATGCCCCGAGCTTTTAATTTTTTGATGAAAATTTTCTTACCCTGAAAATTCTTATTCTGTAGGTCTGAGATAAAATGTGGTGATTGTGTTTTGTAACATCTGAAGTAATTCTGTTACCTATCCCTGGTTAAGGAATACTGCTGTCTGGACTAACATTTCCTGGTCCTTTAAACAGAAGCTTTTTCTCAACACCCCTGTTGCGATTTTCCCACTGCCCATACACACCTCCTCCAGAGAGAATCCAACATCTTCTCTTCATAATTTTAACACTAACCAGTCTCCACAAGGCCTCAGGGTCCCAGGCGCCATCCCTATATCCACAACTCCAGAGAAAAAATCAGGCTCAGTGATGCACAATTTAATGAACTATATTGTTTAAAATTTACAACTGTTTTGATTATCCCACAAGGAGGTGGGAGGATAGAGTTTACTCAGTGTTTGCTGTAATGCATGTGTTTATCAAACTACAGCCCAAGCATACTTATTCTGACAGTTTGTTTGAAGTTTATGTGTCTCCTGATGCAAATATATAATTCATGCCACTGTTGATGGGAATTGCATCTTTCCGAAGAGAGGGAAAGAGACCCCCAAGAATCTTGTAATGATGCCTCAGGAGAGTATACCGACAACATAAATGTTAGCACAATTATGTACAGTCTCCATCTGCTTCCTAGCCGGATATGTTTAGGTGCGCTATTTATATAACAAGTGGATGTGCATTCACATATTTGGGAAGGCTGTTGTAGAAGTAGATGTTTGTATCAGGTCTTTTTATCTGAGAACACAGCAGGTTTGGCCTCTATTGAATCATAGAGCACTGCAATCAAAGCTGTTTTCCTTCCATTGTTTGTAAGGCTGATTGTGGGTGACACAAAGAAGTGAAAGTTCATAATGTTCAATCAGCATAGAATTTCTACTTACCTCCCCCACCTCACTCTACTGAAGTTGGGCCTGCGGACACAAAGTAGGTAATTAATAATAAAAGGTATTTTGCACTTATCACATGACATGAATTTTTGAAGTGTTTTATGTGTACTTTCTTTTTCATTTCATTTTCACAATATTGCAAAGAAAATGTAATATTACCATTATCTCCACTATTTACATTTTACAGGTAAGGAAACTAAAGCACAAAGAATTTACTTTTCACACTCAGTCAATGTCAGAAAGGACTTCAAACACAGGCAATCTAGATTCAGACCCAGAGCTCCTAACAGCCATAGTATACTTCCTCCAAAATAAAGTCTGTTATAGTAGAAACAGAATGTGCTTTGTAATCAAGATAGAACCTACATCCATCACTTCTAAGCTGATGATCTTGGGCAATTTACCTAAGTTCCCGTACTCTCAATTTATTTATCTAGAAATGATAATAATAATAATAGTAGAGTAGAGTCACATTATATTTATATATTTAACTTAGAAGTTAACTTTAATAACCTAAAACCTCAATCACCCTTGAGGTACAATTACACTGTGTTGTGTAATCATCATACCAAACAAAACTGATAATACATGTGGAGGTTATGGAGACCTAACATTAAAATAATGTAAAGTAAAACGTGCAGACCATTAGCAACATTACAATTTTCTCTTCATCTGCCATCCTCTTCTTGGGATTTGATAATTATCTCAACGGCAGTAAGATTTGAATTTTTTGGCATAATATACAATGTTTCCTTTTAATTTTGTTCTTTCCTTAGGTTAGCTCAGGGACTCTCAAACTTTAGTGTGAATAAGAATTATCATACAGTGAATATATACACAAAATCATGAATACTTTTAATGAGCAATTTAAGGAAATTTGATGGATAATTTTAACTTGATACAATCTTTACATATTTGTGTTAACTATGAATAACCAAGTACCCAATACCTCTCTCCCTACCTCAGAGATGTTTTGAAGACTGACATAAAATTTATGAGTTTATAACATAGTATCTGGCATACAGTAGATATTAAGAATATCTAAAATGTATATATGAGTATGAATAGAATCAGAAAAAATTCATCATAGCACCATGGCATAATAGTTAACAACATGAGGTCTAGGGACAGACATCTTTCCATTTATATCTTCCTTCTTCCACTTGCTAGCTATGCCATTTGAATTATTTATTCAGTTTCCCTGTGACTAGTTACCTCCTGAATAAAAAGTGAGAATAACAACAGTCTCGTAAAACCATTGAAAAGATCAAGTGGGTTTAATATATGGAAATATTTAGAACAGAACCTGGCACAGAGTAAATGGTAACCATTATTACTATTTATTTAAGAAGACAATTTCTGCACCAGCTCTTTTTCTTAATGTTTATTTATTTATTTTTGAGAGAGAGAAAGAGAAAGTATGATTGGGGGGGCACAGAGAGAGGGAGACAGAGAGTCCCAAGCCCAAGTCTGCCAGCGCAGAGCCCAACACAGGGCTCAAAGTCTTAAACCCTGAGATCATGACCTGAGTGAATGAAGAGTCATTCATTCAACTGACTGAGCCACCAGGTGCTCCTCTGCACTAGCTCTTGAAGAAAATTATGACAAGTGATTGCTGGAAGGAAACAGGAAGTATCCATTCTTGGATGATGGAAGACACAGAGGCCAAACTAAGTAAGGTGGGGAGAGCCTGAGGGGCTACAGTCGGAGGCACTATTTAAGTATAAAAATAGGTAGTCATTCACTGGATTTCCATGTTCTTCAGAGACATTCCCTTTAGATGTGTCAGAATTGTGTGTAGCTTAGAGCAGACCTATTTGCAGCAGCTTGTTAGGTACTCAAGATTTCCGGTTTCAATTAGTTTAGTGACATTGCATCTTATAGTCAATAGCTATAATAGCACCTGTTTTCTTTCTAACTAGGATATAAAAATCATCATTTTCTATCTTTGCATGTTTATTGGAACCTTTCTGGTGTGCACCAAATAACTGCCATAAAGCCTTTGAGGTTGAAGATTGCTTTACTTTTTCTGATGCACCCATAAACGGGGAAAAAAAAACTAAAAGTTCTGAGTTTAGCTTTAGATATAATATGTAATATAGCAATTTGTTTAATAGTCTGAAATTAAATATATTTACAAGAGCTAGAGCTATTTTTGCTCCTCGAATAATCTTCGTGAAGTTCAAAATATAAAGTACTAACACTAAAGACTGTTAGCGTTCTGGGTATCTCCTTTCTGAACCTCATTATAAGCACTAAAATTTGAGATCATTTCTATGATGACAAAAGGAACAAAACCCAATGTCTTCACATTTTGCCATAGAAGGTATGAAAGTCAGACCATACACAAATTAAAATGAAAATAGGTGCTATTAGAGTCATTGATTGCTAGACGTAATATCACTAAGGTATTTCGGTGTCAATTACACAGTCAACTTATACTTCACAATTATACTGTTGAAGTATAAATTATCTAACAGAACTCTACCTTCTAAGAGTGTACTTGATGAGATGTAACATTTTATGCCTTAGAATTGCAATGCAGGAAATTATGTATTTAAGTAGCAAGTGGTGTGGTAAGAACGTGCCAGGGCTATAGAAATTCGGAGAAATAAAAGATCTTTTAGAATTGGTATAGTTAAGAGAAGTCACATGGCAGAGGACACTGAAGGGCTGGTATCTTGTGTGATAATTTATTAATCATATAGTTTAATGAGCAAATTTCTTGGTGCTTTTTACCCCCACTGAAGAAAGGAGAGACTTGGAGATTTAGGGTCTCTTTAACTCCATAGGAGGAATAAATGAGAAATTATATTGCAGAGCAAGTGAGGATTAGTTGACACCCTGAAGATAACCTTGTTTGGGGAAGGAAGCCCCATAGAAGAAATGACAAGTTATTGACCTTACAGGTAAATTGTGCCTATTTCCATTCATATGTTGAAGTCCTAAACCCCAGTACCTCATAATATGAATGTATTTGGAGAAAGTGTCCTTAAAAAGAAAATTAAGTTAAAACGAGGTCATTAGGGTACACCCTAATCCAATATGATTGATGTCCATATAAGAAGAGGAGATTAGGACACAAACATATGTTTGTATGGGAATATATGTTCAGAGGGAAAACCACACGGAGACACAACAACACAGCCATCTACAAACCAAGGAAAAAGTCCTCAGAAGAAACAACTCTACTGACACCTTGATTTCAGATTTCTAGCCTCCAGAACTTGGAAAATAAATTTCTGTTATTTACGTCACCTAGTCTATTGTACTTTGCTATGGCTTCTCTAGCAAATGAATATGGTGAATTAAAACAACAGCTATTATTATTTCATATTTCTTCAGAGACTTTTGTGATAGGTTGGCTCAGTTAATCTTGACTGTCCTCACTCAGATCTCTACAGTTCATCAGGTAGAAAGTAGATGATCCATGAAGATCTCATTCACTTATCTGGATATCTACATTCTCTTGGCCATGATACCTCACTTCTTCTCCCAATGGCCTTTTAATTCTCCAGAAGACTCACCTGGGCTTCTTTACATGATGATTGCTGGGTGCCAAGAGCAACAAGACAGAACAAGGGCCAAAGTTCAAATTCTTTTCAGGAATCTTGCTTGTGTCACATTTGATGATATCATACAATATCAGACAACACGGGTCACATGAACAAATCCAGATTTAAGAAACAGAGAAAATAATCTCCTAATGGGAACAATATCAAGATCACCTTGCCAGGAGACATGTGTAAAAGGATGAAAATAATCTGAAGGCAATGTTGCAATTTACCATAGAGAGAATAGTAGTTTGGTGGTTCAAAAGTTTAAGGGAAATAAGTTCATGCCCTTATGCACCTTGATCTCTAAAGACTGGTGAAAGGACTGTGCCAGAAGTAGAGGACGTATGAGCCTTATAGAGAATAGCGATTTGAATGTGATAACTTGAATGAGGATGCTTGAATGATATCCTGTAAAAAGCACTTACCTAGTGAGTCTTGATGGTTCCTCATGACCAAGTTTGGCAGAACTGAGTAAAATTACTATCAGAGCTTCCTGCCTTCGAAGGACCATTTTGGACAAAGCATGGAGCCTAGAAGTTAAGAAATACTTTAGGGAGCTATGACATAGGGTAGATTGTGGAGAACCAGAGTCAAAGCAGGAATAGGTGACTATATAGAGAAGCAATAGGCAATGATGATGGTTAAAGAGACACTCAAAGGCCCTCGAAACTCCAATACAACCATAAAGAGGCAGAAGGTACTCCCATACAAAATCTCAAATGAATGACTTTGAACTTTTCATCGGCCTTGGTGAATGGTTGCTCAAACTGAATTTAATTTTATTTAAAACAAACAAATAAATGTGGCTTTATTGCATCCTAAGTGTTTTCGTAAAATTATTTGATACCGACGCATAGAAATAAATATGACAGAAAAGGGCATTCCAAAAAGGATTAAATGTCATTAAAGAATAGTATGAGGAAAGTGGAGTGTGTGTGTGTGTGTGTGTGTGTGTGTGTGTGTGTGTGTGTGTGTGTGTGTCAGGGTGGGAAGAGAAAATAGTGGTAATAAAGGAGCCCCAAGTGCTTGAGCAAAAGATATGGTGCATATTATGGATCACCTTGAATACATTGCCAAGAGATTTGTATTTTATCTAGTAACCAGGGAGGAACTAAGTAAGATAAATGTGTTTTTTTTTTTAAATAATTTATTGTCAAATTGGTTTCCATACAACACCCAGTGCTCATCCCAACAAGTGCCCTCCTCTGTGCCCATCACCCACTCTCCCCCCCCCACACCCCCCTCTCCCTTCAGTTTGTTCTTAGTCTTTGAGAGTCTCCTATGTTATGTCTTCCTTCCTCTCTGTGGCTTTTTTTTTCTTCCTTCCCCTCTTCCCATCCCCCCTGGTTTTCTGTTAGGTCTCACAAAGCCTACCTATGCGTGGGAACATATGGCATCGGTCTTTCTCTGCCTGACTTATTTCACTCAGCATAATACCCTCCAGTTCCATCCATGTTGCCACACATGGCCAGATTTCATTCTTTCTCATTGCCGCGTAGTATTCCATCATATATATACCACATATTCTTTATTCATTCATCAGTTGATGGACACAGTCTCTTTCCATGATTTGGCTATTGTCAAAAGTGCTGCTATGAACATCGGGGTACACATGCCCCTGTGCATCAACAGTCCTGTATCACTTGGGTAGATTCCTCACAGTGCTATTGCTGGGTCATAGGGTAAATCTATTTTCATTTTTTTGAGGAACCTCCACACAGTTCTCCAGAGTGGCTGCACCAGTTTGCATTCCCACCAACAGTGCAAGAGGGTGCCTGTTTCTCCACATCCTTGCCAGCATCTATCGATTCCTGATTTGTTCATTTTAGCCACTTTGACTGGTGCGAGGTGGTATCTCAGTGTGGTTTTGATTTGTATTTCCCTGATGATGAGTGACATTGAGCATCATTTCATGTGTCTGTTGGCCATCTGGATGTCATCTTTGGAGAAGTGTCTATTCATATCTTCTGCCCACTTCTTCACTGGGTTATTCGTTTTTTGGGTATGGAGTTTGGTAAGTTCTTTATAGATTTTAGATACTAGTTCTTTATCTGATATGTCATTTGCAATTATCTTTTCCCATTCCGTTGGTTGCCTATCAATTTTGTTGGTTGTTTCTTTTGCCTTGCAGAAGCTTTTTATCTCAGTGAGGTCCCAGTAGTTCATTTTTGCTTTTAATTCCCTCGCCTTTGGAGATGTGTCGAGTAAGAAATTGGTGTGTCTTAGGTCAAAGAGGCTTTTTCTTGCTTTCTCCTCTAGGATTTTGATGGTTTCCTGTCTCACATTCAGATTCTTTATCCATTTAGAGTTTATTTTTGTGAGTGGTGTAAGGAAGTGGTCTAGTTTCATTCTTTTGCATGTTGCTGTCCAGTTATCCCAGCAC
Source organism: Paguma larvata (assembly GCA_030068075.1). Lineage (NCBI taxonomy): Eukaryota > Metazoa > Chordata > Mammalia > Carnivora > Viverridae > Paguma > Paguma larvata. The sequence goes on from CM057830.1 coordinate 100,212,534, forward strand.
CATTTATTAAAGAGCCTGTCTTTTTTCCAATGGATACTCTTTCCCGCTTTGTCAAAGATTAGTTGGCCATATACTTGCGGGTCCATTGCTGAGTTTTAAGAGAAATGTGTTTTTAAACAGCATTATTTCAGGAGGATGGAAAAATTTCTTTATAAATCATACAGCATAATTTAGTGGAAGAGTGTGGGTTCAAAGTCATATAGGACTGATCTCTAGTCCTATTTCCTCTGCTTACTAGTTATGACACATCGACTCTGTTTTTGATCCTTTTATGCTCCAAATTTCTCTTATGAAAAATGGAGGAGAGATAATAACAGTATATATCTCATAGGCTGTTCTGATCAATAAATAAGAAAATGTGCTTAAAGTGTCTAGTATGGGAACTACCGATAATAGGTATTCACTAAGTGTTAAAGCTAAACATAGAGTAGAATAGCCTCCCTCCCTATATCCTTATCACTCCTTTTACGTGGGCCCAGGCTTACATGACTCCTCAAGTTAGTAATTATTGCAGAAATTCAGAGAATGTGAAGTGCCCAAATGGACAGTGACTACTCAGATTTTGTTTTTGTTCATTTTACCGAGAAAGAAGAGAGTTAAGATATTTTTTTGAAACCCTTTTTCAAAAACAATTCAGTCTACATTCTAGAGACAGTTAATGAGGTATGCTAATTTGGGATAAATGGATCTTTTATGAATTCTTGATAAGAAAACAACTCTTTGCCTTACTTTCTTTACTTTCTAGAAGGGAGTAAGAGTTTGAAGACAATAAGATATGATAATGTATAAGACACTGTCTTGAAGAAAACAATTTAAAATGACTAATTGTTTCTCAAGTCAAGCTCTAGGAGAAATGATGATTAGACCACACAAAGCAAGAAAGATGACTCCTGTAATTCCAGTGAATGAGACCCAGGAAATGGAGACAAAGTGGTTAAGATGCCATGACAAGTAGCTGAATGGAGTTGGAAAAGATAATGTTTGCCTTAACTAAACCCCTGTAACACAAGGGAGGAGTATCTATTTCTAACCATGGTTCATGGCCCCAAATTAATCTCATCCTTGGAAAACATGTCAGAGAACCATGAAATGAGGTTTTAGTTTTAGTTTTGTTTTCTCTCTCTCTCTGTCTCCCCTCCCTCTCTGTTTGCATCTCTCCATACCCCTCCAGCCCCTCCCCCCACAATTGGTTCTGTTTCTCTTAAGAACTGACACTAACACACTAACTTACTTTACTTTAGTTCTTATTTGCCTGGTATATCTTTTCCATAATTTTATCATTTAAATTAGAGTTTTCTCTATTATTTTAAATGTGTCCTTATAGATACTATTTTGTTGGTATTTTTTAAATGTCACATGCAAACTTCGTCTTTATATTGGTAAGTTTAGATCACTTATATTTATTTTAAATATTATAGTAGAACTTTTCCCTCCTTTTTTCCTATTTTCCATTTACAGCATTATATTTTCCTTTATTTCTACTGTGTTATTTAAATTAATATTTTGATTCCATATATTTGTTTTTAATAGTTTTCACTTCCTGCTTCACATTATTGATATGCTGTATTGTTCTAATGATATTTATTATTCTTATTTTAAATTCTTGATCTCTTTGTTCCAATAATTCTTATTTGCGTGGTAGGTTTTGTTCTGTTATGGTCTTCCTTTTATGTTGCCTGTATTCCTCATGTGTCTAGTTATTTTGGCCTTCAATTTCTTGGTCCCACAGAAGTATCATAGCCCTGTCTGGTTATATGTATTGGGGAAGGTACAAATTTTAACCAGTTTGTGTCCCATATGTTGCATTAGATGGTAGGAGATATGTACCAAGAGACAGTGCCTGCCCCCATCACTTCACAGCACTATCACTCTGGTTTGGGGGATAAACAGCACTAAAAGTGGCAGTCTACTTAGTCTATAATCCATGAGATCTGAGGTTTGGTGGGTAATAGAATGAAAGACTAGAATGGATGATCACTCTGCACTTACTCATACAAGCTTCTTAAACATTACTGAGTCTTTACAGTAAACTGATATTAACCCACTAGAACCAGATGACCTGTGATGTTACTGCCAATTTATGTCCCAACAAAATAAGCAATGATCATTCTAATTTAATGTAAATAAGAGTAATAGGATACAACAGCTCTCATCCAAATGATTCTTCCATTATCGTATGTCCCTAATCCATGCATTAAACTGAAAAATATGTCCTGTGCACACACATGTGCATACACACAGAGTTCTTAACGACTTTGGTCTCCCCAAGGTTTCTCACATTTTTTAAAATCTTTTTTTTTTCAGAAGAAGAATTCAGCAATTCATCACTTACATACAACACCCAGCACCCAGCGCTCATGAAAACATGCGTCCTCCTTAATACCCAACATGCATGTAGCCCATTTCTCACCCATCTCCCTCCATCAAACTTCAGTTTGTTCTCTCTCGTTAAGAGTCTTGTGTCATTAGTTTCCCTTTATTCTCTTCCCATATATTCATAGGATTTATTTCTTAAATTCCACGTGAGTGAAATCATATGGTATATGTCTTTCTCTGATTGACTTATTGTACTTAGCATAATTCAGTCTAACTTCATCCACATCATTGCAAATGGCAAGATTTCGTTATTTTATTTTTTTATTTTTAATTTTTATTTACTTTGAGAGACAGAGAGAGAGAAAGAGAGAGAGAGAGAGAGAGAGAGAGAGAGAGAGAGAGAGAGAGAGAGAATGAGTGAGGGAGGGGCAGAGAAAGAGGGAGAAACAAAACCTGAAACAGGCTCCAAGCTCTGAGCTCTCAGCAAAGAGGCCAACGTAGGGCTCGAAATCATGAATGGCAAGATCATGACCTGAGCCGAAGTCACACACTTAACCAACTGAGCCACCCAGGCGCCCCAAGATTTCATGTATTCAATGGCTGAAAAATACTCCATTGTATATATATATACATACATACTATATATATATAGTATATATATACTACATCTTTCTTATCCATTCATTAGTTGATGGACATTTGGGCTATCACCATTTTGGCTATTGTTGATAATGCTGCTATAAATATGGGGTGCATGTGCCCCTTCAAATCTGTACTTTTGTACCTTAGGGTAAATACCTACTAGTGCAACTGCTGGATCATAGGACAGTTCTATTTTTACTGGTTTAAGAAACCTCCATACTTTTCTCCAGAGTAGTTTCACTAGCTTGCATTCCCACCAACAGTGCAAGAGGGTTCCACCTTTTCCACATCCTTGCCAATACGTGTTGTTCCTTGTGATGTGGATTTTAGCCATTCTGACAAGAGTGAGGTTGTATCTCATTGTGGCTTTGATTTGTATTTTCTTGATGATAAGTGATGTTGAGCATCTTTTCAAGTATCTATAAGTTATCTGGATGTCTTCTTTGGAAAAGTGTCTATTCATGTCTTCTGCCCATTTCTTAACTGGATTATTTGTTTTTTGGGTGTTGAGTTTAGTAAGTTCTTTATAGATTTTGGACACTAACTCTATCAGATATGTCATTTGCAAACATCTTCTCCCATTCTATAGACTGCCTTTTACTTTTTCTGATTGTTTCCTTCACAGTGCAAAAGCTTTTTATCTTGATGAAGTCCCAATAGTTCATTTTTGCTTTTGTCTCCCTTGCCTTTGGCGGCATGTCTAGTAAGAAGTTGCTCTAGGAGAGGTCAAAGAGGTTGTGACCTGTGTTTTCTTCTAGGATTTTGATGGTTTCTTGTCTCAAATTTAGGTTTTGAATTTATTTTTGTGTAGGATGTAAGAAAGAGGCCTAGTTTCATTCTTCTATATGTCGCCATCCAGTTTTCCCAACACAATTTGTTGAAGATTGTCTTTTTTTCATTGGATATTCTTTCCTGCATTATTGAAGATGAGTTGACCATATAGCTGTGGGTCCATTTCTGGGTTATCTATTCTGTTCCATTGATCTATGTGTCTGTTTTTGTGCCAGTACCATACTGTCTTGATGACTGTAGCTTGATAATATAGCTTGAAATTCAAAATCGTGAGGTTTCTAGTTTTGTTTTTCTTTTTCAGAATTGCTTTGGATATTTGGGGTCTTTTGTGGTTCCATACAAATTTTAGGATTGTTTGCTCTCGCCCTGCAAAGAATGTTGGTGGTATTTTCATGGGGATTTCATTAAATGTGTAGATTGCTTTGGGTAGTATAGATATTTTAACAGTGTTTGTTCTTCTAGTCCATGAGCATGCAATGTTTTTCCATTTCTTTATGTTCTCCTCAATATCATTAATTCTTCTATAGTTTTCAGAGTATAGAAATTTTATCTCCTTCGTTAGGTTTATTCCTATGTATCTTGTTTTTGGTGGAATTGTAAGTGGGATTGATCCCTTGATTTCTATTTCTGTTGCTTTATTATTGGTGTTTAGAAGTGCAACATATTCTGCACATCAGTTTTATATCCTGTAACTTTGTTGAATTCATGTATTAGTTCTAAAAAATTTTAGTGGAGTCTTTTGGGTTTTTTACATAGGGAATCATGTGATATGCAAAGAGTGAAAATTGACTTCTTTGCTGATTTGTATGCTCTTTTTTTTTTTTTTCTGTCTGATTGCTGAGGCTAAGACATAGTAATGATGATAGTGGGCATCCTTGTCTTGTTCCTGACTGTAGGGGAAGGCTCTCACTTTTTACCCATTGAGGAAGATATTAGCTGTAGGTCTTTCGTATATGGCCTTTATGATGTTGAGGTGTGTTCCCTCTATTCCTACTTAGTTGAGGGTTTTTATCAAGAATGAATGCTGTATTTTGTCAAATTCTTTTTCTGCACTTATTGATAGGATCATATGTTTCTTATCCTTTATTAATATGGTGTATCACATAGATTGATTTTTGAATATTGGGCCAGCCCTGCAGCCCAAGAATAAATCCCACTTGTTAATGATGAATAATTCTTTTAATGTATCGTTGAATTTGATTTGCTAGCATCTTGTTGGGAATTTTGCATCATCAGGGATATTGGCCTGTAATGCTACTTTTTAGTGGGGTCTCTGTCTGGTTTTGGAATCAAGGTAATACTGGCTTCATAGAGTGAGTTTCAAAGTGTTCCTTCCACTTTTATTTTTTGTAACAATTTGAGAATATGTATTATCTCTTCTTTAAACGTCTGGTAGAATTCCCCTGGGAAGCAGTCTGGCTCAGGAACCTTGTTTGTTGGGAGATTTTTGATAACTGATTCAATTTCTTTGCTAGTTATGGGCATGTTTAAATTTTCTATTTCTCCCTGTTTCAGTTTTGGTAGTTTGTGAGAGTCTAGGAATTTGTCCATTTCTTCCAGATTGCCCAGTTTACTGGATATAATTTTTCATAGTATTCTCTTTTAATTATTTGTATTTCTGTGGTGTTGGTTGTGGTCTCTCTTCTTTCATCCATGATTTTATCTTTCCCTTTTCTTTTTGATAAGTCTGGCTAAGGGTTTATCAATTTTATTATTCTTTCAAAGAACCAGCTCTTAGTTTCATTGATCTATTCTACCAGGTTTTTGTTTGTTTGTCTGTTTGTTTGCTTGTTCCCATATCATTTATTTCTCCTCCAATCTTTATTATTTCCCTTCTTCTGTTGGCTTTAAGCTTTATTTTCTGTTCATTTTCCAGCTCCTTTAGGTATAAGGTTAGATTGTGTATTTGGGACCTTTCTTGTTTCTTGAGATAGGCCTGAATTCCAATATACTTTCCTCTTAGAGGTGCCTTTTTTGCAGCCCAAAGGGTTTGGACTGTTGTGTTTTCATTTTCATTGTCTCCCATGTACTTCAAAAGTTCTTTGATTTCCCGGATAACCCGTTCATTGTTTATTAGGAGGCTCTTTAACCTCTATGTATTTGAGGGGTTTCCAAATTTTTCCTTGTGGTTGATACCAAGTTTCATACTGTTGTGATTTGAAAATATACATGGTATGATCTCAATTTTTTGTATCTATTGAGGGCTGATTTTCGATCCACTATGTGATCTATTCTGGAGAATGATCCATTTTCACTTGAAAAGAACGTGTATTCTGCTGCTTTAGGAAAAAATGATCTGAATATATCTGTTAAGACTATCCAATCCAGTGTGTCATTCAAAGCCATTGTCTCCTTGTTGATTTTCTGTGTAGATGATCTGTCCACTGCTGTAAGTGAAGTATTAAGGTCTCCTACAATAATGGTATTATTATCAATGAGTTGGCTTATGTTTGTGATTGATTTATATAGTTGTCTTCTCCCAATGTGGGGGCATAAATATTTACAATTGTTAGATTTTTGTAGATAGACCCCTGAATTATGGTATAATGCCCTTTTTCATCTCTTGTTACATTCTTTATTTTAAAATCTTGTTTGTCTGATATGTGTATGGCTATTAGCATGACAGATGGTTTTCCATCTTCTCACTTTCAATCTGCAGGTGTCTTTAAGTCTAAAATGAGTCTCTTATAAGCAGCATATTAATTATCTTGTTCTTTTATCCATCTGATATGCTATGTCTTTCAATTGGAGCATTTAGTCAATTTACATTCAGAGTGATTATTGAAAGATATGAATGTAGTGCCATCATGTTACCTGAAGAGTTGTTGTTTCTGGTGATGTTTTCTGATCCTTTATAGTCTTTGTTGCTTTGGTCTTCTTTTTTTTTTCTCCTCCACTCAGAGTCCCCATTAAAATTTCTTGCAAGGCCCATTTAGTGGTCCTTTAATTTTTGTTTGTCTGGGAAAGTATCTCTCCTTCTATTTTGAATGACAGCCTTTCTGGATAAAGAATTCTTGGCTGCATATTTTTCCCATTCAGTACATTGAATATTTCCTGCCACCTACCTCTGGCCCGTCAAGTTTCCTACCACTTACCTCTGGCCCAGGTCTGCTGCTAACCTTATGTGTCTACCCTTGTAATTTAAGGATACCTTGTCCCTAGCTGTTTTCAGAATACTCTCTTTGTCTTTGTAATTTGCATATTTCACTATGATATGTTGTGGTGTTGACCCGTTGTTGTTGATTTCGAGAAGAGTTCTCTGTGCCTCTTGGACTTGAATGCCTGTTTCCTTCCCCAGAGTAGGGAAGTTGTCAGCTACGATTTGTTCAAAAAAATCTTCTGCCCCTTTTTCCCACTATTCTTGTTGGACCCCTGTATGGAATATCCAAAACAATATGGATATTTTTTTGTTTTATGGAATCACTAACTTCTCTAAGTCTCCCCTCGTGATCTACTAGTTCTTTCCCTCTCTTTTTCAGCTTCATTATTTTCTATAATTTTATCTTCTATATCAACTATTCTCTTCTCTGCTTCTTCAATCTCCATTGTGACTGTTTCCAATTGGTTTTGCCTCTCAGTTATAGCACTTTTTATTTTAGCCTCATTTTTAAATCTTTGATCTCTGCAGCAAGGGTTTCTCTGGTGTCTTCTCTGGTTTTTGCAAGCCCATATAATAGTCTTATGACTGTTGTCCTAAATTCTTGTTCAGATATATTGCTTATATTTGTTTTGAGCAAGTCACTGGCTGTGACTTCTTCTTGAACTTTCTTTTGGGGAGAATTCCTCCATCTTGTCATTTTGGCTAAGTTTCTGTCTTTTGCATGTTTTAAAAGCTTGTTGTATCTTCTGCACTTGAGAGTAATGCTATATTCTAAATGTGCCATATGCTGTCCAGGGCCTGGCACTTCAAGAAGTGTTTCTGGTGTATGTTCTGTGCACTCTGATGTTGCATTTTGGCTGCTCTTTTCCACTGGTCAGTCTTCTGCAGAGCTCCTCCTTGTTCTCAGGGGAGTTTTCAGACCTTTAACTACGTGTGCTTTGTTTGTTAAAATAAGCCTGGAATAAAGGGGGAATAAAAAGCCTGATACAAAAAAAAAAAAAAAAAAAAGAGAGAGAGAGAGAAAAGGAAGGGGAACAAGAGAAATCCTACTGAGAATAAAAAATTATAAGATTTACTTTAAGGAAAAAGAAAGGAAAATTAAAACAAGTAAAGAAGAAAGAAAAAGAAAAGAAAAAAAGAAGCATGTTCCCAAAAAATAGAAAAGGAAATGAAAAAGCAAAAACAAAACCAAGAAACTATGAGCTTGATTCCAAAAGACAAAAGAAGAAGAAAGAAAAATAAAGAAAAATAATTTAAGCCTGGTCCTAATTCCACCAGAAGCAAAAGTGTTGTTTTGAAGTACTCTATTTTCAGTACACTGGTACATGTGGGGTACTGCCTGTGCTGGTCTTCTGGAGGAGAGGCCCACTGCATTGGCTCAGAGTCTATTTTATCCCAGTGAATAAGCAGTTGTCAGGCACAGGGGTGTGGGATTTGGTGTAGGCAGGTTCCACCTCCACTGAGGGCTGTTGTGCTGCTCTCTGAGGTCTCATCACGTTAGTGTTGCGGGGAAAATGGCGCCAATTCAATCTCTCATCCCCAGAGCAACCCTTTGCTATTCAGGCAGCCTTCACAGAATAGCAAGGGCAATCAACTCGCCTTGCACTGCAGCTCTGTTTTTCCTTTGTCCTGCGGCTGAGATTTAAAACTTGAAGTCTTGAAGGACCTGGCACCAGGCAGAACCACTCCCACCTCCTGAGTAGAGCCTCTTCAGGCTGTGCCTGATGTCAATTGTCCCAGAAAAACACCATGTCTGTGCGGTGCATGGAATCTATGGTGTAGCACCACTAAAAGCAGCAAAAACATTATATGCCCTCTGGATGCGCCTCTGTCCCCTGCCAATGAAAAGCATTTTGCTGGCACTTACAGGTCTTTTGTCCTTGAAGAAGCAGTATACCCTCTTCCAAAAGTACTCCAGGAAGGGGAATGTTCTCTCCCAGTGCCCCTCAAAGACACCACACTATGCACTCCGAGGCCAGCTCCGTCTTCCCAAGGAGCTTGCACCACAGCTCCACTCCACAAAACATAATGCACTTCCAAAACCTCAGAAGTTAAATTCCAAATGCTATTAAAAAAAAACAAAAAAAAACCAAAAAAACAAAACGTGACACTCAGTACTTCTCATTCTCCAGTTCTTGGGACAGAGAGGTTTTACTCTTGTACAAACCTGATGCCACACTCTCTCAAGCCCTCTCTTTCTCTCCCTTTGTCTCTCTACAGAAAGTGTTCCCTTCCCTTGGTGGCACCATCATTTGTTTCTCCCCCAGTTCAGTTCCACACACCTTGCACCTGCCACACTATCTCCTTCCAACCGTGGAGATCCTGCTACCAGTCCACGGATTGATTTCCTGGGTGTTCCAAGCGATCTGACCTCAACAGAGCTATGTTTTAGGGACGAGGAAAGCCCAGGGTGTCCCTACTTCTCCAGGATTTTAACTCCTCCCCTTCTCACATATTTTATGGTAATAGCTCCAATCCATGCTTCCATCTTTGTTTCTGTGATTTCTTTAAAAAGGAAATCCAATGAACACTGGGTGTTATATGTAAACCAATTTGAAAATAAACTATTACAAAAAAATAAAAAGGAAATCCAGAGTTCCTTTCATAATTTTTATTAATTTATTAAATGTTATCCTCTTTTATTATTTTTTCATAGATGTGAAAATATCTCATGTACAAAATAATATATAAAATGACTCCGTGGGGCGCCTGGGTGGCTCAGCCGGTTAAGCGGCCGACTTCAGCTCAGGTCATGATCTCGCGGTCTGTGAGTTCGAGCCCCGCGTCGGGCTCTGTGCTGACAGCTCAGAGCCTGGAGCCTGCTTCCGATTCTGTGTCTCCCTCTCTCTCTCTGCCTTTCCCCTGTTAACGCTGTGCCTCTATGTATCTCAAAAATAAATAAACATTAAAAAATTTTTTTAAAAATGACTCCGTATAGTTTAAAGGACAATGATAAAATGAACTTTGATTTATCTACCATTCAGGTTAACAAATAGAATATTAGTGCTTCGGAAGGGCCCCATGTGTCCCATTCTAATGTAACATAATAGTTAAGAATATAGGCTTATGCCTCATACCACCTGGGTTCAATTCCCAAGCTCTATTACTTGCTATCTTCATGAACTCAGGATTATTACACATCCGCCCCATGCTTCATTTTCCAAACTACAAAATGGGAGTGATAATAATAAATAGCACTTTCCATATAAGTTCTTTTTCACTATTAAGTGTTAATACATACAAAGTATCTGGATAATTACTTGGCACGTAGAGTTAGCTGCTATTATTATTGTTCATATTTCCAATCTCATTCCTTAAACTGTAAGGTAAGCAATATTCTTATTTTTGTGTTAAGTATATAATTTATGTAGCTTACAGCCCATATCTGTCCCTACATAATACATTCTTTTACATTTTATTGAATTTCTAAAAGTGGAGCCATATTATTTGTATTCTTGTGTATCCTTTCTCTGTTTCTGAAACATGATAGATTTTCAGATTCAGAATTTTTCATATATATATGATTCCTTTATTTTCACTTCTGTCTAGTTTCTCATTCAACTTCTCATAGATATTAATTTTTTTCTGCTTCCATGGGCAGTGTTGTTATTCTTATACAATATTCTTATGCAATATTCTTATGGATGTATCCTGGTGAACAGTTTAAGAATCCCTCTGGAGTATATACACAAGAGTGGAATTTCTTAGTCATAGGGTATAGAATAGTCAGGATAGATTAGTTTCTGTTATTACAACAAAGACAGCTCAAAGTCTCAGAGGCTTTTAATTCTGATGAAGTCCCAATATTTTATTTTTGCTTTTGTTTCACTTGCCTCAGGAGTCATATCTAGAAACAATTTCCTATGGCTGATGTCAAAGAGGCTATTGCTTCTGTTCTTTTCTAGGAATTTTCTGGTTTAAGGTTTCACATTTATGCCTTTAATATTTTGAATTTATTTGCATGTATGGTGTAAGAATTCTGTCCAGTTTCATTTTCTTGCATGCTGCTGGCCAGTTTTCCCAACACCATTTGTTGAAGAAACTGTCCTTTTCAGGTTGGATATTTTTTCCAGCTTTGTTGAATATTAATTGACTATATAGTTTTGGGTTCATTCCTGGATTTTGAATTCTGTTATATTGATCTATGTGTCTATTTTGTGCCAGTTCCATACTGTTTTGTTCACTACAGCTTTGTAATATAACTTGAAGCCCAGAATTGTGATTTTCTTTTCTTTGCAAGGCTTCATTGGCTATTCAGCGTTTTTTGTTACCAAATTTTAAGATAGTTTTTTCTAGCTGTGTAAAAAATGCTATTGGTATTTTGATAGGGATTGCATCAAAATATGTATGACCATATGTAGATTGCTTTGGGTAGTATAGACATTTTAACAATATTTGTTCTTGCAATCCATGATCATGGAATGCTTTTCCATTCCTTTGTATCTTCTTCAATTTTTTTTCATCAGTGTTTTAAAAGTTCTCAGAGTAAGGGTGCCTGAGTTGTTCAGTTGGTTAGCGGCCGACTTCGTCTCAGGTAATGATCTCGTGGTTCACGAATTGGAGCCCCTCATCAAGCTCTATGCTGACAGCTTGGAGCCAACTTCAGATTCTGTGTCTCCCTCTCTCTCTGCCCCTCCCCCACTGGTGCTCTGTCTCTCTCTAAAAAATAAAAAATAATTTTAAAAAGTTCTCAGAGTATATGTCTTTTATCTCTTTAGTTAGGCTTATTCCTAGGTATTTTATGGTTTTTGGTGTAACTGTAAATGGGATTGATTCCTTGATTTATCTTTCTGCTGCTTCATTAGTAATGTATAGAAATGCAACGGATCTGTATTCTGATTTTTTATCCTGTGATTTTACTGAACTCATTTATCAAAATAAAAAGCTTCCGCACAGTGAAGGATACAATCAACAAAACTAAAAGGCAAATGATGGAATGGGAGAAGACATTTGCAAATGATATATCCAATAAAGGGTTACTTTCAAAAATATATAAAGAACTTATAAAACTGAACATCCAAGAAATGAATAATGTAATTAAAAAAGGGGAAAAGACATCAACATTTTTCCAAAAAAGACATACAAATAGCCAACAAATGAAAAGATGTTCTAGACCACTTATCATCAAGGAAATGCAAATCAAAACTACAATATCAATTCACACCTGTCAGAATGGCTAAAAGCAGCAACACAAGAAACATTTATTGACAAGGATGCAGAGAAAGGGTAACCATCTTGCACTGTTGGTGGGAATGCAAACTGGTATAGCCACTGTGGAAAACAGTATGGAGGTTCCTCAGAAGTTAAAAATAGAACTACCCTATGATCCATCAATTGTGCTACTATATATTTACTCAAAGAATACAAAAGTACTAATTCAAAGGGATACATACATGCTCCCCAATGTTTATAGCAGCATTATCAACAACAGCCAAATTATGGAAAGAGCCCGAGTGTCCAACGACTGATGATGGATAAAGATTTCATATGGAATGGAATATTACTAAGCCATAAAAATAATGAAATCTTTCCTTTTGCAATGACATATATGGAGCTGCAGAGTATTATGCTAAATAAAATAAGTCAGTCAGGGAAAGACAAATACCATATGATTTCATTCACGTGTGGAATTTAAGAGACAAAACAAAGGGGAAAGGAAAACCAGATTCTTAACTATAGAGAACAAACCGATGGTTACCAGAGGGGAGGTGGATGGGGGAATGGGTGAAATAGGTGATGGGGATTAAGGAGTACACCTGTTGTGATGAGCACTAGGTGATGAATGGAAGTACTGAATTACTATATTTTATACTTGAAAAAAGTATACTTTATACTTTATTACACTGTTTGCTAACTAACTAGAATTTAAATAGAAATGTAAAAAAAATCTCAGTGGCTTAATGCAGCAAATATTTATTTTTCACTCACACAAAGTTAACTATGGCCAAAAGCTTTCCTCCATTTGTAGAATCAGTGACCAAAATTTCTTTTATTTTGGTGTGTCACTACTGCAACACATGGTCACTGAAGCAGGGAAAGAGAAACTGGAGAATTTATACCTACTTTTAAATGTTTCAGCCTAAAAGTAACATATTACTTTTATTAACATTATATTACCCTAAATTAGTTTCACCGTATCACAAAACAGAAAGGTATCTGGGGCATGTGGAAGAACATGTGTATATTTGGACAACAGTAAATGTCTAAGGCATGTTTACTGTTTACTAGAAAATGAAAAACTATTTTACAAAGCTGTTCTACCAATTTACCCCACAAGCAGTGGGTTAGTGTTCCCATTGTCCTTATCTTGAAACACTTGGAATTGCCTGTCTTTTTCATCATTGTCAATATGGAGGATATGCAATAATGTTGCATGTCTAACTTGCAGTTATACGATTGCCAATAAGTTGGCAATGTTTTGTATGTTTATGGCTCATGTATGTTTCCTTTTCCGAAATGCCTATGTATTTTATATCATTAAGGACTTCATTTTTCTTTAGTTCCAGATTTATTGAGAAATCATTTACATACATCACTGTATAAGTTTAAGGTACACAGCATGATGGTTTGATTTACATGTATTGTTAAATGATTACACAATAGATTGAGCTAGTATTGATCATCTCATATAGATACAATAAAAAGAAAAAAGAAAAAAGAAAAAAATTCTTTGTGATGAGAACTCCTAGAATTTACTCTCTTAACATCTTTCCTATATGACATTTTTCCTAATAACTTTTTTGCAATTCATTATCTATTCCCAAACATCACTTCAATTGTATCTAATCCAAATTTATTTACCTTGAATTTTTCTTTTTTTTAATATCTGTGTTTTATTTTGATTAAAAGAGGTTCTCTATTTTATTATAGTCAAAGTTATCTGTGTTTTTCTTTATGGACTGAGCTTTATATGTCTTAAGAAGTTTCTTCAATGAGGTTTTCAAACTATTCTCCTCTATTATCTTCAAGATACTTTTAATTTTGTTTTTCATATTTAATTTCTATATATACTTTAATCCCAGAAGTTAGGGTTGATTTTCATATTTTCCCATCACATGAATACCCCAAACTCTTTCATTTGTCCACTGTTTTGCAGTGTCAATTCTGTCTTAAGTCCTACATATTCTGTCCCACTGGTTTCTCTGTCATAGTGAAAATATCACATTTTTAAAAGTTTATTTATTTTGAAAGAGAGAGAGAGAGTAAGCATGCATGAGTCAGGGGGAGGGAGCAGAGAGACAAGCAGAAAGAATCCCAAGCAGGCACAGAGTCCCTTGTGGGACTCAACCCATGAACCATGAGATCATGACATGAGCTGAAATCAGGAGCCACACACTTAACACACTGAGCCACCCAGGCACTCCCCACATTGTTCTTATAAATGTATTTCAGAGTACATTTTGATATTTTATGGTGTAAGTTTCTTTCACATTAGTCTCCTTTATCTTGGTTATTCTTGGCCTTTTGTTCTTTCATGTATGTTTTAGAATGTTTGTCAGATTCCTGAAAAACATGTGAATATGTTTGCCTGGCATATCAATGAATCTATATACGATTGTTGGGAAACTGACATGTTTACACTATGGAGTCTTCCTGTTGAAGAATATGGTATATTTATCTAATTATTTTCACCATCAAGGTGACCGAATAATTTGGTAAGGACTCATCACACGTTTAATTATTTTGCCTATTTTACCCAGGTTTCATATCAAGATTGGTCTTCAGTATACAGAATTTACCTTTAATTTGTTTTGAACCTTAAGGTTCTATTTGCATGCCTTACATCTTTCCTTGAAAAATTAATCAAAGAAAATAAGTGAAAGATTAATATTATAATATGTTGTTTCCTTAATATATTTTAATGTAATAATTTAAAGCAACTAGGTGCTTTCTTTAAGCTCACTTGAAATTTAATTCTTCCTTAACCTGCACCTACTACTCATTCTGATATGAGGTCTACCCTCAGAAACAGAAAAGGCAGAAGCAAAATAGGAGCAAGGAAGTCATTTCTGTTTTTCCTATCAGCTTCAAGCATCAGACCCTCTTTGCTTTTCTTTATTTGAAGTATTTCTTTCAAAACTCTTTTAGTAATCTTGGTCCTTTGTGTAAGTCCACGTTCACTCTGAATCATTGTCTCTCTGTTATTATTCTTATATCACATGCTACTCATATATAATCACTTATTTATATTTTTCTTATTCATTTGAATAACTTCTATATTCATAATTTCATCTTTGAGTGTTTCTCCTCTCCATTAAGTCTCTTCCTGCTTTGGTTTCAGGAAATGGAGTTAGACCTATCTTTTCATTGAAGTTTTGACTCTTTTTTTCTATGCTTAGGGTTCACACCACACCATCCTATATAGGTAGCACATGTCAGGCATAAAGTTTTGGTGGAACATGCTGAAGCATTGTCTCAGGGAGAGAGTAGTCAGAATTGGAGTTGCAAGCCAGAGACTGTGGACACAGGTTAGCAGGATACCTGGGAATGAAACAAGTTGCTCACATAGAAAAAAACAAACAAACTAACTTTATTCTCAATTTTGCTTCAGGTTGGTCTGATGAGAAAATCTACTAAAACTATGCCCTAACTTAATAGTGCAAGCAGTTACCTAGGTTGAAACTGTATCATGGGAAACTGTCATGTTAGATGGTTTTCCTAAGTAGAACTACCTGTTTCAATACAGATGGTAGAGGAAGCTCTGTAGTCTAATGCTGTCAGGCACTAGCCTCTGGCTATCCTGACAATTTGGATAGCACACTGATATTCACGTGCAGAAAAGAAGTTAAAAAATGCATACCAATTCTATTTTCTTAGGTATCTAAAATGCTATTTCAGGTGGATGTGAAGCTGTGTTTGCCATATTCTAGGGTTTGTTCCAGCCTCCTTATCCCCCTAGTCAAACAGATGTGCTGCTTACTTTTATCTGAGCTGAGCTGCTGTATTCTAGAAAATATTCTATCAGTAAGATTCATTCATTAAATCAAACACCAGAAAAAAAGAATTATACTATTTTTATTTTCACAAGGTTTCATCACATTTCACTTTTCCAGAGTGTGAAACTCAATTCACCATAGTTTCACATATCTTTCTACATTTTGCCCCATCTTATCTCTTTGATTAGTATTTCCTCTACCGTCTCCTGGAGACAGAATATAAGAAAGTATGATGGTACAGGCAAGAAGATGCTTTCAGGGTAATTGAGGAGGACTAGAACTATCTAGTTTTAACTTGTTTCATCTCAGTTCTTAATCTTACCTGCATTAACCACATTACCTGTGCTTTTCAAACTTTGTTCCAAGGATATCTCACGCCCTAGGGAGAGTCTTAGAGCTCCAAGTAATACTTGAAAAAGGGCTCTATGATTTTAATATTAAAAATAACAGAATTTTTTTATTCATTCAACAAATATATACTACATATCTACCATGCACCAGGCACAGTTGTGGAGATTATTTTAAACAAGACCAATAAGTACCTGGCTCAACAATCCATAGTTATTACTCTAACTGATTAAAATACTGCTCATTTCTGGAGAGTCCTAAAAAAAAAGTACACCCTTTTTCCCTCAGACCACGTATGAACTGAAAGATTTCTGCTTGTTGGGTTTGAATAACTAGATGTCTGATTCATGGACCTGAAAGTAGGCCAACTATTGCCCTATACTTAGAGCATATGTTTGTTTCCACATATGTTTGTTTCAGGTAAAATAATTTCTGATTCTCTAATTTTCATTTAACGCTAATTAATACTACTGAAATTTTCATTTTTATAGTGCAAAATCAATATGGTAGGGCCTCTTTATAAGGTTGACATCCAGAAATAGTATGAATATTGGCTTTATAAGATATTCACATTAGGACTTCGCCTTTGGAGAGACATGATTCAACCTACTCAAGTATTATTGAGTGATTTTCTTATAATGATGCTGTAATGTTGAAAAACCAATTTTGTAAACTAAGTAGTTCTCTTTAAGATTCTTGTTTTTTGGGGGCGCCTGGGTGGCTCAGTTGGTTAAGTGGCCGACTTTGGCTCAGGTCATGATCTCGCGGTCTGTGGGTTCGAGCCCCGCATCAGGCTCTGTGCTGACAGCTCAGAGCCTGGAGCCTGCTTCGGATTCTCTATCTCCCTCTCTCTCTGACCTGCTCAAACTCTGTCTCTATGTCTCTCAAAAATAAATAAATGCTAAAAAAAAAGAAAAATTAAAAAAAAAGATTCTTGTTTTTATTAAGTTTTTTATTGTCAAATTGGTTTCCATACAACACCCAGTGATCATCCTAACCCGTGCCCTTCTCAGTGCCCATCACCCACTCTCCCTCTCCCCCAATCAACCCTCAGTTTGTTCTTAGTATTTAAGAGTCTCTTATGTTTTCTCTCCCTCCCTTTCTATGGCTTTTTTCTTTCCTCTATTCCCCTCTCCCCTAGTTTTCTGTTAAGTCTCACAAAGTCCACCTATGCGTGGAAACATATGGTATCTGTCGTTCTCTGACTTACTTCACTTAGCATAATACCCTCCAGTTCCATCCATGTTGCCACACATGGCCATATCTCCTACTTTCTCATTGCCATGTAGAATTCCACTGTATATATACCACCTTTTCTTTATACATTCATCAGTTGATGGACACATAGTCTCTTTCCATGATTTGGCTGTTGTCGAAAGTGCTGCTATAAACATCAGGGTACACGTGCCCCTATGCACTAGCACTCCTGTGTCTCTTGGGTAGATTTCTAGCAGTGCTATTGCTAGGTCATAGAGCCCAGCACCGTTCTATTTTCATTTTTTTGAGGCACTTCCACACAGTTCTCCCGAGTGGCTGCACCAGTTTGCATTCCCACCAACAGTGCAAGAGGGTGCCTGTTTCTCCACATCCAGCCAGCATCTAAGTGATTTGTTCATTTTAGCCACTCTGACTGGTGTGAGGTGATATCTCAGTGTGGTTTTGATTTGTATTTCCCTGATGCTGAGTGACATTGAGCATCGTTTCATGTGTCTGTTGGCCATCTGGATGTCTTCTTTGGAGAAGTGTCTATTCATATCTTCTGCCCATTTCTTCACTGGGTTATTCGTTTTTTGGGTATGGAGTTTGGTAAGTTCATTATAGATTTTAGATACTAGTTTTTTATCTGATATGTCATTTGCAATTATCTTTTCCCATTCTGTCGGTTACCTATTAGTTTTGTTGGTTGTTTCTTTTGCTGTGTAGAAGCTTTTTATCTTGATGAGGATCCAATAGTTCATTTTTGCTTTTAATTCCCTTGCCTTTGGAGATGTGTTGAGTAAGAAATTGGTGCGGCTCAGGTCAAAGAGGTTTTTCCTACTTTCTCCTCTAGGATTTTGATGGCTTCCTGTCTCACACTCAGATCCTTCATCCATTTAGAGTTTATTTTTGTGAGTGGTTAAGGAAGTGGTCTAGGTTCATTCTTCGGCATGTTGCTGTCCAGTTCTCCCAGCACCATTTATTAGAGAGGCAGTCATTTTTCCAATGGATACTCTTTCCCGCTTTGTCAAAGATTAGTTGGCCATATACTTGCGGGTCTATTTCTGAATTTTCTATTCTATTCCATTGGTCTATGTGTCTGTTTTTGTGCCAATACCATATTGTCTTGATGATTACAGCTTTATAGAAGAGGTTAAAGTCTGGAATTATGATGCCTCCCTCCTTGGTTTTATTCGTCAGTGTTACTTTGGCTATTTGGGGTCTTTTGTGGTTCCATACAAATTTTAGGATTGTTGGCTCTAGCTTTGGGAGAATTCTGGTGCAATTTTGATTGGGGTTGCATTGAATGTGTAGATTGCTCTGGGTAGTATTGACATTTTAACAATATTTATTCTTCCAATCCATGAGCATGGGATAAACGTTTTTCCATTTCCTTGTGTCTTCCTCAACTTCCTTCATACGTTTTTTATAGTTTTCAGCATAGAGATATTTTACATCTTTGGTTAGGTTTATTCCTAAGTATTTTATGGTTTTTGGTGCAATTGTGAATGGGATTAGCTTCTTTATTTCTCTTTCTGCTGCTTCATTGTTGGTGTATACAAATGCCACCGATTTCTGTACATTGATTGTGTACTCTACAACTTTGCCGAATTCATGGATCAGTTCTAGTAGGCTTTTGGTGGAATCTGTCGGGTTTTCCATGTACAATATCATGTCGTCTGCGAAAAATGAAAGTTAGACTTCCTCCTTGCTAATCTTGATGCCTTTTATTTTGTTTTGTTGTGTGATTGCTGATGCTAGGACTTCCAACACTATGTTAAATAGCAGTGGCGAGACTGGACTCCCCTGAACTTCCCCTTCTCAGGGGGAAGGCTCTCAGTTTTTCCCCATTGAGGATGATATTAGCTGTGGTTTTTCATAAACAGCTTTTATGATGTTTAAGTATGTTCCTTCAATTCCGACTTTCTCAAGGGTTTTTATTAGGAAAGGGTGCTGTATTTTTTCAAATGCTTTTTCTGCATCTATTGACAGGATCATATGGTTCTTATCTTTTCTTTTGTTAATGTGATGTATCACGTTGATTGATTTGCGAATATTGAACCAGCCCTGCAACCTAGGGATGATTCCTACTTGATCATGGTGGATGATTCTCTTTATATGCTGTTGGATTCGATTTGTTAGTATCTTGTTGAGAATTTTTGCATCCATATTCATCAGGGATATTAGCCTGTAATTCTTTTTTTGCTGTATCTTTATTTCGTTTGGGAATCAAAGTGATGCTGGCTTTACAGAATGAGTCTGGGAGGTATCCTACCATTTCAATTTTTTGGAACATCTTGAGGAGGATAGGTATTAATCTGTTTTAATTTTTTTTAATGTTTATTTATTTTGAGAGAGACAGAGCATGAGCAAGGGAGGGGTAGAGTGAGATGGAGACACAGAATCCAAAGCAGACTTCAGGCTCCGAATCATCAGCACAGAGCCTGATGCGGGTCTTGAACTCACTAGTGAGATCATGACCTGAGCCAAAGTCGAACACTCAACTGACTGAGCCACCCAGGCGCCCCTTAACTATGTTTTAAATGTCTGATAAAATTCCCCAGGGAAGTCAACTGGTCCAGGGCTTTTATTTGTTGGGATATTTTTGATAACTGATTCAATTTATTCACTAGTTATGGGTCTATTCAAACTTTCTATTTCTTCCCATTTGAGATTTGGTAACGTGTCACTGTTTAGGAATCTGTCCATTTCTTCCAGATTGTCCAATTTGATGGCATACAGTTTTTCACAGTATTCTCTGATAATTGCTTGTATTTCTGAAGGCTTGGTTGTAATCAGTCCCTTTTTGTTCCTGATTTTCTTTATTTGGTTTCTCTCTCTTTTATTTTTGAGAAGCCTGGTGATAAGTTTATCAATCTTTTTTATTTTTTCAAAGAACCAGCTCTTGGTTTCATTGATCTGTTCCACTACTTTTTCGGTTTCCATGTTATTAATTTTTTCCCTGATTTTTGTTATTTCTCTCTTTCTGCTGGGTTTGGGGTGTCTTATCTGTTCTGCTTCTAGTTTCTTTAGGCATGCTGTTAGAATTTGTGTTAGTAATTTTTCTTCTTTCTTGAGATGAGCCTGGATTGTAATACATTTCCTTCTCAGGACGGCCTTTGCCACATCCCAAAGTGTTTGGATTGTTGTATTTTCATTTTCATTTGTTTCCATGTATTTTCTTATTTCTTCTCTGATTGCTTGGTTGACTCATTCTTTCTTTAGTAGGTTGTTATTTAGCCTCCATGTTTTTGGGGATTTTCCAGCCTTTTTCCTGTGGTTGATTTCATGTTTCAAAGGATTGTGGTCTGAAAGTGTGCATGGTATGATCTCAATTCTTTTATATGTATTAAGATTTTCCTTATGCCCCAGAATGTGGTCTATCTTGGAAAATGTACCATGTGCAGTTGAGAAGAATGGAAATTCCTTTGCTTCTGGATGAACGACCCCGAAGATGTCAGTTAGGCCCATCTGTTCCAGTGTGTCGTTCAGGGCCATTATTTCTGTAGTGATTTTCTGTTTGGTGGATCTATCCAGTGCTGAGAGTGGAGTGTTAGGGCCCCCTACAATTAGGAAATTTTTATCGATAAGGTTGCTTATGTTTGGAATTAATTGTTTTACAAATTTGGGTGCCCCCGAATTCGGCGAATAGATGTTTATAATTGTTACCTCTTCCTGCTTGATAGTCCCTGCGATTATTATATAATGCCCTTCTTCATCTCTTATTACATTGTTTATTTTAGAGTCTAGTTTGTCTGATATAAGTGTGGCTACTCCAGCTTTCTTCTGACTTCCAGTAGCATGGTATATAGCTCTCCATTCCCTCATTTTCAAGCTGAAGGTGTCCTCATGTCTAAAATGAGTCTCTTGAAGACAGAAAATAGATGGGTCCTGTTTTTTAATCCATTCTGTTACCCTAAGTTTTTTGATTGAAGCATTTAGTCCACTTACATTCAGTGTTAATAATGAAAACTATGGGTTTATAGTCACTGTGTTATCTGTAGGTTTCATACTTGTAAGGATGTCTCTGGTAGTTTGCTGTTGGGCGCCATTTTGGGCTCACAAGTTGAGATGTCTCCTTGTGTGGATAAGGCAGATGTTGCAAAGTCTCCTGCTGACTAAAATGGCACCCCAATATTATCTCTTTCTATTAATAATCTTTCAGGCCTGGATTTCTTGAACTTCTCTTTTTGGCCTCAAGGGATATAATGCTCTTTTGTTTTCCAGCATATGAAAAAGGGGACCTGGAGTGCAATGCCTTGATGGATAATATCTGAATGAGAGTATCCTGGCCAGAAGTAACCTCAAAGTTGTCTCCTGAGGATAGGTTACACAAATTAATCATACAGAATAGCAGTTACGAGTCGGCTAAAAATTAGTAGACATTAGGCCCCAATACTCTTGAACCAAACTAGATTTCCCTACATGTATTGCATTGTGTTAAACATACACTCAGCCACACCATAAAACCCCAAAGCACATCGCTGTAAAGTTTCTCTCAGTATTTGCTCAGCAGACTGAAAGGAGAGTTGTAAAGAGACTTAGGACCTTCTCTGGAGGTTAGCTTAGCCCAAAAATTAAAAGCAAGGTTTATAGATAAGGCACAAACAGAAGCCAAACAAAAGTAGCTACACATACCTTCACTGATCAACAACAAATATTGAGCACCTTCCTAAGGTTAACGTTCCACGAATCCTTTCACTATTCCTATTCCCACGCTCCCTTATAATGAAAAGGCAAAAACAAAATATTTTTACAGAAACTACCATTGCACAAAGAATAAATAAGACACAAGCCCTTACGATATAGACTCACTTGCTCAAAAGGGAAAGAACTTAGACAAGCATTAGAGATTATGTCTCTACCAAGTGAGTTATACCTCTCTATTATGGTTAAAGATTATGACTCCTAATCTATCTATAGATGGCTAACATAGGTCTTAAGGCAACAATGTATGCACCCTCTGTTTACTGAGGGCTAGGAGAACAACCCTGCTCTCTTCTTAAACATCTTGTTATTTTCTCTGCTACCTAATTCTGCCTAAAAAACAGTGCGTGATCTATAGTTTGGAACAGAGTCATAAAAATGGTTACTGTCTAATCTATGATAAGACTGTCTCTGGGGCGCCTGGGTGGCTCAGTCGGTTAAGTGTCTGACTTTGGTTCAGGTCATGATCTCACAGCTGGCTTATGAGTTCGAGCCCCATGTCGGTCTCTGTGCTGACAGCTCAGAGTCTGGAGCCTGCTTCAGAATCTGTGTCTCCCTCTATCTCTCTGCCTCTCCTCCACTCATGCTCTGTCTGCCTCTCTCTCTCAAAAATAATAAACATTTAAAAAAAAAGTAAAAAAAAAAAAAAAAGACTGTCTCCTTCTAGGTCTGGGGGATTCACAAATATGCCAACCTAAGAAAAATTGTTAAAAATGCCTTGTCACTGATGTAATATCATTTACTGCCTTTAAATAAAGGTACTGAGACCAGCAGAGCAGAGATGCCTGAATTGCTAGAGATGCCTGCTTGGTGATCAGACTACATCTTGTGGCCCTCTCTTTCATTTCGCCGGCCGCCCATCCTATAGGGACTCCTGGACTCGCCAGAGCTGGACTCTGGCAGTTTACGTTCTTTGCAACCTTTCCTTCATAGAGTGCCCCTCAGGATTTCTTGTAAGGTTGGTTTAGTTGTGATGAATTCATTCAGTTTTTGTTTGTTGGGGAAAACCTTGATCTCTCCTTCTATTCTGAATCACAGGCTGGCCTGATAAAGGATTCTTGGTTGCATATCCTTCCTGTTCATCACATTGAAGATATCCTACCATTCCTTTCTGGCTTGCCACGTTTCTGTAGATAAGTCTGCTACAACCCTTATGTATCTACCTTTGTATGTTAAGATCCGTTTTTCCCTAACTGCTTTCAGAATTCTCTCTCTGTCCTTGTATTTTGCTATTTTCACTATGATGTATCATGCAGAAGTTCTATTCAAGTTACGCCTGAGGGGAGTTCCCTGTCCCTCTTGGATTTTCATGCCCATTTCCTTCCTCATGTTGGGGAAGTTCTCAGCAATGATTTGTTCAAGTACCCCCTAGACTCCTTTTTCTCTCTCTTCTTCCTCTGGAATTCCTATGATACGGACATTGTTCCATTTGAATGCATCACTCAGCTCTCGAATTCTCCTTTCCTGTTCCCAAATCAGCTTCTCTCTTTTTTCTCTGCTTCCCCTTTTCCCATAATTTGATCTTCAATTTACCTATTCTCTCTTCTGCCTCTTCAATCCGTGCTGTGGCTGTCTCCAATTTGTTTTTCACCTCATTTAAAGCATTTTTAAATTCCTCTTGATCGTTTTTTAAGGTTCCTGATCTCTGCAGTGTGGGACCCCCTGGTGTCTTCTTTTTGCTTTTTTCAAGTCCAGCGATTAGTTTTACGTTTATCATTCTATATTCATGTTCTCTTATGTTGCTTATATCTGTTTTCATCATTTCTTGAGCTATCACTACTTCCTGTAATTTCTTTTGAGGAGAATTCTTCTGTTTCGTCATTTTGGCTAGGTGTGTTTTGGTTTGTTTCTTGAGGTCACCCTGGAAAGGAAAACAGGAAGACAGACAAACAGGAACCAAAAACACTCAAACATACTGACAAATGATACAGATAAGAGGGTCACCACGGAGAAAAGAATATCAAACGACACTCTGAGGGCATGCAACTGAAGTACCAGCTACACATTAAGGACAGGGTGTGCACTGTGCTGATGGCAGAGCATATACACAGAGAGTAATGACAAGTGCAGGGGGAGAAGAAAATCAACTTCGAACAGGTAGAGAGACTGAAAGGCTTAATCCAGAAAGAGAGAAATCAGAATAAGGAAGGAGGCGAGAAAAAAGAAATGAAGATAGATGTTGCCCAGATGAACTATGTGACCTGGTTATTCCAGAGAGAGAGATAGGAAAGTACAGAAGGAGGTGTAGAACATGCCTTGAGAGAGTGGGATAAAAGTCTGTTTAAGCCAGCCAATACCCTGGATGGCCAGCTCAGGAGTGGGGATCAGTAAGATGGAGAAAGGGGAGCATATATTTAAAAAAGCGGAATTGACCTGGAGTTACTCCAGGCAGCATTCTGATCTCTGCGTTCATCGCTCCTGCAGAAAGGCGTCTCTACTATGAGGAGGGGTGTGGTTTGGTGTGGGTGGGTCCCGCCTCCACTGCCTTGTGTATGGATTCCTCTGTCTGGTTTTTGTGGGTTTGTGAGACAAAAATTGCATCCATCCAGTCCCTTCTTCCTGGTCCCGGAGTCTCAAATCTTCCCTTTGTTTCTGTCCTCGCTCTGCCCGGGACACAAGCGTAGTGCGGTTTGTTGGGCGGTTGCGCACCCCACGCTTATCTGAGTAAAAATCTCTCTTCACCTGCTACACCCGGTTTCGCTGTAAATTGTGTCCCTGGGTTAGAAGCAATCTGGAGGCGGTCTTTGCCTCTGCGTGAGGCGGGCTGACTGGGCCACCACTGCCGGCCCCAGCGCAAGGAGAGTTCTGCTGAGAGTTCTGCTGTTAGCAATGGAACTTTTCTTCAAAAGTCCTGCGGTTAGGGACTGGATGGTGGTCTCTCCCTCTTTGTCCCATTTTTCTACCATTCAGCTGTGGCCCACTCTGCACTTTCCCAGATTTCTCTTCCCTTTGTCTTTCCGCAGAAGACTCTCTCTCCCCTCTGATCTGTACCCCCAAAGTTCATTTTATCTCCCCCAGATTGCACTCATGCTTCCTTGGGGCACTTTCTGGGTTTCGCGTTCTATTCTTGTAGACTCTAACACCTTTCCTCCCAGACTCTTGGGGTTGAGTCCTTTGGTTTCGGTCCTTAGTTTGGAAAACATGGGGAATACCGGATACCCCTACTCCTCTGCCATGTTGAACCTCTCCAAAGATTCTTTTTAAATGTCTACAATATATAATCCAAAACTTGATGGGAACTTTGGCACCAAGAAATTTAGTGAATAATTCAAAGTGTCTATTATGTCATGACGTCAGCAACGTGATAAGGTGATTTTTCACTTCTATTTAAAAAAAGTCACCTGATGATATATATTTGTCCCTTCTACTATATCAGTTAATCATAGAACTAGTATCTTTCCATATGTGGAGATAATACATTGCTGTTGCTGAAAATATAAAAATTTAAGTTACATTGCACCCTGCTTTTGAGACTGTATTATCCAAACTTAAATATACAAAAAAAGACAGTACAATAAACTACATAGTACGATAAATCACTAAGTTTCTCTATTTCATATAGAGAGAAAGGGTTGAATTAAGTGCTTGAATCTTCATGCTCAAACTTCATGCTCAGTGTTCCAACATTTGTAGAAAGGGGTAAAAACAGAATTTAAATTAGCATCCAATTCTACCCTTAGAAGACATTTCTTGCTTAGGTAGAAGTTATCTTCAGAGTAGCACTAAAATAAATTTAAAATGTATATTCACCATGGGCCAAATGGGGGCGAGATTGGGATGTGCACTAAAGAGTTTAATTGAATAGCTGTTCTAAGAGCAGAATATCCAGAATCACACTGATTAAGGGACTAGAATTGGATCTAGATGTTATTAAGTATCATCCTTTTTCTCCAAAATCAGAAGTATAGCAGCCAAGGCTAACCTACTTTCCTTCCACCCATAGTCATAATGGGAAATTTTATAGTATATCATGTCAGATAAATAACTTCTGTCAAACTTGATAAACTGGCACTATTCATCAACAGTCACACAAAATATCACTTAATGGATAATAAAGCATAACATTTTCCTTAATATAGTCTAAATATATTTATGGAGCACTTACTATGTGACTAATACTGATCAATTTGTCAAGAAAACTGATATGAATAATAGTATGAATAATAACTACAATAATAAGAATAATAACTACTAATATCATCACAATGGTTAGCAACTAATATAATGCTTACTATGGGCAATCACTCCGCTAGGTGGTTTATACATAATCTTTCATTTAATCCTCACAACAGGCTTATGGGAAAGGGACAATTATCATCACCATTTAAATAATAAGGTGTGCATGGGAGCTGGTTTAAGTGACTTTCTCACAGGTACATATGCACTAAGTAGTAAAGCTAAGAGTCAAACCTGAGGGTCTACTTCAAAGCCTACACTCTCATGGAATTGATAGTCTAGTTGGAGGAGATAGATGATAACATTCAAATGCATTAATCAACCAGATGGTTTCAGTTAATGGTAATTATTATAAATAAAACAGGACAATAAGTTAAAGAATGGTGGCAGGGGGGAGTAATATTAGGTAGGCTGGTGAAAGAAAATATACAATGCATTTAGCAAGTATTTATTGAGCATTCATGAAGTGCCAAATACTCTGAACCTTAGGGATTCAAGGTGAAGAACCAGACAGTTCTTATCTCCATGGAGCTTAGAATATGGTGATATAGACAGTTAACAAATAATCGTGCAAATAAATATACAATTATAAACTATATTCACAATTTTGTAAGTGTTACAAAAGAAATATAAAGGAGTGGGATTACAGATGATATCAAGAAGAGCTAATTTAGATTGAGAGAAAGTCAGGGAAAGTTTCTCTGAAGTGTTCCACTCAAGATAAGTCCCAAAGAATTAATAAATTTAACCAGATGAGGAGAAGATTCCACAGTAAGAGGAAACCATATGTGAAGTCACTAAGGTATGATAGAGCTTGATGCTTTCAAGGTACTGAAAGTCCATTATGATTAGATCATAGATATCAAGGAGAAAATGATGAAAGGTGTCAAAAGATCATAAGATTGCTATTTGGATAAACAATTAGAAGGAGTAAGTTAAAAAGCAGAGAGACTTAGTTAGGAAAATAGTCCTATAATCTGCTTGGAATATGTTTTCTTTCATTTAACACCAGGTGCAGATTGGAACTTTATCACTCATATCACAACATTTGGAAGAGGTTCAAAAAAGAGAACTCCAGTAATCCTGAGCATGAGGAGAATGACAAAGCTTTAAGATCAGAGGATGTTTTATTAACTACTATTTCCCAGTGCTTGGAACACAGCAGATACTCAGTGATAGTTTGGAGAAGTGAGCTAAACATATCAAGCCTAGAGAATGTGAAAGCATAATTATTCACCAAACTAAAATATAAAGCCTAGGGAGATTCCCCAACTCACATTGAATTCTTTTTAATGTTTATTTATTTATTTTGAGAGAGACCGAATAAGTAAGAGAGTGAGGGAGGGGCAGAGTGAGAGGGAGAGAGAGATAGAGAGAATCCCAAGCAGGGGCTGGATCTCAGGACAATGAGATCATGACCAGAGCTGAAGTTGAGAGCTGGATGCACAACTGACTGAGCCACCCAGGTGCTCCTCACATTGAATCTTTTTTTAAAGTTTATTTATTTTTCTTGAAGTGGGGGAGGGACAGAGGATCCGTGGTGGGCTCTGCATTGACAGCAGAGAGCCCAGTGTGGGGCTTGAACTCATGAACAGTGAGATCATGCCCTGAGCCGAAGTCGATGCTTAACCAACTGAGTCACCCAGGTGTCCCACATTGAATCTTAAAAGCACTTGGTCTGGCTACCTGTTTTCCAACCTTTCTTGTGCATAGAGAATCACCTGAGTCATGATCTTGCGGATCATGGGTTTGAGTCCCATGTCCATCCCTGTGCTGACTGCTCAGAGCCTGGAGCCTGCTTCAGATTCTGTATCTGTATCTCCCTCTCTCTCTTTTCCCCTCCCCCACTTGCATTCTGTCTCTGTCTTAAAAATAAACCTTAAAAAAATTAAAAAAATGAATCACCTGAGGATCTTGTTAAAAATTCAGGTTACCATTCAATGGTTTGGGCAAGGGGGCCTTTGATTTTACATTTCTAATAAGCTCCCAAGTGACACTGCTGTTGCTAATCCCCTGGCCACATTATGAGTAACATTTAACAAGGGCCCAGATGATTCATACTAATTATCCCAGTAAGTATTTTAGGGCCAATGAAAAAGATTAGAATTATTAAAGTATTTTTCCTAAAATAGAAGCTAAAAACAAAAATTAGTCCAAGATGAATTTAGGAAAATTCAAAGAATGACAGATTCACACATAATAGGCTGTTAAGAGAAGCTGGTGACATTCTATAGCTACCTAACATTTTTGGTTTTGGCAAAAATGATTGCTTATTACATGGACATAACACATCTCTAACTTAATGGTGAAATATTTGCTTTGTCAACTGTTAACCTACAGTGATTCTTTTAAGTACAAAACACAGCTCTCTGTTCCATCCCTATCAGGTGCTCAGCCAGACTTCCCTGTGAGCCCAATTCTGTTGCAGTCACTGGTGACTGGGCTGTGTTTCAGAGAGGCAGCCAGATTAGGACAGAGATGTCTTTGCTAGCTGTCACTCATCTGCATAAAATCAGATGTGTGAGACTAAGGCAGATATCTATCGTTTACCTCTGGGAATAAGCAAACTCATCTATTTTCTGTTCTATACCATGCTCTGCTTTGGAAAATCTTATCTTTTGATTACTTTATTTCCCTTTATGACAACCTTGATATTAACCTAAAATTAGTTTATCCATCAATAAAGTTTATCTTAAAAATAGTTGCTCCTAGATTAAAATAGCATTTTTATGTGTTTATTTTTATCAAGTTGAAGGAGGGGCAGGTGGGTTTCCAGAATATAGAGTGTGTTCCAAAGTAGTCTCTGAGACCCTCTGTGGTCTGGTAGCAACATTAGCTGTCACTCAATTCATAGCTATAATTCTCTTCTCTGGAAAGTCCATAGTCCAGCACAGAAACCATGCTTTCTTGACTTGCATATTGTCAAGCTCCTAACAAGACTAGCTTTGCAATGTCCATTTCCTAAAGGGAGATATGCATAACAGTAATTTTCCCACTTTGAAGTACATTAGAATAAGAGGAAGAGGTTTTAAACATCCTGATACCCAGATCACACACAAAACATAAGAATTGTAGGGAGAAACGCCACCCAGACAGCCGTATATTGTAAAGATCTACAAGTGATCTCAATGTACGTACGTGCAGGCAAGGTTGAGAATCAATGGTGAGTGTCTTATTCCTTCCCTAAAAATTGTCTTTACTTTTAACTATGGCTATTTGGAAGCAAAGTCTCAAATGAATTTGTTCTATTGCATCTGTGGTAATTAGCAATGGAGAAGAGGCAGCAGAAAGGAAATAGCCTTAAAACAGTAGTTCTCAGCTGGGGATAATTTTGTCCCCCAGGAATATGTGGCAATATTTGGAGACAATTTTGTTTGCTACAAGGAGGAAGGGGAGGGGTGCTACTGGCTTCTAGTTGATTAAATTCAGGATGCTGCTAAACATCGGTCCCATATCTTAATAGTGTGGAAGTAGAGAAACTCTGCCTTAGACAGACACTGCCTTAGTAGTGCCCCACAAATCCCACCTCATGGACATTTTCCAACCTGATAAAATTAGCACCTGGCCTGACAAAAATGACCAAAACCCATTCAAATGGACCTCATTGGCTTGACTTTAGGGGTATTTCTAATTTCATTACATACGTCTCACAACCCATCTATAGTGTGTGTGTGTGTGTGTGTGTGTGTGTGTGTGTGTGCGCACATGTGTGTGAGAAAGCATGAATAAGAGGAAGTGAAAGAGAGAAAGTGAGAGAGTGAGAGAGATTATTTGTGATTTCAATAGAACAGCATAACAGTGGTACTTAGAATGGGCAGGAGAATCCACCACTGATCTGAAATCTCACTTCTATTAACAGAACAGAATTTGGGAAAATATGAGTGGTATACCTCTCTTTTCATTCCCTCTTCTTTATTGAAATTTTAGTGGCAGATTATATAACTCCCACTAGGATGAAAATAAGCTACACTCAAAACAATAAAGTGATGCATGTGAGCATATGAGCTGTCTTATAATAAAGATTTCTTTCTCTGCAAATGTATAGCATCATGGAGAAACACAGTCTGGCTGAACTTGTGCAATTATTATAAACATTCTATAAGTGATAGAAAACAGGCCTGTAATCAGCTTTATAAATAAGTACCAGGCAGTTCCTAATAACTAATGCATGCAGAAAACCTCTCTTGAGGCATGGTTCTCAGAATCAGATATTCAGTAATAATTACCAGGGAAATATTCTTAAGTGAGAAATGGAAAATTAGACTCAAATATCTAATATTAGCAATGCATGTACATGACTAGCTTAGATACATGGTGACTACAGTATTATACAACCATGGAGCTCCCAGAAGAAGTCCTTTCTCAACACCTCAATACTTCCTAACTAGATGTGTTGTTGGGTGAAGAGAGAGTGACCACAGAGAAAATAACAAAACTGAGGAGCACAAAAAGGGGGAAAGGAAAGTGCCCAACTACAACTGTGCTTTTCACAATTTTGTCAAGGGCTAGTCCTAATACAGCTTATAGTTACAGTTAACATTGAGTTATTTCTATGTGCTATTAACTGTACAAAGCAGTTTGCATGCACTATTTCATAATGACTTTGTGAGAAAGATATTGTTATGTCCATTTTACCAATAAAGGAGAAAGAAGTTTGGGGAGGCAAAATGACTTGCCCAACAATATATAATTACAGAGTGATAGAATTGTTCCTCTAATCTAGGTCTATCTGATTCCAAAATTCATGTGCATGAGAGCTGTGCTGTAGTGGCACTATAAAAAGAAAGTAGGAAATTTTGGGGAATCATAGAATTCTAAAACTGTAAGAAATTATAGAGATAAAATATTTTAGTCCCCTCTTTTTTTACAGAAAGGAATCAGTTATCCAGAGGGATAGGATGGTTAGCTAAAAACATACAACTTGTAGTCAATTATGTCTTTTACCCTTCCATACCAATTAAGTATATGTTCCTTAGAATGATTCACTATCAGGCCCACCCAGTATATAGCCCTGCAGCCCTGAACTAGTTACTAAGACAGATAGAAGAAACAAAGATCATATTATTTCCAGTGTCAAGAAGCTTTCATTCGAATTTAGAACAAAGAAAATCCTCATGTTTTGGTCATTTCATTAAATTCTTAAAAAAGGCAAGTCCATGTAACATAAGCTGTGTTTATAAGGACAGAAAGAAAATGGAAGAATGCCATGATCAGAGTCAAGGGAGAGGAAGAGATACTTCCTAAAAAAGGTAGACGCATTTTCTTCACTTGAGACCTCTTTGTGATAACAGGAAACAAGAGTTTGTCACACCCAAAGTCACTTCCAGATATGTGAGGTTAGGCATAATGATATTGGTGAGACCCAGAAGGTCCCATTTATTCATTGACAGGCTACATATCCTTGGACAAATAATTTTACATTCATGGTCTGGTTTCTTTGTAGTGCGTAACAAGTCAAGCTTACTTGACAAAACTTATAAGGGCAATGCCAGGATTACAGGAAAATCTTTGCAAGGTACTTGGAACAGCATGAACCAAAGGTGTATTTAACATACAAAACACTGTAATTGTATAGAAGTAATGGCTTTTTGAAAAACTTTATTAATCCACTTTTTAAAATCTACACTATCACTGCAGGACATTAATGTTATACTTTTTTCAACTTTCAAGTCTAATAAAATGTATTTCCTGATTTTCTAATACTAAAAAGTTGACCTAGTCCTCACTAAAATTAGACCTTGTACTTTAAAAAGGTTTTGATTAGCCTCAGAGTTTTGAGGAACTTATAACTCCATATTTTATGTATGTTTTTTTGCATATTGCCCAGCCTCCACCAAACTATATATATATAGCAGAATCAGAAAGAAATCAAAGATTTGAAAATGACTTATTAGGAAAACAGAAATTTGAATACAGGTCACAGATTGTATATTTTAGGCACAACCATTTTGTGTATTTTCCTGAAGTTGTGAGGATTCAGTAATTTTTATTTTTTTTATTATGTTTTAAATTTTATTTATTTTGAGAGAGACATAGACTGCGAATAGGGGAGGGGTAGGATGGGGGGAGAGAATCTCAAGCAGGCTCTATGCTACTAGCTCAAACTCACAAAGCCATGAGATCATTATCTGAGCCAAAACCAAGAGTTGGACACTTAACCAACTGAGCCACCCAGGTGCCCTTGGACTCAGTAATTTTTAAACTAAAAACAGAAAAGGAATTCAGAAGAAACTATTATTTCCCAGAGTTTGGGGATTAACCATCCTAGTGGTTTTCTATGTGGAAGCCATTCCTTCTTTTCTCAAACCATGGGCAAAGGACATCTAACCCCTCGGAATACTTCTAGTAGGCTGAGAACAGAGAACAGAGCAGGACAACTGTGATGAGAAGATCCAGGGAGTCCAGAAGGTCCTACTATGATTGTATTGTCAGAAAAAATCATATAGATGAAATGGTCAAGGTGAAGTACTACTACAGTGGGACTATGACATTACGGTCAGTGAAATTAGGGGAGAAGAAAGGTCAATTACCCTGATCAGAAGTCCTGGATAGGGTTCCTTAGGAGTCCAAGAAACCTAAAGTTATCATTACAGTCATATAACTAAAAACATATAGCTCTCAGGCACAGATAAAAAACAAAGTACCAGAAGGGGGCATATTGTAGTGTAGACAACTAGTTCCATTCCATAAGGAAACCAAACCCATCACAAGTGAATATAGTAAAGCAAGGCTAAATTACAACAGAAGGAAGAGTCAGATATTTTCTGGCTTTGTAAGAAAGGCATGTCTCCCACTGAGCAATATTAGACTATACACAAATGCAAAGAGACAATGATATATGAAAGATAAAAGCGTAAGGATAGCAGCAGCTACAATAATATGAATAGCTGTATTTTAAGGCAGAATTCTTGATACATTTCAAACTGGACTAAAGTAAGTACAAAAGGAGCTTGAGAGGCTCCCTACAGTGAGCACACTTCTAGACCCATTATTTTCAGATGCTAGACTCAAAGGACAATACCTCTAAGATCAATAAAAACATATCAGTTTAGTACAGACTTAGCTTTAAAGAAGCCCCACTGGGCAAAAAAGTTTTATTTAATAAAAGGTGCTGACACGATTGGTTGAATATTTGTTGGAAAATATGAAGTTAGCGCTCTACTTCAAGCCTCACCAAAATTATTTTCAAGCGGATTTAAAAGCGAACCATAAAAATTAAACCATAAAAGGGCTAGAAGAAAACATGGGTAAATAGTTATCAGATTTTATGGTGGGGAAAATCTTGCTAACTAAGCATAAAAATCAAGCAGAAACAAACAGGAAAATGATAACATATTTAAATACATAAAACTTTATAACATACTGGGAGGCATTTTCAACAAAGATTACACAGAGAGAGACAGAGACATCACAAGTAGGGGAGGGGTAGGGGTGGAGAGAGAGAATCTCAAGCAGGCTCTATGCTACTAGCTCAAAGCTCACAAAGCCATGAAATCATGATCTGAGCCAAAACCAAGAGTTAATTGCCCTTAACTCTTCAACAAACTTTAAAAAATCCATAATAAAGTGATGACTACCTCTAGTAGCATAATTAACTAAATCAGGGGTTGGTCGACTATGGCCCTGAGCCAAATCTGAATGATGGCCTGTCTTTGTGAGTAAGGTTTTGTTGGAACACATGCATGCCTATTTGTTTATCCATTGTATAATGGCTACTTTGTACTACGGCAGGGATGAGTAGCTATGACAGAGACCACTTGGCCTAAAATGTTGACTATCTGGTCCTTTACAACAAATGTTTGCCAATACCTGA
Source organism: Paguma larvata (assembly GCA_030068075.1). Classification (NCBI taxonomy): domain Eukaryota; kingdom Metazoa; phylum Chordata; class Mammalia; order Carnivora; family Viverridae; genus Paguma; species Paguma larvata. Next base: position 100,246,561 of record CM057830.1, read on the forward strand.
ACTAAAGAGGTGAATAGAGAATTTACAGAATAGGAAAGGCAAGTGAACAATCTATTTAAATACAAATTATTCAATCTACTATTCACCAAAATTGCAAATCACAAAAATAAGAGGCCAGGTTCACTTATGAAAGTGGCATTATTAGCAAAGGTTCAAGGAAAGGTATGATATCAACTACCTTGGGGTGGATTTAAATAGGTAAACTCTTTGGTGGGGATATTGTGACAATATTACCAAAAGCTTTGCAAATGATTATAGCCTTTTAGCACAGTAATTCCACTGCTAGGATTTTGTCCTGAGAAAACAAAATATATGCACAAATATCTAGGCATGAGGATACTTCTGTAAATAATAAGAGTGTAAAACTAGAAATAGTTATATATTACAAAAAGATTTCAATGACACAGGATAATATTCCATATATATATATATATCATATATATATATATATATAAATTTTTAATTAAAATATAGTTGCACAATATAATTTTAAATGAAAGAAAAAGTCCAGCATGGGGGAACCTAAGTGTGATCTCAAGCCTGTGTTCTGCTTCAATTCACACATAACTAGTCTCATCTAACAACTAGTGAGGTAAACCACTAGAAATATATTGCATGGGAGAATGAGGAACTTTCTTAAACAGAACTCAGCTTAAGGGAAGAGGAAGTTACACAGAAAAAATCTGGCCAAGGATGACAACTTGACCTAAAACAAGGCCATTGTCATAGAACTCTGTAAGTCTCCATCCATGTCCCCCACCATAACATAAGAACAAAAAGACTTTCCTTGCCTCGCTTACCAGTGTATGCATCTCAATTAAGATGGAATGTGTTAAAATTCTTTGAAAACTTCCAGGTATTATCAAAATATGTTCTTATTAGTTTAGGTGATCAGAGGCAATGCTCAGAAACTTAGCTCATGAGACAGGCTTGTTTATCATTAACTTCTGGTGTTTTCTTCTGCCATTACAAATACTAGTGCAATTAATTTGAGATGAAGGCTTTTGATACTATTTCAGGTGGAACACATTTTCCTCACAAGGGGCTTAGTTTTTAATTCCAAATAAGGTTGAAAGGCAAGCATGTGAAAACAGTGGGGCTTCTGATGTAGCCCAGTTAATGCTGTGGTGTTTTATTACATCCACTTTCCATAATACCGATTTTATTAATATAGTCATCACCTTGATGCATGCTATGTACCAGACACATGCAGGTGTTTAAAATTAACTTCTAGAGAGGGGCCAACATGGCGGAGGAGTAGGGGGATCCAGTATTCCCCTTCTCTTTCAAACTAAGAAGGACTGAAACCAAAGGTCTCTTAACCCCAAGAGTTGGGGAGGAAAGGTGTTGCAGTCTACAAGGAAGGGAAAGCAAAACCTAGAAAATGCCCCAGGAACACTGAGTTTAATCTGAGATGGATAAAACGAACTCGGGTGCAGAGCTGAGGGGAGGGGGAGCTGTCTTGGTAGATAGCTGGGAAAGTGCGGAAAAGGCCACATTCAAATGAGAGAGACAGAAAGGGTGAGACCACCACCATCCAGTACCTAAATGAAGAACTTTTGAAGAGAAGTTCTGTGGCTAACAGCAGAACTCTCAGCAGAACTCTCCTTGTGCCAGGACCAGCAGCGGCAGCCCAGTCAGCCCGAGTCATGCAGAGGCACCGAACCTCCTGCGAGCGCCAAGGTGACTGTGGAGTGCTTCTAACCCAGACACACAATTTAAAACGTAATCGGGTGTAGTGGGAAGAGTAAGCGGGCACGCAACCACCCAGCAAACCACACTACGACGGGGCCCTTGCAGAGTGAGGACAGAAATAAAGGGTTGAATAGAGGCTCTGAGACAGGGAAGAAGGGACAGGAGAGACGCCACTGCTGTCTCACAAGCCCACAAACACCGGCCCCAGGAAGTCACCTCCAAAGCCATCCCTGCAGCAGTGGAGGTGGGACCCGCCTACACCAAACCACACCCCTCCTCACAGGAGTGACACCTTTCAGCAGGAGTAGCAGACACCAAATTCAGACTGCTGCCTGGAGTAACTCCAGGTCATTTCTTCTTTTTTAAATACATGCTCCCCGTTCTCCATCTTACCGATCCCCACCCCTGAGCTAGCTATCCAGGATAATGGCTGGCTTAAACAGACTTTTAAACCACTCTCTCAAGGCATGTTCTACATCTCCTTCTGTACTTCCCTATCTCTCTCTCTGAAATAACCAGGACACATAAGTTCATCTGGGCAGCATCTACCTTCATTCTTTCTTCCTTGCAACTATCCTTATTCAGATTTCTTACAGTCTGGATTAAGGCCTTTAGTCGCTCTACCTGTGCAGAGTCCATTTTCTTCTTCCCCCTGCACCAGTCATTATTCTCTCTGTATATGCTCTAGCACCAGCACACTGCACACACTGTCCTTAACGTGTCGCTGGTACTTCAGGACATTGCCCTCAGAGTGTCATTTGTTACTCTTTTTTCTGTTGTGAACCACTTGTGTGTATCATTTGTTGGTACATTTGAGTATTTCTGCTTTTTGTTAGTATGTCAGTCTGTTTTCCTTTTCAGGGCAACTTCAAGAAACGATCCAAAGTACACCTAGCCAAAATGACAAAACAGAAGAATTCTCCTCAAAAGAATCTACAGGAAGTAGTGACAGCTCAAGAATTGATGAGAATAGATATAAGCAACATAACAGAACATGAATATAGAATGATAATCATGAAACTAATTGCTGGGCTTGAAGAAAGCAAAGATGAATGCAAGGGGTCTGGCGCCGCAGAATTCAAGGACCTTAAAAACGGTCAGGAAGAACTAAAAAAAGGCCTTGAATGAAGTAATAAACAAACTGGAGGCAGGCACAGCGTGGATTGAAGAAGCAGAAGAGAGAGTAAGTGAATTAAAAGATAAAATTATGGAAAAAGAGGAAGCAGAGAAAAAGAGAGAGAAGCTGATCCAAGAACAGGAAAGGGGAATTCGAGAGCTGAGTGATGCACTCAAACGTAACAATATCTATATCATAGGAATTCCAGAGGAAGAAGAGAGAGAGAAAGGAGTCTAAGGGGTACTTGAACAAATCATCACTGAGAACTTCCCCAACTTGAGGAACGAAACAGACATGGAAATCCAAGAGGCACAGAGAACTCCCCTCAGACGTAACTTGAATAGACCTTCTGCATGACACATCATAGTGAAGATGGCAAAATATAAAGACAGAGAGAGAATCCTGAAAGCAGCTAGGGAAAAATAGGCCTTAGCATACAAAGGTAGACACAAAAGGGTTGTAGGAGACTTATCTACGGAACCTTGGCAAGCCAGAAAGGAATGGCAGGATATCTTCAATGTGATGAGCAGGAAGGATATGCAACCAAGAATCCTGTATTCGGCTAGCCTGTCATTCAGAATAGAAGGAGAGATCAAGGTTTTCTCCAACAAACAAAAACTGAAGGAATTCATCACAAGTAAGCCAGCATTACAAGAGATCCTGAGGGGCACGCTATGAAGGAAAAGTTGCAAAGAACACAAAATACCAGAGACAGCGTTACAAGCATGAAACCTAGAGATAAAACAGTAAACTATAAACCCATATTTTTCAATATTAACAATGAATGTAAATGGACTAAATGCACCATTCAAAAGACACAGGGTAAAAGAATGGATTAAAAAACAAGACTCTTCTATTTGCTGTCTTCAAGAGACTCATTTTAGACCTGAGGACACCTTAATATTGAAAGTGAGGGGATGGAGAACTATCTACCATGCTACTGGAATTCAGAAGAAAGCTGGAGTAGCCACACTTATATCAGACAAACTAGACATCAAGATGAACGATGTAATAAGAGATGAAGAAGGACATTATATAATAATCACAGGGGCCATCCAGCAGGAAGAACTAACAATTATAAATATCCATTCGCCGAATTCAGGGGCACCCAAATCTGTAAAACAATTAATTCCAAACATAAGCAACCTAATCGATAAAAATGTCCTAATAGTAGGGGAGCTTAACACTCCACTCTCAGCATTGGATAGATCCACAAAACAGAAAATCACCACAGAAACAATGGCCCTGAACGACACGTTAGAACAGATGGGCCTAACTGACATCTTCAGGGTCGTTCATCCAGGAGCAAAGGAATTTACATTCTTCTCAACTACACACGGTACATGTTCCAAGATAGTCCACATTCTAGGGCACAGGGAAGCTCTGAATAAATATAAAAGAAGTGAGATCATACCGTGCACACTTTCAATCCAAAATGCTTTGAAACTTGAAATCAACCACAGGAAAAAGGCTGGAAAATATCCAAAAACATGGAGGCTAAATAACAACCTACTAAAAGATGAGTGGGAGAACCAAGAAATCAGCGAAGAAATTAAAAAATACATGGAAAGAAATGAAAATGAAAATATAACAATCCACTGCTCGGGGATGCGGCAAAGGAAGTCCTGAGAGGGAAATATATTCTAATCCAGGCCCGTCTCAAGAAACAAGAAGAATTACTAACACAAATTCTAACAGCACGCTTAAAAGAACTAGAAGCAGAACAACTAAGACAACCCAAGCCCAGCAGAAAGAGAGAAATAACAAAGATCAGGGCACATTAATCATATGGACACAGAAAAAGTAGTGGAACAAATCAATGAAGCCAAAAGCAGGTTCTTTGAAAAAATAAACAAAATAGACAAACCTCTAGCCAGGCTTCTCAAAAAGAAAAGAGAGAGAACTCAAATAGATAAAATCATGAATGAAAAGGGAGTAATTACAACCAATCCCTCAGAAATACAAGCAATCATCAGAGAATACTATGAAAAATTATATTCCACCAAACTCGGTAACCTGGAAGAAATGGACAAATTCCTAAGTAGCCACACGGTACCAAAACTCAAAAGGGAAGAAATAGAAAATTTGAACAGACCCATAACTAGTGAAGAAACTGAATCAGTTATAAAAATCTCCCAACAAGTAAAAGCCCTGGACCAGATGGCTCCCCTGGGGAATTTTACCAGACATTTAAAACAGAGTTAATTCCTATCCTCCTCAAGCTGTTCCAAAAACTTGAAACGGAAGGAAAACTCTGGGATTCATTCTATGAAGCCAGAGTCACTTTGATTTCCAAACCAGATAAAGACTCAGCAAAGAAAGAGAATTGCAGGCCAACATCCCTGATGAATATGGATGCAAAAATTCTCAACAAGATACTAGCAAACCGAATCCAACAGCATATAAAAAGAATTATTCACAATGATCAAGTAGGATTTTCCCTAGGTTTCAGGGCTGGTTCAATATTCACAAATCAATCAACATGATAAATCACATTAACAAAAGAAAAGATAAGAACCATATGATCTTGTCAATAGATGCAGAAAAAGCATTTGACAAAACACAGCACTCTTTCCTAAAAAAATCCTTGAGAAAGTCAGGATAGAAGGAACATAATTAAACATCATAAAAGCCATATATGAAAAGCCCACAGCTAATATCATCCTCAATGGGGAAAAACTGCGAGGCTTCCCCCTGAGATCAGGAACACGACAGGGGTGTCCACTCTTGCCACTGCTATTTAACATAGTGTTGGAAGTCCTAGCATCAGCAATCAGACAACAAAACAAAATAAAAGGCATCAAGATTGGCAAGGAGGAAGTCAAACTTTCACCTTTTGCAGACGACATGATACTTTACATGGAAAACCCGACAGAATCCACTAAAAGCCTACTAAAACTGATCCATGATTTCAGTAAAGTTGCAGGGTACAAAATCAATGTACAGAAATGGGTGGCATTTGTATACACCAACAGTGAAGCAGCAGAAAGAGAAATTAAGAAACTAATCCCTTTCACAATTGCACCAAAAACCATCAAATACTTAGGAATAAACCTAACCAAAGATGTAAAAGACCTCTATGCTGAAAACTATAAAAAACTTATGAAGGAAATTGAGGAAGGCACAAGGAAATGGAAAAGCATCCCATGCTCATGGATTGGAAGAATAAATATCGTTAAAATGTCAATACTACCCAAAGCAATCTACACATTCAAAGCAATCCCAATCAAAATTGCACCAGCATTCTTCTCAACGCTAGAGCAAACAATCCTAAAATTTGTATGGAACCACAAAAAACCCTGAGTAGTCCTTTTTTTTTATTTTTCATAACAGTTTATTTTCAAATTGGTTTGCATATAACACCCAGTGTTCAGTCTTTTATCCAATATGTCATTTGGAATTATCTTTTTTCCCATTCCGTTGGTTGCCTAACAGTTTTGTAATATGAAGAATAAAACCAAGGCGGGAGGCATCACAATCCCCGACTTTAACCTCTTCTACAAAGCAGTAGTCATCAAGACAGTACGGTATTGGCACAAAATCAGACACATAGACCAATTAAAAAGAATAGAAAACTCAGAAATGCACCCGCCAGTATATGGCCAACTAATCTCTGACAAAGCGGGGAAGAGTATCCAATGGAAAAAAGACAGCCTCTTTAATAAACGGTGTTGGGAGAACCGGACAGCAACATGCAGAAGAATGAACCTAGACCACTTCCTTAACCACTCAAAAATATAAACTCTAAATGGATGAAGGATCTGAATGTGAGACAGGAAACCATCAAAATCCTAGAGGAGAAAGCAGGAAAAAGCCTCTTTGACCTAAGATGCACCAATTACTTACTCGACATATCTCCAAAGGCAAGGGAGTTAAAAGCAAAAATGAACTACTGTGACCTCATGAAGATAAAATGCTTCTGCACGGCAAAAGAAACAACCAACAAAACTGATACGTAACCAATGGAATGGGAAAAGATAATTGCAAATGACATATCGGATAAAGGACTAGTATCTAAAATCTATAAAGAACTTACCAAACTCCACACTAGAAAAACGAATAACCCAGTGAAGAAATGGGCGGAAGATATGAATAGACACTTCTCCAAAGATGACATCCAGATGGCCAACAGACACATGAAACAATGCTCAACGTCACTCATCATCGGGGAAATACAAATCAAAACCACACTGAGATACCACCTCACACCAGTCAGAGTGACTAAAATGAACAAATCAGGAAATTATAGATGCTGGCAAGGGTGTGGAGAAACAGTCACCCTCTTGCACTGTTGGTGGGAATGCAAACTGGTGCAACCACTCTGGATAACTGTGTGGAAGTTCATCAAAAAAATGAAAATAGAATTACCCTATGACCCAGCAATAGCACTGTTAGGAATCTACCCAAGTGATACAGGACTGCTGATGCATAGGGTCACGTGTACCCCGATGTTCATAGCAGCACTTTTGATAATTGCCAAATCATGGAAAGAGACTAAGTGTCCATCAACTGATGAATGGATAAAGAAGAAGTGGTATATATACACACACACACACACACACACACACACACACACACAATGGAATTCTACGTGGCAATGAGAAAGAAGGAAATCTAGGCCATGTGTGGCAACATGAATGGAACTGGAGGGTATTATGCTGAGTGAAATAAGTCAGTCAGAGAAAGACAGATGCCATATGTTTCCACGCATAGGTAGGTTTAGTGAGACCTAACAGAAAAACAGGGGGGATGGGAAGAGGGGAAGGAAGAAAAGCCACAGAGAGGTAAGAAGACATAACATAAGAGACTCTCAAAGACTAAGAACAAACTGAGGGGAGAGGGGGGTGTGGAAGGGGGTGAGTGGGTGATGGGCACAGAGGAGTACACTTGGTGGGATGAGCACTGAGTGTTGTATGGTAACCAATATGCCAATAAATTATTAGAAAATAAAAAAATAAAGACAAAGTGATGATAAAAATTAACTTCTATAATCCTTTCGTTATCATAGGAGCCTTGCATCTATTTTTTTTCTCTTATGCTTAATTGATAAGTACACAATTCTCATTGTTACCACCCCTCTCACTTAACTCAGTGTAAAATGAAAATATCTTGATGTTTTATTTTAAACATTAAGGTACGTGGGGAGGCAGTAATGAAAATAACTTAGCATTTACTGTTAGGTTATTTCTGTATACCCAGAATGTACCTGTCAAAAGTTGCCTAACATCAAAGTGATGGAGAAAACAGAAGGATGATTCTCTCTTTTCTTCTATGTGACCACATTCTTCCTATCACCCATGCTTCAAACATACTGAACTCTAAAATTCCTTATATCCTCTTCAAGTCATATTTTTCTCCCTTGTCTCTCATTTTTCACTGCTATCACCTTAATCCAGTGGTTCTAAAATTTCAGCGAGCACCAAAATCCCCAGAGGGATACTTAAAATACAGATAACTGCGTCCCACTCCCAGAGTCTGTGTCATTAGATCTAAGAGAGGCCCAATAATTTGCACGTTTAAGTGATCCCACGTGGAGCTGATGCTGTTGTCTACGAACCACACTTTGAGAATATTGTCTTGTCTTGTCTTAATCTGCTCCTTCTAATTTACTATAACAACCTTCTAATATTTATTCCTCCTTCAATCTGCTGTGCATGCCTACTCCATGGAGAGAATAGTAATCACTAAACAAAATCTGGAGTCAGAATGAGCTGATTTTGAATCTTTATTTACTATGTGATCTTGGACAAATTACTTAATATTTCTACACCTCCATTTCCTTATCTAAAATGTTGGATCATGATAGTACATATTTCATGACATCATTGTGAAGATTAAATGAGATAATTAATATAAAAAATTCAGCACAATATTTGCTATACTGTAAGAACTCATTAAATTATAGCTATTATTATTATTTACAAAATAATTAGTCTTAAAACATTTCTATACTAATAGATCTATAGTAGTCAAGAGCTAAAAATGGTTTTGTTCACGTAAGCCTACTGAAAATATATCCTAAAGACAAAGTAAAAAACATGCACAAAGATTTTTGTGTAAAGATGTCTATTGTGGATTTAGATATAATAGCAAAAACTGGAAATATATGCCCAATGATACTAATTTGTCAAATAAATTATGGAACTTCAGTAACAAAAATGCAATGCAACCATTAACAAAGAGAAGTAGTATAGCAGAGTGACTAAGTGTGTGAGCATGGCTCTGAAGCAAGGCTGTCTGAACTCAAAATTCCAACTGCCTACTTAGAAGTTCTCTGACCCTGGATAAGTTCAGTTGAACTTGCTGTTAGTCTCACCCTGATTTTGCACTCTTTTGGAGTGTTCAGTTAACAGTACAGCAAATTACCACAAATTTAGCAGCTCAAAACAATACATATTAATATCTTATAGTTTCTGTGGGTCAGGAGTCTAGACACAGTTTATCTGGTCCCTCAGCTGTGGGTCTTACAAGATTATCATCAAGGTATTGATCAGACAGTGGCCAATAATAATAATGTCCTTTTCTTTGTAGGACTGATAGCCCTAAATTTTTCTTTCTGGATTTTTCTCAGCTAGAAGTTGCCCTCAGATTCTAGAAATATCTCAAAGATTTTAGAGGTCCTACAGTTTTTTTGTTATGTGGGGTCCCACAACATGGTGGCTTACTTTATTGAGTCAACAAGGAGAATCACATTCCAGGGCTGAGAGTTTTAGATAATGACTTATATAATCAGGGAGTGACTATTCCCTCACCTTATTATATTTTAATGGCTAGAGGCAACTCACAGGTCTCACACACACTTAAGGGCAGGAATTACACAAAAGTGCGGAGAATATGGGTCAGGATATCATTGGGAGGTCACCTTAGGGTCTACCCACAAGTGCATACCAAGAAGCTGACTACTTGATATCTGCTGACAAATTACCTTTATTTAGTCTACTTACCCAGCTAAATCTCTGTATATTAGATGACCCTGAATTTCTTGTATTCTACCTGACTATCCACTGGGATACCCCATTTCCCCCCAACATTTTATTTTGAAAAAAATTCAAATCTATGCATAATTTCAAGGTGTTCAATAATACCCTTCATCTAAATTCTCTGTTACCATTTTATTACATTATTTCCCTCTCTCTCATATATATGTATATATGTATCTATATGTATATCTTTCTATCTACCTGTACTTTTTATGATGAACCATTCAAAAATACATTGCAGGCATCATGAGACATCACCCCTAAATAATTTAGTGTGCATCACCTAAAAACAAAGACATCCTCCTACATAAACACAATACCATACCAACTGAGAAAGTCAACATTAATGTACTTACCTAAAAACAAAGACATCCTCCTACATAAACACAATACCATACCAACTGAGAAAGTCAACATTAATGTAATCTTATCTAATATATTGCCCATATTTCAATATTCCAATTATTCTAATAATATCCTTTATAGTTCTTTTCTCTTAGAATCAAATTCAGGATCACATGTTTTTAGCTATATAGTTCTTAAGTTTCCTTTAATCTAGAATATTCTTTAAAATTTATGTTTATGTGTGTGTATGTCCTTGATGACCCTGACAGTTTTGAGATTTACACAACACTTTTGTAGAATGTCCCACTATACATATTTGTCTAATCATTTCATCATGAATGGATTCATATTAAATATTAAATATTTTGGCAAGAATATCTTGTAGGTGGTATTGCGCCCCTCTTAGTGCCTCTTATTAGAAACCACATAATGTCACTTTGTTCCATGTTGTTGATGTTCACTTTATTTACTTAGTTAGAAAATGGTTTCTGTCATTTTCTCCAATGTAAAGACTAATATTCGAGACAATGTAATAGACTGATCCTCAAAATCTCTTCACCTTAGGGCTTTAGTATCATTGATGATCCTTGCCAAAGTAGGTATTAATTGGTGATTGTAAAATGAAATTTTAAAAATTTTATCTTTCTTCTACATTTATGCATTGGGATTCTTCAATAAAAAAGATATTTCTATTCTTATCTACACTACCATTTTGTGTGAATGTAAATATTCTTATGAAGTCATTGCTTTTTTAAAAAAAAAACTTAATGTATTTTAAATAATTCCCATCATTCTGTATGATTGAATTTCCCCAAATTTGGCTACTGAAAGCCTCATTATGCTGCCTTCTACATTCTGTTGACATATCTCCTCCAGGTTTTAAAATCACTTCCTTACTTTTGGTCTTGAGATGTTTCATCCAAGCTCATGTTGTACTTTGGCTAGAATTAGATATTTCTCCAAGGACCACTGACTTCTGGTGGCAAATGACAGTTGGAAACTAAGATATGACTGCTACATGTGCTCATGGTTACCTGATGGTATACCTCATTATTATTTACTAGATTTCCCTGATACCAGCTGTGCTTTTATATCCATACCTATAGCTGCTCACTAAACTCACCAGAAGTAAGGAAAGCCTAGCTAAAATGCCTCAGGGAGAAAGGTCAGCAACACTCCCTGTTTAACTATGTGATCCCCAATAATCAAGGCACTCATCCCTCCTATTTCAATGTTCTCACGAATTATTAACACAATGATGAAAGAAACAGATGGAAGAAGAAAAGAAAGATAAGACGAGACAGGGAGAAGAGAAAAGCAGATGGAGAAAGAAATGAGAGATAGGAAAGAAAGAGAGGAAAAGATAAAGATATGTAAATGTGGGCATAAAAATGTTGTTGATGCATTACAGGTTTCTGTCTTTGGACATCATCATTGTCTTCATTGTCTCCTAGATGATCACATCTTAGAAAATGGATGTACATACTAGCTATATCTCCAGCTCTGACCTTTGCCAAGAAATTTAGACTTGTGTGTCCAACTGGCTCATTCCCATCTCTGTCTGAGTATGTAATAGGCATCTCAAATATAACATGTCAGAAACAAAATAAAATTCCCCTATCTCCTACCTTCCCTATCACATCAAATATAACAATTGTTTACTTGCTGCTCAGGTTCCAAACCTAGGAACCATCCCTGATTTCTCTTTTTTCCCTTATCTCCCACATCCAATCCAATATGATTCCTAGTAGCCATATCTTCTAAATATGTCCTATATCTGAACATCATCTTTCACCTGGAATTTCTCATTGCCTCATAACAAGGTTTCAAGTTTCTCCCTATGTTCAGCTAAAGTCCACTAGTCACACAAGAGATAATCATTAAAAATGTAAATTGGACAATAATCAGTGATTTAGAATTCTACAATAGTCTTCTATTTGCATTACAATGAAATTCAGACTGTTTATTTGGCTTACACAGCTTCATCTCTGCCCCCACATACTCCTCACCTCCTTGTGTAGTGCAATCAAGCCACACCAATTTCTTTGATTTCTTCAGCATGCCTATTTGTTTCCCATATCAGAGGGTCTTCCCATTTCTCAGCCCTGCTGCCTTATTCTCACCATTCATGCCTCGGTTTAAATACTGCCTTATGGGAGAGGCCTTGAACACCCAATATAAGAGAGGGCTTCCAATCAGTCTAACACATCAGCCTGTTTATTTTCATTACTGCCCTTTTCACAACTGTAATTATCTTATTTATTTACTTTTTACTGTCTGACCCTCCCACTACAATGTAAGGTCCATAAGAACAGTCTTCATTTGCCTTGTTCTCCATTTTCTTCCCAACTGTTAAGAGTGTCTCATACATAAAGTGTTAAGTAAAATATGCTGAATAAATATATGGAAGAACTAATAAAAATAAATATCATGAGATCTGGGGTAGAGGGAAGAACATCTGCTGGGTGGATATTTCATTACTGTCAGCTGTAATATCCAAAATTTTAACAGTTCTTCCTCTTTCCTTTTTCAAAGTCATGGACTTTTTGCAATTTCTACACTGTTATGGGACAAAGAATACCATGGCATATGTGTCACAATTTACAAAGTTGGCATCATGTAATATCACGTTCATGACAAACATAATGATATTGTTCATCTCTTTGGAAAGTTGGGAAAGCTTCTACTCCCTTGTATTCTTTACCACATAAAAAGGTGTATGGTAGGATATAGGGAAAGGTGGCAAGGGCTATTATAGTGAAGATCATTAGGGTTTAGGGTGGACCTTTTTGCTAACTGTTTTCAAATTGCATCATGTATATGTTTGTGTCTATAATCTAGTATCCAAGGCAGTTTTACACCATAATAATGGAGACCCATCCTCCTTTTGAAAGCTGTTAATTTGATGACTAACAATTAAGTAACCTCCTTGGGAAAAAGAGTCCCTTGTAACAATTCTTTTCAATCAAATTCATTAATCATATACTTAGAGTGCCTTCCAGAATAAATTAACCATAATTAAAATAAGAAGCAAGAGAAAACAGGGAAGAAAATGACAACATGTTTCTTAAGACCCACCATTCGCATTTGAGGATATGGAAACATCACCATAGGAAATATATAGAGTAGGGACTTCAGTATTTGTTATATTGATATAGATTCATATCTCATTTGCATATTTATATGACATCTGTTCTGAATAATCCTGCAGGATGAGTACTATTATTTGCTATTTACAGAAGAAAAAAACAGAGTCAGACCTGTTCATTGTGTTTCCGAGACTTCACTTAAAGCTGTTCATTTGCACAGCCATGTTTCCAATCTGTTTTGCTTCAAAGTCTGTGTTTTCTTGACTGTATTGCCTCAATAAGCGTAGCAGAATATCTCTAATGTGGAGGAATATATAATTATAGGGAAAAAATGGATTTTAGCTTTCTAAGACAAATGTTGTCTTTCCTCAGATTTTCCCAGAAATGAGACATAGGCTATTAGACATAGGCACAGATGGCCCATTGATTGGCTCTAAACATCGCAAACGTCCTCCACAAAATGTGTTTACCATAACCAATTCTCTACTGAGTCCACTCTGAATGTCAAGGGCTTAGGACAATAAAGTGGACTTACCGCTAATACAGTGAGAGAACAATACAGAACTTGGCATAAAAAGAGGATGTTTCAGACTCATCCAGAAAAATTTAGTTGCTGAAGTAGCACAAAGAGCTTGCTATAAGGTTTTCTTCCCTATATGAATAGCATGGCCCCAAGGACTACGTTTGAATGAGACTCTGGAGGAAACTGCAATTTCATTAAAAAAATATTTCTTATAGTCTTAAAACTTTCCAACCTTCACAAACAAAATTCATTTCTAGCTGAAACTTGATGTCATTCTTTTCTGGATGGAATGTGAAGATTTGGGGAATGGGTGAAAGAAATTTATTGAGTTCTCAAAAATATATGAATTTGTCTAGTTTTCACCTCCATGGCTCATAAACACAGTTGCTCTCTTTCATGCTTCATTTCTGTCAATCACTGTGACAGACATAGTGGAAGGGAGTTCACACTCCCTTCCTCTGCCTTCCCAAACAAAGGCAAAATAAACAAAATAATATTTTGATGTAGAACCTCAGCATTTTAGTGAAATTGAACTATTTTCATTTCCAATACAGGCCTTGAGATCCGTTTTTCAGGTTGGGGGAGTGTGAAATGGTATTCCTTAGCAGGATCAGCACTGAGAAAAGCATGAGGGTGGGCATTAGTCTGAGCCATTGGGGAAGGTGAAAGAGCAAAGGCCTTATGCAGTATGCTAAGTAGACATGCCTCTAGCAGATGTGCTTAGCTTTTCTTTCCCAATTTGAATTCAGAAAACAATTTGTGAAGGAGCTTGGCAGAAATGTTGATGCTTTGGGTATAAGTTCTCAAAAACTAAAGGAATTGAAAGTGACCCAACGTCAATACCTACATCAGGCATATCTTTACTATCCATTATTAACAAGACTTATCTATCAGGTAATTTTGTAGTAGTTGGTCTGGATTTTTGGAGGGCTAAATATAAGAAACTGTTTTTACTCATAAATATAAACCTGGTCAGAAAGACTTCATGATAGGGGTGCTGGGGTGGCTCAGTTGGTTAAGTGTCCGATTTCAGCTCAGGTCATGATCTCATAGCTCATGGGTTCAAGCCCCACATCAGGCTCTGTGCTGACAGCTCAGTCCCTGTAGCCTGCTTTGGAATCTGTGTCGCCCTCTCTTTCTGACCCTTCCCCATTCATTCTCTGTCTCTCTCTCTCCCTCAAAAATAAACTAACATTAAATTTTTTTTTAATAAATAAAAAAAGAAAGACTCCATGATAGAGTACGACCAAACAAATGAGAAGATAGACGCTGGTGGAAAAGTGTTTGTACCTTCTCAGAATGTCTGCTCACTATAGGAGAGCTACTGGGACACTTAGACAGTTATCTTTTGTAGAATCTTGCCCTGTCCTCCTCAGGGTGTACAAGTTACACCTTGTTGGCTATAGTCAGCTGGTAGATTAATATAGTCCTCAACTCACTGCTACATTAGAGATTAATCAAAGAAGCCAGCTAAGTATTCAATAATTTATATCATGATTGCAGAGATACTGAAATGTTTTAATTTTTCTATATACATAATCTCCTCCCTGATCCCTGGATCAAAACTCCCACTAAATTTCCTCAGAAGATACACAATATATAGAAAAAATAAATTAGAGATCAAAGAAGCAAGATTAACCACAAATAGATACACCTAGAAGTAAACTAAAGTTCTGCAAGTAAAGTATAATCCAAGCCACAATGAATAGTGTTTAAAACCTGGAAAGAAGCTGCGTGGTTCAAATCTTGGTTCTGCTACTTATTAGTTAGTTATATGATCTTGGGAAAGTTATTGTACTTCTCTGTACCTTAGTTTCTTTATTCCATTAAGACTTACAGTGTTGGGGCACCTGGGTGGCTCAGTCGGTTAAGTATCCGACTTCGGCTCAGGCCACGATCTCATGGTTCACGAGTTCAAGCCCCATGTCGGGCTCTGTGCTGACAGCTGGAGCCTGGAGCCTGCCTCTGATTGTGTGCCTCCCACTCTCCCGCCCCCCCCCACTCATACTCTGCCTCTCTCTCTCAAAAATAAACGTTAAAAAATTTAAACAAAAAGACTTACAGTGTTATGAAGCTGAAATAAGTGAATAGTTGTAAAGTGGTTAGAACATGACCATGAAGTCAAGTCAAGTGCTATATAAGTATTTACTATTATTCTAAGCTACAATTCTAAATATGTCTTGTCTTCTATAAGAAATGAGCACAAAGAGAAGAGTGTGGGTAAATTAGCCTATACTTTAATTATATTATTGTCATAATTTGCATTCAAACAAACAAAAATAATAGGCCAGCCCCTTTATCAAACCAGTCTCACCTTTCTCAGAGAATATTATTTGTCTCCCCCTCATTTCTGCTCATCTCCTTTCCTTCTAGTAATTTAAAAGTTTTAACTAAACATATGTTTCTTAAGCAAATGAAAAGTGTCCATTCAACCTCTAACAAGTGAAAGCATACTACAGTCTTTCGAGGACCAGATAGGACACTCCATCCTCTGGAAAATCATTCCCTGATTTCCCTGATGGCCCCAGTCCACAGTGATCTCTACTTTTCTTGAACTTACATAAAAATGCATTCTGTAATACATTCTTTACACTTACAATTTGTAAAATTATCTCAGGATTTATTTGTGAGACCTGCTTGTTTCCGCTACAGGATTACAAGCATTTTTCGGTCTGGAAATGTTGTTCTATGTTGTTATACCTTCTGCAACATCTAGCAAATGACTAGGCATAGTATAGGAACTTCACAGCTCTTGCTTAATGATTGATTAATTGATGATTAATTAAATTTTCTTCAATTCATTCAACAAACAATTTAACCTTAGGCTATTTCATCCTATTTGAGACTAAAGTTTGAAGTTCAAGGGGAAAAAAACATCAGCACAGTCTCACCTTTCTAGAAAAATGTCACCTGTCAACCTTCTGAGGTTGTTTTCTTTTATTCCTTTTATAACCAAACCATTAGTTTATTGAATGCAATTTCCCAGAAAATATACCATAAGACCCTGTGGGCAAAGCAGTCTCTGATGGGAACTGAAACTACCCCCTCAAGCAATAGGGATGGCCCTGAGCCAGGAAGGCCCTCTCCAGGCCCTAAGACGATGATCGACCTAACCTTTTCTGCCCACCTGGATATATCCACCAGTTTTTTTTAACACATTTTCATTATATAAACCTGGAAGTATTTCCAGCACTTTGGTGACAGTCTTTGAGACATTAGTCCAATGTCTTTCTGGTGTTGGCCTCAATGAAATAAATTCTTTTCTTGTTTTTAACCACCACCTATCTGTCTGCCTTTGGATTTTGTCAGCAGCAAGTGGCCAAACCTGGTTTGTTTGGCACCCCTGGAGTCAGGTGCTCTTGGACCCCTATGCCCTGACCCTGTCACTGCTAGCCTGGTTGATTCCTCCTTTTCATCATTTCTGTTCAAGGGTTATGGTTAGAGTCTCAAACAAGCAGAGAGAAATATGGGCAGCTGGCAAAAAAGTAACAATGGAGTTTCTTTGAAAACCACTTATCCTACATCTTAAATAAATAAACCTTCGTGTGAAAGGAAGGATAAAACTTTTAACTGCATGCATTTGAAAAATGCATTTTAAAATACAGAATATAGGTTCTTCAGCTGCCACTTAGATGCAAGGTCTTGGGGAGGGTGAGAAAAGGCATGGGCTTGTCTGCATTGCCTCAGTTCTTTAGGAAGAAGAGATCCATCGTGGAAGAGAAGTAGGGGGACCCAAAGTTCCCTCGTCCATCAAACACAGCAGTGTTGAGGCCAAAGGACTTTGAAATCCAAGAGTCCAGGCTGCAGAGTGACAGAGATGTCTCCAGAGGCCCAGGGGACAAACTGACAGGTCATAAGGTGCATGATTTCGAACTGGGAGAGATAAAACAAGTGGTGTAGGCACAGAGCAGATGGATCCCCTTCTTCAGAGAGACAAAGGGAAAAGAAAGAGAGGCTGTGGAAGTGTAGGACTGTATCTGTACAAGAGAAAAACCATGGACCAGAGACAGAGAAAGATCCAATCTCTAACTGTGGTGTTTTCTCCAGACTGGGGCTGGTTGCCCTGTTCATGCAGGGAGGAGGGGAGCCAGCCCTGGGCTTGGTAACTAGTTCAGAGGCACAGTCCACAGTGAGAGAGTGCAATCCACTCCCTCGAGGGCTGTGGGAAGAAGGTCTATAATCATTCAAAGGACAAAGGACCCTGCCTGTGCTCACCAGCCAGAGGCCATTTATCTGAGGGACAGAGCAACACTTCCCTGGAACCGGGGCACAAGGAGCTTTATGTCCCAGCCAAGCACCAGGGAGTCACGGGAGTCAGTGCATCAGGACAAACTGCCTCGTTCATGCCCGTGGCACTGCGAAGATGGCCTGAACAGTGGTTTGTGACACCCATTCTGTAGAGGAGAGACTGGAGTAGCGCCAATTTTCTCCCCATCACCAACAAGGTGGGGCTTCAGAGAAAGGACAGCAGGCCCACAGTAGAGGCAAGACCCACCTACACCAAACCACACCCCTCCATGCCTGGTAACTGAGTAACTACTGGAGTGGGATTGATGCTGACTGTCAGGAGCCATCCTGGGCTTACAGGTTGAGACATCTCCCTGTGTGGAAAAGGCAGATGCTGCAAGGTCTCCCGACAACCAACTGGCACCCAATACTATCTCCTTCTAAATAACCTTTCAGGCTTGGACTTCTTGAACTGCTCTTGTTGGCCTCAAGGGATGTAATGCCCTTTGGTTTCATGGCATTTAAATAAAAAAGGGGACCTGGAGTGCGATGCTTTGATGGATTACGTCTGAATGAGAGTAACCTGGCCAGAAGTAACCCCAAAGTTGCCTCTTGGGGATAGGATACACAAATTGACCATACAGAATAGCAGTTATGAGTTGGCTAAATATTAGTGTAACTTATGTAAATTTTAGGTCCCTATTGTGTAAATTCACTCATTCATAAGCAAAGGACTTAGACAAGCACTAGGAATTATGTCTTTACCAGGTGAGTTACACCCCCTCCATTGTAGTTTAGGAAACTAGACAGAATGACTCATAACTTTTCTAAAGATGATTAACATAGGTATTAAGGGGATAATGTATGTGCCCTCTGTTTACTGAGACTTACCATAACAACCCTGCTTTCTTCGTAAACATCCTATTTTCTCCCCCTGCCATAAATTTACCTAATCCTACTTCATAGACAGTATATGTTAATTAAATTAGGAGCAGAATCACAAAATAGCTAAAGAATTGTTTCCTTTATGGTCTAAAAAAGAATGATGAAAAGCAACATGCAAGACTGAGGAAATTATCCTTTGCTGATCAAAACACATAGTTGCTAAAGATATGAAACTATTCTTACTGATGTAATGTCACTCTTTGATGTAATGTCATTTCCTATCTTTAAATAAAGATACTGAGATTAGCAGGGCAGAGATGCCTGCCTGGTTCCAGAAGCCTCACTGCTCTTTCGAGTCATCATTTCACCAACACTGTTCATCCTCCAGGGACACCTGGGAGTGCCACGGCTGGCCCATGACAACTAACCAAACAGCCTCTCCTCCATACTAACACTGCCACCAGTTCCAAGGAACCCAGCAGTTTTGCATTTTCTGATTTAATTCTTGGACAATTCTTATTTATATAAACATTTTTTTCTTTATTTTCTCCTTATTTCTTCCCTCCACTAGTCTGGGTATTCTGGTTGCTTGTTTAAGCAAACATATTTATTCTATTCTCTTTATACCTGTCTTATATTGTGGAGAATAAGCTTAGGAATTCCCTGAGCTTGAACCAATGGGTTAACAAGGTATAAAGATAGAAAGTCACAGAATAAATGCATACAAGATTAGATAAACAAGATTAGGTAAACAGGGCAAAGGCCCCCAGCATAGGACAAAGGTATATGAATAGGAAATCTCAGGATGAAAACATCCAGGATGAGATAAATAAGATTAGGTATTTGAGTGGAAGTACTCCCCAACTTAGTTCAATAGCAGAAAGCTGCTTTCACAGGAAGGAAGGACCAAAATAGGTAAACAGGTAAACAGGGCTATAGACTGAAGCAGGGTGAAGTTTCCCAGAGCAGAGCTAATTAGCAAAGGGAAGGTGCCTTGTTGACCCTGAGGTAGCATGCTCTGTCTTTCTTGTCCCCTAGGCCAGTTGAGGTCAACAGAGGTGGCTTCTCATGTCTGCTGTAAACAACCTTCTGCCCAGCATCAAGATTTTATTTTATATTGACCCAAACCCTTAACACCACATATCTTCAAAACCCTCTTTCCCTCATGCCCATGAGTTAATGTTCACGGTTTCATTATCTCTTTGTGTCCATCCATCACACTTGTAAGCCTTCTGATCTTAATAAAAATGGAACAAGGACCCTTACTCGGGGCTCTTGTCTCCTCTCGGACATTGGTCTCTTTCTCATTTCAATCCTGCATCAGCTCTCTTGCTGGACAAGACAGAACTTGAGACCCAGAGTCTACGACACAATATCTCCTTCTTTATTTTCCTCTCTCTCTCTCTCTCTCTCTCTCTCTCCCCCCTCTCTCTCTCTTTCTCTCTGGATGAAGACGTATAGTTTCTCTACCTGGTCAATTTTATTTTATTTTCTTTTTCCCTCACACTTGTCATTTCTCTCTTTGTATGGGATAAGTCCTTTTCCACCAACACTGCTACCCACCAACATTGTTTCCTTTTGTTGTTCTTTTTGTTTCTTTGCTTGTTTTTTGTTTGTTTTTTTTTCCCCCAGGGCTACTTCAAAGAACAAATCAAAGCACACCTGGTGGATGGTCCAAAACATCACCACTAGTGGGGAGATAAAGCAACCAGAGTCACAAAAATAGAGAACAAGTAACACACTTCAAAAAACACCTCTTGAAGGGCCAGTCCCAGGACAGCATATGATTCATCTTTAATATAGTAGTGCTCACAGGTGCAGGACATATTACAAGCTTTTAAAACACATAAGGGGCAGAAACTAGCCAAAATGATGAAATGGAAGCATTCTCCTCAAAAGAAATTCCAGGAACAAATGACAGCTAAAGAATTGATCAAAACGGATATAAACAATATATCTGATCAAGGATTTAGAATAATAGTCATAAGATTAATCGTTGGGCTTCAAAAAAACAAAGAAGAGAGCAGAGAATCTATTGCTACAGAGATCAAGGAACTAAAAAATAGCCATGATGAATTTAAAAATGCTATAAGTGAGGTGCAAAATAAACTAGATGTGGTAACAGCAAGGATTGAACAGGCAGAGAGGAGAATAAGTGAAATAGAAGATAAAATTATGGAAAAAGTTGAAGCTGAGAAAAAGAGAGATAAAAACAATTCTAGACAATGAAGGGAGAATTAGAGAAGTGACTCAATGAAATGTAATAATATCAATATCATAGGAGTTCCAGAAAAAGAAGAGAGAGAAAAACGGGCCGAAGGTATACTTAAAAAATTATAGCCGAGATCTTCCCCCAATCTGGGGAAGGAAACAGACATTGAAATCCAGGAGGCACAGAGAATTCTCTTCAGACGTATCTTGAATCAGTCTTCTGCACAACAAATCATAGTGAAACTGGTAAAATACAAATATAAAGAGAGAATACCAAAATCAGCTAAGGACGAACGGGCCTTAACCTATTAGGGTAGACACATAAGGGTAGTAGCAGACCTATATACTGAAGCTTGCCAGGCCAGAAGGGAGTAGCAGGAAATATTCAATGTGCTGAATAGGAAAAATATGCAGCCAAGAATCCTTTATCCAGCCAGCCTGTCATTTAGAATAGAAGGATAGATAAGTTTTTCCCAGACAAAAACTGAAGGAGTTTATCACCACTAAATCAGACCTACAAGAGATTCTGAGGGGGACTCTGTGAGTGGAATGTTGCAAAGACTACAATGGACCAGAGACATCACTATAAGAATGAAACCTACCGATAACACAATAATACTAAATCCATATCTTTCAATAATAACACTGAATGTAAATGGACAAAACGCTCCAATCAAAGACATAGAATATCATAATGGATTAAAAACAAAATAAAGCAAAACAAAACAAGACCCATCTATTTGCTGCCTACAAGAGACTCGTTTTAGTCCTGAGGACACCTTCAGATTGAAAGTGAGGGGATGGAGAACCATCTAGCATGCTACTGGAAGTCAGAAGAAAGCTGGAGTAGCCATACTTGTATCAAACAAACTAGATTTTAAACTAAAGGATGTAATAAGAAATGAAGAAGGAAATTATATCATAATTACGGGGTCTATCAATCAAGAAGGGTTAAGAACTATAAATGTTTATTCACCCAATTTAGGAGCACTCAAATATATACAACAATCACAAACATAAGCAAACTTACTGATAAGAATGTGTTAATTGCAGAGGACTTTAATACTCCACTTAGAGTAATAGACAGATCATCTAGGCAGAAAATCAATAAAGAAACAATGACCCTGAAGGATACACTGGACCAGATGGGCTTTACAGATATATTCAAAACTTTTCATTCAAAAGCAACAGAATACACATTCTTCACAAGTGCACATGTCACATTCACCAAGATACATAACATACGTGGTCACAAAATAGCCCTCAATAAATATAAAAGAATTGAGATTATACCATGCACATTTTCCAATCATAATGCTATGAAACTTGAAATCAACCACAGGAAAAAGTTAGGAAACCTCCAAATGCATGGAGGTTAAATAATATCCTACTAAAGAATGAATGGGTCAACCAGGCAATTAAAGAAGAAATTAAAAAACATATGGAAACAAATGAAAATGAATACATGACAGTTCAAACCCTTTGGGATGCAGCAAAGGCAGTCTTAAGAGGAAAATACATTGCAATCCAGGCCTATCTCAAGAAACAAGAAAAATCCCAAATACAAAATCTAACAGCACACCCAAAGGAAGTAGAAGCAGGACAGCAAAGAAACTTCAAAGCCAGCAGAAGAAAAGAAATAATAATGATCAGAGCAGAAATAAATATAGAATAAAAAAACAAGCAGTAGAACAGATCAATGAATCTAGGAGCTAGTTTTTTGAAAAAATAAATAAAATTGATAAACCCCTAGCCAGACTTCTCAAAAAGAAAAGAGAGAGGATGCAAATAGATAAAATCATGAATGAAGTCATTCATGTGAAACTTATCACAACCAACCCATCATAAATACAAACAATTATTAGAGAACACTATGAAAAATTATATGCCAACAAACTTGACAACCTGGAAGAACGGAAAAATACCTAGACACATCATGCACTGCCAAAACTCAAATGGGAAAAATATAGAAAATTTGAACAGACCAATAACTATTGAAAAATTGAATCAGTTATAAAAAATCTCCCAACGAATAAGAGTCCGGGGGCAAGATAGCTTCCCAGGGGAATTGTATCAGACATTTAAAGCAGAGTTCTTACCTATCCTTCTCAAGCTGCTCCAAAAAAATAAAAATGGAAGGAAATCTTCCATACTCATTCTATAAAGCCAGCATTACCTTGATCACCAAACTAGGCAGAGACCCCTCAAAAAAGGACAATTACAAGCCAATATCCCTGACAAACATGGATATAAAAATTCTCAACAAGATACTAGCAAGTTGAATCGACAGCATATAAAATGAATTATTCACCACGATCAAGTAGGATTCATTCCTAGGCCGCAGTGCTGGTTCGATATTCGCAAATCAATCAATGTGATACATCATATTAATAGAAGAAAGGATAAGAACCATATGATCCTTTCAATAGTGCAGAAAAAGCATTTGACAAAATACAGCATCCTTTCTTAATAAAAACCCTCAAGAAAGTTGGGATAAAAGGAACATACCCAAACACCATAAAAGCCATATATGTAAAGCCCACAGCTAATATCATCCTCAATGGGGAAAAACTGAGAGCTCTCCTCCTGAGCTCAGGAAAAGGAAAGGGATGTCCACTCTCACCACTGTTGTTTAATAGAGTTCGAAGTCCTATCATTAACAATCAGACAACAAATGAAATAAAAAGCATCAAAATTGGCAAAGAAAAAGTCAAATTTTCACTTTTTACAGAAAACATGATACTCTACATGGCAAACATGAAAGACTACACCAAAAAGCTGCTTGAACTGATACATGAATTCAGAAAAGTCACAGGATACAAAATCAATGACAGAAATTGGTTGTATTTATATACACCAATAATGATCCAACAGAAATGGAACTCAAGTAATCGATCCCATTTACAATTGCACCAATAACTATAAAATACCTAGGAATAAACCTAAGCAAACAGGTAAAAGATCTGTACTCTGAAAACTATAACATACTGATGAACAAAATTGAAGATGACAGAAAGAAATGGAAAAACAGTCCTTGCTCATGGATTGGAAGAATAAATATTCTTAATATGTTAATACTATGTGTGCAATCTACACATTCAGTGCAATCCCAATCAAAATTGCACCAGCATTCTTCTCAGAGCTAGAACGAACAATGCTAAAATTTGTATGGAACCACAAAAGACCCCAAATAGCCAAAGTTATGTTGAAAAAGAAAACCAAAACGGGAAGGACCACAATTTCAGACCTTATCCTCTACTACAAAGCTGTAATCATCAAGACAGTATGGTATTGCCACAAAAACAGACACATAGATCAATTGAATATAATAGAGAACCCAGAATTGGACCCACAAACGTATGGCCAACTAATATTTGACAAAGCAGGAAAGAGTATCCAATGGAAAAAAGACAGCCTCTTTAACAAATGGTGCTGGGAGACCTGGACAGCAACATACAGAAGAATGAAACTAGACCATTTTCTTACACCATACACAAAAATAAACTCAAAAATGGATGAAAGACCTAAATAGGAGACAGGAAACCATCATAACCCTAGAGGAGAAAACAGACAACAACCTCTTTGACCTCAGCCACAGAGCTGGACACGTCTCTAAATGTAAGGGAATTAAAAGGAAAAAATAACTATTGGGACCTCATCAAGATAAAAAGCTTCTGCACTGCAAAGGAAAAAGTCAACAAAACTAAAAGGCAATGGACATGATGGGAAAAGATATCTGCAAATGACAAATCAGATAATGAGTTAGTATCCAAAAATCTATAAAGAATTGACCAAATTCAGCACTTGAAAAACAAATAATCCAGTGAAAAAATGGGCAGAAGACATGACAGACACTTTTCCAAAGAAGACATCCAGATTGCCAAAAGGATTATGAAAAGATATTCATCACTCATTATCAGGGAAATACAAATCAAAACCACACTGAGATACCAGCTCACATTGGTCAGAGTGAGTAAAATGAACAACTCAGGAAACAACAGATACTGGCGAGGATGTGGAGAAACGGGGTACGTACCCTTTTGCACTGTTGGTGGGAATGCAAACTGGTGCAGCTGCTCTGGAGAATAGTGTGGAGGTTCCTCAAAAAATTAAAAATAGAACTATCCTATGACCCAGCAATAGCACTACTAGGAATTTATCCAAAGGATACAGGAGTGTTGTATAAGGGCATATGTACCCCAGTGTTTATAGCAGCTCTTTCAGCAATAGTCAAATTATGGAAAGAGACTAAATTTCCATCAACTGATGAATGGATAAAGATGTGGTTTATATATACAATGGAATACTACTTGACAGCGAGAAAGAATGAAATCATGCCATTTGCAGCAACGTAGATAGAACTGGAGGGTACTGGGCTAAGTGAAGTAAGTCAGTCAGAGAAAGACAGATACCATATGTTTTCACTCATATGTGGAACTTGAGAATCATAACTGAAGACCATGGGGGAGGGGAAGGAGGAAAATAGTTATAGAGAGGGAGAGAGGCAAACCATAAGAGACTCCTAAATACAAAGAACAATATGAGGGTTGATGGGGTATGGGGGAGAGGGGGAAATGAGTGATAGGCATTGAGGAGGGCACTTGTTGGGATGAGCACTGGGTGTTGCATGTATGCGATGAAACACAGGAATATACCCCAAAAACCAAGAGCACAGTGTACGCACTGTACATTAGCCAATTTGACAATAAGTTATATTTTAAAAAAACACAAAAATAAATAAATAAAATACTGAATTTAAATAGTTCACATTCTACTTATTTCCATTCACATTGTGCCAAACAGCTGGCCATTTTCAAATACTTTCCCTTTATCACTTTAAAGATCAAGAAATACGTTCTTTGTTTTTTTTTTGTTTTTTTCTTTCTGGAATTAAAGTTGAATGATTGCCATAATTTAGAATAAAAGAGATAGAATCACAGAGAGAAGATCTAATTTATACAGATATTATCAGAAGCAAATTAGAACTATTCCTGGTCTTGCTGATACAATGGTATCTACTCACGTTTTCTCCTCGTCAGACTCGCTTCTCCTCAAGATTTATAAGATGCTATAATTCAGAGAG
This sequence comes from Paguma larvata, assembly GCA_030068075.1. Lineage (NCBI taxonomy): Eukaryota > Metazoa > Chordata > Mammalia > Carnivora > Viverridae > Paguma > Paguma larvata. The sequence goes on from CM057830.1 coordinate 100,272,716, forward strand.
TCATTCTCTTCTCCCCTTTTCTCCATTCCTTCTGGAAATCTATAATAAGAATCATAGATAAAAAAATACAGTAAAACATACAGGAAAATAATAAAATATCAGATTTATTTATTGAGCAAATACTGAGAATCTGCTACTTGCTAACCACTGTTACAAATAAAATAGTAAACAAGAAAGACAAGTCTTTATTCAAAGGGGGCTCAAAGTTCAGTAAGAGAGACAAAAACTGAAAACCTATTTACTATACAGTAGTATTGATGCAGTGATGACAAAAATGCAAGGTGCTATGAGATCACACAGAAGGGACATCCAAATTATATCAAAATGAGAGAAGACAGGGATAAAGAATATTTTCTTGCAAAAAATAATATCTGAAGGGAAGAATTGAAGCATGTGGAGGAATTTATCAAATTAGAGTAGAAATAGGGTCTAGGGAAAATAATCCAGGTAGAGAGAATAGAATGTTAAAAGTATCAACAGGGAAGGGAAGGTAACGCATTCAAGAATCTGAAATATGTTTAATAAATTCGTTTCATTGAAGGCTGGTGAAACAGTGGGAAATAATGAATGAAACTAGGGAGGTAAAAATTCAACTCTTGAATCCTATGATGTCTGGCTTGTTTACAGGGTTTGAAGGCCTTAGCACCAATTCTCTTTATGGTCTTGCAATATCAGTACTTCAGTCATGCAAGTCTAATACACTATCAACAGTATGTTTCCTAGATTTCTTATTTCATATCTTCCAGAATCCTTCCATGTGAAAGGAAAAATATTTCAATGCACCATCTAGAAGTACCCTTGGACATTTTAGTAAGTTGAAAGGAGAGAGATTCCTAGTCTATGACACAGAATTCTCCCTCTCAGTTCTTACTTCTGGTATGAAATAGATGCCCCTTTCCCAAGAGTTTGGACATCAGGGATGATTTCATATTTCAGGAGAGACCTTGCCACAAACCACATGAGTATATGGTTTTATTCTGATAGGTACATCGGTATTAGCAAAATTCAATCTAACCCAATAGGCCACAAAAAGAGTTATATCCAGAAAGCAAAAAAGAAGTCATTACTTCACAACCAGTATTTGATTAAGCTAAAGAGTTCAATAAGAACAATGGACAGGTGCCATAAAAATGACCTCTGTTAGTGAAATCACAAGAAATATTAAAAAAAAAAAAACAACAGTTCTAGCTCTCAGACTTTAGAAAGATAAATGCCTAAAGTCTCTATTTTTCTAAAAATTATTTTGAAATATTTTATTTTTCTCATGGATAAAAATGTCCAGAACAGATTTATAAATCAATTGTACAGAAACATCATTGGGATATATTGAGCAACTATGATGTGTGAGGCTCTTTAGTAAGCATAGAAAAAACAGATCTTGGCCTCTATAAGTTTCCACTCTAATGATACTGTAAGTATGGCCATATTCACCATCAATTTCTGTTGGATTCTTTTAGTTTTCACTTAAAGGGTAATTATGAGGGTGTCTGGCTGGTTGAGTCAGTTAAGCGACCCACTCTTGATTTCAGCTGAGGTTCTGATCTAACACTTTCTGAGATCAATCCCCAAGACAGGCTTCAGGCTCCATGCTGTTAGCAAGCTGTCAGCATGGAGCCTGCTTGGGATTCTCTCTCTTCCTCTCTCTGATCCTCCTCTGTTTGCTCTTATATGTGTTCTCTCTCTCTTAAAACAAATAAATTTTTAATGGATAATCAGGGGTACCTGAGTGGCTCAGTAGATTAAGTGTCTGACTTTGGTCCAGGTCATGATCAAAAATACACTTAAAAAAGGATAATTATGGAAGAAAAAAGAATGATGTGTTGATTAAGAGAAATGGTACTATTCCTTTCTGTTTTCCAAATTGCATTTCCCATAAATATTAGTGTTCCAGGAGAGGCTTAATAGGCATTAGACTTAAAAAGAGGAAAAAGAAAGAAAAGCCAAGTTTAACACAAACTTCAACAAATTTCCTCTTTATAGGATTTCTCAGAACATGTTACTAATATGCACTATGAATCTCCAAGAAAAGGATATGATATGCAATATTTTCCAAAGGTATTTGTCCTTGTTTTTAATGCAACTCCTCCCCAGATTGAGTCTATAAAACCCACCACTAATAAAATATCAGGAACCATTTACTTTAAGAAACTATGGGTATCATCATGAGGTTAAAAATAAGGTAAAATGCTATATGTTTGAGTGTTCTCTAATATGAATAGATGTCATACTTCAAGTATCCTACTTCAGTACTGAAATCTTCTTTCCTTGAGGCTTTTGGTCCAAATTAATCTTTTCAATGCCTCAGGTGTCATAGCTATCTTTAGCTATACCACAGTTTAGTACACACAGTATTCTGTGGCAGACAGATCACTAGCAGTGGATGCAGAATGCAAGAGTTTTAGTCCTAGTTAGGAAATGTTAGCAAATCATAATCTCCCTGAGCTTAAATTTCTTCAACTATCAAATAAAGAGAATCATACTAGCTAAAATTAATTGACTTATATGTGAGTTACAAAATGCTATATTATTATGCTATTAGTATAATTATGTATATATGTATGAGAGAGAAAAAGTGAGAAAGAGAAAATACCCTGTGTATTCACAATTTGACTCAACATAATTCTAGTTACACCTTTGTTGTTTAAAATTTTCTTTGATGACAAATAGCATCAATATGTCTTTTAAATGTTTAAAGTAGCACAATTATACCCAGAAGAATTATTACACAATATTAATATTTGGTATACCTTACAATGACTTTGTACATAAGATTTATTTTCCTCCCTTCCTCCTCTGCTATGCTCAATCAATCTGCTGGAATCGTGCTGGAAATGAGAACATTTAAGTATTCCACTTTGCTCTTTAGTTTGCTGGCTATACAAATAAAAAGTAGTATATTTCAAGGCCAACCCAGTGTCTCATTTCAATAATTTGCAATATCTTGCATTTACAGCAATTCCTTGCATACACTTACCTTGAGAGTGTTATATACATTGCAAATCAGTAATCCAAAATTTTTTCAGGACTAGAGAAAGTAACATTTATTTGATTTTTAGAAACTGAGACTCAGTCATAATGTGAGTTTCTCAAGGTGACTCAGCAGGCTAGACATGGGAACAGAACTTAGAAGTCTAATTTCCTATCCTGGCTCCCTCCAATTGTCCAGGTACCCTCCTTAACACAATCAGGTTTTACCTACAAGAATACTAGTTAATATCTCCTGGTGCTAAAATGGAATTGGAGGCTTGAAAATGGAAATTGGTTACTTAATTCATTCTAAATCAATGTCTCTGTTGATAATGCATCTGTCAATGTAAGTATCAGGGATCCAGCTGGGTACTAGTGCATAGCTCTTCAGTCATTGTCTTGGGATGTCCTTGTGATATTAGAGAGTAGATCAGATTTTCAATCAGGCTTCAGCTGTGCTGCTTTTTTCCAGCACACATTAAAATGCACTTAGAGTGACCTCCTTCCAAAGGACAAAGAGGTAAAGGCATTCTTGAAAGAGATTATTGAGAGGTTTAGGTTTAAGTTTGAACAATAACTACTAGATTCTTATAATGGGCTCACAGAATGTTTAGACATTCAGTATGGGCCTTGAAAAAAATCTTAAAACATATAGGTGATATGTATACATTGTTGAGGTCATACATTTCCTTAGAAGTAAAAAAAATGTGCATGTGAATAATTTATAGGTGGCTAAAATGAATCATGGGCTACATGCAATCAGACTGTGAGGGAACTCTGTAAGTAGAGGAAGCATTTCTTAAACATCTCTGAATCCCTGTCACTTAGCATGGTACCTGGCATATAGTATTTGTTATATGTTCATTGGATGAATGAATGAATGAATGTAAAAATAAATGAATGACAAACATATATCTATATTCATGAAGTGATGTTCTTAGTAATTGTTCATCAGGTTCATCCCTTGGCATCTGATTATTATTTCAAGATAATCTATTCTTCTTTATACCCTGTCACAGTAGTGCACATGCAGGGCCCACGTAAGTAGAGAAAGAAGTTAGGTACTACTCAACTTAGGAGAACTTGGTTCAAAAGTTTGCTTGTGCAAAATAGTAAATTGCTACTCATCTAATATGATGGAATAATGACATATTCAAGTCAAGTAAATAATCAGTTCAGAAGAGGTTGAAAAGCACATTTATCATTTCTACACATCTATGTTTGTGCTTTGTTTATGTAACCTCATTTAACGTTTTCAACAACACTTATTCTCTATTTTTAAAAAGCTGAGGCTTAAAAACATTAGGTAAGTTCTCTAAGATCACAGAGTAAGCAGTAAATCAATGACTATATTGCATATCTAATATTATTACTCAAATTATTTCCTATTGACTGTAGCATGAACTACGTCCCAAGACACACACACACACAGACACACACACACACACACACACACACACACACACAAAACCATTGCTAATACAATGAGGAACATCTAAGGCCCTTCACAATTTATTCTCCTTTTCCCACTCTTTCAACTATCAGTACATATTCTGCTCTGGACACAACATATTACTTACGCTTTTCCTGAGACATGCCATCTATTTGAATACATTTTTTTAACTTTTGTTCATGATATTCCCCCTGAATGGAACTCCCTTCTCCCTGTTCTTTGCTTAGAAGTACTTCTGGCATCATCAGGTCTAATTGCAGTACTACTACCATTCTGTACTCTGAAATTCCTTTGTTCAAACTGATACTATAGCCCTTATCACATTGTAATAAAATATAAAAAATAATTAATAAATTACTATTTACATTTGTATTTCTAGGAAATAATTTATACATAGGATATACACTGCTACGTTGGAAAGGAAGCACCGTTGCTTTGATGATTCAAAAGGCGCTTTAAATGTCATTCAGTGTTGCATAATTACAGGGCAATGTAAAAACTAATATTCTAGTGATAGTAGTATTGTTGTGAAAACATCATGTTCTAAAGCCAGAGAGACCTGAACTGAAATTATCAGCTCCATCAATTACTAGCACAGATCTTTGGAAATTCACTATGATTCACCATCATTCCATTTGTAAAATGGGGACATGATAATAGTTCTATTCCAAAGGGCTGTTGTGAATATACAAGTAAATGATCTTTGTAGTGTTTGGTGCATAATGGGTACCATTATATATATACATGTATATGTATATGTATATATATATATACATATATATAATATCATATATTGTATATTATTTATTACAGATTCAGCTCCGTTCAGCAAAGACATAGGCCAAGGGCACAGTCTATCCATTTTGAGTATGAATTAAATTTGTGACCATATGCAGAGGCCAATGGAGCACAACTTTAGCTCATACTAAAAAATACAGTACTTAACAATAATAATTAATACCTCCTGGTACCAGGAGCTGTTATCACAGGAATGCCTACACAAGTTCAGACAAATTTCTATCAGGAACTCAGTCTCCTCATGGAACCCATAGATTCTGATCAGATTACTGTCAGACTGAATATCAGCTAGGTCATCATCGGAAATAAGCAGTGGTCTATAGTCAAGACTTGTTAGATAACTCAAATCAATGTGGCTGGGAGCCACAAGCTCCCATATACTGTTTGGGCAAGACAATTCAATAAATTCCTGGCTGAAAAACTCTGGGTTAAGCCAGCTGGTTGAAAGCTTAGCAATAAGAATTAACTGGACTGCCATCAGATGAGTAAATCAGTGAGCCGTGTCACTAGCCATGTACAGAAAACAATCCATTTGTAAATGAATCAGCTAATCAAAAAATTTTAAAAAATAATTTAAATGGCTTTTTAAATGAACTTGAAGAACACTTTAATAATATTGAAAGTACTTTTTGAGCATTTACTATGGGACAGGTTGTAAACTAATAAGCACATTTCATGCACAGTTTTATTCAATTCTCATATAACCCTATGGAACAGGTACTCTTTTAGTCCCTGCTTTGTAGATCTGAAAGTAAAGGCTAGGAAAATTATATAATGTGTCCCAAATCACTCAGCTAGGAAGTAAAACAGCAGGGATTTAAATCTAGGTCTAAATGAAGACATTTACTTCTTAATAACTTCTTTTTATAAAAAATAATCAAGGTTTTTTTTTTTTGTTTCATGTTTTAGTCATAATTCAAGTTTTCCTCTGCACCAAGGCAAATATAATTCATCAATATCAAGATGAATATTTCTGTATAAAAGTTTGAATAAGTAGATAGGTAGGTAGATACTGTTAAAGGAAATTTTCAAAAAAGGAAATAAAATTGTCCTTTGTAAATACTGGAAAGGTGTCAGAAAGGTTGGCTAGCTGAGTTAAAAGAAAAATCACTTAGGAAAAATATCTTAAAAATTACCAAAAAAGTAATTTTATATTACTCTTTGCATGGTGGAAAAAAAAACAGCATCTTTCTCACATTATTTTTCATGTTCACAAAGCTATTGACATATTTTCTGGCATTAGCATAACAGACATCAGGAATAAATTTATTTTTGTTAGTGAGTCCAGATTCACAGGGGGAAAAAATCAAGGTTTTATTACTTACAGGACCAGAATTAGAGAGAATATTCCTGTTATTTTTGCTATATGCATGGCAAGTCATAAAGAATGTAAATCTTCATTCTGATCCTGCATACATCCCAGTGAAAAAGGGCTATAAAAATACAACCTCTCTGTGCTGTGAGGTTTTTTTTATTCAAAAGTTATATTATCCATATTTGATTTGGGTCTTTTAGGTTTTTTTTCCTACATGTTTATATGGTGACCAGATTAAAAGCCATTTTATGTTCAGCAGAAATGTTCTGTTTTGAAACAAAATAAATACAGTAGGTATAGAGAGGTGATAGTTGAGACCCTCAGTCAGATCGTCAAATTGTATGGTTGCCCTGGAAAGTAGAGGATTATATAACCTTCGCATTTAGATATCTACATGGACTCAAATCGCTAAGTTGTTCTTTAGCTATTAAATGTTCTCACATATTTAGAGGGTTTCTTTGGCCTCCTCCTGAAGGCTCCTCTTTAATATAAGCCCTCTTCTCTTTCTTCACTTCCCTTTTCTCTTTTCCCTCTCTTTTTCTCTTTCACTTTCCTCTCTGTATCTCCTTCTTTGTCTCTCTCCTTTTCATTTTCCACTTTCTTCCAGAATGGTAAATCACCATTATACTTTTCATTTCTATGAATAACTTGTTCATTTTCTGTCTCTTTCATCACATTGTAAGTTCCAAGAGGGCCAATTCCTATGTATATTTTGCTTACTGCTCTATCATTAGCACTTATCTCAAATTCTGGCACATAGTAGATACTCAATGAATATGTGATTCATGCATTCTGGCCTCTTTCCAATACTGATCTTCACTCTGAGGTTCACTTGCACAAACATTACAGCAATTTAGGAATCACAATCTTAAGTGCTTACAAAGTAAGTTGGAGAAATGAATCAAGTGGCCCTGGTGTAAAACCAATTGAGAGTAGTTGGGACTGTGGAGAAATAAAGAGTACATACAGGGTCTAAAGGCATTTAAATAAAGAAAAAAATACTGCACTAGCCAAATGAAATATAATCAGTGGGTTAACAGTTTGTGACCTCTCTTCTGGCTCAATGAAAATACACTGTCAATAATACTGAAAACCTTTCATCATCTCCTAAAATCAACTGTCACATAGAAATATGCAATTACCTATGAACTGTTTGTTACAAGGAATTCTGAGATATACCTGTCAAAGAGTATTCACTTACACCATCTGAAGAGAATGAATTTAGGTGAAGATCTTTGAGTGGTTTCTAATAAACAGAACAAAATTGAATGAAACAGCAATAGAATGTCTGACACAAGTTTATCAGTTTTCTTCTCCTGGGAAATTTTCCTCTGGAATTGTAATGACCTATGAAATTGAGTCACTTAAAAGCAAATAAACCAGCAATAAAGAAATAAAAAGAGGAGGAAATGTTAGAAAATCTGTAATTTATAATTGAGTATTTTCAATGAGAATATATATCCATAAAATATCTTTTAAAATGGCAGAGTAATGACAAAGAAAAAATAAAATCAGGAAAGATTTAATGGAGGTGAATAACATTTATTTAACTTAAAAATGTGATGGGTAAGAATAATTTAAAATATCTTATTTTATTGAGCACTTATATGCCAGAAGCTGTTACAAATATGTTACATGTTATAACTCATTTAATTCTCTCAGTGCTAAGAAGTAAATATTATTATTACTAATATTACTTTATGGTTTAGGAAATAGGGGCATAGTAAATTTACATAACTTTACCAAAGTCACATAGGTAGTAAACAGCAGAGCTGGGACTCAAAAATATGTTGTCCTGATTTGAAGCCCTAAAGCTCATTCAAGTAATTCTGCTCTATTTTTTTAACCAAACTAACGTACTCATATATGTATATGTACCTGAAATTCCACAAAAAAGATACTACAGATTTAGAAAAAATCATTTGAAAACAGTTTGTAGAAAGGAAGGACTTAAGTAAATCCATGCCTATGAATATCTTTTTCATATTAATGTAAAAGGAAAACTCCTATATCCTATAAATATCCATACCAACAAAGCAACAAGAAAACAAGCAAATTGGAAACAGGGACCTAAAAATAAAAAGAAATATAAGTTTTATTTGTCTTATCTTCCATAATATTAAAGGCTGGGAAATAATTGAACAATAACTATGGAGTTATGAAGAAAAAGAAAATGGTAACCGAGTTCCAAAACCAGACGAACTACTATATACTTCTAAGGACAGCAGAAACACAGACATTCAGATATTCAAGGATCAGAAAGTATATTGCCTAATTATTCTATCTAAAACAATAACTCTAGTCAATCAAGACATGAGTCAAAATAGTTAATTTGAGAATAGGGAGGGTATGTGATAAAACAAATAAGCAGGTAAAGAACTGAGGAAAACATAGAGTGTAAGTAATTTTTCAAGAGATCTGAAATATTTTTTTTTCCTGATTACCAGTGGCAGATTTAAAATAAGGCTCATGAAATCTGAGCTTTACATTCTTTCACATGCCCAGAACCCTCTCAATACACTAGAAGGAACAGCCTCTAGAAATTTGTTTATAGATCCCTGTTTTGGGCGAAAAAAACAAGAATAAGATATTTTAGCTACAATTAGTTTCCTCTTCACCATCTCTTTTATTACAATCCCCTTTGTGTCTGGGACATTGAAGTAACCACGGACATTTTGGGGAGTCACCTAAAGAAAAAGTGAGTTGGGGATACATTTTGTTTGGGTTTGCTGGATATATATTTTTTACTACATATATAATTTATATTACAAATATTATATATATTACAATTTGTTATATACACTCATACACAATATTGTTCATAGTTATTTACATATATAGTTGTTAGTAGCTATTCTAGGAATGGATTCCAGGAATACCTGTGGTACCTATTGTGCCAGTACTCTTGGTGTCATAGCATAAAGGAGCACAGATTACATGACGATGAAAACATTTCCATGATCTCCAGCATCTGGTATCAGAAGCAGAGGAGAAGCAAGGTTTGTAATGTATGGAGACTAGAAGCTAGTCTGTGGAAAATTAACTCAAATCTTATGGGTCATATAAGAAAAAACGTGATAGAAGTTTTCCAAACTTTCACCTCCTCCTCAAAATTTATGTGAAATTAAAATAACCAGTTTCAATGCTTAGAATCATCCTAAATTACCATTAAAATCTAGTTCAACTGTGGTATAAGGGAGATAAAATTACCTTTATATTCTTTCTTTCAATGTTTATTTCTTTTGAGGGGGGAAAACAAGCGCGGGAGGGGCACAGAGAGAAGGAGAATCCCATGCAGGCTTCATGCTCAGCAGGGAGCCCGATGCTCAGGTCATGATCTCATGAAATCTAGAGTCAGATGCTTAACCGACTAAGCCTTCCAGGTACCCTTTACCTTTATATTTTTTTGAATGAAAGTGAGATTTTAATATTCGATCATTTCTTCATAGGTCACAGAATATTTCATTAAAATATTAGGGAAAAAACAGAATTATAGACATAGGCAAATTAAAGGGTATGCACATTTATATTGTTTGGTGCTGTTATGTGATCTTTCAAAGATTATACATCCCCACCAATTTTGAATGAAAGAAACGTTACTTACATCTTTAAAATCTACTCCAAGTTAATAGACAAAAATTCAAATTTAAATATTCATATTAATTAGACTGTATTAGTTACCCATTTAATGTTTTTTTCTTCTTCTATGAATTATCTGTTCAACTCTTCTACCCATTTTTATTTATCTAAACATTTTTAATCACACTAAAATAGGATATATAACTTCTGAATATTTTAAGTGCTTACTTATTTATTTTTGAGAGCGGTGGAGGGGGAAGTAAAGGAGGAGACCGAATCCCAAACAGACTTCGTGCTGTCAGTACGGAGCTGGATGTGAGGCTTGAACCCATGAACTATGAGGTCATGACCTGAGCCAAAACCAAGAGTCAGATGATTAACCAACTGAGTCACCCAGGTGCCCTATAGCTCTGAATTTTTAAAAATAAGGCAACCAAGGAAAAGATGATCAGATTTTCAAAGGAAAAAATAAAGAAACATTTAAAAAACCAGACAGTATTAGAAGTCAAACAAATATAACAATTACCAAAATATTTTTATAAGACATTGACTTTTATATAAATTATAGAAATAAAATCAAAATATTTGTTCTTTCTAGGGCACATTTAAAAAACAACATCATGTAAAATTATATAAGTGAAAAGATAGAATTTGACAGAATTATTCATTTTAAAGAATACTTGAAGAAGATAGCTAGGATTTTAGACAAAGGGAGAATAACATAATAAAATAACAATTTAATGTGATTAAACAAAGATCATTTAAAATACAGAGGTAGTAGATAGAACAAAATGGAGATTGTATATATATACATATATAATGTTTGAAAATTTATTCTATGATAAAGTTGGCAATTATAATCACCAGGATAAGAATATATCTGCATTTCTCTGTGGGACATTTTTGATATTTTTAGCAGGACCCTTCTTTCTTCAGCATTCTCCCATATATTGCAGGATATTTATAAAGCATCTTTGGTCCCTAGATTCTAAATGTCAGAAGCACCCCCTAGTCATTGTGACATACAAAAAAAGTATACATACATTTACAAATTCATCTTAATGGGGAGATACTGCTCACAGTTGAGTAGCAGTGGTATATATATGGTATGGGAAAACTTGACTACCGATCTATAAAAATAACACTAGAAATAAAGTTAGATTATATAACAAAACAATTTCATATGGATTAAAGATTTAAACATTACAAAATGAAATCACGCTAGGACAGTATTGTGAATAATCATTGATCTTGGGCTTGGGATCATGATTAGAGTAGGTCTAATTATAAAGACGAGCACTGGTAGACCTTTATTTGATATTAACACTAAAACATCCTAAACAAACATTACAGGTAAATGATAAACTGGGGAAGCATTCTCAAGATAGAACTGAAATGAAGAGGTAATATCCTTGAATTATAAAAAGGTTTTAAAAATGAAATATCACCTTATACCTGTCAGAATGACTAAAATTAACAACGCGGGAAACAGCAGATGTCAGGGAGGATGCAGAGAAAGTGGAACCTTCTTACACTGTTAGTGGAAATGCAAACTGGTGTAGCTACTCTAGAAAACAGTATGGTGCTTCATCCAAAAGTTAAAAATAAAACTACCCTACAACCCAGCAATTTCACTACTAGGTATTTATCCAAAGGATAAAAAAAAATACTGTTTCAAAGGGACACGTGCAACAGAATATTTATAGCAGCATGATCAACAAAACCATAATTCTGGAAAGAGCCCAAATGTTCATCAACTGTTGAATGGATAAAGAAGATGTGGTATACACATATGGTAGAATATTACTCGAGCATCAAAAATAATGAAATCTTGCCTTTGCAACAATGTGGATGGAACTAGAGTGTATTATGCTAAGCAAAATAAGGGAAAGACAAATACTATATGGTTTCACTCATATGTGGAATTTAAGAAACAAAACAAATGTACATGGGGGGGAAAGAGAGAGGTATACCATAAAATGGACTTAACTATAGAGTACTGAGGGCTGCTGGAGGGGAACTGGGCAAGGGAATGGGTTAAATGTATTATGAATATTAAGGAGGGAACTTGTTGTAATGAACAGTGGATATTATATGTAACTGAGGAATCACTAAATTCTACACCTGAAAATAATATTACACTATATGTTAACTAATTGGAATTTAAATAAAACTTGAATCAAAAAAATTAAAATAAAATAAAATTATATACAAGACAGTCAAAAAATGGCTTAAAAATGAGCCAGCATTTAAAAACATGGTTCAAGAAAGTAAAATATTCAAACACCCAAGTAGTCAAGTAAACGCAAATAAAATAACATATTTTATCTTCTCAACTAACAAAGATAAAAGCAAAAATAACAATACCTGGAGTCAGTGTAGGCACAGGAAAATTGGTACTCTCATACATTGTAGCTGAGTTTTTCAAAATATGTGACAAATACTTCAAACTATTTGAGTAACAATTACTACTCCTGGGAATTTATCATACAGAAATAATTAGAAGTCCACAGATACAAAGGTGATAATCATAGCATTGCTTATGGAGGTATTTAGGTTATATATTATATAACAAAGAGAACCTTCCACCCTAAATATATGGCATGAATAGACATTTTTTTTTAATGTAAGGAGTCCAGGACTGGACAAAGAGCACTTTTAATCTCAACATACAGTTTTGATCTTCGGAACCAAGGCTACTGTTCCAGTTCTCATCATCTTTCAGCCAAAAGGAAAGTAGGAAAAGTCAGAGGAGCACAGAGCATTAATTCATTTTTAGAGGCAGAAATTGGAAGTGGAATATACCACTTCCACTCATATCCCACTGGCTAGAATATAATCACATGATCAAATTTGAAAGGAGTGTGGGAAATGTAATTTTAAGTGTGGCAGCCATGAACCCAGCTGAAGTTATAAGTTCAATTAATAAGTAAGAGGAGAATGGAGATTGACGCACATCTTTCAGTCTCTGCCACAGTTAAACATTACAAATAGCCAGAATGTCCAAGACTTTTTATTAAACATACAGATAGATGTATATCAGTATGATGAAATAATCTATAACTATTAAAATTAATGCTGTTGAAGAATATTTATTATCTAAATAAAAAGTCCTTGTCAAATTCTTGTGCCAGTTGCCTTACTACACTATAGACAGCAAATCTGACAGCAAGAGCACAATGTCTTTTAGTAGTTCATATCCATATTTGACAATTTTGTTGAGGACTTAAGATAGAGTCAGGCCTTAGCAGATACATAAGCTATATTTATTTGAATTACTTAACCTAATATCTGCTACATTTTTGTGTAATCATGTTTGTAGATAATCTAACATGTGCTTCCACTGCAGTGTTTAATGAAACAATTACTACTTTTGACTGAGTGGTTAATGACTATCATTCACAGTGCTGTACATTTCCCTTCATTAACTCTTTTGGTCCTCAAACACTCCCAGAGGTAGGTAATAGAATCATCCTTTTTTTTTTTTTTTTTTTTTTTGCTCACAAATAAGCAAACTGAGGCTCAGAAAAGTAAAACTTGCCCAAATGCAATAGCTAACAAGTGGCAAAAACAAGGTTAAAATCTAGATTTCACTCCTAAGCTTATTCCTAAGCCACTATAACATTTTGGGCCTGAGTGATCATCCCCTTCCAACAATCTTCATACAATTATACAATATAAAGTCAACGTATTTACACAGTTAGAATTTTTAGGAAGATAAATACATTGGAGTCAAGTAAAAAAAAAAAAAAAAAACCCTCACATGATGCATTCCAAAGCTAAACAAAATGATTTAAGTCTTGTCCAAATAGCTGCTCCCCTCCACTAATGATGCTGATAGAGGTTTGGCACTAGCTATTTAATAAGGAGAGGCTGAAGAGAGTTTCTATTGTTTCATTTGCACAGAGTATTATACCCCAGTAAAAAGAGAATTCCTAAATATAAGAAAAATTTAAGGAATATTGTAACTAGATACTGGGAAATATGAATGCTTCATGTACCATCACTGCCATCTATTTGAACTATAACGGAATAAGATAAAATCACATAAACTATCTCACATCATAGCAGAATTGCATTAGGTCTGGAGAAAAAAATAAAATTATACTTGTCTTATATACATTGTCCTCCCCACACTCACCACAACTCCCAACCCTAATAAATAAATTAAGCATCATCAAAATTCCATTATCTTATCTACTATGATATTTCTGAGTGGAATGATTTCTCCTCTGACTTACTGAGAAATGGATGAAATTTGTAAGAATAAAAACTGGAATGTGATTATGTAATGAAACTTTGATGGAAGTTCACTTCTTTGGTTTTAAGACCCACAAGTATAGGCAGACAACACAATAAAGTATGAACATAAAACAAGGTAAAAGCCCAGATTCCCCTGTAAAGCTCTAACATTGGCGAATTTTAGCAACCATCTCTGCTCATTGGGCTTGATTACCCTCTACCACACCCTCCTTAGGCAATAACTGTCACTGTCACTAACATACTACAACTCCCTGTTTCCCATTCCTTCACAACTGTGCTCTCTGTGAATGAATTGTCATGAGTTCATGGCTTATTCTATCCCAAAGAACCTACTTGTTGCCTTTAAGCAGTGACTTCCTGGAGAGGGTGACTTATCCCACTGCAAGAGAATCTAATATGAATTTCAAGCATCATGGCAGACTGGTAAATTCCATCATAGCAAATAGAAATGCAGAAGAAAGTTTCAGCCTGTTGTCCTTCTCCCCTTTCTTCTCCTTTTTGCATACATTGGTTTATTTTTTCATTATTTTTTAATATTTTATTTTTAAAAATATTTTGAGTATTGTTGAAACACAATGTCATATTTAGTTTCAGGTGTACAACCAATGATTCGATTTCTCTATATATTATGCTAGGCTTACCACAAATATACCTACCATCTGTCACCATACAATGCTATTACAAAATTATTGATTATATTCCCTATGCTGTGCCTTTTATTCTTGTGACTTATTCATTCCATAACTGGAAACCAGTAACTCCTACCACTCCATCACCCATTTTGCCCATCTTTCACCCCTTTCTATCTGATAACCATCAGTTTGTTCTCTCTATATATAGCTCTGATTCTGCTTTTTGTTTACTTATTTGTTTTGTTCTTTAAATATCATATATGAGTGAAATGAATTGAATTTTTATTCCTATGATCCAATATATTCATAGCATACATTTGTTTATATGAATAAAAATTCAACTTGTGTTCACTATAGAAACTTGAAAAATGTAGAAAAGCTAAAGAAAAAGTTAAGACTAATACAACCATATTAATGTATATTTTGCCTTTTGTACTTTATCTTTTATTCCAGATAGGTGTGTATACTTAAATATTTTAGACAAACTATAACTATAAACTAGTTATTGTTTTATAACCTGATTTTTTTCAATTAACAGTATAACATGGATGCTTTTCTAGATGATTAATAATTTTCCTACAGAATGAATTTTAATAGTTTATTCTTCATTTTGCTTTTACTCCAAACCAATTGATTTAATTAAACATTAGAACTACCACATCTAAAAGGCACATTGGTATTTGGCCATCCCATTTAAATGGTTTGACCTTGTGGTTTTTCAATGGTCATTTATTAGAGAAAGAACCTTCTTCCTGTATTTTGTTCTTAGAATTTCCATCTGGCAAAGATGACTAGTTTTAGTAGTAGAGAAGTTTGTGTTGTCATTATACCTTTTCAAAATCATGATATAGAGCACTTGAAAATTATTTTTTTTATTTTTAAATTAGGCTCGACTCTTTCCCACTTTTTTATGAATATGAATAGAGACAGAATCACAGAGTATCAGTGCTAAAATAGTCCTTAAGGATTTTGCTATCCAACTTAAATCTTTTTTACTTGTCTGCATTGGACTGCAAACCAACCAAGGCTCAGAAAGTATACTATGTTTCCCAAAGTCATACAGTATGTTAGAAACAGAGCCTAGACTTTAACCCAGTATTTCTGACTCACCTAAAATCCAGTGCTCTTTCAATATATCCCACTGATATATTGTAACCATAGGTTCTGGGCTAGAGTAAACGAACAAACAAACAAACAAACAAAAAAAGAAGCACTGAACTATATTCTAGAATGATCAAGTCTTTGAGGATGCAGAAAGAAAAAAAGACCCACTTCAACCTCCCAGTTCTCTAAAGGGCAATGGGAACCAGAATCATTCACCCCTACACTTAGACTGACACTATGTACATTAAAATGGCCTATTCCAGGGATGTAAGCATGGTTCAATATCTGTAAAACAATCAATGTGACACATTACATTAACAAAAACCATATGATCATTTCAAAAGATACAGAAAAAGCATTTGACAAAATTCAATACCCATTTATGATAAAGATTCTCAACAAAGTGAGCATAGATGGAATATACCTTAACATAATAAAGGTTATATATGACAAGCCCACAACTAACACCATACTCAGCTTTTCTTTTAATATCAAGAACAAGACAAAAGTGCCTACTCTCACCACTTTTATTTAATATAATACTGGAAATCCTAGCCAAAGAAATTAGGCAAGAAAAAGAAATAAAAGGCATCCAAGTAAGAGAGGAAGAAGTAAAATTCTCTATTTGCTAGTGACATGATCTTCTATATAGAAAACACTAAAAATTCACAAAACATCTCTTAGAACTAATCAGTGAATTCAGTAAAGTTGCACAATACAAAATCAACATACAAAAGTCAGTTGCATTTCTATGCACTAATCACAATCAGAAAGAGAAAATAAGAAAGCAATCCTATTTGTAATTGCATTAAAAATAATACGATAACTAGAAGCCTATCTTCCAGTTATAGAATTAATAAGTCATGGAAATAAAGGGCACAGCATAAGGAATATAATTAATAGTTGATGATTTTTTAATAGCATTGTATGGTGACAGATGATAGCTACACTGGTGGTGAGCATAGAATACCATATAAACTTTTTGAATCACTATGTTATACACCTGAAACTAATATAACATTGTGTGTTAACTATACGCAATTTTTTTTAATAAAATAAAATCCCTAGGAATAAATTTAACCAAGGAGGTGAACATGGAAACATAATTTGTACTTAGCAGCCAAAGCACATTGTAAGGGAATTGTTTGACTCATTCTCATTAAAATAAAACACACTGCTCTGGCTATCTAGGCAACCCCAGAGAACTGACCAGTCAGAAATGGGGCCAACACCTGGTTTCCCATTTCTACAGCATTTCCTCATTCCTCTTTGAATATTATAGTCAACACCATATTCACAGCCCAGAGGTGAGCTCGCAGTTCTAACTCTAAAATTCTACCCCAAACACGGTCCCTGATTCCCATCTTTACTTCTCACCATAGCTAAGGTAGGCTGCCATTAAATAAAACAAAATAATGAGGAAATGTTTTGATATATCTAAAAGAACAAAAAGAAATAACTATATAAATACAAAATAAACAGCAAAATAAGTTACTATGTCTTTCTAAAGTCACTGAAAAATGGCTTTGCTCCTCCACTGTCTTCATTAACATTTCCTTACCTTTCTGGGAATGCCTGCCCAAACAAATAATTAGATCTTTCACTACAGGAACTTCCTGAAATATCCATCAACTCTTCAGTGAAAAACACCCTATCATTCTTTGAATATCTCATTTTAAATCCCTCAGTCTGCTGTTTCCATCTATCTTTTACTGATATATCATGATGTTTACCCACTCCTTATCAAGTTGCCAGATTGTAACTCTCATCTTAAATCAAACTTCCAATTCTCAATAAGTTGTGGCCTTTCTTTTATCCTATCTGAGACCTTGTTGAAGTTTAGTAAAAATGGTATTTGCCCTTACTGTGGGAAGCAATAAAATCAGCTTTGTCTTCTTAAATGGTTATGTTGATGACTTGGGGGAGTCAAGTATTGTTAGCAACTTTAGAGCGATAGATAGAATATCAGGACACCATTTCTCAAAGGGTCTCCATTTCTATAAAGCTCTGTGTCACAAATCAGCCTTTGCATGGGGGGGCAGTATGCTAATGCAGCAATATTGTATTAAGCATTTTGTGGGAGGCTGACTATACAGAGCTATTGTTCTGGCTTCTATAAGATGGAACATCATTTAAGAGATGGAGAATTGTATTTCAACTTGCCCAGAATGGCATAGCCAGGGGGAAAAAAGGGCAATCTTATCTTGAGTGACAGAGTAAATAAAAGCTATAAAGAATTGGAAAAGGACCAAATAGATGCTTATCTCTGTGACAGCCAGTGCCAGAGAATGTTTATTTTCAGCACCTCCCATTTGTAGGACCAGACCTGAGGCAAAGCAGTGAGGTCATTTTGTAGTATCTTCCAGAGCCACAAGAGACAGATGCACTATTCTGGGTCGGGCTGACATTGCCAGTATACGGAGTCATTACCTGTCTCAGGATATTGGGCATATTTTAGCATATTCTAAGGCCAGAAATTTTTCTCTTAATTGAATAGGAAAGCTCATGAGAACATTGATGAGATGGAGAAGTAGGGATAAAGGTAAGTGAAGTGAGTCTTAAAGGTGAAGAGGAATAAGGATGAATTTTGGGGCAACCAACTATTCCAGAACTTGCTGTTAAAAACAGATGCTGGAAAACCTGTCAAGTGGTGTTTTCTTTGTTTTCTTCCCCCAATCCCCTCGCTGAAGGAACTCCCAGGGAGGAAGGGGGAAAGTAAGACAGTGTGAATAAATAAATCTAAATTAGTGTTCTGTAGTAGGTGATTGTTTGCTTCTAAGCTTCCTCCCACTGAGGAGATCTAAGTTGGTATTTCATTCCCCTTACTCTCAACACACACACACACACACACACACACACACACACACACACACACACTACACACGCACACGCACACGCACACACACACACTGAAAATAAAGACTATCTGGCTTTACCAATCTCCCTCTATAGACTACGAATTTAAACAGTATCTTTGCAGGTCCCTACCCATATACTTTCTATAGCCAGACTTAGAAGACAATTTGGGGATCTGAACATCTTATTGGTGCCAAACTCTGATGCCTCTCTTTCTTCAGTTGAAAATTGGTGTAATACTTATATTTTTTTTTTGGTGAAGATTAAATAAAACAACATATGCAGATCCTATTACACACAGGCACAAAATGGGTGCTTAAAAAATAGTAGCCTCCTCTCATTTACCCACTCTCAAGACCATGGGCAAATAATTATTTTCACAAAATATTGAAAGGCATTGTTTATACACTGCAGATTGAACATTATCATACTTTTCACTAGAGCGTACAACTTGTTTGAGACAGGTAAACCTACTCCTGGCAAAATAGTTGGA
This sequence comes from Paguma larvata, assembly GCA_030068075.1. Classification (NCBI taxonomy): domain Eukaryota; kingdom Metazoa; phylum Chordata; class Mammalia; order Carnivora; family Viverridae; genus Paguma; species Paguma larvata. The sequence goes on from CM057830.1 coordinate 100,292,176, forward strand.
ATCCTGAAAGCTTTTGTAACTGAGTCTTTCCAATGACATCTGAATCTATCCCATAGGGACAGACATTGAATTCACCACTTTGGAAAGAGGTAGAGGTCACCCATAATCTTCCTTGAATTATGAAGAGAGAAAAATACTCTCCAAAGTATCAAGAATAAAATCTTAAAGTATCTACTCAAATCTCACCATACTTTTCCCTTACCAACTTCCTTCCTTCCCCACTGCATGAAAAATTGTGGTTAGGTATCACCAAGGACTTTCGCCTCCCCACCCCTTCCAAAAAAAACCATAATATTATTTTTAAAACATATATCTTTAAATGAAGGAATTAAAAATAACTTTCAATCAGAAGTAAGGACATATATTCTCATATCTAAATTAATAATATTTTAACATATTTTGATTATTTGAGGGCTTTAAAAGGGGAAAATCTTTTTAAAAATCATCTGTCCTCTGTGTTTGGTGCCAAACTTGAGCTTATGGGACTTGAAACAGTTGAACTAGTAAATCTAGGGTAAACAGTGTTCATGATGGAAATAATGACAGACCCTTTACCATAACACTACCAACAGAACTGAACTATAGGAGTGTGAAAATGACAGGTGGTTACAGGAAGAGCTAAGATTTATAAGACTGTGTGTGTTTGAGGAATGGAGGTAGGAAGTATGCACAGTGATTCAAATTCATTAAACCTGTGAGGGAATATTTTAAAAATGCAAAAGCTTCTGGGAAACATCGTTTTTCCAAGTCCTGTAAGAGGCATGAGCACCATATACCACTCTTATTTCTGAATCTTCCTTATCTCTTATTCTAATTTCCCAACCATCTCTCCCTTCCCTGCTCCTCACTTCCTGCAGTCCTTTGAGAGAATCTATCAAGTCAGAGATCTGATATATTTTTGCATCTGTTCATAAGGGTGAAATGATGAGCATGATTATGTCCCTTGGTCCCCCCTTCCTACTCCCTGATTCTTCATTTTACATAGTCTTCCTAATAATAATTAGACATTCGAGAATTGAATCACCCTATTCCTACCCAGGGTCTCTTCTCACAGCAAATTCCCAGGAGCAAATAAAGGGTTTTCTCTTTCATGTAATTTTTGAACATTCACTGGTTAGTCAGCCTTGACAGCTATTAGAAAATCTTGGTGTAGCCAAGATTAGCTGATATATGTCCTGAGATTTGGCTGAGCTGATTGCTTTATCACTAAAGCATTCAAGAAGTTCAAATTAGTTAGGCATCCTTGTGAACTCCCATTTATCCAGAACTCAAACTGTCAGAAAGTTCAGAGTCAGAATTATTTCCAGGAAATAATTAACAGAAATGAAGGTGTCCAAAGTGCCTTCTGGATCACCTATTCCTTCCTCCTTTTTTTCTTACCACAGACATTAACTCAGTTCTGACTATATTGCTCAACACCAGACTAGGCTGTGGGAATAGAAAGATCCATAACACACAGTTCCTGTCATTGAGGAGCCCACAGTGTAATGAGGAGAGTGACATGCAATACATAACTATAATACAATAAATTAAATGCAGTAATAAAAAGGTACCTAGGGGGTTTTCCATTACAAAGGGAATGTTATCTTTTTGCCAAATTGAACCATGAAAACCTTTTAATTTGGTTCTAATACTTGAAAAATAGGAGATCAATGTATCAGAGAAGCATGAACACTGGTGAAGGAGCTAACTATGCCTGGGTTCACAGTCTGACTTTGATATGTATTAGTCATGTAAACGAGGCTGTCACCCATCATTTCTGAAAGTCATTCATTGTTTCTGAGCATTGTTTTCTTCTTATGTAATGTGAGTGTTACTTATCTCACATGCATTGTCTTCTTGGTTTCTTATAAAATGGTAGTATTTATATCAAAGAAGAAATCACAGTCCAGAAAAATCGAGCAACTTGCGTAAGTACACCCAACTTGTTTGTCACAGATAGGCTGATACCAAGTCTACTGTTGTTTTCCTGCCTTTTTTCAGTGAACCCATAAAGGTCACTAAACTACATTTATTATGAAGGAAACAGGCATTATTTTGGGAAGATTTTCAATCCTGAGAGGTAAATGGTATTTCTCAGTTTATAAGAGTATCTCATTAAATAGAATCCTTCTTCAATCACATCCTCTCCCACCACACACACAATTCCTGATCTTTCCTGTTAACTGAAATGGTGATAAATAATATATATAGTATGATCTTTATGTTATGATTTTTAAGCAGAGCTTTCAGTTCTATCTTTGGTCTTTAAGTGCAAACAGAGCAAAAAGCCTATTACTCAATGGTTTGACAAACAATTGCTCCAGCTATGCATTGTTCTCTTTCATTCACTATGCTGGCAAGAAATGGAATGGGATACACCTGGAGTATCTTTGATCCCCTGGTCTCCTAATGCCTACTTCATACATGTGAATTCCATGGCTACATTTAGCAGCCGACTGCCTACTTATAAAGTCAAAAGTCAGAGAGAAAAAACTATCTTAATGATTTTTATGAAATTTACCCCTTAAACTTAAAAAAAAAAAAACTAAAAAAAAGTCTCCTTTGATAATGTGCTTATATCCGAAGTCAGGCAATATGTTCATACTGGTAAAATGATGGCAACGATTTTAGGCTAGTGAACTGGAATGAGGAACACTTGCCTTGCCTCTGATGTTCCCGGCATTTGGGAATAGTGATAAATGACTGGAGGTTATTAGACATGTCCTACAAAATGATGCTGCTGAGTTGGAACTTGAAGTTTGTCATTTGCAAAAGAAAACTGACTTCCCCAATTGGACCTAATTATGACAGCCATGATAAATAGCCTTTCCATGTTGGCATGTTTATTTCTCAGGAATCTGAACAGGGAAATTGGTTTAATGCATTTGTGTGGGTGGGAAGAATTACAATTTTTATCATTCCTTATAACAAATTTATCACCTGATAATCTGAAGATATGATCAAATTGCAAAAGCAGATGACTTCCCCAGTCTCCTAATCATTTGGTGTCTGTTAAGCAAGAAGAATATTAATCAGAAAGTGAAAGGGAATTTTCTCTTCCTTTATATTTAGAATGATCCTTCACTAGGTAAACCTCTCTGCAGCTATCAAATCATCATATACTTTGCCTTATACTTGACAACTTCATATTTGCCAATAGGGTTCTTCAGACACATAGAGAGGGAAAAGAGAGTGTAAACATTTCATTTTTAATCAATTTTTCTCGGTTTGGTTAAAGAAAAATGCTAGTCCATTTCTCAGTGGTTTCAGACTTTTCATTCCCATTTACTGAGGGGGGAAAATGAAATCTGTAGAGATTTCTGGCAAATATGATAACAAGTTGTCTTGCACACCAGTCTTTGCTAGGCCATGAAGGTTAATATAATGATGATAACAGATATCATTGAATACTTATTAGATAGGCCAAGTACTATATTAATATGTTGACTCAGCGGCCCTATGAGGGAAGTTTAATCTCCGTTTTTATAGAGTAGAAAAGAGAGGTCAGGAAGGGTTTCTGCTTTTGGTAATATGTGTCCTAGTATCCTTTGACTTTTTATACTGTGAACATGTATTAATATTTTTGAAATCATTTTTTTAAATAACCAGAATCAGCTCTGGAGCCTAATTTTAGTATGCTTTCACTGATATAAGGGTGTCTGAGGTTGGGCCCAATTTTATAGTTTTATTGTTTTGCAGAATTTGGTCTATAGTTATCAAAGTCCCAATACTATAGAGATAAAGTACAGCATGACTAGTGAATCTTGGTTACTTAGACAGCACCCTGATATATCTGGGATTGAAATCCCTGTATCACAGAAATGTTCATGTGCCAAAATCCAGCAGGAGCTGGATCCAGAAAGGATAAGATGTGGCACTGTACCTGTCCACTGGGATAGGACAGATATGGAAGAGGCCGAGATTACAGTAGGAATTTAGACTGTGTATCAAGGCATGTTATCTTCAAGGTAAGACAATTTTCAATTGGGATACAGGAAATTAGAACTATGTGGCATTCAAAAAAGAATGAAAAATTCAGAAAGTGCTAAAGGCTTGAATGCAGATTCTAGATGGGCAGTTTTCATGTTCAGTGTTTTAGTCATGTCTCATTTAGTGTCAAGGAACAGGAAGCCAGGAAAACTAACTCAAGTATAAATTAGACTTTGGAAATTGAGTAAAGGAATTGCTTTATCACAAGAAGATATGTAGTGAAAGTGGGTGGCAACAGAGGAAGTGAACATCAACTCAAGCAACGACATGAGGATTCATTGGTCAAAACTAGAAGGACAGTCAAATGTTGTAAGTATACATTACGAACACAGAAATATACTTACTTCTCCCTGCACCAGGAGTGGAGCTTGAGATTGCTTAAGTTAGGGATAGCAAATATACAAAACATGTGGTCTCTCCTGCCATGCCTACTACAGCCATCAGTAATTAATCACAGCACCTGTTTCTGGATACCACCATATAAGCCTTCTCAAAAGTGTTCTAAGCAGTTACTGTCAATCTATCAGTGTTGGAATGGGATTAAAATTATTTCCCATTACTCACATAAGTACTTCTTAGATTGCATCTCAGAAGTGAGTCAGAACAATACTATAGGTGGAAAGATTAGTCCAGCTCTGAACAAACTAAGGCATGAAAAAGCAGTATAAATGAGGTGAGCAGATTAAGACAGAGAAGAAAGCAATATATGTATATTAGGCTAGGTCTCTTTGTGTTCTTTTGAATCATACCCAGCCATCACAGAAACTGGCATGGCATGTGATGGAACCAGCACACATTTCTAAATCAAGCAGATGTAGATCAAATCCATATTATACAATTTACAGGCCTCAGGACCTTAGGTGAGCTATTTAAATGTCTGAATGCCAGTTAATTCATCTGTACAATAAGAATACTCAGATCCACAGGAAGGATACATATGATTAAATTTTGCAATATATGTTTAAAGCATGGTGCCTGGCATGTGGTAGGTTCTTGATAAATGCTAAAAAAGGAAGAAGTGAAACATAAAATGATTTGAAAACTATCGGCCAAAACCAAAATGTCAGTGATCATCATTCTTTCCTAAATTCTTGTGTGTATCTAGGAAACAGTAAAAAAAAAGACATATGGAACCCAGAAAAGGCAAACAAACTACAGGTTCATTTGATTGTGCTGAAGTCCTTTTCTAAATCTAGGCAAAAGCCAGCTTGTGTGAATCCTACCTCACATTTACAGGTGATGCCTGTGATTCCTGGATTAAACTCTGGCCTGGACTAGAAACAGATGCTACCTTGCCTCTAGGATTTCCTATACATGGATTATTTTAGAATGTCAGGAATCTCCAACTGATCCTAAGGTCACACTGGTAGCATGAGTCACTAATGGAGCAGAAAAAGAAACACTACAGGTCTCCACCCTGCCTCCACAGGAAGAAACAAAAATCAGATCAAATTCCACATTTCTGCTTCAACTAGGTGGCACCCAGAGGCTCACCGTTGTACAACCATTTTTGTACCTCGAATATAACATAAAACTGTGCTTTCCCCGACATGTTTCTCAGATGTCTCACAGGACCACCATGTCAAAACTGTCTTTTCCACCCTAAAGATACCTGGAAAATCTTATTTTGACGTGTGTCAGTGAAGGAAAATAAAGAGCCTCCTATCATGCAGCTGTAATAACTGGGAATGCTTTAATGTTCTTCAGAGGCTAATGGGACAACATAACTTGTTTGAATCAAAGATCATCACATTAGTCAAAACTTTAGGTGTTCAATGCTTTCTTCTTTATCTGAACAGATCCACCCTGAATCCCAAGCAATTCTTACTGTCTCATAGTATTGGTAGAGAATCATAAAAATTCTAAAAGAGGCAATTATATAAATTCATTCTTATCTGGCTTTGAGATGTATGAAATTTGTACACATATTGTTTTTTTCTTGTCTGTACCTTTACATTCTGGGATTTTGTTTGGATTAATAAAACAATTGGTACTTTTGCTAATGAGAATTATGGGGTTACAAGACTCAAAATGTTGGATTTGGTGCATTCTAAATTGGCAGCAGCTAACCAATAGAATAAACTATACACATGGAAGCAGTTGAGACGTAACATTATTCACAAGAGGAGCTGAGGAGGTATGGAGGATAATAAATAAGCCTTCCATCTACTGAAAATAATTTTCTATCCCTGATTTTTAGGTTCTCAAAAAGACTCCATTTGAATGCCATTAATTTTCCAGAATGATTCTTGCTCTTTTTCTGGCACTGCCCTACCAGGAACAAGGGAGCATTTGCTAAGGGTTTTTGCTCTACTTTCCCTTCTGAAAGCTTCTTCCTGCCTTTCTCCATCCTCTTAACAACTCAGTTCAGTTGGCCCTTCCCAATGAGACAAATGACCTCAAAAAAATGTGCTGTGCTTTGTTGAGAGTTTCTGAATAATATAGGACATGGAAGACCTGAAGTCATATGAACTGAGGGCTTAATGACTAAATTTCATACAATGGCTGCACTCCAGCCAGCCAGAGAAATAGCCTCTTGGTAGAGACTTCTACATAGAACAGATTTAAGTCACTTTCTCATTCTAATCTGCTACAAGCATTCCTTCCAAATCCACTTAACAGCTCCTGAGCCCCTCCCTCATAGTATCCAGATCAAAGACAGAACATTTGACTGTTACCAAGTCATTGCTTTTCACCTCAGGAGCTCCTTCAACTAAATACAATTTATCTTCACTACATGACTCCCTTAAAAAATAGTTGAAATGGACCAAAAGAATTCCTTCTCTCTGTACCATGTCCCACATCTCCAGTCCTTCGGCCCTTTTCTTCTCAATCCATATGGGCTACTAAGATCCTCTCTTATTTGGAAAAAAATAAATGGTCTAATAAAAGATCTATTCTTCCAACATGGAGTTGAGGGTTGGGGGAGGGGAAAGAGACTCTATAGTATATATCCATGGTGCTAGGGATGGGTCCTCACTTTGATTAACTTTTGGATAAGTTTTCACCCAATCTCACAGAACTATGTTAAATTAGAAACAGTCAGGCTTTTCTTTCTCCTTTATGAGCTCCTTCCATTTTAGTGCTACAGATCAGACAGAGGAATTTTTTCATGGTTCATACATGATCTGTATGTCATCATCAGCTGATTAAGAAAATTTGAAATTCCTATTTAGGTTACAGCTGAAAATATTTCAGCTAAGGGATTGAAAACACAAGTAATAAAGGAGTACACATAGCCAACCTGGGCAGGGATCTGAAGGAAATTGTGCTGGATTCATTTCCATTGTCTCTTTTCTCATTCTCTTCTGACTTTCCTCATGCTATTGCCTGCTACTTCAATATTTTTTTTCCTTGCACAAGTGCAGGGTTTCCTGCAGTTGTGCTCTTGTGTTCTTAGTTGAATCTCCTTATTTTCCATGCTGCTTTTCAACAACCCTTCCCAGCTACTTTCAAGTGTTGGGAAGCTTTAACTTCAGATCTGTGCAGGCCTAGATCACAGGTTAACTCTTAGGAAATGGGTTACAATTCACCCACTCACAGATAACCACAGCATATCACACTTAGCCTCTTTCTATTCTTTTATCTGTATATATGTATGTTGGTTTGTATGCCTGAGTTTGTCCTATATCCTCAACTAGAAAATGCATAGTACAGTACGGTGATATAGTACAGTAGTTAAAAACATGGGCACTGGAGTCAGACAGACATGGATTTTTATTCTGGCCCTAGAAATTTCTAGCCATATAATAGTGGGTAAGTTACTTAAACTATCCTCTGAAAATGGAGAAAATAATAGCATTAGCTTCATACAGTTGTTTTGAGGATTAAATGGATATTTGGAGAGCAGAATCACATTTTGTATATGGTAGGTTCTCAATAAGTGGTAGCTGGACCAGGCAATTCAAGGGTAAGAACCTGACTCATAGCAGACTTCTTCCCTAGCTCAGTTCCATATATCCTGTAATAAAGAATAGTCATGATGGATTATAGAAGATGCAGTGGAAGGGGCCTTAGAGATCATGCTGTCTGATCCTCTCATTTTCTTACAAGGAACCTGAGATACCAAGATAGAAACAGACTTGCCTCAAGTAATTTTGGAAGAATGTGGCATTCCCAGAGTTAAGACTCAGGACTCATTATTACCCTCTTTATTTTATTCCAATTTGTCTCTGTGATATAATTTTAGGAATGGCTTTTCTTTAAAAAAATTTTATTTATTTTGAGAGAGAGATGGAGAGCAAGCCAGGGAGAGGAAGAGAGAGAAGAAAGTGAATCCTAAGCAGGCTCTGTGCTATCAGTGAACTCACTATGAGATCATGACCTGAGCTGAAACCAAGAGTCAGACACTTAACCAACTGAGCCACCCAGGCACCCCCAAAGTGGCTTCTCTGCATTAGGTTTTTCAACAGTCTGGTGGGAAAATGAAGTTACAGCAAGCTCTGTGCTACAAAGACCTAAAAGCATAGGAGGAGTGCAAAAGAAAGGAAAACAACCAAATGTTCTGCATGTTAGAAGCTTGCACTTTTAGTGGAGAGCAAAGATATACATACACACTCAACATTAAGGACAATGACAAGGCAAAGGAACAAAATGTCCAAAGTTGTAGTACAATATGAGTTCATGAGAGCTGAGTGGACCAATTAAAAATATTAAAAAAATAAAAAACTTTAGAGTCAAGGATGCCTAACTGAGGATAACTACCTGGAAAGAAATGAAAACTACTCTTGCATTAGCTCTGCTAACATAGCTTTCCAAACATTTAAGAGCGATAAAAGCTGTAGAGGACACCATCCTTTGTACCCCACTGGAATCTGTGTTAGCCCATAGGGATCCATTTATAAGGAAGACCAAACATGCACCTAAATCTTGGTTTCTATGTTTTATAAAGACAACCTTGGGACGCCTGGATGGCTCAGTTGGTTAAGCGTCCGACTTCGGCTCAGGTCATCATCTCAGGGTCTGTGAGTTCGAGCCCCGCGTCGGGCTCTGTGCTGACAGCTCAGAGCCTGGAGCCTGCTTCAGATTCTTTATCTCCCTCTCTCTCTGCCCTTCCCCTGCTCATACTCTGTCTCTATGTCTCTCAAAAATAAATAAACGGTAAAAAACAAAAGACAACCTTTCCACCTCCGTTTGGCTTTCATGCAGCTTCCTCAGTCATCGTCCCACACATTTACCACTACAGAAGACTTGACAGAAACCATTTAGTTAAATTACACTTTCAGCTGCCAAAAAATACAATACAAACTATCGTGGCCAACTTCACACTCCTGGGGATGATCCTCCCCGCCCCCCTTCCCGGCTTTCCCTAGTGAAGTGTCAGACTGACCCTTGCCTCAGCAAGCTTAAAGGGGAAGAGACAGCAGATTTCAGTAATAGATCAGTTCCTCTCCTCAGCATGCCCGATCTATAATGAAAATGAATTACTGTGTTTTAGTTCACTCAGAATAACCAAGTATGGATTAGTCTTTGATTCTGACTTTGCAGATGCACAAATCCTATTGTCTAAGGCCTTAGCAGGACACTGTGATGTTTCAGGTCTAGATGTGCATAAGGAGGGTATGCATAGATTAGCCAAATGTCCATTTATTCATTGACATGGCATGAGATGAATGATAGGTATTCAAAAACATATGCCCAAGTCAGTCCCCTTCCCAGGAACATACTTCACATAACAGGTACTAGAGAAAAGTTATTAGCAACACAGAGCCGCAAAATAGGCAAAGTTTCTCTGAAGGTTCCCTACATCTACATCCATCTTGTTAGTGCCCTGCCATCATGCCACAGCATTCAAGGTATTTCTGTTGTACTACTGTGGTACCCAACTAAGATACCAGACAATGCCTGGAGTCCAGCACTCTCCACACTTCATGCCATGGCCAAATATGTTTTACTCCTTAATTAATTCAACAAACATGTACTGAGTGATTATTATGGGGAAGTTCAAGGGTTTTCCATTGCCCCTCTAGGGAGGAAGCATGTTTTAGAATCTTAGGCAAGATATGCAACTAGAAAGATAGACAGAAATAAGATTGTGAAGATTTTTGTATACTATTATTTATAAAAGCTTAGAGTTTATCATTTAGGCAGCGGGTATTATTGGAGGTTTAATGTAGGAAAATAATTGTCAAGTTTAGAAAAATCACACTGAATGTAGAGGACAAGAGTGACAGTATAGTCATTGCAAAGGGTGTAATCAAGGACAAAAAGCTAGAATTCCTGGAGAAGAGTCAATGTTCAAACTGAACCCAAATCAAAGGTGAAGGCCATGTACTGGAAAATGTAGAAACTATCACAGAATCAGACCAAAAAGATGTCACACACTGACCTAAAGTTAGCATTTCTCTAGCCCTAATGAGGGCAGTTCTAGCCAAGAGTTTAGTGCTTTGAGTATATCTACATTAAGCACTCTGAATGAGCTGATAAGGTGAGAAAACAGGATAAAACACAATTTTAAAAAAGAGAGAAAACTTGAAGCAGTTTGATAGACACTAAAATACTTGAGAACACCTGTACTCATAAGCATTCCAACCACTCTTGCAACCTTGACTGGCAGAGAGGAAACTTGATGGTACTGTCTGCAGAGAGAAAATTTGATGGTACTGTTCAGTGGACAATGCCTAGAAAAATAACTTCAGAATATAGAACTATCACATTTCAATTCTTTCCCAGTTCCTCTAACTTTCCTTCTAAAAAGCAATAGAGGGCAACAGGCTTGAGTTAGGTTTATTGTAAATGAATCTGTATCTGCCTACTTCTGCAAATGAGAAACATATGAAACCACTCAAGTGTCACCATCATGACTTATGATGTATTTCAGAGGATAGAGTTTTAGTACTAGATCGTTGCAATAATCTTGTGTTACTATCTTTCTGCATAAGTTTTAATGAGGTTTAAATGACTTAATATATGTAAAGTACTTGTCAAATGGATACTATATACCAAGCAGTCAATAAATGTTAATTGTTACTGCACATAATCTGTAAAATACACAAATTCAAATAATCACATATATAATAGAGCCTTGACATTCCTAACGTATATGTCCAAAGACTTCCACATATTCCAAATTTGTAAACTTGTTATATAATTTCTTTTTTTAAAATGTTACAAAATAAAACTTCACTTTATGATTCCATAACAACAGGCCAAAAATCATTATAAAGTTATGAAAATTAATTTGGCTACTAAATTAAACTCTATTTTGTAATATTAACTGAGAAATAACCTGTATTTGCAAATCTGAACTAATGGTCATGAGGAATATCAGTTCATATAGTCCCCTGGGATTCTTGTACAGAACAGAAAATGCAAATCCTAGCCAATCTGTTGCATCCCACTTGAAATTGAAGAGCAAAACACACTATATCCTTCCTTTGCAATCGGTCCCATGATTCAGTAAAAAAGGGCTGACCACCTAGTATGTACATATAACTTTTAAAAGCAACCAAAGTGCTTTTTATATCCATTCTCACACCATTACTATTTTTCTGTCTATATCCAAAGACATAAACTTATAGCAAACACTTGGTCCCCACAAGCAATATGTTATAGGTAAGCATGAAAAGAAGACGAGAAAAGTGATAGATATAGAGAACAAAGGAAAGAAATCCAACCCAGGAACTATGGAGGTCCAGAGAAAGATATAAGAAGCAATAATCAAAGATATGATTGAAGAGACCTTTTCTTTTTTTTAAAGACAATGAAAAGAGACCTATACTTAGATATATCCTGACCAAAACAAATTTGTATTCGGAGGATGAAACATCCAGGGAGAAAAATAAACAGGTTACCTATAAAGTTGCAAAATTTAAGCTAGCTTCAAACATCTCAGACACACACTATATCCCAACAGGCAACAAATGAAGCAATATCAGCAGAATTTTGATGGGAAATATTGTGAACTAAGAATTATACACTAAGCCCAATTATCTTTCATGTGTAAAGAAACAAACAATCTCAGATGGTCAAAGGGTCATAGGACAATAAAATGGTTTAATGGTAATATCATATATAATTTCTTAAAATAGATGTTTGGACTATAGAACCACTGCCCAACTTATAAATGAGTATTTAGAATTCACAATCAGGGAAGTAATGACATAAAAAGACTAATGCTTTTGCTACCATAAAGACCAAGGGGCCTAATAGTAACACTAACAATGCAGTAAAGTCTGGTAGGAAAAAACATACGACTGATTGGGAAAAGATCTGTGTTCATCATTATTATTTGGTTGTAAGCATCAATAATCTGACTCAAACTATATTCATATTCAAATCCATACTTATATTTATATTAAGCTAATTTAAGCTAGTTTGAGCTGGATTATTGTCTGTATAATTTCTCTGAGCCTTAGTTTCTTCTTTTATGAAATAAAGATAACAATAACAATGATGTCTACAGTGAAGAAAATAAATAGTATAAGCATACAAGAGTACAATACAATATTAAGAAATTGCCAAAATTCAGGTACACTGCTTGATTTCAAATTCTCCAGCAAAAGCAAAACCATTGTGTCTATTGTGTCCTCTTGGAAGAGTCTTTTTCATGTCATTTGGCTCCTTGCTCCACAATTTTTAGTTAAAACACATCACATAAGAAAATATGGACCTCTTTATGCCCCTGAAACTAACAAGTCCTAGATTTGTCCAGATGTTATATATAGACCTCATTGGTCTACAGAAGAAATTTTTCTGATTTACGGGGTCTTCCAAAATCAAAAAAAAAATTATATATCGACTTTTATTTTTAAATATTCTTACTGAATCTTCATCCCAGCCTTTGTTCCTTCTACATAGATCATGTCTCAACTGGATCAGAATATATGTTAAATGTAATTCTCTTGGTCTACACTGTCTAACCCTTTCCCTGCTCCCAAGCCATACCATATTCCCCTATAAGTTACACCTTTGCCATAACAAATTCCAGATTTTCTACCACTCACTTTTACATAACATTATTATATTATTTTTGGCATTTATCATAGTCATATTCTCAAACTTGTGGTATTACACAATTTACTATGCTATTCACTGTTCTGTGTTTGTATCACATTGCCAAATCGAGTGTAATTTCCTTTGGAAGAAAAACATGTTCATCATGAAGAGTTGTTAATGATGTGGGAAAACACTTATTTGAATGAAATAAAGTAGTGTTGAATGAAAAAAAGAAGGATAAAAATTGTATATACAGTGTAATCTCTACCACATAAAAATGGGTAGAAAGTAGAATAGAAGCAAATATGCTAGAATAACTACAATGTTTTCCTCTGGCTGGTAGAGTTATAGGTGACTGATGTTTTCTGCCTTAACCTTGCCTTTTTAAATTTTTTCTATGGGTATGTACTTTTATATTCAGGAAAAATGAGTAAAATCCAAATTTTACTCACGATGAAGATTTGATCAAGAAGATACTTTGGTGTTTCCTCTAACAATTACATCATAGACCTGTTTGAACAGTTCCATGGCTTCCTCTTAAGTCACATTTCTATTGAGAATCACATGTTTCCTTTCCATTTCCTAAAACCTCAAATTAACCACATATATTGGTTAGGATGGTTTTGATTTCTGGTGAGAAGTAAACTTGAATAAAAGTGTGTTGACAAAATGGGGTACTGATTGGCTTCAAGAAAAGAAATATCAAAACTATGACTGTCATTTTTTATTTTTTTCAAGTTTTTATCTAAGTTCTAGGTAGTTAACATACAGTGTAATAGTGGTTTCAGGAGGAGAATTTACTGATTCATCACTTACATAAACACCCACTGCTCATCACAAGTGCCCTCCTTAATATCCATCATCCATTTAGCCCAAAAACTATGACTAACTTTTGACAGAGTTTGATCCAGAAATCCAAGGTATTATCAGGGTTCCATCTCTGTTATCATGTAAGACTCTCTTTCTTTCTTTCTCTTCCTTGAAACTTTGTCCTCAAGCTATCTCTCCTGATGGTGTCAACAATGTCACCATAATCCAAAAACATAAATTCTCAGAGTACTAAACCCATTGGAAAAAAGAAAATCTTCATTCCAGCATTTTCAGCAAATCTTCTGAGGTTCATTATGGTTGAACTGGATCACATTATTTGCCTACCTATGACTCATTTGTTATTAAATGCCATACACTGATTAGTTTAGGGCAATCTAGACCCATTTGAACCTGGATGTAGAATCAATCTCACATAAATCACTTGGCTGAGAACATGGGTGGGCTAGGGAAAGGGTAGCTTCTAAAAGAAATTTGGAGTACTGTTACATGATAGAGGAGAGAATCAGTGGTGGATAGAAAACCCAGGATAACAAAACTTAGCTGTCCTTTTAGCACTAAATAATTTTTCTCTTGATGAACATGTTTTGCACTTGTTGAAGCACTGGGTGAAACAATTTCAGGAGTGAAATATTCTTAGTTTCACATAAGAAGTAAGAGCATAGGGTGAATTATTCACATGATAGACTGAGCTACCATGGAATCTGATGCATTATTATTCAATATATCAACTAACTCTCTTGTCCAACTAAGAATCATCACTTTCTTGTTTTTTTTCCATATATTTTTAACAATAGATGAAAAAAAAGTTTTTTTTCCATTTAAAATAATGTTATTTTTTATGAAAGCAAATACTGGTGACCACATCATTCATTAGTTAAGTACTCCTTCATATATACTTGCAATATATATATAGCATATTTATACATATACATATATACATATATAGCATATATATACACATATATATATATACACACGTTACATACAATTTAAATTTTTGCCTTACTACAATAAAAAAGTCACTAAAATTAACTTTTGGATGACTCATAAATTATATATCAAGCTGGGAATATTTGAATCAGTTGCAGTAAATTAGATTAAATCATATGAAAATGCCAATATTTAACTACTTTTGATAAACAGACAATTTCAGGTAATTTAGAATAAAACATACACATATGCACACACATATACATATTCGTTCTGGTAATTAGGAGTGTAGCAAATAGTATTTCAAACTAAAAAGGCCAATTTGATAATTTGATCACTTCATATTTTAGATTATGATTTATAGGAAAAGCAGGAAAAATATACACTCATGGATGTACAGAGGAAATAATACAGTTCAATCCTTTTTATAAAAAGGCAATTGATAACCAACTTTACTATTTTTCTACTTGGCCTTATCTTTCTCTAAATTCAAATATGCCAAAGTACTACTTGTGTTTTCTTTTCAATATGCTCACTGAATGAACCTAAATAACCGTAAATAACCTCTACTAAACACTTTCAATTTCCTTCCCTGTCAAAGCAGATAGGCAGTCAGCAGCTGATGACTGGGGGGCTCTATGACCCCAACAACAGGATGACAAATCTATTTTCCTGAGAATGGGTAAGCTGACAGAAAGGAATCATTTACATCTGTCTGTTGGAAACAAACAGAAACTACCACCACTTATCCCAAAAATGTTTAGCTACTAATGATCTAAAAAAAAAAAAAACTGACCTAAATGAGAAAGACATATCCCACCAAGTATTTTTCTTAATATTTTGTCTGAAAAACATGTTCCAGTAAAAATCCTTATTGCCTCTTCATCTGGTTTCCCTTTTTGGCGATCCGGTTTATCCCAGGTCAGAGTTCTTTTATTTTTCCCTGTGCTTAAAATTGAAGCAGCTTAAGTAGAAATAAATAGACACAAGAGAATTTTCCTGCAAAATTGTTTCACTAGTATAACAATCAAATGATCCAGGTAAAACCTAGTGTTTTCTTTACTGTTTCAAGATCTCAAGCAGCCCCACACTTTAGTTAGCTACCTTCTTTTAACAACAGTCCAAAAGAAGAAGACTCTCTCCAAATTGTTATAGTTATGAGGTTCTTTCTTAGAGTAGCTATGACTTCAGAAGAGTATCATAATGAGGACAGTTACCAATCAGGACACATCATCTTGGAAAACTTCACTGACCAGATGATGCCTACTATCATTATAGGAGTAAGCAATGGAGAATTCAATATCCTATTCAAATAGTAAATGTTCAGAAATGTTTATGTAGGTGGTTCCCCTTTTCCACAGTGGAAATCTTTCATTGGCCCTCTTCTAGTTCCTTATCCTCTCTGCCATTACACAATCTACATAGCATATTCATTAGCCTGCACATTATCAAGAGAGATGAAAGTAGACACCGCATACACAACATTCATTCAATTTCAGTGACATTTGAACCAAAGCGGATCTGTGGCTGATATTCTGATTTAGCTAGCATGAAATGTTCTTAGGGAGACCTGATTACTGTTCTGCTTTGCATTTTTGAGGCTAAAAAGACTGAAAATCTATGACTAAACTGAAGTTTAATTTCAGTTAAGTGCTGTTAGAAAATTATTATTCTGATTAGAGACTAAACTCTTTAAGAAACTATTATTAAGGCACCTAGGTGGCTTAGTTGGTTGTGTCCAACTCTTGATTTTGGCTTCAGTTCATGATCCCAGGGTCGTAGGAGCAAGCTCCACATTGGGCTCCACACTAAGCATGGAATCTGCTTGAGATTGTCTCTCTCTTTCTCTCCCTCTGCCCCTTTCCCCTGCTCATGTGCGTTTGCACGCTCTCTCTCTCTCTCAATAAAATACAATAACATAAGATAAGAAACTCTTTATTATCCAATTTAGATTTTTATAACTTTAAGTATTATAGGCAGTTTAGGAAAGTTTAAAATGTTGATTGATGTAAAGAACACAATTATATGATTTTTAACATCTGCAAGATAAAGGTAAAGATACACACATATAAAGGAAGTTTGACAAGAGGGATTTTACCCTAATTTACCAAAACTAACAGTGAAACTTCTGAGCAAGAAGAGAGTAAATATTCTAGTTGTAATGGAAAGTAAAACTCGATTACATAATCTCTCTTCTAAAAAAAAAAAAATATGTGAGCAAAAGAAACACCACAGCAGCATTCAGATAAAACGATAAAACTATATGTTATAAACTATGAAAAGTGTTAGCCAAAGAAAGAAATAATGCATTATGATGTGGTTAAGAGGAGCTCCTATAAATTCTATTATGAAGAAGGGCAGTAGATAAACAAGATCCAGAGTATTTTCATGCCCAAATCTGGAGAAAAGCAGATTAACGAATCCAAGAGAAAAGGTAGTATCTTCAAGAGTAGAAATCTCTGCCCACCATCATCAAGATTCAGCACAAGCAAGAAAATCCTGACATTTTCAGAGTTTCACAACAAATTGAAGGATTGATCTAAAACTTCAAGCAGATCCTGAGAGGAATATGATATTGGTTGGTATTGACCAATGGGCAATATGAAGAGGAACTACTTGGCAACTATGAAACCTATTAAAAATAATGCATGAAAATAATATGGCAAGTGTAGCAGATAGTATTGGTGCTCTTCTCAGATCCCTTGAAATCCTTTATTACAAGGTGTGTGTGTGTGTGTGTGTGTGTGTGTGTGTGTGTGTGTTCTTTGCTTTCATGTGAATTTGTTTCTAACAATCAGCATCTATGGCTCTTTTTCAGAGGTCTGCCCTTGGACAACTAGAGTTCAGTTTGCCTACAGTTCAGCATAAATGGAAGTACCCCCAAATGTATTGCTTTTCCTTCATCTATACCAAACAATTTAGGATTTAACCAATAGCTAATGGGTGAAAAGAATATGAAAACTCTTCTTTCTAAGTAGGTTTGAGGGAACTCTGAGTTGTAACATACATAACATAGAATCTCCCTGAATGAACAGGCTGAATCTATTCTCTATAGGGCTTTGCCTAAACATATCTTTGCATGGCTTCTCTCCTCCCTTTCTTACTTTCTCTGGGATTTCCCCCTGGTAGTACATTTTTCCTTAATAAATGACTTACCCTAGAATCCTTGCTCTCAAGGGCCGCTTCTGGAGAACTCACCATAAGAAATGGAAAGAAGATTTAATAATCCAACGTGAAAAAAATACATATCCCAATAAAAAGGAAGAAAATTCTCTGTGAGTGCTTCATGCTATGGAAGAATTTACTAAGAACATGATTTCAGTAAAATAAGGTCTCAGAGACAAATAAAAAACCACATTGAGATGACAATGAGATTGCTGAGATAGCAAAGCAATGCAAGAATCGAAACAATACCATTACAGAAATAATAAACATTAATATTCATTAAACAAACTAGATATGGTTAAAAATAAAATTACTAAAAAAGAAGTACCTGAGATAATCACAGGGCATCCAAGAAAGAAGATAAATACTAAAGCAATTAGAGATAAGATTATGAGTGTGTGTATATGTGTGTTCATTAGGTGAAGACTAATCAGGGAATATATATATATATATATATATATTTACAAGAAAATATCTCTGAAAAAAGAACTAAGTCTGCAGAAGACACTGGCACATAGTGTTCCACAAAAAAATTGATCAGGAAATTGACATAGGAGACAAATCAACACATAATTGGGTTGAGTCACTGACTTTCAATGTGAATAAAAGAAACATTCATACATTTAGTCATTAAGCAGATTATGTATAGGAGGGATGATTTGTTTGATACCAGAATTCTCCACAACTTCAATGCCAGAAGATAGTAAACTATTATCTACCAGGTTCTATGTGAAATGAATGGTGACCCAAGTATATGACACTTCACCATGTTGCCCTGCAGAATAAAAGCTACAGAATGTCTTAAGCAAACAAATACTCAGATATTATAGCAACTCTGAGTTTTTCTTGAAAAAACAATACCTGAAGATACAATTTGGTTAAATAAAGATCAATATGATAAATTATCTCAGGAATGTAGACATTGCAGTAAAAGGAATGCTGATGAAAATTAAATGAAGTAAAACATAGGACTAAAACAAAACCACTATAAGGACTGTAGTTATAGAGTCCAAATTTTAAAGATACTTGAGGTTAGAAAACTTGGTTGAATCATATAGTCATAATAATCAAGGCATCAAACTTGCCTGGGAGCAGGATAAGGGCAAAATCCCTTTCACAATTACTGATATCGAAAATTTTAAATTTGCAACAGAAACATTATGGTGCTCCTTAAGCTTATATAGTCAGCAGGGAGTCATTTTAAACATATTGACTCATTCCACTCATTGAATGCCATAGGTGAGCTTATAGTCTAGTGCAGGGAATGGATAAGAACTCCAAAATCTACATAATCCATGAAACTTTAGTCCTTGTTTCCAAGTGATCATGTAGAATTTCAATGCATACTGGTTGATTCTTCCTCAGCCAACTTTTTCCTTACTTTCTCAAAAAATAATTTTATTTTAATAGTTATTTTGTGGCCAAAATTACAATAAACTCTTTTCCATTTATATCTGCTTTAATATTCACAATAATTCTGCAATTTATAGACAAAATAGAGGCTCAGAGATGTTCAGTCAGGAAGTCAGGAAACTAGATTTAAATCCAAATCTTTCTATTGTTGAACACTCTTTGAAGTTCTTTGAAGACCCTGGTATCAGGCTTTGAATACAAAGAACCTATTACAAGCTCTTTTACCTACCTGTATTCTATCAATTCCCCAGTGTTCCCAACTACTACACTCTCTGAATTCAGAATTTCTAATACATGTTAAGTGACTCTATGAATTTCCCAAGTGTATCAGAGACTCCAGTGGAGCTATGCTGAAGTACAGAAAGAAGGAAAATGAGAAGGCCATAGAAACTCCAGAGTTATTATATCAAGTCAACTATGCACCTTTGCCCTCTCCTGACTCCAAATTCAGATTCTATGATGGTAGGGCTGACAAAATGGAGAAATTTAGGAACTCAGCTCCTATGTATATGCTTGTGGAATGTGTGTATGTGAGTGAGTGAGTGAGTGTGTGATGCACGTGTTTTGTGTGCAGAGAATAGTTTAATGTATTGGACCATATGTCTGTATTTTTATTCAAGATTTATCTTAATAATTACCAAGTGGGAGTTGATTTGATTAAATGGGATATTGTCAATTATATGTCACAAATAACAAAACCCATATTTCTTAGGATTGCTGCGAACTTGGCCATGCAACTTATCATAAAGGAAACAGCTGTCACCTGTTTTTCCTCTCCATGAAAGTTCGGAAATGAGAAAAGGTAATACAGAAAAAAAGAAATGCAGACACATTTAAACTGCAGCAGGGAAGAGAAAAAGTCATACTGTTCTAATTAACTCTTCCTCACCCCATCAGGATCAAGAATAGTATTTTCTCAGCCTTTATGTCTAACTGAGGTGTGAAAAGGTGATACAAGACTATTCACTACCTCTGGAGAAGAAAGAGCCAAGATTATAACATTACTGCCCAATATTGTAACCCAGGAAACAGACCATAGCCTGCAGTTAAGAGCCTGGTGTTTGAAATTCAATCTATTGAGTCAGAAACATTTCCTGTCATATTGTCTCCATCCTCCAATTTGTCACAAGCATGGTGTTAAGTCAGTGGAAAATGCCTCAAACTCATTGCTGCCTGCAAAGTGTCATGGCAGAGTAAGTGAGTATCTATAAACAGAGTTCCATTCTAGGGAACATGACTGGAGGACTTATTTGTTCTAAAATATATCTTCCCTCACTTCTCTTACCCCAGTATGACTTGATGCCTACAATTAATACCATCCAAAGCAATATTTAACAGTCTTTAGAGTCATGCACATTTCATCAAGACTAAAACATTCTGTTACCTGGAATGGGTAACATCCTGTTGAGCTTCGTTGTAAAAACTAATCTACCTGTCAGCGAACCCAAGGAGACTATTTGATGCTGTGAGAGAAATAGCGTAAGAGAGCTTTCAAAGTACGAAACTCCATCTAGGCCTAATGGGACACAGATAGAAGGTCCTCAGAGTTCAGAAATCAGTATCAGAGCCCTGGGATACTGGTAGGATGAAGAGAGGAAGGGAAAGCTCTGCTGGTAATTAAGAGGGCACTGAAAAAAATGTTATCTGTTGGCTCCATCTCTGACAAGAGGTACAGTAAAAAGGGTACATAAGGATTAGAAAAATAAAGAAATTGTTGGTGTATAGTAAGTGTGAAGAAGATGGAAAGTTCCAAAGGTGCTGGGGCACTTTTAAAGAGGCACAGTTTAAACATGAATTCCATATGAATATCCATACATTGAAAGGGTTTGAAAAGTATTCTTGGGAGGGCATTAAATCCTAAGTAAGATGTGAAGACTGTAAGAGAATAGCACTAGTTTTATATAAATAAGACTTTGGTTAATTCAATTGTGAAGGACAGGAGAATATGTATTTACAATTGCTAAAACTACTCATATTAGTCTTTGAGAAATGACCAGCAATGAGAAAGGTACAGGGTATTAAGACTAGATATAGGTAAACAGCTTAATTTTAAAAACAAGAAAAATGTTGGACTCGGGAACAAAAATACAGAGAGATAAATGTTGTTTTCTAGCAAAATTTAAGAATGAGTTATTCAGTAGATGACTTTTAGGTATTCATGAAAGCAGCAAATATGAGTTCTTTGAAAATTCGTGTTTGTTTCTTTTTTCCATACTGTTACTTAGCTGTCAGAATGGCTGGCAGATTTGCTGAATGTAACAATTAAAGTTCATGTAGATTTCAGAAATGGATGTGATAGCTCTGGCAACTACACAGAATGATGTTGACTGGATTCAGTTAAGTAGATACTTATGAAGTTGAAAGACCATTGCCAGAGAATGCACCCCAAAGAATAAATTAGTTGCAATCTGGGCAAACAGGTTTATGTCATAGATCTTTTATACTCTATCGATAACTTGGAGTAGTCCCAAAAAGTTAATTGACCACATTTACAAATTAGCCAAAGTAGAACAGATAATTAATAGGACAGAATCATGACTCAAAGGCATCTGAACAGACTAGAATGATAGAACAAATGACATAACTTAATAAAGAAAAGTTCTGCACTTGAGAACAACAGAAAAAAAAAACTTCCCCAATTGGCAGCAGGAGGAGGTTAGTAAGCTCTCTGTTCAATGGCCTGGTCAAGCCAATCCAGAATAAGGCATTTAGATTTGGGTCGCACATTTTCAAATGGATGTTGAAAAATCAAGAGAAAATCCAAAGGAGTGAGCTCTGGGTTAAATAGTTCTAAAACTATGACTTATAAAAAAATATCTGTAAACCTGACAATATCTAGATGGCAAAAGCAAACAAAGAAACAGAGAAGATGGCAGTTACCTATATAAGCACTACCATGTGGAAGAAGATATACACTTGTTCTCTATAGCTCCTGGAGTAGAATCAGGAACAATGAGAAGTTAAAAGATGGTAAGTTCCAGTTCAACATAAGGAGGTCCATGTACAGGATTACCTTGTATAATTTGAACTCATTTGCTCTGGAAATGTTTAAGCAGAGTAAATGCCTATCTGCCAAGGATGTAACAGTGCAGATTTCTATATTCAGTGAAAGCTAGAAGATTGGACCAGATGAACTCTAAGATGTCATCTAACTCCAAATTTCAATGGCTCTGTAATTACATTTTTAGAAAATATTTTAACCACAAAATATTTTTAAATAGCAGATTCCCTTGAGGCTTAAGTATCTGCTTACTGCAAGATGTTATAGTATTAGTTTCCAATTGAGGAATTAACAAATATTTAAATCAAGCACCTCTAGAATAATGATAATAATTGTTCGTTGATAAGCAAAATAAAGTATGAACTATAGATATTTTAAAAATATATGAATAGTACTGACATGCAAAATTCTTCACTTTTGGTTATTGCAGAGAGTAAATATGGGCAGGGAAGCCCCTGCTTATTATTTAACTCCTCTTCATTCAGAAAGTAAGCATGTACACACAAAATATGTGCCCACAAAAGGTATTTTGCTATGCACTAGGTATTACTCAGATGCTATATATTTCCTCAAGGAACACTCAGTGTAATGGGAATGGTGGACATATGGATTAGGAGGGTGTTTCCCTGGAGGACTGGATGCTCTGACTGAGGTTGCAGCTTTAGGCCAGAGTAGAGGCAGTAGGTGGAACATATTGAGCTCCAGACAGGAATACTATCAGTACTAGCACTAAAATCATCCCTTAGGTACAAAATACTTCAACATGGATCTATCTAATCTATCTAATCTTTATCTATCTATCTATCTATCTATCTATCTATCTATCTATCTATCTATCATCTTTCTATCTTTCTATCTTTCTATCATCTATCATCTCTTCCTTCCTACTCTCCTCTTGTCTCTTCTCTACTCTCCTTCCTTCTTCCTCTCCCTAATTCCTTCTTTTCTTTCTTTTTCTTCCTTCCTTCCTTCCTTGCCCCTTTTTTTTTTTACTTCTACAACCCTGACAACTCATTATGACCTAGATGACAATCCAGCCATGAGAAAGACACCAAACGGACGTTTGATGGGGAAGGAATGCATTACACACTGTGATGGAAGATAAAAGCAGTCCCAGAGACCAGGGCCAAGGGTGCTGACCAAAAAATAAGGACATGGATCAGATTTTAACTCATGTCCCAGTACATGGTTGGTATTCGATATACATGTGATGAATGAATGAATGAGTAAATGAATGAATGGGCAGAAAATATGAAGGAGTGCATACCTCTGTTTGTTTTTAAAATGCTATCTACGGTGGTACAGGCAACATGGCGGAGGAGTAGGGGGCTCCAGAATTTCGCTTGCCCTTTAAAGGGGGACGACTGAAACCATAGTCTCTCTCAACTCCAAAAATCGGGGGGAAAAGGTGCTACAGCTGACAAGAAATGAAGGCGAAAAACAGACACGGCCCAACTAAACCGTGAGTTTAATCTGGGTCGGATAAAATGAACTCGAACTCGGGAAGCTGAGCTGAGGGGAGGGTGAGCA
Organism: Paguma larvata; assembly: GCA_030068075.1. Taxonomy (NCBI): domain Eukaryota; kingdom Metazoa; phylum Chordata; class Mammalia; order Carnivora; family Viverridae; genus Paguma; species Paguma larvata. Next base: position 100,315,955 of record CM057830.1, read on the forward strand.
TCTTCAGAGATAGCTGGGAAAGTGCCGATCGAACAACATCTGAACGAGAGGGCCAGTGCGGGTGAGACCCCTACCATCCAGCCCCTAAATGCAGGGCTTTTGAAGAGAAGTTCAGTGGCAAGAAGCAGCACTACCCGCACGCTGGTGGGACCGCACCAACCCCATCCTGAGCCACTGGGACGCGTGCGCCGGGGGGACTGGCAGCGGGGACGCAGGCGGCGCTACCAGCCCAGCACCTCTAACCCTGGCACAATTATAACGATATCGGGGGTGGCAGACGGCCGCCTCACCGCGCCACCCTCTCCCAGCGCCTCCGGGGAGCGCGCGCTGCCGGGACAGGCAGCGGGGACCCAGCGGAGCACCTCTAACCCCCGCACAGTTACAGCCAAATCGGGGGTAGCAGACGGCCGCGTCACCGCGCCACCCTCGCCCAGCGCCTCCGGGCACGCACACCGCCGCTGGGACTGGCAGCAGGGACCCAGGCAGCCCCAGGCGGCAGCTCCTGTGGGACACGGCCGGGTCACCGTCCAGTGAACCACACTAGGCCGGCGTTGGCGGTGGAGAGAGAACAGAAATAAAGGGGTGAATAAAGCCTCCAGGACTGGTGGCGCAGGTCTGGAGAGACGCCATTGTTGTCTCACAAGCCAGGAAGTCACCCCAAAAGCCATCCCTGCAGCAGTGGAGGCGGGACCCGCCTACACTAAACCACGCCCCTCCCAACATATCAGCAGGAGCCACTGATGCCAAGTGGAGATTGCTGCCTGGAGTAACGCCAGTCATTTCTTCTTTTTAAATTTATCCCTCCCTTTCTCATTCCTACCGAACCCCATCCTGAGCTGGTAATCCAGGGTACTGACTGGCTTAATCATTTTTTTTGTTTTTTGTTTTTTGTTTTTTGGTTTTTTTTAACCAACTCTTTGAGGACATGTCCTACAACCTCTTCTTTACTTCCCTAGTCCTTTTTCTGGAATAACCAGGCCGCCTAAGTTCATCTAGACGACATCGATCTTTATTCCTTTTCCCTTGCACCTGTCCTTATTCTGATTTCTATCAGTCTGGATTAAACCCTTTAGTCGCTCTACCTGGGCAAAGTCCATTTCCTTCTTCACCCTGCACCAGTCATTATTCTGTCTATATATGCTCTGGCACCAGCACACTACATACCCTGTCCTTAACGTGTAGCTGTTACTTCAGGACATTGCCCTCAGAGAGTCACTTGTTATTTTTTTCTGTTGTGAACTGCTTGTCTGGACCATTTGTCGGTACGTTTGAGTATTTTTGTGTTCTGTGTGTCTGTCAGTCTGTTTTCCTTTCCAGGGCAACTTCAAGAAACAACCTATAACACATCCAGCCGAAATGACGAGACGGAAGAATTTTCCTCAAAAGAATCTGCAAGAAGCAGTGACAGCTCAAGAATTAATGAAAACAGATATAAGCAACATAACAGAACTTGAATATAGAATGATAATCATAAAACTAATCGCTGGCCTTGAAAAAAGCTTAGATGAATGCAAGGGGTCCCGCGTGGCAGAGTTCAAGGACCTTAAAAACGGTCAGGAAGAATTAAAGAAGACATTGGAAGAAATACAGGGGAAACTGGAAGCAACCACAGCACGGATTGAAGAGGTAGAGGAAAGAGTTAGTGCATTAGAAGACAAAATCATTGAAAAAGAGGAAGCAGATAAAAAGAGAGAGAAGCTGATCCAGGAACAGGAAAGGAGAATTCCAGAGCTGAGCGACGCACTCAAAAGACACAATATCCGTATCATAGGAGTTCCAGAGGAAGAAGAGAGAGAGAAAGGAGTCGAAGGGGTTCTTGAACAAATCATTGCTGAGAACTTCCCCAACATGAGGAAGGAAACGGGCATGGAAATCCAAGAGGCACAGAGAACTCCCCTCAGACGTAACTTGAATAGACCTTCTGCACGGCACATCATAGTGAAGCTGGCAAAATACAAAGATAGGGAGAGAATCCTGAAAGTAGCTAGGGACAAAAGAACCTTAACATACAAAGGCAGACATATAAGGGTAGTAGTAGACTTATCTACGGAAACTTGGCAAGCCAGAAAGGAATGGCAGGATATCTTCAATGTGATGAGCAAGAAGGACATGCAACCAAGAATTCTGTATCCGGCTAGCCTGTCATTCAGAATAGAAGGAGAGATCAAGGTTTTTCCCAACAAACAAAAACTGAAAGAATTTATCACAAATAAGCCGGCACTGCAACAGATCTTGAGGGGCACTCTATGAAGGCACGGTTGCATGGAACACAAACTGCCAGGGACAGCCTTACAAACATGAAACTTACAGATAATACAGTGACCGTAAGCCCATATTTTTCAATATTAACACTGAATGTAAATGGACTAAAGGCGCCAATCAAAAGACACAGGATAACAGAATGGATTAAAAAACAAGACCCATCTATTTGCTGTCTTCAAGAAACTCATCTTAAACCTGAACTGATTCATGATTTCAGCAAAGTTGCAGGATACAAAATCAATGTACAGAAATGGGTGGCATTTCTATACACCAACAATGAAGCAGCAGAAAGAGAAATAAAGGAGCTAATCCCTTTCACAATTGCACCCAAAACCATAAAATACTTAGGAATAAACCTAACCAAAGATGTGAAGACCTCTACACTGAAAACTATAAAAAACTTGTGAAGGAAATTGAGGAAGACACAAGGAAATGGAAAAACATCTCATGCTATGGATTGGAAGAATAAATATCGTTAAAATGGCAATACTATCCAAAGCAATCTACACATTCAATGCAATCCCAATCAAAATTGCACCAGCATTCTTCTCAAAGCTAGAGCAAACAATCTTAAAATTTGTTTGGAACCACAGAAGACCTCGAATAGCCAAAATAATACTGAAGAATAAAACCAAGGCGGGAGGCATCACAATCCCAGACTTTAACCTCTACTACAAAGCGGTAGTCATCAAGACTGTATGGTATTGGCACAAAAACAGACACATAGACCAATGGAATAGAATAGAAAACTCAGAGATGGACCCGCAAGTATATGGCCAACTAATCTTTGACAAAGCAGGAAAATGTATCCAATGGAAAAAAGACAGCCTCTCTAACAAATGGTGCTGGGAGAATTGGACAGCAACATGCAAAAGAATGAAACTAGACCACTTTCTTACACCACTCACAAAAATAAATTCTAAATGGAAAACAGATCTGAATGTGAGACAGGAAGCCGTCAAAATCCTAGAGGAGAAAACAGGAAAAAGCCTCTTTGACCTAAGACGCACCAATTTCTTACTCGACACGTCTCCAAAGGCAAAGGAATTAAAAGCAAAGATGAACTATTGGGACCTCATCAAGATAAAAAGCTTCTGCACAGCAAAAGAAACAACCAACAAAACGAATAGGAAACCAACGGAATGGGAAAAGATCATCGCAAATGACATATCGGATAAAGGACTAATATCTAAAATTTATAAAGAACTTACCAAACTCCACACCCGAAAAAGAAACAACCCAGTGAAGAAATGGGCGGAAGATATGAATAGACACTTCTCCAAAGAGGACATTCAGATGGCCAAAAGACACATGAAACGATGCTCAATGTCACTCATCATCAGGGAAATACAAATCAAAACCACACTGAGATACCACCTCACACCAGTCAGAGTAGCTAAAATGAACAAATCAGGAAACTATAGATGCTGGCGAGGATGTGGAGAAGTAGGCACCCTCCTACACTGTTGGTGGGAATGCAACCTGGTGCAGCCACTCTGGAAAACTGTGTGGAGGTTCCTCAAAAAAATGAAAATAGAGCTACCCTATGATCCAGCAATAGCCCTGCTAGGAATCTACCCAAGAGACACAGGAATGCTGATGCATAGGAGCACGTGTACCCCAATGTTCATAGCAGCACTTTCGACAATAGCCAAATCATGGAAAGAGACCAAGTGCCCATCAATTGACGAATGGATAAAGAAGTTATGGTACTTATATACAATGGACTACTACGTGGCAATGAGAAAAAATGAAATCTGGCCATGTGTAGCAACATGGATGGAACTGGAGGGTATTATGTTAAGTGAAATAAGTCAGTCAGAAAAAGACAGATACCATATGTTTCCACGAATAGGTGGACTTTGTGAGACTACGCAAAAACCAGGGGGAGGGGAAGAGGGGAAAGGAAAAAAAAGACACAGAGAGGGAGGGCGATAAAACATAAGAGACTCTCAAAGACTAAGAAAAAACTGAGGGTGAGGGGGGTGAGGGAGGGGGGAGAGGGGGTGATGGGCATTAAAAAGCGCACATGATGGGATGAACACTGGGTGTTATGTGTAAACCAATTAGAAATATAACTATTATAAAATTAAAAAAAAAGAAGAAGATGTGGTACATATATACAATGGACTACTATTTGGCAATGAGAAAAAATGAAATCTGGCCATGTGTAGGAACATAGATGGAACTGGAAGGTATTATGTTAAGTGAAATAAGTCAGTCAGAAAAAGACAGATACCATATGTTTCCAGGCATAGGTGGATTTTGAGAGACTAAGCAAAAACCATGGGGGAGGGGAAGACGGGAAAGGAAAAAAAGACACAGAGAGGGAGGGAGATAAAACATAAGAGACTCTCAAAGACTAAGAACAAACTGAGGGTGAGGGGGTTGAGGGAGCGGGGAGAGGGGGTGACGAGAATTAAAGAGGGCACGTGTTAGGATGAACACTGGGTGTTATATGTAAACCAATTTGAAAAGAAACTATTAAATAAAAAGTAAAAACAAAAAAAAATAAAATAAAATGCTATCTACATGCAATGGTACTCATTTATCAATATGACAAGTATTTAAATAATAAAATAGGATATAAATTTAAAAGTTAATATAAGTATTAATTTAATAGTGTGATTCTATAAAATTTAACCAAGAAATATTCTATTCATTTGTTTTCATTTTGCATTTCCATCCTTCAGTTACAATACTTTTCCAGAGCTCTTTCTCTATCCTGATGCAAGGTGTCTTGCTAGTCCCACCTCATGAAAACTATCAGACAGAAAGCATCAGTATAGCAGGATGAAAAAAAGCATTTAATCCACTACACTTTTTATGTAGACCCTTGGTTTCCATCAAATCACTTTTTCTCATTATGTGTTTATGTATTAAGGGTGATTATATCTAATTGTCTATTGAGTGTAAACACATATAATCATAAAATTACAATGTGCAATTACATAATTATGATTTATAATTTAAAAAAATATCACCAGGATGATGTTGTAAAGATCTTCAGACAGTAGTTGGAAGGAGATATTATTTAATATCTGGCAACTCTCAGTACTCAGGTTCAAGGTGTATATGTATACATACACATACACACACACACATATATACATACACACATATATACAAATTTATGCACATATATACATTATTATGCACTAATTTTGGGTGGCAGTCACAGAGGATAGTAGAATTCAGTATCATTGTCCATATTGGAGAAAAGAATATGGGCAAGTAGAAATGACTGTGTCTGAGAGGTTTTCCACTCTTGTTTCAAATCTGCATCTTGTTGGGAGTATTTTAAACATGCAGATGGTTAGTCCCAAGCCAAGCTTAATATAATATGAAGGACTGTACCCAAGGCATACATACAGGTATTCCAGAAATAATTACACACTTTCCAAAATTAATCGCTCAATAACTATGTTATGTATATGAGCATATAGCCAAACTAATTTATAAAGAATATACTACAATTATTTTTATAATCTTATTAATGCTCAGTATTCATTCCTGCTGTCACAGACACACTTTCAGTTTTGTTTTTCTTTTATGGTTTGATTCTCTGCTAGACTTTTCAAAATTAAAAAAAATTTTCATCCTAGTAAGTATACTACACATGTTCAGTTTTATAATAATTTATCCCAGACTGTCAATGGTAGAAGCAGCAGCCAGGATGTATATTTTTTATGTCAAGTCTTCAAGAAAGAAGTAGTACAAAACACGAAGGCCTGAAAATAAGCCACAAGGAGAAAGATTTCCAGTATGACAACTGGAAATCTGGGTGGTTACTAGTCTCAAGGTTGGTCAAAGTTTTGAATACCATACCCAATCTGGTACCATGTTAGATGTTTATTAGGGGCTCTCCAGACTTGTTGCATAAGTAAAACAGAGACCCATCCTTCTGAAAAGTGAAGTTGAAGGGGACCTCCTTTTAACAGTGGAGAAAAACCTCTCACTCTAGCAGCATTACTTTTATTTTTTATTTTTGAGAGACAGAGAGAGAAAGAGACAGAGTATGAGCAGGGGAGGGGCAGAGAGAAAAGGAGACACAGAATCTGAATCAGGCTCCAGGCTCTGAGCTGTCTGTCAGTACAGAGCCTGACATGAGCACAAACTGCAAGATCATGACCTGAGCCAAAGTTGGACACTTAACTGACTGAGCTACCCAGGAGCCCCTTCACCAGCATTTCTAATATGAGACTTCCTTTCATTGCACACACACACACACACACACACACACACACACACACACAAACAGACCAAAATTCATATACAAAAGATGGCACAGAAGATGTTAATTTTCAACAACTCTTTTACATATGTCGTGTTGGCTTCCATTGTTTCATAAGTGGAAATCATGGTGGTTCACTTTTTCATTTCAGCCTCTTCACGGATTATGAGTAATATGCAAAATTGATTCATTTACATATGACTGAAAACTGCAGAAGTTATATCCGTTTGCCTCATCTGCTTCCATAAGGGTCTTCATCAAGTGAAAGGGGCCAAGTTTCATCTTTAGCAGCTTCTGGAACATGTGCCAGACCAATGGCTGAAGGATGTCTGGTTCACTGCTAGCTTTTCCTAATGGTGATACCAATGTGATTGACTACCTCAGACACACTAGGCAACGCTGTTCTTATGCCTTTTACAGATACATATTTTTCATCCCATCTGTTTGGAGCAGCAATTAACATTGTTAGGATCTACGGAAGCTTGTTGTATAGTATACAGAATGATCTTTGCACTATAGTTACAGAACCGACTTCAGCAAGCTCTAGGTCACAAAATTGGCAAATGTAAGTATATTTCTATAATTCAGTACATATTACATGCTAATATATAATATAGTTACTGAGAAATAAATCTAAGGTTTCAATTATTTATGGATCACTCTATATTTTTTAAGCTCTACAGATTGTTCTGATGAGTAGGCTGTGGTTTCAAGGCAGCCTATAAGCAGGAATGACCATACATCTAAAGTAAGTGAATTCTGTCTTTACAGAAAATTTACTATATTTACTGCCATCTGTCAGTATGATATCTCCACAATTATATTCACTTGGTAAAAGCCTTTCTGGAAATTTGTGTATTGTAAGTAGATTAAGCTGCCTTTTATTAAGAGAGGTAACACATAAGCTAGTTTGCATACCCTTTTACCTGATTAACCTATCAATAGTGATTTTCTCCTAAGGACCACAGAGCCTTGAAGGGATAACATAAGCTTAGATGGTTTCTATTTTCCTTAACTATTATTCGTGGAGCAACTATTATGTGTCAGAAACTATGCTAGGCTTATGGAGGGATATATATAAGATTAATCAACATGGACTTTGCTTGGAAAGGAGTTCACAATTTAAAGTGGGTTGGTTGGGTAGGGAGATAAAGGAGTTTCTGAAGTCAGGAACAAAGCTGTCAGGTTCACTACCAATTTCCCTCAATGAGCCATGGAAGGAGATTGTCCTCAAAATAAAGAGGCCACTATTAGACCCAAGAAAATGAGGCATCTGTTCCTGAGTTGAAGATACATATTACGTTCATAAGACTTCAGGATGCTCCTCCCAAAAATTTGCTAACAAAAAGATGTATTTCATTATTTGCTCAATTTCCTCGAAAAATACTCAACTAATGAAAGAGACAACTTCATGACACTGATAGGAATTGGAAGTGTCTGGCCTGAAGACTTGACATGACCATTTGTGGTGCTATATTCGCTTCTCTAATTATTTATGACTCACATAATTAGACATAGTAATTTGTTGATTTCATAATTATACGAGATCTAACTGAAGTTGCATTTCTCTGTTCATAAAATATTTAGCTGAACAATACAGGCTCAAAGAAGAAATCAACATGGAATCAAAAAAAAAAAATATCCTGAGAAAAGAGTGACATCATCAAGATGGCAGAATAGGAGGAGATCCCAGCCTCTTGTCTCCCAAATAAATATCAACTATTAGACAGCTATCCATGAACAAAAACAGCTCTAGGAAATCTCTAGAGTCTAATTAAGAAACTTCAACACAGTGAAACAAAAAAACCTGAGAATACCACACAAAACGAGAAGAACAGCCTTATTTTGCCTACATCACCCATCCCCAGAATTTCTCAGTGCCAAGGGGGTACTCCTCAGCTAGAAAGAGTTCTCTTCACTGGGAAATAAAGAGAGGAATGAGCGACCAGCTTCCTAGCCTTTGAGGCCATACATGAAGGACCCATTTTGTCTTCACTCCATCCAGGCACTGGCAAAGCTGACTAGAGACAGCTAGGAATAGGGGGAAAAAAGCAGAAGCTACCAATATCAGTTATACAGTGAAAGCAACCACAGTAACTAGTGACTTACTCTGCAGATGACCCCAGCAGATTTCACCACTGACAAAACCAATGACAAGCACAGCCACCACAGACCCCTGCAATTTTTACTGGATTTTTCTCCACAAGGTACTCATTTTTGCTGATATTGGTGGTTAATGCCAGATACCTGAGACCCTTTCTGCTCTCTACCCTAACTTCAACCCCACCAGAGCCCAGAAACTACACTACCCGCCAACTCAGGCATCTACAGCTGTATGAGTACAATATGTCAGCATAGAACCAGACAGCTGACCACCCCCAACCATACACACACTTGGTGGTAGCCCCATGCCCTATGTACTTGCGTGCTGCTTGCCTGACATATGTCACCAGCCTCCATTGCCATGTGTGTACCCATGTCATGTGTGAGTCCATGGCAAGATCTCACAGCCATATAAGTGCAGGTCAATAGCTAAACTCTCAAGCTTCTGGTGGGCCTCAATTTGGCCCTATCTCCTGTCACAGGCCTGCATCCTTGGTAGCACCTGCAACTCTGCTGTAGATGTCTACCTGCACAAACCTACTCTAACCCCTATCACCAGCTTTTATTGCTATGTGAATATCCATAGAAATACTATGCAGACATAGGATTGCACACTGAAAATGAAGGCTCCACAGTGTATCTGTTCCTGTCTTCTGTCACCAGCCTGCTATTATTCCCCCTATCTGTGTACCTGCACACTCCTGGCCTAACTGTCATGGGCTTCCACTGATGTGTACATGACCATGGAAAGACTGTGCAGCCACAGGAATACACGTTAAGAGCCAGGGTCTCTGCAGCTGTATGTAAGCCCAGATTCAGCACTATCCCTCATCTATACCACTGGACTCACTTATTGCTTGCCCTTCCAGCCGTAAACCTACATGCCCCCAACCTAACTCTTGATATTGGCCTCCACTGCCATGTGACCATGGTGAGAACCATCAGCTATGGTAGTGCATGCTCACAACTCTGGCCCCCACATATGCCAGTGTATCTGCAGTTGGCACTGACACTTGTTGCTTCCCCTGGCCCCCAACACTACATGTGTGTTTGCAAACAGCCCCTGCCACTTCATAGGCACCAGCAATTAACCTGCACAGATTAACATATCCATGACACTTGATATAGCCACTACCAATGCCTATCCTAATCCCTAGATACTGGACTTGGAATTACCACTGAAGAATCAAACTTCCCTCATAGTCTCTGTTGAACAGACTGCAGTAATCACGAAGGGCCACACCATTTTCAATGCTGTGGACCCTAATGGCATGAGACAAGTAACCATGCCCCTTGGAACTGACTCCACCATATGCCTCCCACATTTCATACCCTGAACAAGTAGACCCAGGGTCACATCATGCTCTAGTATGATCCCACCTACAAGTGAAGGTACTTTCCAACTAAAGTGAATTCATAAAGTGTGTGGACGAGGCAAATGCTTCTTCAAATGCTTGATCACCTACACAAAGGCTACAGGAATCATGAAGAACCAAAAAAATATGACTCCATCAAAGGAATACAATAAATTTTCAGTTACTGGCCCCAAACAAATGGATATATGTGAATTTCCAGACAAATAAATCAAAATATTGTTTACAACTACACGAGAGCTATAAAATAATGCAGATAAACGATTTAATGAAATCAGAAAATAATACTAGGACTACATGAGAAGCTCAATAAAGATTTACAACACACAAGAAATTTTGGGGCTGAAGAATACAATAATTAAACTGAAGAATTCAATATAGGGCTTCAAAATCAGACTGGAACAAGCAGAAAATTTGTGATTTCAAAGACATTTTTTTGAAAATATCCAGTCAAAGGAGCAAAAAGAAAAAAAAAAGAATAAAGAGGAATGAAGAAAGCCTATGGAACTCATAGGACAACATTATGAAAAACGGTCTATTCATCATTGGAGTTCAAGACAGAGAAGAGAAAGAAAAAGGGTCATAAAGCATATTTAAATAAATAATGGTTAAGAAAACTCCAAACTTGGGCAAATATTTAGACATTCAAGTTCACAAAGCTAACAGACTACCCTAAAATTTAAATCTAATACAACATTCTCCAAGACACATTATAATAAAACTGTCTAAAATCAAAGACAAAGAGAAAATTTTAAAAACAATAAGAAAAAAATTATCTCATACAAGAAAACTCCCATAAGTCGATAAGTGAATTTCTCAGGAGAAACATTCTAGCTGAGGAGAGAATGTAATCATATATTCAAAGTGCTAAAAGGAAAAAAAAAAAACAAAAAACGGCAAACCAAAAATACTTTACCCAGCAAAATTCTTCAAAACTGAAATGAGATAAAGACTTTCTATATCAAACAAATGTTAAGGAAATTCACTGTCACTCAACCTGCCTTACAAGAAGTGCTGAAATGAATTCTTAAAGCTGAAACACAATGACTCTAACTAGTAACATGAGAACCTATGAAAATATACAACACATTAGTAAAAGTAAGTATATAGCCAGATTTAGAATTCTCTAATATTGTAATATGGTGTGTGATAAATTAACTCGAGTATAAAACTTAAAGAACAAAAGTATTAAAAACAACTACAGCTATAATAATTTGTTAATGAATAAACAATACAAAAATATGTAAATTATGACATCAAAAACATACAACATTTGGGGAGGGAGTAAAAGCATAGAATTCTTATATGCAATCAAAGTTAAGTTTCTTTGGGAGTGGGTTGGGAAGATGGTTGGCAGAGTTGGAGGACCCTAGGCCCACCTTGTCCCATGAATGTAATTACACAACTATCAAATTACGTTAAATACCCCAGAAATCAAGTTGAAGGCAAGCAGAACACACTCCACAACTAAAGGCAGAGAAGGCCACATCCAAAAAGGAGAATGTGAAAACACATGATTTAGGAGAGAAATCTGATTGTGATGAGTGTGGCGGGAAAGGATACAGGGACCCAGAGAATGGGAAGAGACAGACTAACACACAGAGGAGCCCACATTGGGGAAGATGAACACCCTTAGCAATTGACTTGGAAAGCAGGAAATTCTGAATTTTGTGAGTTCTTGAAACCAGTGGGACTTAAAGCCTGGAGTTTTAAAGATCAATGAGATTGGCTCAGAGAGAGCATGGAGGGCATTGGGGCTGCTCTAGGAGAAAAGGCACAACAAATAGCCTATGGACATACAGTGTGGAAAATAGCAACCTGAAGAGCACCTGGGGCACACAGTGGAGAGGTTATTTGCTCATCCTAAACATGTCCCAGAGAGGCAGCATTCACAGAGATCCCTCTGGGAACAAAAGAACTAGAAGGGGTCATTTCCTTCCTCTACCCCTCAGCATAAACACAGAGCCACCTGGGGGAACCAGCATAGCACTGAAACTCCCTATCTAACCTGCTTATACCAAGTCCCACCCCCACATTATGCTCCAGTGGAAATGCCCATCCCCATCACACTTGCCTCGGTCCCAGCACAGCAGACCAACTTTCCCAGGAGACTAGACCAACCCCCTGCCAACACTGCATCTCCTGACCTAAGAGTTTTGTGCGGTCTCAATTCTGATATCAGTGGTGATAGGCCTCATTTCACAAGCATTCCAGAGCACACCTAATAAAGATTCATCACATTGTCGGGACACCTAGTTGGCTCAGTCAGTTGAGCATCCGACTCTTGATTTTGGCTTAGGTTATGCGTAGTATGGAGCCTGCTTAAGATTCTCATTCTTTCGTGGTATCATGTGGCTCAGTTGGCTAAGCGTCTGACTTTGGCTCAGGTCATGATCTCACGGTTTGGGGGTTGAGTCCCGCATCAGGTTCTGTGTTGACAGCTCAGAGCCTGGAGCCTGCTTCAGACTCCGTGTCTCCCTCTTCTCTCTGTCCTTCCCTGCTCTTGCTCTGTGTCTCTCTCTCTCTCTCTCAAAAAAATAAACATTACAAAAAATTAAAATAAAGATACTCATTCTCTCTCTCCCTCTGCTCCTCCTCTGCTCTCTCTCTTTCTTTTTCTCTCTCTGAAATAAAAAACAAAAACAAAAACAAAAAAAACACACTCACCACATTCAGGCTGGGACCAAACATTGCACAATAGGCAAAGAGAGACTCTGAAGATGACTGGCCTGAAGAATAAAGCAGCAAGGGGGGGTGGTCAACATGGCTGTTCTTCCCATGTCTCTCAAACAAAGAAGGACTGAAGACAAAGGACTCTAAACCACAAGAGTCTGAGAGGAAAGGAGACAGGGTCTACAAGGAATAAAACTTGAAAACCAGGTGGCCCCATAATTGTGTGAGTGGAAATTGGGGGAGATAAAATAGACCATGGAGGTACAGAGGGGAGGGAACCTCTTCTGCAGAGAGAGAAAAGGAAGAGAAAGAGTGGCTGGGGAAGTGGAAGACTACATCTGGACAAGAGAAAAACCTCCTACTGGGATGGAGAGGGAGCCTATCATCCAGTCTCTAGCTGCAGGGATTTTGAAGATAAGTCCTGTTTCCAACTTAGGGGCTTTCTTCAGACTGGGGCCAGCGGCCATATTCTCATATCTAGGAAGAAAGGCACTCACCTCCGGTGCTATGTCAGGGGCACAATCTACACCAAGGAAACTAGGTGTAGCTGTCATAGTGAGTTTAAAACTCAGATAAGCATAGGGCACAGGAGACCACAAAATGTCTCTGTGCCTGCATCCCCCAGCAGAGAAAGGATGGAGACAAAGGGGTATTTGGGACTCCTATTCTGTGAAGAAGGGACTGGGGGGACTCCATTTTTCTCCCCACAACCACCAAGGCAGGACCTCAGGGATCGGTCTGCAGGGCCCAAAGTGGAGGCGGGACCTGCCTACACCAAACCACGCCCCTCCTCGCTGGATAGCCGCTTTTCTACGGGAACGGAGCTGGATAGACCCTGTGAAACAAGCATTGCAGCATTGCCTGGATTATCTCCAGGTCAATACTTGTTATTTAGATATATTCTTCCTTTTCTCCTTCTTATCTCTCCCCTCCTATAGGCTGGTTACTCGGGGTATTGGTTTGCTTAAACAGACATATGTAATCCATTCTCTCCATGCATGTTCTACACCTCCTTCTTTATTTTCTTTGCTCTCTCTCTGGAATAATCAGGCCATATAGTTCCTCTGGGTAACTTTATCTTTATTTCTTTTTCCTCTCCTTCCTTATTTTCATTTCTCTCTCTCTGGATTAAGCCTGTCAGTCTCTCTACCTGGTCAAAGCTCATCTTTTCATTCTCCCCACACCTGTCATTACTCTCTGTTGGGAGCCTTGGGCTCACAGGTTGAGACACTTCCCTGTGTGGAAAGGCAGTTATAGCAAAGTTCCTACCAATCAAATAGCACCCAATCTTACCTCCTTCTAAATAATTTTTCAGGCTTGGATTTCTTGACCTGCTCTCATTAGCCCCAAGGAGTGTAATGCTCTTTTGTTTTATGCCATTTAAATAAAACCTGGAGCGCTATGCTTTGATGGATTACATCTGAATGAGAGTTGTCTGACCAGAAGTAATTTTAAAGTTGCATCTTGGGGATGGGTTACACACATTGATAGGAGTTATGAGCCTGGCTGGATATTGGTGTGACTAGTGTAAACATTAGGCCCCTATTATGTAAATTCACTCATTCATAAACAAAGGAATTTAGACAAGCCTTAGGAATTACCAGGAGAGTTACATCTCTCTCATTGTAGTTTAGGAAGCTAGACGGATGACTCTTAACCTTTCTATAGATGATTAACATAGGAATTAAGATGATAATGTATGTGCCCTCTGTTTACTGAGATGGTAACAAGGATAACAACCCCACTTGCTTCATAAACATCCTGTTTTCTCCCCCTGCCACAAATTTACCTAATCCTACATCAAAGACAGCATATGTTAATTAACTTAGGAGCACAATCACAAAATAGCTAAGATAAGAATTGTTTCCTTTATGGTCTAAAAAGAATGATGTAAAACAACTTGCAAGCTTGAGGAAATTGGTGCTTTGCTGACAAAAACACATTGTTGTTAAAGATATCGAACTATGCTTACTGATGGGATGTCACTCATTGCTGTAATGTCGCTTACTACTTTTAAATAAAGACACTGAAACTAGCAGGGCAGAGATGCCAGAATTGCCAGAGATGCCTGCTTTGTGATCAGACTACATCTCATGGCTCTCTCATTTCTTTTACTGACCGTCCATCCTTCAGGGACTCTTGGACTCTCCAGAGCTGGACTCTGGCAACTCCTTTGTATTTGCTCTTCCATCGGCACTGCCCACACCCTGTTCTTTACTTCTAGCTGATATTTCTGGCTTTAGGCTTTCAGATTGTTGTTGTTTTTTTTTTCCCCTTTATCTGTTTTGGTCTGTTTGCCTGTTTTATTTGTCAGTGTATTTGTGTGCTTTCATTTCCTGTTTGTTTGTATGTCTTTTTTCCTCTCCAGGGCTACCTCAAGGAACAACCCAAGGCATACTGGTGGAGGACAACCAAAGTCACAACAACAGAGAGCAAGTAACATTCTCCAAAAAACACCTCCCGAAAGGTCAGGTGCTGGACAGTGTATGATCCCCCTTTAATATAGCAGTACTCACAAAGGCAGAGCATACAACAAGCTTTTAAAACTTATAAGGGGCAGAAAACTAGCCAAAATGACGAAATGGAAAAATTCTCTTCAAAAGAAATTATAGGAAGTAGTGACAGATAAATAATTGATCAAAACATACATAAGGAACATAACTGAACAAGAATATAGAATAATAGTCATAAAATTAATAGCTGGGCTTGAAAAAAGCATAGAATACAGCAGAGACTCCATTGCTACAGATATCAAGGACCTTAAAAATAGTCATGATGAATTTAAAAACGCTATAAATGAGGTGCAAAATAAAACGGAGGTGGCCACAGCGTGGATTGAAGACAAAGAAGAGAGAATAGGTGAATTAGAAGATAAAATTATGGAAAAAGAGGAAGCCATGAAAAAGAGAGATAATCTGATCCAGAAGCACTAAAGGAGAATTCAAGAGTTGAGTGATGCAATCAAATAGAACAACATCCAATCAAAGGAATTCCAGAAGAAGAAGAAGGAGGAGGAGGAGGAGGAGGAGGAGGAGGAGGAGGAGGAGGAGGAGGAGAAGAAGAGAGCAAGGAGCTAAAAGGGTACTTGAGTAAATCATAGCTGAGAACTTCCCCATTCTGGGGAAAGAAACAGACAATGAAATTCAAGAGGCATAGATAATTCCCCTCAGACGCAACTTGAATCGATCTTCTGTATGACATATAGTGAAACTGGCAAAATACAAGGATAAAGAGATAATTCTTTTTATTTTAATTTTTTTAACGTTTTTATTTTATTTTTGAGAGACATAGAGACAGAGCATGAGCAAGAGAAGGGCAGAGAGAGAGGGAGATACAGAATCGGAAGCAGGCTCTAGGCTCCGAGCCATCAGCACAGAGCCCGATGCGGGGCTCGAACTCACAGACCGTGAGATCATGACCTGAGCTGAAGATGGCCGCTCAACCAACTGAGCCACCCAGGTGCCCCAGACTTCTTAAAGCAGTTAGGGATGAATGGGCCTTAACATACAAAGGTAGACACATTGGGCAGTAGCAGGCCTATCTACTGAAACTTGGCAGAACAGAAAGAAATGGTAGGAAATGCTCAATGTGATGAGCATGACAAAATGCAGCCAAGAATCTTTTATCCGGTCAGCCTGTCATTCAGATGGAAGAGAGTTAAGGTTTTCCCAAATAAACACTGAGGGAATTCATCGCAAATAAACCAGCCCTACAAGAGAGCCTGAGGGGGACTCCATGAAGGAAATGTTGCAAGGAACACAAAGTAGCAGAGACATCACTATAAGCATGAGACCGACAGATACCACAATGATTCTAAACCCACATTTTTCAATAATTAACACTGAATGTAAATAGACAAAATGCTCCAATCAAAAGACATAGGGTATCAAAATGGATATAAAAAAAAAAAAAAAAAAACAAGACCAATCTATTTGCTGCCTACAAAAGACTCATTTTAGACCTGAGGACACCTTCATATTGAAAGGGAAGGTGTGGAGAACTATCTACCATGGTACTGAAAGTCAGAAGAAACCTGGAAAAGCCATACTTATATCAGACAAACTAGACTTTAAAGTAAAAGCTATAACAAGAGATGAAGAAGGGCATTATATAATAATCACAGGGACTATCCATCAGGAAGAGCTAACAATTACAAATGTCTACATGCCGAATTCCCGGGAACCCAAATTTGTAAAACAATTAAATACAAACAGGAGCAATCTTATTGGTAAAAACGTGCTAATTGCAGGGGACTTTAATACTAGACTTACAGCGATAGATTGATCAACTAGACAGGGAATAACTAAAGAAACAGTGGCCCTGAATGACACATTGGATGAGACGGGCTTGACAGATATATTTAGAACTATATATTCATAAGCAATGGAATCACTTTCTTCTCAAATGCCGATGGTACATTCTCCAAGATAGATCACATACTGGGACACAAAGAAGCCCTCATTAAATATAAAAGAATTGATATCATACTGTGCACACTTTCAGATCACAATGCTATGAAACTTGAAATCAATCACAGGAAAAAGTCTGGAAAACCCCCAAAAGCATGGAGGCTAAAGAACATCCTACTGAAGAACGATTGAGTCAACCAGGCAATTAGAGAAGGAATTAAAAATATATTGAAATAAATGAAAATGAAAATAAAACAATTCAAACTCTTTGGGATGCAGCAAAGGCAGTCCTAACAGGAAAACTCATTGCAAATCAGGCCTATCACAAGAAACAAGAGAAATCACTAATACGAAATCTAACAGCACACCTAAAGGAACTAGAAGCAGAAGAGCAAAGACACCCCAAACCCAGCAGAAGAAGAGAAATAATAAAACTCAGGACAGACATAAACAATATAGAATCAAAACACAGTAGAGCAGATCAAAGAAAAAAGAGGTCTTTTTTTTTTTTTTTGAAAAAATAAAACAAAATAGATAACCCTCTTGCCAGGTTCCTCAAAAAGAAAAGAAAGAGGACCCAAACAAATAAGATCACGAATGAAAATGGATTGATCACAACCATCCTATCACAAATACAAACAAATATTTGAGAATTCTATGAAAAATTATATACCAACGAACTGGACAACCTGAAAGAAATGGACAAATTTCTAAACACCCACACACTACCAAAACTCAAAGGGGAAGAAATAGAAAGTTTGAACATACCCATAACTAGTGAAAAAATTGAATCAGTTATTAAAAATCTCCCAACAAATAAGAATCCTGGACCAGATGGCTTCCCTGGGGAATTCTGCAAGACATTTAAAACAGAGGTAATGCCTACCCTTCTCAAGCTGTTCCAAAAAATTGAAACGAAAAGAAATCTTCTGGAATCATTCTATAAAGCCAGCATAATTTTGATTCCCAAACCAGACAGAGACCCAGCAAAAAAAAGAGAACTACAGGCCAATATCCTTGATGAATATGGATGCAAAAATTCTCCACAAGATACTAACAAATAAAATTCAGCAGCATTAAAAAGAATTATTCACCATGATCGAGTGGGATTCATTCCTGGGATGTAGGACTGGCTGAATATTCACAAACCAATCAATGTGATACATGACATTAACAAAAGAAAAGGTAATAACCATATGATCCTGTCAATAGATGCACGAAAGGCATTGGACAAAATACAGTATCTCCTCTTAAGAAAAACCCTCATGAAAGTAGGGATAGAGGGGACGTACTTAAGCATCATAAAAGTCATTTATGAAAAGCCCACAGCTAATATCACCCTCAATGGTGAAAAACTGAGAGCTTTACCCTTAGATCAGGAACACAAAAGGGATGTCCACTCTCACCACTGTTGTTTACCATAGTGTTGGATTTCCTAGCATCAGCAATCAGAGAACAAAACAAACTAAAAGCCATCAGAATTGGCAAGGATGAAGTCAAACTTTCACTTTTCACAAAGAACATGATTCTCTACATGGAAAACCCAACAGAATCCACCAAAAGCTTACTAAAACTGATCCATGAATTCAGCAAAGTTGCAGGGTACAAAATTAATGTACAGAAATCGGTTGCATTTTTATACACCAATAATGAAGCAACAGAAAGAGAAATAAATAAACTGATCTCATTCACAATTGTACCAAAAACCATAAAATATCTAGGAATAAACCTAAGCAAAGATGTAAAAGATATCAATGCCGAAAAGTATAAAAACTTACAAAGGAAATCAAGGAAAACACAAAGAAATGGAAAAACATCCCATGCTCATGGATTAGAAGAGCAAATATTGTTAAACTGTCAACATTACCTAAAGCAATCTACACATTCAATGCAATCCCAATTGAAATTGTGCCAACATTCTTCTCAAAACTAGAGCAAACAATTCTAAAATATGTATGGAACCACCAAAGACCCCAAAAGCCAAAGTAATACTGAAGAAAACCAAAAGTGGAGGCGTCACAATCCCAGACTTTAGCCCTTACTACAAAGGTGTAATCATCAAGACAGTACGGAATTGGCACAAAAACAGACACATAGACCAACGGAATAGAATAGAGAGCTTAGAATTGGACCCACAAGCATGTGGCCAACTAATATTTGACAAAGTGGGAAACAGTATCCAATGGAAAAAAGACAACCTCTTTAATAAATGGTGCTGGGAGAACTGAACAGCGACATGCTGAAGATTGAAACTAGACCACTTTCTTATGCCATTCACAAAAATAAACTCAAAATGGATGAAGGACCTGAATGTGAGACAGGAAACCATCAAAACCCTAGAGGAGAAATCAGGCCACAACCTCTTTGACCTCAGCCACAGCAATTTCTTACTCTCCGCATCTTCAAAGGTAAGGGAAGTAAAAGCAAAAATGAACTATTGGGTCCTCATCAAGATAAAATCTTCCGCATGGCAAAGGAAGCAACCAACCAAACTAATAGACAACCGATGGAATGGGAAAGGATAATTGCAAATGACATATCGGATAAAGGACTAGTATCTAAAATCTATAAAGAACTTGCCAAACTCCACACTCGAAAAACAAATAATCCAGTGAAGAAATGGGCAGAAGACATGAGTAGACACTTCTCCAAAGAAGACATCCAGATGGCCAACAGACACATGAAACAATGCTCAATGTCACTCATCATCAGGGAAATACAAATCAAAACCACACTGAGATACCACCTCGCACCAGTCAGAGTGGCTAAAATGAACAAATCAGTAAACTATAGATGCTGGCGAGGATGTGGAGAAACAGGCACCCTCTTGCACTGTTGGTGGGATTGCAAACTAGTGCAGCCACTCTGGAAAACTGTGTGGAGTTTCCTCAAAAAATGCAAATAGAATTATCCTATGACTCGGCAATAACACTGCTAGAAGTCTACCCAAGAGACACAGGGGTGCTGATGCATAGGTGCACATGTACCCCAATGTTCATAGGAGCACTTTCGACAATTGTCAAATTATGGAAAGAGACTAAGTGTCCATCAAATGATGAATGGATAAAGAAGAAGTGGTATATATATATATATATATATATATATATATATATATATATATATACACACACAATGGAATACTATGCAGCAATGAGAAAGAAAGAAATCTGGCCATGAGTAGAAACATGGATGGTACTGGAGGGTACTATGCTGAGTGAAATAAGTCAGTCAGAGAAAAACAGATACCATATGTTTCCATGCATAGGTGGATTTTGAGAGACTTAGCAGAAAACCATGGGGAGGGGAAGAGGGGAAAGAAAAAAAGACACAGAGAGGGAGGAAGACAAACCATAAAAGACTCTTAAAGCCTAAGAAAAAACTTAGGGGTGAGGGCGGTGTGGGAGGGGGGAGAGGGGGTGATGGGCACAGAGGAGGGCACTTGTCGAGATGAGCACTGGGTGTTGTATGGAAACCAATCTGACAATAAATTATTTTTAAAAATCCTAAAAATTAAATGAGTGGGCATTTATATTTTTAAACAGAAAGCAACAGCAATTTTGTATGATAGAAGTAAGTTTTTCAACCTTAACCCTGTTTAATTTATTTTGCTTTTCTACAAATTTTTTTTCAAAAAATTACACAAGTCTTTCTGTTAATTTCATGGCTTTCTATTTCAGAGCTACCCTCATCTTAAATTAAAATAAATTACCACAAGATCTTCCTCCTAGCCTAATCTCTCTTGAGTAGTCAAGAACAACTAAATCAAAAGAGAAGTGGAGGGAAGAAAGACATTTTTAAAAGGTAGAGAATAGAAAACTTATGAGAGGAAATGTGGGAAATAATGGTAAGGACAATGAATAGAAGACGTCAGGAGGAAGAGAAGAGAAAGGAGGAGGTGAAGAAAAAAGTGGATGCGAAGGGAAGAGAAATAAGAGAAAGGAAATAAAGGGAAACAATTTCAAAGCAGTGGGAAAAGAAAAAAAATAGAGACCAGTGGAAAGTAAATAGCCAGAAATCTGGAAGTTAAATAAAGCAAATACAAAATAAACTGCAAAGTATATTTCCAAATCACTATCAAAATCGTTCATAATTTATAAAAGAATTGCCATAATGAATTATAACTTCCAACACCCACAGCTGTGCCATAGACACAAAGCTCTATACCCACTGCACTTTTCAACCTATGGTAACACTTTACACTGAGAGGTCTTGAGAAAATGCCAAGTAAGAAACCAGTAAGGCAATCAGGAGTTAGATACAAATAACTCACATGATCTCACACTGTATTCTAATCCAATCCATATGGGCAAACCTGATAGCATCTATCCATTTTTTCTGGAGCTTCACTATTTTTGTCAGGGTATGAGAAACCAGGGACCTCTTAGAACACAACTTCGAAGTGCAAAGGGAATTAAGGCCATGGGCTTAACTTTGAGCAATGGGAAATGGGTGGTGGAGAATAAATTATTTCTCTGTCACTAGACCCAATATAAAAAGAAGTATTTATTTATACAGATTCTCATAAGATTCCCATGAACTTGAGCAAGCTCTTGATATAGAATGCTGACCAGTTTAATCCTCGTATTGGGTTTCCCTCCTTCTTTGTCTCATTCATCTTTTACCTCACTCATTTTCCTTGATATTACACTCCCCAATAAAGTATTTGCCTCATCTAAATAGATATTTTCTCAAAGAAGATATATATATTGCCAACAGACAATTAAAAAGATGTTCAACATCCTTAATCATTGAGGAAATGTGAATCAAAACCACAACGAGACACTATCTCACACTTTTTGAATGGCTAGTATCAAAAAGACAAAAAATAACAAATGTTGCCAAGGATGTGGAGAAAAGGGAACCCTCATTCACAGTCAGTGGGAATTTAAATTGATGCAGCCACTGTAGAAAACAATATGGGAGCTCCTCCAAAATTACCAATACAAATGTATATAATCCAGTAATTTCACTACTGGTATTTACCCAAAGAAAATGAAAACACTAATTCAAAAATATATATGCACCCACTATGTTCATTGCAGCATTATTTTCATTTAATATCCAAGATATGAAAGCAACCCAAGTGTCTATCCATAGATGAATGGATAAAGAAAATGTGACACACACACACACACATGCACACGTACATGTGCGCAAACACACGCACGCACGCACACACACACACACACACACACACACACACACACACACTGGAATACTACTCAGCCACAAAAAGAATGATATCTTGCCATTTGCAACAACATGTATGGACCTAGAGGGTATTATCCTAAGTTAAATAAGTCAGATATACAGAGAGAAATACCATATGATTTCACTTATATGTGGAATCCACAAATTAAAACAAATGAACAAAAGAAAACCCAGATTTATAGATACAGAAAACAGACTGGTGGTTGCCACAGGGAAGAAATGTTGGGTAGAAGCAAAAAAAGAGGTGATGGGGATTAAAAAGTATACACTTCCAGTTGTAAAATAAATAAGACACGGGAATGTATTGTACAACATGGGGAAATAGTCAATGATATGGTATTAACTTTGTAAGGTGACAGAGAGTAACTAGATTTATTATGGTGACCATTTCCCAATGTATACAAATGCCAAATCACTATAATATGTACCTCAAACTAATATAATATTGTATGTCAAATATCTCCCAATGAAAAGTAGCATTGCGTAAAAAAAGAAATATGAAATCTGATATGCAAGTGGTCAGCCATGAATGTCCATCTATTCTCCAAATTTCAGATTTCCCCTGTTCCCCTCAGAGTTGGTCCAAACCATACAACTAGATTTCTGCTTAAATATTAGTGTCTACTTCTGAAGTACCAACAAAGACAGGATGCTTTGGCATATGTGGGCTTGTCGTGAATGTGTTGATTCCTTGAATTACTAAATTCTAGCCCTGAAATTCATATTGCACTGTATGTTAACTAACTCGAATTAAAAAAAAAACATAATAAAAAAATAAGGCCGCATATTCCCATACCAAACAAAAGTCAATTTTGAAAGAAAGAAAAGCAAAACATGACTCAACAAAGTACAAGACATGAAATTGTAAAAACAAATAAGATGCATAATAAAAGCATGCCTGTTCATCTAGCCAATAAGTTTAGAAATAATAACAATGATAGATGATAATGTACACTTTGTACATTTGTTCTTAACAACATGCAGTGTATACCCATGCTCTCTACCCCATGGTGATGAACTTTGCTCTAAATATCTCAACAAGACCATCTATTAGTCCATCAAATGGACCCATTTCATGTTGATTTCCATTAAGATCTTGATTCCTGCTAAGGCTAATTAGGAAATACACCAATCCTAAACTGTTAAGGCAATAATGATCACTGACCTTTCAAGTAACACAACTGCATTCGCAATAGGCCACGATGCCTACTGAAATAAAGTGTAAATTCCTTAGCATGAAATTCAAAGCTACAAGGCCCACATATTCTGTCCTTACTAACCACTTCGGTTTCATTATCCAATTACTATCTTTATTTCACCTTAATTCAAGGTATACTGTTTGATTTTCCTCAAACTTTCATCCCTACCTCCAGGACTTTGTTCATTGTAATCCCACATCTTAGAAAGTCCTCCTCCTACAGCTACCTCTCAAGATCATATCTATCCTTCAAAGTTCAGTTCAAATACTGTATCCTCCACAAAGACTTCCATAATTATTTATGAACTCTGAAAGCTTTTTGCATGTATCATTCATAGGCAGAGTAAGTACATGGTTTACATCTGTTTTACTAGTATAGTGATTAATAGTGCTCCTTTTACTCTCAAAAGCATTCCAGTTTAGACAATATATAACATATGAGCATCATTACTATATGACTATGATATTCATCACATCCTGTTCATTTTTTTAGATTTCTGTGTACTTGCTTTATTACTCATACTACACTAACCTCACTCTCGAACAGAAACCATATCATATATAAAGGTACTTAAGGATAGAGACATTCATATTGTTCAATAATTCTTTATTGAATTGATCAATGAAAGAGTAGTTGATTTGCTCATTAATGGGATTCTAGGGCTTAAAATATTGAAAGCTTTATCTTTTGATGGCCAATGATTATTAATTATTAAATTGATGCTAATCATGAAAGACTTTCAGAATCTTAATTATGACCAATCATAGATCTAAAATCATTTATCCAGCGCTTGAAGGTTGGATTGAAGTATTAAGTGGGTCTTTTTGAGTTCTTATATTTGATGGTTATGAGAAATAGATCTGAAAGTGTTTAGGCTCTAATGTGGCTTCACACCTTCAGCTTACTCATATGATGAATCTGAAATAACTCTATGTACTTCTTCCAGAAACAGAATTGTACCAGGAAAAAGTCCAGAAATGCTTTTGCTCAATATGTGGTATATTTGGAACGCAATGGAATGGTTTTCATAAGAAATGAAGAGCTAACATCTAGCTTTTAATTTTCTTCCAAAAAATATTCAATTATCCTTATATATCAACAAGTCAGAGAAAGTTAATAAAGTCTACTCTTCTACTCTTTTTAGAAAACCAAAATAAAAAAGCATACCAGTGTAGGTGGAAAAAAATGCATCCATACACGCATGATCATGGTTTCCAGTTTTTGGAAAAACAGATTCTAGCAGTAATTCTAAAACAAGTCTAAATTATCCAGGAAATACTAAACAGATGCAATTCTTTAAGAGGAGGTCGATAATAAACAATTTAAATGGATTTCAAGATCTCTGCTGCTCCCATTTTCAAGTTTATAATACAAAGGCCATAAAAGAAAATGAGGATAAGGTCAATTAATATCATTTACCAAATTCAGGTTTGTTTTTTTCACCCTCTTTTTCTATTAATTCAGCAATTTCTATAGCAAGTAGAGATCATGGAGCCCTACTTTTCTCTGCCCTTTCCTTTAGCGCACTTTTCTTTTCATGAATTCAGTGAGATAGTGTTTGGTAATAGTGTAAAATTAATAAAAACCTGAGGTCTAGCAATTTGACAATGATATAACTGTCACAGTGGGTCTACTTTTAGCATGTACTAGACATAATTAGAATAAAATATCTACCTCTTAGCGTTTCTCTTGCGTTCACCCAACTTTGAAAGTCTCAGGTCATTAAGACATATCAATTAGTAATGATTTTCCCAGCCCCCAGCAGCTAGTGAAGCATACATTAAAGGTAAAATCTGCAGTTGAAATTTTAATGTGCAGTATTTGAAAATATCTACTTTGACGCACAGAACAGTATCATCTGAGAAACTCATTTGCTTAAAGTTTTATATTGTAGCCATTAAAAAATATTTCATTCCCTTGGATGAATGTCCTATGAACATTTCCATACCTATTAAGTAATATTAATTACATAAAGGTTTGGAAAACATACGAATCATTAAAAGTTGAAATGGGATGTGCAATAGCCCAGAAGAGCTAATGTTATCACTTTTGTGTCCCGTTTAACGCCTTCTTAGTACGATCATTTTTAACTAAGTCATCATGACCCAGGGAAAGTTACTTCCTTTGAGAGTAGAACGGTGGGGGCAGAGGAGACAGGAAAGAGATATCACAAACTCAGCATATTTTAAATATTCATATTAGATATCAGTCGTATTTTAATCAACTCGGTTAAATATATTCTGACACTCTGTAGAAGTAATACTTTACAGATTTCACTGCATGATAGTCCTGTTGTTTCATGGCTAGACTGCAACATGAAACATGACTTGGTCTTTATCCAAACCAAAACAAAGATAAAAGAGAAGAAAGAAATAAAGGATTTCACTAATGTTGAGATTCCATGGTTTTAAGTACACAGTGCCTTTAACACAAATATACATTATGATATTATTCTTTGCCATAATTTGGAAATATGTTCAATGTCTGCTATTTAGTGGTATTGGTAGTCAACAAGAATAGCCCCACTCATATGAAGGTCTATGGGAAAGGTATTGGGGCCAAAAAGATTCCTCCTTGCTGAATTGTTTCAGTATCTGAGGTCACTAATAGGTTTAAACTTTAAAAAGGATTAATTAATTAGAGGTCCAAATTATGGTACAAATATTTCATGTGATGGGGCATGCTTAGCTCAAGTAAGCTATCTGATTAGTTACATAAAATCATTATTCTAATATGGTAAGAAACATGAATAAAGTATGATAATAATCAGGAAAGTTAGAGTACTGAATTTATTTATGTTCTTATATTTTGTACAAACTTTAAACAAGGCTACTTTTCAAAAACTAGTCTTGAGAAGTATGATTATGGGAGAACACTTGTGATATTTCTTCTCAGAACTCTTGTATTAATCAGGATTCTCCAAGGAACTGGCTCACAAGATTGTGGAGGCTGGCAAGTCCCAAGATCTACAGGATAAGTCCTAGCAATCCAGGAACAGATGCTCTAGTTCCAATCTGAATCCATAGGCCACCAGGCTAGAAATCCACAAAGAGCTGATATTTTGGTTTGAGTCCAAAGCAGGGAAAAAAACAAAATTCCAGAGTAATGGCAAACAGGTACAAAGAATTCTCTCTTACCTGGGGGGAGGTCAGACTTTCTGTTATATTCAGGACTTCAAATGATTGGATGTGAGCAATCTGCTTTATTCAGTTCACCAATTTAAAAGTTAATGTCATCCAAAAATATCCTCAAAGAAATATCCAAAATAAAGTCTGACCATATATCTGGCCACCTCGTGGCCCAGTCTGGTTGACACATAAAATTAATCACCACAGCCCTTTTTTCCTACAGACTTAGCTTATATAAACAAAGAAAATAAATACTGAGAAAATGGAAAGGAAATTATGCTGTTTAGATACAAATAAGTTGTTAAGAGATGAAATAGAAACACTTTTACATGAAAAAGACATGGCAGTGTTTCACACCTAGGCATGGGGAATAGTAAAGACGAGACTATAGGCTCTAGTATAGCTGGGACTTTGTCTATTATTTTTATAACTACAATTTCAATCCCAGGTAATATACATCACTAGACAATATTTTGTTGACTCACTGAATAGATGAATGAAAGTTTAAAAGACTTAGAGAATCTAGAAGAATAGTACAAAGCTTTAACATCAGAGAAGGTGATGGCCTGAGATCAGAAATTCAGATAAAGCTAGGGACATGAAAGTTCAACCTGGTAAAAATTAAATTTCCAGAGAATGTGAGACAGTGTCTCTAGTGAGAATTAATAAATGGTACTCATAAATACCTGACCAAAAATAAATGAATTAATAATGACACTAGGACAAAAACTATTTGCCCTCCATCTCTATGTTGTTGTTATTATTTTTTGCTTGTTTTTCCCCTTTAGGTTATCTCATGGGATAATACTGATGGTCTTCCTGGAGTGCTACTCACCACTTTTTATTGTAATGTCAGGAAACTCAGCTAAAGTTTATTCCATCATGGAAAGCTAGATTTATCCTCAATCACTATCAGGAAACTCAGCTAAAGTTTATTCCATCATGGAAAACTAGATTTATCCTCAATCATCCAGTCTACCTGAATGGATGTATCTGGTTGCCAAGTATCATAACTTTCCATTCTGGTACATTTCACTGCCATCAGGATGCAAGATTTTCATTCTGCATGTACTTTAAGTTACTGACTTCTAAATTTGGGGGAGGTTAAAAGGTTCAGAAGGTGCTTAGTAAGGATTCAAGCAAGAGTCTGATAAACTTTTTCCCCATTCAGTGATACAAGCTAAAAATGTGCATTTTCTTGTTAAAAATAAGGACTGTATATCTCATTCATTCATTCATTCGTTCATTCATTCATTCATTCATTCATTCAAAAAATACTGACAACCTATTATGTACCAGGTAGTCTTCTAGGCACCAGGGACTGAGATGAGTCACATACAAGATATCTGCTTCAGTGAAGCTTATATTCCAATATTAACTCAATCTAGAAGCAAAGTCAAAGTTATTGTCTATGTCAGAGGGCTAGATTATGTATATTCACCAATCCTACTATAAAGAGCACATTGACTTAGCAGAGCTACTGAAAACAGTTAAAGATACTTAAAGCTTTATACCCATTCCAGTGCATTAAATGCCTTTCACATTTATTATTATAAATTATGGTCTATGATTTATTCTTCCTAAACCATATTTGACCACAACCATCAGCAGATAAACTATGGGCTTCATACACCAATGCATAAATTTCTAATTGGAACATAAATTGAGTCCACACTACCGTTTTCAAATGCTTTTGACTCCACCCACTCCAAAGAGGTCAATTTCTATGTTGAGTAACATAAAGAAGAAGGAAAAAATAGAGATAGATTAAAAGAGACAAAATCCAAAGAAAATAAGTGGTTTAAATAAAATGTGTGATAATGGTGTGGGGTGCTATAAAGTTTTTATTGCCACTTACTTGGGAAGACCAGCATAACTTACGCCTAGTGCTGCCACTTATAAGTAATGTGGTCACTGCAAACTCACTGCAGTAAAAACTTCAAACATCTCTACCACCACATATTATACATGTACACATACACCAGTAATTTAGTAACTTTTCCAGCTGCCTTCCTCTGGGATAGACTTTATTTCTTGATGCCCCTTCTTAATGGGACAAATTCATTTCTAGCACAGTGTGTGGCTGATTAAACATAGAGCTCTGATCATTTTTAAATAGGGCTGCAACAATTAATTCACCACATGTGACACTGAGTGTCTACCACAATAAATAGCTGGGATGAATCTTCCCCATGTTAGGCACTATTAAATAAGTCAATGGTTTCTCTTATCCTGGTGACTAAAGATAAGGTTCACCTTAACTGAATCATTTGGACCTACTGCCTCAACACTGCCAAGTCTAGGAATCATGAAAGATCAGAGTGATGAGGGGCATTAGATCCTAACTAGTGATCTTCAAACTACGTTGCAATGAATCTAAGGGCTATTACATAGTTGGGACAGGTTTGATGAAATAGAGGTAGTTTCAAGCAGACCAGCTCTATATTCTGTTCTATATGTGGGAATTCTATATAATATTTTATTCATAGAATAATTTATGCTGAGAAAATTCACATACAAACATACATATAAATAAGCCACTTTGAAAATTACTAATCTGGACCAATATCCCCACTCCTCATTTTAGAGGTGAGAAAAACAGATTCCTAGAAAGGTTAAGTGATAAACTTACATTCACACAGCCATCTGGAGGTACAATTAGGACCAGTGCAGTTAGGTCCCCTAAATCCCAGTCTATTGTTCTTCTATGGTACACCAATGAATTATGTAATTATAAACAATATTTTTTATGATATAAGCAGTGTTGGAGTTGGACCCAGTACCATATGTGAAATAAACTATATTCTACTTAATACAGTTTTACACATAATACAGCTTGCTAGTGTGGACACATTTTGGTCATCTTTTTCATGACTGAAGAGGAGAGTATATGTTAACAAAGAAATCTTTCAACTGACAACAGATCTTTCCAGAAAACCTCTTATCCCTGGGAGTGACAGAATGAGTAGAAAGAATGACTCTATTTAAATATATTATTACCCAATCCCTTCAATTCACTAATTATGCCCTAGCTTGAAAAGATATTTCTTTATAGAACCCTAAATCCCCCATGTGCCACTTGTCAAGAGAAGAGCCTATCCTTTCTGCATTTACCTTTCTCTTTTGCTCGTTGAACCCCAAATCGATTCAGACTATAGGCCTACTTCATCTCATGTGAACATGTATACTCAGAAGATCATCATATGTGGTCAGGAAAGAGATAACAATTCTATAACTCATGGTTCTATACCTAAAACCATTTCACTGCCAAAAAGCAGAGTTGACTCTTAGGGGAAATTTTACTCTTAAAAATGAATTTTCTTAAAAATACAATTAGATCGGCATTAACTACTAGGATTATACAATTTCATTGTGGAAAAATGCCTACATCTTTTTACATATAAAGTGAGATGTAATATATGAAACCACTTTGATAAGAGAATTGAGAAATATAGTTGAACATAGACTCTATTTAATGATGGTAACATTTTAGTTGGTTTCACAAACAACACCTAACTCTTTGTATAAATATGGACAACAGATGCCAGAAGGCATAGCCCAGTCTAGGCCTTCTTTTGTTTTTTTAATGTTTCTTCTTTTTTTTTTTTTCTGAGAGAGAGAGAATATGAGCGGGGAAGACCCAGAAAAAGAGGGGGACAGTAGATCTGAAGCAGCCTCTGTGCTGACAGCAGAGAGTCCGATGTGGAGCTCAAACCCACGAACTGCAAGATCATGACCTGAGCTAAAGTTGAATACTTAATCAACTGAGCTATCCAGGTGCCCCCAGTCTGGGCCTTCTAAAGGAATTTCCAGATTATTCGCTTAGGAGAATTATTTTCAACCTATTTCACTTTCTTACCATAGCTTGAAAAGCTACATTTATTGTTATTCTGTCTGACCTTGGCACTGATTGCCCTTATCTCTCTTGTGGTATTGTGCAAATGTACAAACATCTGCTCCAACACCAAAAGGAGCATTCAGCCTCTATCCTTTTTCTCATCAGATCTTTATAACTTCTTTCCACAGGATGAACTGAGCCCTAGGCTATACACTTCATGAATCATTTCCAATCCCCTTTTACTCGGTAACTGCAGAGTATAACCTGGATTTAGACAAACTAAATTCATATGGTTCAGTTGCCCATACTGATCAAAATCACAGCTAACTGGAAGATGTCTACACATCCTTTAGACTGCACAACTAAAGTACAAAAGGTATACCATAATGAACTGATCATAGGTCTTCTCTTTATGAAAAGCTACTTGTTCAATCTCCATAATATCAAGTTGCTCTTTTTAGTTTATACAACAGAGAATGAACATATGGTGCATATTACAAATAGAAAGCATTAAAGAAAGTTTTGGCAACCTTGTGGACAATAGAACTGTGGATCATTAAAGGAGGTAAAGATGTATGGGGGATGCCCAGCTGCCTTAAAGCTGATCATTAAAGGTAAAAGACAATGGCCATTCTATCCTACTTTAAAGCTGTCCCAGCATATTTCCATCAGAAGTATATACTGAATTTGAAAGGAAGAAGGGGAGTTGGGAAGACTCATTTTGTTTGTTTTGTGTAGATAGAACCCTAAGAGGATTTCTACTTTAACATTGCACTTAAAACCATATCAACTGAAATACTTTTTTCTTTAAACATCTAAGACTGGGGGAGAATGGTTAGAAAGATTAACAGTCACAATGCTAAAGAATATTACAAAATTGATCAAATGAACAAAAATTTCACCCATACCAGTGTTTTGATAAGAATATGAAATTCACCTAAGTAACTGAAAATATTGGCTTGTAAGTGGCTGAGTGTCGGAAGCGTTGGCTCTGAAAGCCTCTGTTTCAATCTGCAAGTTGGAAAGAGTGTGCATGCAAGACACTTCATCACCCATACAATAGGCTGTAAATTATTTGCATGACACCTTCTTTGCATTAGATGCCATGGACCTGTAACAGGTTAGTGTAATATATAGACTATTTAAGTGACAGTAGTCATAAGTTACAGATGGAAAACTCTATTCTGACCAGTCATTGTGCTCCCTTTTAGCCCAATTTGCAATATGAAAAATCACCACTGAATATCAAAAATGGCTTCTTGGACTATCAGCTCTGATCTATGGAATTTGTCATGTTGTAGTTCACCTGTTTCAAGAGCACTTCATTCATTTGTTCCATGTTACCATGGAACTGAGACTGAGATTTCACTGAATAATTGATTAAAGGAGAAAAGTATGAGCCACCTTGTACTCAGTCATTGTCGTTTTGATGCTACCTTTGTCAAAACTAACTACAGTATTAGTCAATAAGCATACAACCTAAATGATATAAGAGGCAACTTATAAAAAGGTTTGTCCACATACCCAGTGATGTTTAAGGATCACTCAGTTCTGACCACTGCAGCAGCAGCTTTTAGTTATACAAATGTGGGGAAAATAACGTATCTTCAAAGTAGTGTGTGTGAGGGGGGTTGGGGGGTTGGTGTGTGTATGTGACTATCATCAGAGTACTTTATAATGTTTCTGATCTTATGCAAGAATAGATGAGGAATTTAGAAAAAAAATTACAAAAGCTAAAATAGCATTTATTGTGTACTTATTATCATGTACCAAGCCCTGTGTATGGAGTCATTCCTTTAAGAGTCCTCTCAGTCTTATAGAGTAAATACTGTTATAATCACGATATCTCCATCAATCTACATTGGTAACTCCCAAACAAGAAATTATTCTTCTTGTATATAGATTAACCCAAGATGTGCAATTGAACATTTTAGCTCCTGTTACTTGAGGTATGGGTGACAAAAAGATATGGATGGTCAGGAGGTACTAGCACCATATGTTCCATTAAATAAGTTGGAGACCCATCTAGGCAGGCAATAAAGGGGTTATGTTTATAGAGGTTGGTTAAGGTGGGGAGCAGCAGTCAGGTCATAAATGACTAAGTAATCAGACAAGATTCAGAGTCCATAAGGCTAAAGGACTCAAAAGATCAGAGTTAATGAGCAGATTTGAACTTTAACCCTAGACAGAGATGATTTGTTCTCTGCCCTATTTTATACTTCCTAATGGATATTAAGAGCCTTGAGCTCATAACTGCTAATCATTTCCAGAAAGAAGCCAAATCAGCTTAGTTGAACTCTGCCCCAGAAAAAAAGTGAGGAAGATGTGCTAAAATTATTGCACAGCTTCAAGTAAATGTACCTTTTATACAATCAACTTTCCCCATTCCCACTCCTGTTTTTCCTGGTACATTGTGATTTAGCAGGAACTTCCTTCTTCTCTCTTCTTTCTTTATTTTAATCATAGTAAGCTAATTTGAGAAAATAGAATATATATTTTCTGAATTCAAGGACTTAAAATCTACATGAACAGAGAAAGTATGGGCAAATAAAACCAATAAAAGAGCACTAAGAAACATATACAATGTCATGTAAAATAACTGTACAGAAGCACTAATGTCCAAAAGGGGTGATGAAAAACACCTGTTGAACATATCATACTAAAAGGCATAGTTTGAATATCATAAATTTCTAAATTTCTGAAATATATTCAATAACTAGTTTCTCTCTGTGAGCAGGTATCAATATATATAGTACAACTAACATATATTCCACTGTCAAAACATTATACTATTAAAACAAACAATCCTTTCAAACCATGAATTCTTGGTGAGTCAACACATTTTTGCAAAAATCAGTGAGGATCACAAAAATTTATTTTGGGCAGAGAAAAAGAAGGTTGTAGAGATGAGGATAAAGTATACAAAAACAATCTATGGAATAAGAGAAAACATGTGCAAATCATATATCTGATAGGGATTAATATCCAAAATATATAAAGAACTCATACAACTCAATAGGAAAAAAAATCTAATAAAAAAATAGGCAAAAGACCTGAATAGACATTTTT
Source organism: Paguma larvata (assembly GCA_030068075.1). NCBI lineage: Eukaryota > Metazoa > Chordata > Mammalia > Carnivora > Viverridae > Paguma > Paguma larvata. The sequence continues at coordinate 100,349,454 of CM057830.1, forward strand.
CCAAAGAAGTTATTCAAATAAAAATGTGCTTAACATCACTAATCAATAGAGAATGCAAATCAAACCACAATGAGATATCACTTCACACCTTTTTAGAGTGACTGTTATCAAAAAGACAAGAGATAACAAACTATGGCAAGGATGTGAAGAAAGGGGAACCATTGCGCACTGTTGGTGGAAATGGAAACTGGTAGAGCCATTATAGAAAACAGCATAGCAGTTCTTCGAAAAATCAAAAATAGAACCACTATATGATCCAGTAATTTCACATATGGGTATATATCTGAAGGAAAGAAAATCACTGTCAAGGTGATATCTGCACCTGCATGTTCACTGCAGTATTATTTACAATAGCTGAGATAGCTAACTGCCCATGTATAAACATAAATGGATAAATAAAACAAGGGAATACTATTCAGTCATAAAGAAGAAAATCTTGTCATTTGCAGAAACATGGATAGACCTTGAGAGCATTATGCTAAGTAAAATAAGTTAGAGAAAAAGAAATACTGTATGCTCTCACTTATATGAAAAATATTTTTTAAAAAGCACACTCAGGGAAAGAGATTAGATTTGTGGTTGTCAGAGGTAGGGGGTTGAGGGTAGAGGAATTGAGTAAAAGTGATCAAAAGGTACAAATATCTGGGTATAAGAAAAATAAGCACTGGGGGTGTAATGTACAACCTGATGACTATAGCTAATAATGTTATATGACATATATGAAAGCAGTTAAAAGAGTAAATCCTAAAAGTCCTCATCACAAGGAAGATTTATTTTGTAATTATTTGAGATAATTGATGCTAACTAAATGTGAGGTGATTATTTTACTATACATGTGTATCAACACATCATGTTGTACATCTTAAACTTATACAATGCTGTATGTCAATTATATCTCAATAAAACTGGGAAAAATAAATTATCCTCCATAAAGGTTATAAAAGAGATTGTGAGAACATGCACTTACTCAGAAATATCCTCTACACTTAACAGTACACATGGTCATTATCCTCTTTGCCCCACAGTATACTTGGTAGACTTCCATCTATCATCACAAAGTCATGACAGCCTAATCAATTCAAGCTAGGTTCACTTTCACTCTTGGTTGCCTGAGGGTTGAGGTCCCCTACCCAGATGATCCATATTGGATTGTCACTATCATCTTTTTCCGTGACAGGGATGAACTTACCCTGGAGTTGTTTGACCTGCAAATACTGAGGCACTTTAACCAGAGAGTCATGTCACAAAATTACATCAGGCTGTTAAACAAATAAAATCATTTTCATATTGATTCAGCAAAAATAGGTTTTGCCAAAGGTGAATTATTATACTCTATTTTTCTGACTTAAAAATCAAAATAGTTACATGGTTCTGTAGGATTAACTGACCGCATTCATTTTTGTTTTCAGGGTGTTTTTTCTCCCCATAGAGGTTATTAGACTTACTTGCTTCAGAATACAATGATCAATATATTTGTCTAATTTTTGGTCACACTCAAAATTTTTCATTCAGTTATTATTTGTCAGACAATAAATAGGTTTAACGGCTTATATTTAGCACATGTTTTTATATATATTACATATGTGCACACATATAATATATAATTTTTTCACAGGCATAATTATAAATTTCTCATAATCTTCCTGGGCACCAAAACAATAATTCTAAACCAGGATTAAAATACTCTAGAGGGAGTTAAGATGATGGAGAAGTAGGGGGACTGGGATTCCCCTCGTCCCTCAAACACAGTTTTATTGAGGTCAGAACACTGGGAACACCAAGTAATACAGTCTGTGGAGTGACAGAAAAATCTCCACAGGTGAACGAAGACAGCTTCCGGGGACAGAGGTGTGTGTATGTGAATTGGGAGAGAAAAAATGGCAGGTGGCACAGGCACAGAGGGGAGGGATCTGTACAGAGATAAAATGGAGAGAAAGAGAGGCTATGGAAGTGTGGTATTGTGTTTGGACAAGAGAAAAACCTCAACAGACCATAGATTGGGGAGCAAGAAATACATAGAGTGTCAGTTTCTACTTTGCTAACAGCCTTAGGAGCTGAATATTGGAGTTTTCAGGGGTGCACAACTTTCTCCAGACTACAGCCACCACCATGTGTGTGCGCTTAAGGGGGAGGTAGCCAGCCCCAGGGCGTGGCAGTGATCTCAGGGGTGCACTGGGAGAGAATAGTCTCTCCCCTTGAGTACTGTGGGAAGAGGGTTTATTGCCCTTCAAGGACAAAAGACCATGCAGGCACCAGCCAGAGACCCTTTGTTAGCAGGGAAGAATGGCGTTACCCCAGAAACAGGTTCACATAGTTGGGATCCTTTAAGACATCAGGTTTTGAATCCCAGCCAAGTGCCTGGGAGGCCCAGCAAAACTATGAAGCAGGAAAAACCCACCCGCCCACATTACTCTGTGAAGACTGCCAGAACAGCGTGTTTTGGGACACCTGGTCTGGGGAGGAGAAATTGGGGTGTCACCATTTTTCTCCCCATCACCAACATGGTGGGGATTCAGAAAACAGGACAACGCCCCACAGTGGAGGTGGGACACGCTTACACCAATTCCTGCCTCTCTGTTCCTTGTAACTGGTTATCTACTGGAGCAAGACTAACACTGAGCCAACCAGATGGTCTCTCCTCTAGACCAGCACAGCCACCAGTCCCGGGCACCAACAGACAACTGACCTGCGGTTTTGTATGTTAGTCCTGCTTATTTCTCATTTCTTTTCTTTCTTTCTCTTCTTTTTTCCCTTCTTTTTCTTTCTACCCTCCTCTTTTTTGTGTCCTTTGGAATAAGGCTCATTGTTTCTGATTTGACTCTTGGTCAATTCTCATACATATAGGCAAACAAACAACCAGAACAGAGAAACAAAGAAGGAAGGAAGGAAGGAAGGAAGGAAGGAAGGAAGGAAGGAAGGAAGGAAGGAAGGAATGGAGGGAGGGAGGGAGGGAGGAAGGAAGGAAGGGAGGGAGGGAGGAAGGAAGGGAGGGAGGAAAGAAGGGAGGGAGGGAGGAGGAAGGAAGGAAGGAAAGAGAGAGAGAGAGAGAGAGAGAGAGAAAGAGAAAATGTATATGTATCTTTAATAAATAAATACTATTATATTTTATAATATACTGCTCACAAGAGACTCATTTTAAACCTGAGGACACCTGCAGATTGAAAGTGAGGAGATGGAGAACCATCTATCATGCTACTAGACATCAAGAGAAAGCCGGAGTAGCCACACTTCTATTAGACAAACCAGATTTTAAAACAAAGACTGTAATAAGAGATGAAGAAGAGCATTACATCATGATTAAGGGGTCTATCCATCAAGAAGAGCTAACAATTGCAAATGTTTATTACCACAATGTATAAAATATATAAATCAATTATTCACAAACATAAATACCATGATTGTAGGGGACTTTAATACCCCACTTACAGCAATGGACAGATCACCAAGGCAGAAAATAAGTAAGAAAACAATGACTCTCAATGACACATTGGACCAGATGAACTTAACAGATAAATTCAGAACTTTTCATCCAAAACCAACAGAATATACATTCTTCTCGAGTGCATGTGGAACACTGTCTAAAATAGATCACACACTGGGTCACAAAACAGCCCTCAAGAAGTATAAAAATATTGAGTTCTTTCTATGCATATTTTCAGGCCACAACGCTATGAAAATTGAAGTCAATCACAAGAAAAAAATTGGAAAGCCCCCAAATACATGGAGATTAAGGAACATCCTACTAAAGAATGAATGGGTCAACCAGAAAATTAAAGAAGAAATTAAAAATTATATGGAAGCAAATGAAAATGAAAACATAATGGTTCAAAACCTTTGGTTTACAGCAAAGGCAGTCCTAAGAGGAAAATACATTGCAATTTAAGCCTATCTCCAGAAGCAAGAAAGGTCTCAAATGCATAATCTAACCTTACACCTAAAGAAACTAGAAAGGCAGCAGCAAGGAAAGTCCAAAGCCAGCAGAAAAAGAGAAATAATAAAGACTAGAGTGGAAATAAACAATATAGAATCCCCCCCAAAAAAATAAGTAGAACATATCAATGAATCAATGAAGCTGGTTTTTTGAAAGAAAAAACAAAATTGATAACCCCTTAGCCAGAATTCTCAAAAAGAAAAGAGAGAGGACCCAAATAGATAAAATTACAAATGGAAGAGAAGACATCACAACCAACATCACAGAAATACAAAGAATTATTAGAGAATACTATGAAAAATTTTATGCCAGCAAACTGGACAATCTGGAACAAATGGACAAATTCTTAAACACACACACTACCAAAACTCAAAGGGAAAGAAATAAAAAAATTGTACAGACCCATAACCCTTGAAGAAATTGAATTGGTTATCAAAAATCTCTCAACGAATGAGTCCTAGGCCAGCTGTCTTCCCAGGGGAATTCTAACAGACATTTAAAGCAGAGTTAATATCTCTTCTTCTCAAGCTGTTTCAAAAAATAGAAAGGGAAGGAAAGCTTCCAGAATTAATCTATGAAGCCAGCACTACCTTGATTCCCAAAGCAAGCAAAGATCCCTCTAAAAAGGAGAATTACAGGTCAATATCTTTGATCAGCATGGATACAAAAATTCTCAACAAGATACTAGCAAATCTATTTCAACAGTATATTAAAAGAACTATTCACCATGATCAAGTGGGATTCATTCCTGGGCTGCAGGGCTGGTTCAATATTTTCAAATCAATCAACATGATACATTGCATTAATAGAAGAAAGGATAAGAACCACATGATCCTGTCAATAGATGTAGAAAAAGAATTTGACAAAATACAGCATCTTTTCTTAATAAAAACCCTCGAGAAAGCCCAGATAGAAGGAACAAACCTTAACATCATAAAAGCCATATATGAAAGGCCCACCACTAATATCATCTTCAATGGGTAAAAAGCTGAGAGCTTTCCCCCTGACATGATAGGGGGAACAGGACAGAGATTTCCACTCTTACCAGTGTTGTTTAACATAGTGTTGGAAGTCCTAGTCTAAGCAATCAGACACAAAATGAAATAAAATGTATCCAAATTGGCAAAGAAGTCAAACTCACTTTTCACAGATGACATGGAAAACGCAAAACATTCCACCAAAAAACTGCTGGAACTGATACATGAATTCAGCAAAGTCATAGGATTGTAAAATCAATGTACAGAAATAGGTTGCATTTCTATATACCAATAATGAAGCAACAGAAAGAGATATCGGGAATCAATCCAATTTAAAATTCATCAAAAAATACCTAGGAATAAACCTAACTAAAGAGGTAAAGGATCTGTATGCTGAAAACTATAGAAAACTTATAAAAGAAATTGAAGGAGACACAAAGAAATGGAAAAACATTCCATGTTCATGGATTGGAAGAATAAAAATTGTTAAAAGGCTGATATTACCCAAAGTAATCTACACATTCAATGCAATCCCAATCAAAATAGCATTCTTCACAGAGCTAGAACAAAAATCTTAAAATTTGTATGGAACCACAAAAGACACCGAATAGCCAAAGTAATGTTGAAAAAGAAAACCAAAGCTGGAGGTGCCACAATCCAGGACTTTAGCCCATAATACGAAGTTGTCATCATCAAGACAGTATTGTATTGCCACAAAAACAGACGCATAGACCAGTAAAATAGAGAATTCAGAAAAGGACTCACAAATATATGGCCAACTAATCTTCAGTAAAGCAGGAAAAAGTATCCACTGGAAAAAAGACAGTCTCTTTAGCAAATAGTACTGGGAGAAATGGACAGCAACATGCAGAAGAATGAAACTGGACTGCTTTCTACACCATACACAAACATAAATTCAAAATGGATGAAAGACCTAAATGCAAGAGAGGAAACCATCAAAATCCTAGAGAAGAAAACAGGCAGCCACCTCTTAGACCTCGGTCACAGCAACTTCTTACCTGACATGTCTCTGAAGGCAAGGAAAATAAAAGCAAAAATGAACTATTGAGACTTTGTCAAGATAAAAAGCTTTTGCACAGCAAAGGAAACAATCAACAAAACTAAAAGGCAACTGATGGAATGGAAGAAGATATTTGCAAATGACATTTTGCATAAAGGGTTAGTATCCAAAATCAATAAAGAACTTACCAAACTCAACACCAAACAACAACAACAACAACAACAAATAATAATAATAATAATAATAATAATAATAATAATAATAATCCTATGAAGACATGGGTAGAAGACATGAATAGACACTTTTTCCAAAGAAGACATCCAGATGGCAAACAGACACATAAAAAGATGCTCAACAACGCTCATGGTCAGGGAAATACAAATCAAAACCTCATTGAGATACTTCACACCAGTCAGAGTAGCTAAAGTTAACAACTCAGGAAACAACAGATATTGGTGACAATTTGTAGAAAGGGCAATCCTCTTGCACTTTGGGTGGGAATGCAAACTGGTGCAGCCACTCTGGAAAACGGTGTAGAGGTTCTTCGAAAATTAAAAATAGAATTATCCTGTGACCCAGCAATAGAACTACTGGACATGTATCCAAAGAATACAGGAGTGCTGATTTGTAGGGGCACATGTACCCGCAATGTTTATAGCAACGCTATCAATGATAGCCAAATTACGGAAAGAGTCCAAGTGTCCACCAACTGATGAATGGATAAAGAAGATGCAGTGTATATGTACAATGGAATATTATTCGGCAATGATAAAATTAAATCTTGCCATTTGCAACAATGTGGATGGACCTGGAAGGTATTTTGCTAATTGAAATAAGTCAGTCAGAGAAAGACAGATATCATAAGATTTCACTCATAGATGGAATTGGAAAAACTTAACAGAAGATTGTAAGGGGAAGAGAAGGAAAAATAAGATACAAACAGAGAGGAAGGCAAACCATAAGGGACTCTTAAATACAGAGAAGAAATTGAGGGTTGATGGCAGTAGGGGTTGGGGAAAATGGGTGATGGGCATTGAGGACACTTATTGGGATGAACACTGGGTGTTATATGTAAGTGAGGAATCACAGATATGTACTTTTGAACTCAAGATTACACTGTATATTAGCTAACTTGACAATAATAATAAATAGATAAAGCATTTGATATCCAAGGGGAAATCAAACCACTTTCAGTGAAAGACACTGCACCACCTAGGGACAGTCATGGTAAATAGCATTTAATTTTCAAATTCAATAGCCTAAAATTAGAAAGAGTTTGGATATTATGAAGAAGGATGTCTTTTCTATTTAATATTTATATTACATAAATTGCATATTTTCCCTCAAGACTTTGAAAATACAACCAAGCTTTTCTAAAAAAATAAAGTACTGTAATATACTAAATTAACAAAATGATTTTAGAAGACAATTACAAATATACTTTCTTAAATGTCTGTATTATAAAAGTACAAAATAAAATTATATAAACTATTTAAAGCAGAACATTATTTTCCAGAAAGTTTTCAATTTTTCTTTTGGTGTGTGTGTGTGTGTGTGAGTGAGAGAGAGAGAGAGAGAGAGAGAGAGAGAGAGAGAGAGACAAAGGGGGAGAGAGTGAGTTAGAGAGAGAGAGAGAATGAGTGAAATGATGTTTTCAGAGAGATTTACCGTCTAATCTGTACATCCAAGGCTAGTTTTCAGCCAATCAATCAATTTTGACCTCCTGTTCAGTCCTAAACTTTTCCATTCCTTTCATCTCATCTGAAAAATACCAAGAGAAAAAGAGGTCTTCAGTAAAGAGGAGACAATGTATCTGCAAAGAACTATCTTTTTCTAGAAGTGCAAGAAGTGTTGATGTAACAAATTGCTACTGTTCAAACTCATCAATTCAAAACAAGCATTTTCGAAAGCTTGCCAAGATTGCACAAATGATCCATATGGTCGGATCCCTACAGAAAGAAAAGATAACTTGACATACATTACTGCTGCAGCTTGCTTGCACCAGATATAAGCTCAGCCCTTTCCTAATAGGTGGAATTAAACTACTACTTCTTAAAAAAAAAAAAAAAAAAAAAAAAAAAAAGGTTTCTTTGCTCAGAGGTTTATCATTCCTACCAGAGGGCTTAGGAAATAGGAAAGAAGCAAGTCAGAATTTTGCAGGGAAATTCATGAAACACTCCAGTTGCTTAGGTAATAGGTAGACTTTATGTGACCCATTCAATCTTTACTAAAAATGTACTTCTGAATCCCTAGATTGTTCTGCTTTCCTTAGGATCTTTGATTTGGCAAATACCAAAGTATCAACTCTTGGTGTAGCTGGTGTTGTCCTGATGAGTTGCTTTGCTAATAAATTAAGGCTGTGGAAAGCTACCTTATGCTTTGGAGAGTTTGTAAAGGATTAATTGCTGTGCATCCCACAATAAAACAATTCATTTTGTCACTGGATAGGTAAAGGGTGGGAAACTAGACTACCCAGTCTTCATGGAGACAGCTAGTTCAGGGTAGAAAAAAACAACTGATGAATGGATTAAAAGGATGTGGTATTTATGTATGTGTATTTACACACACACACACACACACACACACACACACACACACACAATGGAATACTACTCAGTGATGAAAAATAATGAAATCTTGCCATTTGCAACAATGTGGATGGAACTGGAAGGTATTATACTAAGTGAAATAAGTCAGAGAAAGACAGATATCATATGATTTCATGCATATGTGAAGTTTGAGAAACTTAATAGATGATCATAGGGGAAGGGAAGGAAAAATAAGTTGCAAGTGGAGAGGGAGGCAAACCATAAGAGGCTCTTAAATACAGAGAACAAACTGAGGGTTAATGGCAGTGGGGGTGTGACCACTGGGTTAAATGGGTGGTAGGCATTAAGGAGGGCACTTTTTGGGATGAGCACTAAGTGTCATATGTAAGAGATGGATCACTGGGTTCTACTTCTGAAGGCAAGACTACACTGTATATTAAATAAGTTGAGAATGAATGAATGAATTAACAATGAATGAGAAAAAGAATAGACTAGGAAAAACTTGGGCATTCCTCTTGATATTTCACACACAAGAAATAGGGACTGTGTACACAAGTAAGTGTGAAAGAAAACACTGCAACAGAAGAATAATGAGTTGCTGCTGGAGAAGCTGAAGCTGCCCAGGGATAACTTGCATAGACATACTTGATAATTTTCTACCAATAAAAATATATATCTCTTATCTATCTGTATTTGAAGTTGTTTGAGATGCTGTGTCAAGCAATAAAACTTGATGCAATCCTAGATTACTTGCATTTTCTCATGTACTTCATTGTCTACTGAGAAGCCGACCTAGAAAACAATATTTTTCAGCAAAATCCAACCAAATTTAATTCAATAAATCCTATCTCATCATATCTTGTGTTTCTATTTTTATGTAGGTACTAAAAGGTAGAAGTCATGGTTTCTGTCTTAGATTATTGTAGAGAATAATTGAAATATCACTAGAATGTAAGTTCCTTGAGAGCAAAGACCAAGCCTTACTCATATCTTTATCCTTGGTGCCTAAATAGGAGACCGATGCAAAGTAAGCTCTTAATAGATGAATGTTGAATAAATAAATGGATAAAGAAGATTTAGGGATTATCTAATAGGAACAACAATAGATTGCTGATAATTAGGTACTAGAATGAAAAGAATAAGAAAAAGGGCAAGAAAATGAGCCTATTTATTAAGGTTAGAGATGGTTGTGTCAACAGATGACTATAAGTTTAGGCATTGGTACCTTCCTAGAACATCAGACTGAGTTGCTAATTTCATCTGGAATTCCCATTGAGCTCAGGAAATAGCCTCAGGTTATGCTTTTCACTTTCTCACTAAAGCAGTGTGAACTGTTCAAATGTGCCCTTTAAAAATATTTCTTTTCTTTCTTCTCTATACTAATGTAGAATCAAGAAGGGACAAAGAGGTACAAAAAGAGAGATCACTGACCCTGACTGGACAGTATGCCTGCAGTATATTTTGTTCTCTCCAACCCCAGAAAACCAACTCTGTTTTCATTGCACTTTAGAAACAAAATATAATTTTGGGAGTTGGGTATTTTGTTTTTTCCCTGATCTCCTCCCAGCTCCTTTCTAAAAAAAAATGTCAACCTCAAAACAAGATATAAGCTTAGCAAGCACTGAGTGCCTCATCTCTCATAACAAGCTCCCAAAAGTTATTGGCTTGACCTACATGTTTGGCTTACCCACATATTGGTAACCTATATTCATATCTATTAGAATTCATATCTATTCATTTTAAATTTAAAAGATCCCCATAAGAAGCTGAACAAATTTGGACAAAGTCAGGCATAATAGAAAATCATTCCTGGAAACCCCTTTGCCCTCTACTATGGACTCAACAGCTCTCTCAAGGTTTCTCTCTAGATAAGAGATGCTGCTCCTTTGTTTCCAGGCAGAGTTGAAAGAATCTCTCCTCCAAGGAGAATCTTGAAAGAATTCTCCTCCAAGGAGGAGAAATAGACAAGATCTTGGCTGCCACCGTAAACAAATAGTGTTCCCCATCATCAGTGTTATCACCAAAATACTAGTTTACTGCCTTCTTCTCCATAGTAATAAAAAGATGAATAAAAAATCAAGATCATGGGTTTGTTCTTTTATGGCAAAAATGGCTTTTCAAAAAACTTAGCTGTAACTTAAGCTCTTCCTAGATCCTGACCATATGTTTCTTACTCATGTGACAATGGGCCCAGAGTCGTTATGACAGAAAGAATACATCTCTATAAATGAAGGATGGCACACCTTTACCTTAAAAGAAAGGAAATAAACACTAGCATTTAGTGAGCACCTGCGGTGTACCAAGCCCTATCCTAAATACTTTCTGCTCTTAATTCTTCCCAAAAAACCTATGTATTACATATTTTATTGTCTCTATTTTTACAAAAAAATTGAGGGTTAGAGAGATTATAAAAAAAGTTTTAAACAAGTAAGTTTCATTTAAAAAGATATTGAAAGAGCAACTGGGTGGTTCAGTCAGTTGAGCATCCAACTTTGGCTCAGGTCATGATCTTACACTTTGTGGGTTCAAGCCCCACATTGGACTCTGTGCAGACAGTTTAGAGTCTGGAGTCTGCTTCAGATTCTGTGTCTCCCTCTCTCTCTGCCCTTCCCCCACTTGTGCTCTGTCTCCCACTCTCTTAAAAAAATAAGCAAATATTTAAAAAATTAAAATGATATTAAATCCATTTACAATTGCATTAAAAATAATAACATACCTAGGAATAAATTTAAGCAAGGAGGTCAAAGTCTTGTACACTGAAAACTGTAAGTCACTGGTGAAATAAACTGAAGACACAAAGAAATAGAAAGATATTCCATGCTCATGGATTAGAAAAATTAACTCATTTTACCCACAGCAATATGCATATTCAATGCAATTCCTTTTTTAAAATATTTATTTATTTTTGAGATAAAGAGAGAGTAAGAACAACTGCACAAGCAGGGTAGGGCAGAGAGATAGAGAGAGAATCCACAGAATCTGAGGCAGACTTCAAGTTCTGAGCTATCAGCACAGAGCACGGGAAGGGGCTCATACTCACAAACTATGAGATCATGACTGGAGACGAAGTCAGATACTCAACCAACTAAGCCACTCAGGCGCCCTTCAATGCAATCCCTATCAAAATAGCAGTGGAATTTTTTCACAGAAATAGAATAAACAATCCTAAAATTTGTATGAATCCATGAAAGACCCCAACAAAGATATATTGATCAAAATAGTATCATATTGGCATAAAAACAGACACATAGATCAGTGCAACAGGACAAACCAAAAGTAAACCCATGCATATATGGTCAATTAATTTATGACAGGGGCGCCTGGGTGGCTCAGTCGGTTGAGCGTCCAACTTAGGCTCAGGTCATGATCTCGTGGTTTGTGAGTTCGAGCCCCGCGTTGGGTTCTGTGCTGACAGCTCAGAGCCTGGAGCCTGCTTCGGATTCTGTGTCTCCCTCTCTCTCTGCCCCTCCACCACTCATGCTCTGTCTCTCTCTGTCTCTCTCTGTCTCAAAAATAAATAAACATTCAAAAAATTAATTTATGACAAAGAAGACAAGAATATACATACAGTGGGGAAAGGATGGTCTCCTTAATAAACAGTGTTGGGAAAACTGAACAACCACATGCAAAAGAATGAAACTATACCACTATCTTTTACCATACACAAAATTATCTCAAAATAAATGGAAGACTTCAATGTAAGATCTGAAACCACAAACTCCTAACAGAAAATGTAGGCAGTAAGCCACTTGACAATGGTATTGGCAATAAATTTCTGGATCTGACTCCAAAAGCAAAGTCAACAAAAGCAAAAATAAACAAGTGAGACTACATCAAACTAAAAATTTCTTGCATGCCAATGAAAACCATCAACAAAATGAAAATATGACCTACTAAGGGGAAAAAATATATCCAATATGGGTTAATATCCTAAATATATAAAGAACTTATACTATTCAATAGCAAAAAATAAAACAAAAGCAAAAACAAAAATAACCAGCAACTACAAAACAAAAACAAAAAACCAAGCAATTCAAGTAAAAAATGAGCATAGGATCTGAGTAGACATTTTTTTTTTCCAAAGTAGACATCAAGATGGCCAACAGAGATATGAAAAGATGCTAAGCATCATTAATCATCAGGGAAATGCAAATCAAAACCACAATGAGATACCTCCTCATACATGTTAGAATGGCTATTAAAAAATGACAAATAACAAATGTTGGCAAAAATATGTAGGAAAGGGGATCATTGTGTATTGTTGGTGGGAAAGTAAGTTAGTGCAGTCACTATGGAAAACAGAATGGAAGTTCTTCAAAAAAATAAAAATAGAACTACCATATGATCTAATACTTCCACTTCTGGGTATTTACCTGAAGAAAATGAAGACGCTAATTCAGAAAGATATCTACACCCCAATGTTCATCACAGCATTATTTACAATAACCAAGATATGGAAACAACCTATGTGTACATTGATGAATGAATGGTAAAGAAGAGCTGATACACACACATGCACACGCACACACACCACAATGGAATACTACTCAGCCATCAAAAACAGTAGTATCATGTCATTTGCAACAACATGGGTGGATACTGAGGAACTATACAACAAAACAAAACAAAAATCATAGATACAGAGAACAGAATGGTGGTTTCCAGAGAGAGGCAGTTGGGGAATGAGAAAAATGGGTGAAGGAGGTCAAATTTCCAGTTATAAATAAATAAGTCAGAGGTATATAATGTACAGCATGGTGACTACAGTTGAATAATATTGTAGATAATACTTGAAGGTTGCCAAGAGAGTAAATCCTAAAAGTTAACTTTGTGTGGTAACATATGGTAAATAGACTTATTGTGCTGGTCATCATAATGTATATAAATATTGAATCATTACGTTGTACTTGAAGCCAATGTAATGTTGTATGTCAAATATACCTGAATTTAAAATTATAAAAAAGGATAAAAATTCTATCACTGGATGCTAACATATTCTACATGTCAATTAAGTAAAGTTCGTCCACAGTATTGTGCAGTTATTTTGTAAACATTGATATATTTGTCTACCTGTTCATCAAGTTACTGAGAAGGATGTTTTAAAGTTTCCCACTTTTATTGTGGGTTTGTATATTTCGCCTTTTAGTTCTGCTAATTTTTTTCATGTATTTTGAAAAGTTATTTTGTGTACACTGATTCGAATTGTGACATTTTCTTAATGGAATGACTTTTTATCTCAAAAAATAAAAAGATACTGAAGAAGTCAGAAGAAAGAAGATATGGAGAAGAGTGGATCCTCAAATTTTTAAATATAATAAAAAGAATGCAAATATTCAAGAGAAAATAGTAGCTATGCTTGGCAAATAACATAAAAGAGAGGATAATTCTCATCCTGTGTCTTTATGATATTGCTATGTATGCAGAAACCAGTTTGAAGGGGAAGTAGGTCAAACAAAAAAGATACTGTCATTCCAAAAAATATAGGAGCACACACTATGCATACCACAAAGAAACTAAAGATATGGATCTTGCCCTGTATGGGATTAGTAGTCTATTTATTGATTATGGGGGAGAATGAATTAAAATACAAATAACTGTAGGAGGCCAAATGAGAGGTATGTTTATCACCATGGGCCAAGGATGCTTGAACGAAGCGATAGGATATACACAGAAAGAACGCATAGAAAACAATTGGTTGTGGGGTATAATGGAGGATGGAAGAAACAGTCTTTGGAACTAGACTGAACAAAGTCTAAATCCCAATCATTACCACTTACTAGTTGTGTATCCTTAGGAAAATCACTTACCTTCTTGCTGTTATGATAAAATGACATACTATATAGGTTCTCAACAAATAGGACTCCTCTTATTAGGCAGTTATTGGAATTCACCTGTTTTTTTTCCTGGTCTATGTGTATGAACACAGGCATTTTACATTGAACAAAGAAGTCATAATAACAACAAATAAACTACTATTACTATTACTATTTATTGAGCACTGATCTGTACCAGGCAATATGTTCAATACTACTATTTCAGTGAATCCTCACAATAACCTTATGAGATAAGTAGTATTATTATCCCCATTTTGTAGATGAGGAAACTAGAACTCAGAATAATAAAATGATTTCACCAACGCTACTTAGTAGCTAATGACTCTGAATCAAGTATGCAGCTAAGCCTAGATTACTCCAAAACCAGTGGCTTAAAAGTCACGAATGTTACTAATGAACTGGTTTTGGATCAGGTAACCAAAATAGCAGGTTTGATAGAAAAGTTCCAGCTGCTGCTCTATGATTCAGACATGATAAATCCTACTATTTTCAATCCACTTTCAAAAAGTGTCTCTGCCCTTACCTCTACAAATTTCCTTCCTTTTCTATGGCAGAGGACATGTGGATTTGGTTCACTACCTGGGCTGTAACAATAAGCAAAAGTTAAGCCTGTGTCCATTTGTGCCCATTTCTACTTGGCACATTGGATAAATCTCTTCACATTCATCTCAGAAGGTAGAGTGACATTACTTGTTCTATTTCAGCTTGCTGGAAAGCATGAAAGCTCTGCCAGCAAAGATATGCCTTTGAGCTGGTGAAAGGGAATGATTGATACAGGGTATAAATCTTCATTCTTCTAAGACAGATCTGTCTTTGAAACACAGGAGGTGAAAGACACAGATAAGAAAAAAGGGAGGAAGGAAGGAAGGGATTAGAGGAAGGGAGGATAGAGAGGAGACAGGGCAAAGGACTGTCAGAGGGAGCGAGGGAGATGGTAGAAACAGAGCTGTCCTTCTGGCAAGAAGAGGTAAAAGTTTCTTTCAAAAGTGAAAGCTATTTTATAAATACAATACATGAAAGAGTTCAATACAAGCAGGCACTAAATATATGACTCAAAACTTTTACATTCCCTCCAAAATTTAATATTTCTAGAATTCTTGTCCAAATTAAATCCTGTGGATTTTAAAACCAGACTCAACTTTTTAAAGTACATTTTATAGTTCATTAAAATGTATTTGGAGTCTTTTAAAATGCATATTCTGAAAGTAGGTGTAAATCTATATTATAAAAATTTTTTGAGAAGAAAATGTTGAGATTGCTCTCTGATCAGGTATGCCCTCATGGCTCATATTCCAAGTTGCAATGGGCTTTTAGGGATTTAAACATTCACCAAATACTCAGATGTTGCATTTCAGAGTTTACTCCACCTGATAAAACTGACATTTTGTTGAAAATAACTTGTACACGTAGGACAATACTTTACTTTTCTGAACTCTCTGATTCTTTCTGCTCTATCGGGAAACTAGAAGCAAGTACGAAGGTAATAATACATTAAAACACAGGCCAAGGGGCGCCTGGGTGGCTCAGCTGGTTAAGCAGCCAACTTCGGCTCAGGTCATGAGCTCACAGTCTGTGAGTTCGAGCCCCACATCGGGCTCTGTGCTTACGACTCAGAGCCCGGAGCCTGCTTCAGATTCTGTGTCTCCCTCTCTCTCTGCTCTTCCCCTGCTCATACTCTGTCTCTATGTCTCTCAAAAATAAATAAACATTAAAAAAAACACATGCCAAGTATTGGAGGGAAGTGGGAATTTGATCTCTAAAGAGTGAGATGGTTCTGGGCAACATGGCGGAGGAAGTAGGGGGCTCCAGTATTTCGCTTGCCCTTTAAAGGGGGACGACTGAAACCATCGTCTCTCTCAACTCCAAAAATCGGGGGGAAAAGGTGCTACAGCTGACAAGAAACGAAGGCGAAAACAGACACAGCCCAAATAAACTGTGAGTTTAATCTGGGTCGGATAAAACGAACTCGAACTCGGGAAGTTGAGATGAGGGGAGGGTGAGCGTCTTCGGAGATAGCTGGGAAAGTGCCGATCGAACAACATCTGAACTAGAGGGCCAGAGCTGGTGAGACCGCTACCATCCAGCCCCTAAATGCAGGGCTTTTAAGCGAAGTTCAGTGGCAAGAAGCAGCACTACCCGCACTGCTGGGACCGCACCAACCCCGTCCTGAGCCACTGGGACGCACGTGCGGGGGGGGGGGGGGGGGACTGGCAGCGGAGACGCAGGTGGCACTACCAGCCGAGCACCTCTAACCCCGGCACAATTATAACGAAATCGAGGGTGGCAGATGGCAGCCTCACCACGCCACCCTCGCCCAGCGCCTCCGGGGCGCGCGCGCTGCCGGGACAGGCAGCGGGGACCCAGGCGGCGGCTCCTGCGAGCACCTCTAACCCCCGCACAGTTACAGCCAAATCAGGGGGGTAGCAGATGGCCGCGCCACCGCACCACCCTCGCCCAGCGCCTCCAGGGCACGCACGCCGCCGGGACTGGCAGCAGGGACCCAGGCAGCCCCAGGCAGCAGGCTCCAGTAAACCACACTAGGGCCGGCGCTGGCGGTGGAGAGAGAACAGAAATAAAGGGGCGAATAAAGCCTCCAGGACTGGTGGCGCGGGTCTGGAGAGACGCCATTGTTGTCTCACAAGCCAGGAAGTCACCCCAGGAGCCATCTCTGCAGCAGTGGAGGCCGGACCCGCCTACACTAAACCAAGCCCCTCCCAAACTATCAGCAGGAGCGACTGATCCAAGTGGAGATTGCTGCCTGGAGTAATGCCAGTCATTTCTTCTTTTTAAATTTATCCCTCCCTTTCCCAATCCTACTGATCCCCATCCCTGAGCTGGTCATCCAGGGTACTGACTGACTTAATCATTTTTTTTTTGTTTTTTGTTTTTTGTTTTTTTTTTACCCCACTCTTTGAGGACATGCCCTACAACCTCTTCTTTACTACCCTAGTCCTTTTTCTGGAATAACCAGGCCGTATAAGTTCATCTAGATGACATCGATCTTTATTCCTTTTCCCTCACACCTGTCCTTATTCTGATTTCTATCAGTCTGGATTAAACCCTTTAGTCGCTCTACCTGAGCAAAGTCCGTTTCCTTCTTCTCCCTGCACCAGTCATTATTCTGTCTATATATGCTCTGTCACCAGCACACTACATACCCTGTCCTTAACGTGTAGCTGTTACTTCAGGACATTGCCCTCAGAGAGTCACTTGTTATTTTTTTCTGTTGTGAACTGCTTGGCCGGACCATTTGTCGGTACGTTTGAGTATTTCTCTGTTTTGTGTGTCTGTCAGTTTTCCTTTCCAGGGCAACTTCAAGAAACAACCCATAACACAACCATCCAAAATGACGAGACGGAAGAATTCTCCTCAAAGAATCTACAAAAAGCAGTGACAGCTCAAGAATTAATGAAAACAGATATAAGCAACATAACAGAACTTGAATATAGAATGATAATCATAAAACTAATTGCTGGCCTTGAAAAAAGCTTAGATGAATGCAAGGGGTCCCGCGCGGCAGAGTTCAGAGACCTTAAAAACGGTCAGGAAGAATTAAAGAAGACATTGGAAGAAATACAGGGGAAACTGGAATCAGCCACAGCACGGATTGAAGAGGTAGAGGAAAGAGTCAGTGAATTAGAAGACAAAATCATTGAAAAAGAGGAAGCAGATAAAAAGAGAGAGAAGCTGATCCAGGAACAGGAAAGAATTCGAGAGCTGAGCGATGCACTCAAAAGAAACAATATCCGTATCATAGGAGTTCCAGAGGAAGAAGAGAGAGAGAAAGGAGTCGAAGGGGTTCTTGAACAAATCATTGCTGAGAACTTCCCCAACATGAGGAAGGAAACGGGCATGGAAATCCAAGAGGCACAGAGAACTCCCCTCAGACGTAACTTGAATAGACCTTCTGCACGGCACATCATAGTGAAGCTGGCAAAATACAAAGATAGGGAGAGAATCCTGAAAGCAGCTAGGGACAAAAGAACCCTAACATACAAAGGGAGACCTATAAGGGTAGTAGCAGACTTATCTACAGAAACTTGGCAAGCCAGAAAGGAATGGCAGGATATCTTCAATGTGATGAGCAAGAAGGACATGCAACCAAGAATTCTGTATCCGGCTAGCCTGTCATTCAGAATAGAAGGAGAGATCAAGGTTTTTCCCAACAACCAAAACTGAAAGAATTTATCACAAATAAGCCGGGACTGCAAGAGATCCTGAGGGGCATTCTATGAAGACAAGGTTGCAAAGAACACAAACTACCAGAGACAGCCTTACAAACATGAAACTTACAGATAATACAGTGACTGTAAGCCCATATTTTTCAATATTAACACTGAATGTAAATGGACTAAATGCGCCAATCAAAAGACACAGGATAACAGAATGGATTAAAAAACAAGACCCATCTATTTGCTGTCTTCAAGAAACTCATCTTAAACCTGACGACACCTTCAGATTGAAAGTGATGGGATGGAGAACTATCTACCATGCTACTGGAAGTCAGAAGAAAGCCGGAGTAGCCACACTTATATCAGACAAACTAGACTTTAAAATGAACGATGTAATAAGAGATGAGGAAGGACATTATATAATAGTCTCAGGGACCATCCAGCAGGAAGAGCTAACAATTGTAAATATCTACGCACCGAATTCAGGGGCACCCAAATTTGTAAAACAACTAATTACAAACATTAGCAACCTCATCGATAAAAATGTCCTAATAGTAGGGGATCTCAACACTCCACTCTCAGCATTGGATAGATCAACAAAACAGAAAATCTCCGCAGAAACAATAGCCCTGAATGACACATTAGGACAGATGGGCCTCACAGACATCTTTAGGGTCCCTCATCCAGAAGCAAAGGAATTTACGTTCTTCTCATCTGCACACGGTACATTTTCCAAGATAGACCACATTCTGGGGCACAGGGAAGCTCTGAATAAATATAAAAGAATTGAGATCATACCGTGTACAGTGTCAGACCACAATGCTTTGAAACTTGAAATCAACCACAGGAGAAAGCCTGGAAAATATCCAAGAACATGGCGGCTAAGAAATAACCTACTAAAAGATGACTGGGTCAACCAAGCCATCAGAGAAGAAATTAAAAATACATGGAAACAAATGAAAATGAAAATACAACAATCCAAACGCTCTGGGATGCAGCAAAGGCAGTCCTGAGAGGGAAATATATTGCAATCCAGGCCCATCTCAAGAAACAAGAAAAATCAATAACACAAATTCTAACAGCACGCCTAAAGGAACTAGAAGCAGATCAACTAAAACAACCCAAGCCCAGCAGAAAGAGAGAAATAACAAAGACCAGAGCTCAAATTAACCATATGGAGACAGAAAAGGTAGTGGAACAGATCAATGAAACCAAAAGCTGGTTCTTTGAAAAAATAAACAAAATAGACAAACCTCTAGCCAGGCTTCTCAAAAAGAAAAGAGAGAGAACTCAAATAGATAAAATCGTGAATGAAAAGGGAGAAATTACAACCAATCCCTCAGAGATACAAGCAATCATCAGAGAATACTATGAAAAATTATATGCCACCAAACTTGGCAATCTGGAAGAAATGGACAGCTTCCTAAATAGCCACACGCTACCAAAACTCAAACGGGAAGAAATAGAAAATTTGAACAGACCCATAACTAGTGAAGAAATAGAATCCGTTATTAAAAACCTCCCAGCAAATAAAAGCCCTGGACCAGATGGCTTTCCTGCGGAATTTTACCAGACATTTAAAACAGAGTTAATTCCTATCCTCCTCAAGCTGTTCCAAAAAATTGAAACGGAAGGAAAACTCCCGGACTCATTCTATGAAGCCAGCATCACTTTGATTCCCAAACCAGATAGAGACCCAGCAAAGAAAGAAAATTACAGGCCAATATCCCTGATGAATATGGATGCAAAAATTCTCAACAAGATACTAGCAAATCGAATCCAACAGCATATAAAGAGAATTATCCACCATGATCAAGTAGGATTCATCCCTGGGTTGCAGGGCTGGTTCAATATTCGCAAATCAATCAACGTGATACATCACATCAACAAAAGAAAAGATAAGAACCATATGATCCTGTCAATAGATGCAGAAAAAGCATTTGACAAAATACAGCATCCTTTCTTAATAAAAACTCTCGAGAAAGTCGGGATAGAAGGAACATACTTAAACATCATAAAAGCCATATATGAAAAGCCCACAGCTAATATCATCCTCAATGGGGAAAAATTGAAAGCCTTCCCCCTGAGATCAGGAACACGACAGGGGTGTCCACTCTCGCCACTGCTATTTAACATAGTGCTGGAAGTCTTAGCGTCAGCAATCAGACAACAAAACAAAATAAAAGGCATCAAGATTGGCAAGGAGGAAGTCAAACTTTCACTTTTTGCAGATGACATGATACTTTACATGGAAAACCCGACAGAATCCACCAAAAGCCTACTAGAACTGATTCATGATTTCAGCAAAGTTGCAGGATACAAAATCAATGTACAGAAATCGGTGGCATTTCTATACACCAACAATGAAGCAGCAGAAAGAGAAATAAAGAAGCTAATCCCTTTCACAATTGCACCAAAAACCATAAAATACTTAGGAATAAACCTAACCAAAGAGGTGAAAGACCTCTACACTGAAAAGTATAAAAAACTTATGAAGGAAATTGAGGAAGACACAAGGAAATGGAAAAACATCCCATGCTCATGGATTGGAAGAATAAATATCGTCAAAATGGCAATACTACCAAAGCAATCTACACATTCAATGCAATCCCAATCAAAATTGCACCAGCATTCTTCTCAAAGCTAGAGCAAACAATCCTAAAATTTGTATGGAACCACAAAAGACCTCGAATAGCCAAAATAATACTGAAGAATAAAACCAAGGCGGGAGGCATCACAATCCCAGACTTTAACCTCTACTACAAAGCGGTAGTCATCAAGACTGTATGGTATCGGCACAAAAACAGACACATAGACCAATGGAATAGAATAGAAAACTCAGAAATGGACCCGCAAGTCTATGGCCAACTAATCTTTGACAAAGCGGGAAAATGTATCCAATGGAAAAAAGACAGCCTCTTTAACAAATGGTGCTGGGAGAATTGGACAGCAACATGCAAAAGAATGAAACTAGACCACTTTCTTACACCACTCACAAAAATAAATTCTAAATGGATAAAAGATCTGAATGTGAGACAGGAAACCGTCAAAATCCTAGAGGAGAAAACAGGAAAAAGCCTCTTTGACCTAAGACGCACCAATTTCTTACTCGACACGTCTCCAAAGGCAAGAGAATTAACAGCAAAGATGAACTATTGGGACCTCATCAAGATAAAAAGCTTCTGCACAGCAAAAGAAACAACCAACAAAACGAATAGGCAACCAACGGAATGGGAAAAGATCATCACAAATGACATATCGGATAAAGGACTAATATCTAAAATTTATAAAGAACTTACCAAACTCCAAACCCGAAAAACAAACAACCCAGTGAAGAAATGGGCGGAAGATATGAATAGACACTTCTCCAAAGAGGACATTCAGATGGCCAACAGACACATGAAACAATGCTCAGTGTCACTGATCATCAGGGAAATACAAATCAAAACCACACTGCGATACCACCTCACACCAGTCAGAGTGGCTAAAATGAACAAATCAGGAAACTACAGATGCTGGCAAGGATGTGGAGAAGTAGGCACCCTCCTGCACTGTTGGTGGGAATGCAAACTGGTGCAGCCACTCTGGAAAACGGTGTGGAGGTTCCTCAAAAAAATGAAAATAGAGCTACCCTATGGTCCAGCAATAGACCTGCTAGGAATCTACCCAAGAGACACAGGAATGCTGATGCATAGGAGCACGTGTACCCCAATGTTCATAGCAGCACTTTCGACAATAGCCAAATCATGGAAAGAGACCAAGTGCCCATCAACTGACGAATGGATAAAGAAGTTATGGTACTTATATACAATGGACTACTACGTGGCAATGAGAAAAAATGAAATCTGGCCATGTGTAGCAACATGGATGGAACTGGAGGGTATTATGTTAAGTGAAACAAGTCAGTCAGAAAAAGACAGATACCATATGTTTCCACGAATAGGTGGACTTTGTGAGACTAAGCAAAAACCAGGGGGAGGGGAAGAGGGGAAAGGAAAAAAAGACACAGAGAGGGAGGGAGATAAAACATAAGAGACTCTCAAAGACTAAGAAAAGACTGAGGGTAGGGGGGATGAGGGAGGGGGGAGAGGGGGTGATGGGCATTAAAAAGGGCACATGTTGGGATGAACACTGGGTGTTATATGTAAACCAATTTGAAAATAAACTATTATAAAATTAAAAAATAAATAAATAAAGAGTGAGATGCTGGCGACTAAAATGACAAAAAATATCTTCCCTGCCAAATCTCCTGACAATGTGACCAGTAAGAAAAAGGCAAGTCGCAAGGGATGATGGAAAGTTGGATCTTTGGTAACTATTTAGTACTTATTTGTCTACCAGCACAGCAACCTCGACAGGGTACCCCATTTCATACACACGCACACACACACACACACACACACACACACACACACACACACACCTCACAGAAAGTATGAAAATCTAAATTGTTACTGTACACATTGGGTTTATTCATTCATTTATTGAGTGACTGCTATGTGCCAGGCATTTTGGGTTGGTTAAACAGTTATTTAAGTGTTTCATCAAATATAAGACTTTTCTTGTGAGTTTAACATGTATCTGACCGGCTTAGAATCCTTCAGTGGCTAAGCACATGTATTACTTCACAACAAATTGTGCCAAAATAATGCCAAAAAATTTTTGGCTTAAAACAACAACCATTATATTTCATGATATTGTGGGACAGAAACTCAGGCAAGACTAGGCTACTTGATTCCTCTGCTGCAGGTGAGTGGTGTCACTAACTAGTATTAATCACCACCTTTATCTCTACTATGCCAGCCAAGCCATAATCATCTCTACCCTGGATTACTGATAGTTTCCTAACAGCTCTCCATGCTTCTGCCTTTGCCTTTTAACAGTATACCTATCATTTTATTCCATCTTCAAAAAATTTTGTGGAATTGTTAGAATAGGGATCATTTCCTTCCTTTACCAAGGAAAGGATATGTAAGGAGGTGAGAACATGTTCTAGGTCACTCATATAATAATGTAGAGCCATAACCGAAAGGCAGATCTCCTGACATGTAATTCTATCTTCTTTCCCAGATAACAACAAATTGGCTAGTAGTTGAACCATAGCCAAATCATATATTCCATGTTATAAAATCTACTTCTTCATCTAGGAAATTATGAGTTTAATAAGGGAATATTGACATTAGTATTCATATATCCCAAAAATACCTACCTAATATTTCATCACCAGAGGCAGTTTTATTCTTATAAATTAGTCCAACTACCTTCACATTGTGAAATACTTAAGTTCAGTTTTCGTTGTTGTTGTTTGTTTGCATCTTTAGCAATAAAACTCTATTATCTAATAAAATCGTATACAGGATTCCATTACAGTTGACCCTTGAAAAACACAGAGTTTAGAAGCACCAATCCCTCATGCAGTCAAAAACCTCTGTAAAGTTTTTTTACCCCCCAAATCTTCACTACTCATACCCTAAAGTTGACAAGGCTTACCAATAACATAAACTGTCAATTAACACATATTTTGTATATTATATGTATTATATACTGAATTTGTATAATAAAGCTAGAGAAAAGAAAATGATACTAACAAAATCATAAGGAAGAGAAAGTACATTTATAATACTGTACTGTAGTTATCAAAAAAATCCATGTATAAGTGGACCCATGCAATTCAAACCCATGTTGTTCAAGAGTTAACTGCATATTAACAATATAAAAGTAGAGAATATTTTTTAAAAGAAAGAATAAGTGTCCAGAGTATCATGTCCTTTTCTACCCATTCACCCTTCTGAGCCTCTGAGGCATCTATATAAAATCTTTTTTTAATTTTTTTTAATGTTTACTTATTTTTGAGACAGAGAGAGACAGAGCATGAGTAGGAGAGGGGCAGAGAGAGAGGGAGACACAGAATGTGAAGCAGGCTCCATGCTCTGAGCTGTCAGCAGAGTCCAACAAGGGGTTCCAACTCACAGACCGCGAGATCATGACCTGATGCGAAGTCAGAAACTCAACCGACTGAGCCACCCACGTGCCCCTAAAATCTTAGGCTTATAGGATCCATTCTGAGAACACCTTCTACGGAAAGCTTATGCTATTCAGTGTGGCCCACCCAACACCTGCATCTGCATCACCTAAAATCTTGCTAGAAATGTACCACCTCAGGTCCCATCCCAGAATTAGTTTAAATTTGCATTTTAATAAGATTCTATCAGGTGATTAATTAAGTGCATTCAAGTTTATAAAGTGTTGCTTTCTAGACTCTATCTGAAAAAGTCTTCTAGTTAAGGTTTAAATATGGTTTTGTAAATACAAGGTCAAACTCAAGAAAGAGCATAGTAAAATATATATCCAGACACCTAACCAGATGCTTTATGTTCCTTCTGTGTGTTTTGCTACATGGTAAATATAGTCTATGTCTGTATTCATCTTTATATATAGATAGACTAGGCAGTTACCTCTATGGGATGAGTTAATGGGTACTGGAATGACTCCCTGACCTTAAGTTTCTCTCCCAGCTCTACTACTAGCTCTACTACAATGACTGAAAAGTGCACTTAACTCATTCCCATGAATGAAGGATAGTGTAAATGTAGTTTTTAGAAAGTTTATTATATTAGTGATTGTGGGTCACAAACAACCTTAGCTCAAGTACGTTCAGGAAGAAGCAGACCCTAGAGTGATGAGTCACACAGGCAGATGTGAACAAGGACAGAGTATAGCCAAAAAAAGATTCCTAGACATCCATGAAGGCAAAAGGAAAAGCAAAATATGGGAAAGAGGAACATAGCACTCAAAGCACACCTGATCTACTTAATTAGGTTGCCCTCAACAGGTTCTGCCTGTCTTGTACTCATACCTTAGTTCATTGCAATTTACAAAATAAAGGAAGCAAATCTATCCATGCCTAGTGATAGCATGGCTGATGATAATAAGTGATAGTAAGGCTGGTAAAGTCAGTTTCCTTATTCCCACCCAGGGAAAAGGGATTTTGCTTTCACTCATCTTTTTCATTGCACCTATTATCTTTATTAGGTGCTTCTTTCTTCTTTTTTATGAAAATGTTGCTGCATTTCACCATTAAGATATTCCAATATGGCACTATAAGGAGGCTTAATAAAGTAATGTGGTGCCAAGGCCCATAAATATTTTTTCCATCATGCCTCTAAGTAATGCTTACTGGACTCAAAGCCTTAGGGCTCCACTGTCACAGAGAAATTTTAAACTGAGAAATTTATCCAAATAATTTAAGCCAAAATAGGCCTTCACCTGATATGTCCAGGATATGGGTGCAACTGAAATGTATTCACCTGGATAGTTCAGATAATTAACTCAGTTAACCTTCATTTTGCTAGTGTAAATGTGCTCAGATTATTTCACGAGCTGTAAAATGACAATTTATCCAGAGTAAGCCTATAATCTTTGAACAAACTTTTATAGTATTTGTATCAAAATGCCTCATTGTACACAGGATAGGATGATTTAAGTGGACATATTCTTGACATCAGTGTCCAAATACTCCAGAGATGCTTACCTAAATGTTTTACTCACAGGGGTAATTTTATTCCTACAGATTGGTCCAATTGAACGACCTTACCTTGAGAAATACTTGAGATGGTAGGTCTTGTAATTCAAAGCAGACTTTAAAAAGAGGCAAACGCTTCTTACCCTAACAACGACAGACTCTTTTTCTCTTTCTCTTTTTCTCTCTCTTTCTCTCTCTCTTTCTTTTAAGAAGCCAGGGAAAAGTCCTGTTTCTAGGAAAAAATATAATTTGTACGTACTATAAATTAAATTGTCTCTAATGCTTAATTATTAGAGCATTTAGTGAAGAAATAAGCCCAAGCTCTCTCTGCTGGGAGGATTGAACTGGAATCATAGATTTGACTACACTAGAGGCAGTCCCTCCCACCCTCTGAAGCAAAGGAAAAATTCACTGATAATTTGACAAAAAACCTTAAACTTCCAAAAAAAACCTTTCAAAATAAGGGACTACAGGATAAAAAAATGTCCTCCTATGAAGAAGGTAGGGTTTTCAGAGGGAGAGGGACAGGACACAAATCTAGGAGAATTGAAAGAGGGTCTGTGTGGAATGGAAGGGGTGGTGAGTAGAAAGATTCTCTTCTTCAAAGGCCCAAACCTAGATAGACCTTCCCTTGTTTGACACAAGGAACTACTAGGTTAGAGCGCCAACCTCTGTTTAACCAAACTATACCACTGTTCCAAGAGCTACTTTATTCTTAATTAGGAAACACTGACTATTTTATGTATAGCCCAACACATTTGGTCTGGGGAAGACTGATGGAGCAAGAAGTACTCAGGGAAGGATGTAACCACTGCCAATAATCTTGTGGGAGCACTTCAATGAGGGCTGAGGAAGCATCAAATCCCATGTAAATTATTGCACAAAGTCACCAATAGGTAATTAACAACTATGGATAGGTCTATGGGCCAGCAGTGGCAGTGGAGTACGCCCATCCTCAGGCATGAAAGAGAGTAAGAGTAAACTTCCTATTAGCAAGAAACACCCTTCCAAAATAGAAACGGAGGGGTTCTGCTCCTCATGGATATTCTCTGTGTAATACAAAACTTACCAAGCTCTATTTACACAGGAGATTAAGAGGCAGTTTGCTATGACAGAAGGAGTAGTGACTTAGATGTCAGGAAATCTGCACTACAGTTAGTAATTAACTTTGTGACCTTGGGAAAGTCACTTCTCCTGGCCTTCATTATTCTCATCTTTAACATGAAGTCCCAAAGATAAGGATAATTAAAAATAATAAACATTTATTGAACCTTTGTTATGTGCAAACATCATTTGTTCTAATTGTTTTATAAGCATTATTTTCATGTGTATTACTTGTTTTCCTTTGTACCCACAAAAAGATCATAATCATATCTCCTAACAAAGTAATTCCATGCAAAGCCAAGACTTTAACTAACAGAAAATTGAACCTGATTACCAAGGATCCATAATAATACATTTTTAGCTGTCTAGTGTGTTTTTTCAAAAGAATAGATTTATTCATACCCTATTCCATCAACTCCAGTTGCTGGGCCTGTAATGGACATATCTGCTGAGAGATGCCCAACATCTTGTAGTCTCTGATTCTCTGATTCACACCTCTTGTTTGACCTGCTTCTATTATGATAATTGTGCCATCAATACCATATTTTGAAATAAGAGGTTGATTAGATTCATTAGGTAACACCTATAAATCATCCAATAGTTTGCATCTTTTCAGACAAAGACCTGGTGGTTTGGGTTTCATTTTATGTCAAGGTGATATAAGGCATGAGAAATGAAAAGGGATGAAAATATTATAGTAAAAATTCATTTGGTATGTCACAGAGGTTTCAAACTCTAATTCGTGGGCCAAGTTTGTCCTTTAATCTTTTTAAGTATGGTTTGCAAGCTTTATATTATCAAATGATTGAAAAATAAAGATAATGATATTTCATGACATACAGAAATTAAATGTACTGTCTATCACTGCATTTGTGCTGTGATGAAAGAATTCAATTCAGAATTGAATAGTTGCAACAGAGACTATATGGCTCACAAGGCCTAATACTATCTGTCATCTTGTAGAAAAACGTGGCTAACCCTTAATCTGTTCTCTTAAGATTTTTTCCAGAAGTAATTGTTTCAAGGCCAATTCATGATGGGAGTCTATATAAATTTGTCTTTGGCCAATCAGAAGCTTTCCATTAAAAGAGATGTTGTATCTGCTACTACTCAGTTGAACAAAATTAAGCATGGTAAATAATGTACCAGGATCCTCGCTCTCAGTCTGAAGGAGTAGGTAGTGGACAGCTTTCAACACTTTTTCATTTTATTCTAATTGCAGCAGAGCCTGACTCATTTCAGAATTCACTCACAAATATTTCCAGCTTCAGAGAGGACCACCACCCCAAAACTCCTTTGAGAAGAACTTCTAATCTGTGATATTGTTAAACATTGAAGCTTTCTGCCTACCTATTTCTTATCTGGCGTCAACCACTGACTAAAGCTTGCATCCACAGCAAAGCACTACTCCCTAAAAAGGTAAACCTAAGCAAAAGTTCACAAGCACTAGGGTTTGCCAAAGTGGGGAACTATAGAGAATAAAAATTTCTCCCTCCTTGGAATGGATGTATGTCCCAAAACTTGCCTACAATGCACAATTCTATATTGAAGCTCTTAATTTTTTCATTGATTTTCACTGTAAAATTGATTATGCACCACTTTGGAAAACAGCTTGGATTCAAGCATAATCAAATTACTCTTTTAAAAAGCAACACATTATTTGCAAATGGCATATCCTATAAAAGGTTAGTGTCCGAAATATATAAAGAACTTATAAAACTCAACAGCCAAAAGACAAATAATATGGGGCACCTGGGTGGCTCAGTCAGTTAAGCATCTGACTCTTGATTTTGGTTCAGGTCATGATCTTGCAGTTTGTGGATTTGAGATCTGCATTGGGCTCCATGCTGTCAGTGTGGATCCTGCCTAAGATTCTCTCTCTCTGACTCTCTCTCTTTGTCTCTCTCAAAATAAATAAGCTTTGAAAAAAAAGACAAATAATCCAATTTAAAAATGGGCAGAGGGGCACCTGGGTGGCTCAGTCGGTGAAGCGTCCGACGTCGGCTCAGGTCATGATCTCACGGTTTGTGGGTTCGAGCCCCGTGTCGGGCTCTGTGCTGACAGCTCAGAGCCTGGAACCTGCTTCAGATTCTGTCTCCCTCTCTCTCTGCTCTTCCCCCACTCATGCTCTGTCTCTCAAAAATTAAATAAACATTAAAAAAATTTTAAAAAATGGACAGAAAACACGAATGGCATTTCTCCGAAGAAGACATGCAGATGGCCAACAGACCCATAAAAAGATGTTCATCATCACTTACCATTAAGAAAATGCAAATCAAAACTACGATGAGATATCATCCCACACATGTAAAATGGCTAAAATCAAACAACCCAAGAAACAACAGGTGTTGGCAAGGATGTGGAGAAAGGGGAACCTTCTTGTGTTGTTAGTGGGAATGCAAACTGATATAGCCACTCTAGAAAACAGTATGGAGATTCCTCAAAAATTTAAAAATAGAAGTACACTAAAATCCAGCAATCACACTGCTGAGGGTTTATCCAAAAAATATAAAAACACTAATTGAAAGGGAAACATGCACCCCTATGTTTATAGCAGCATTATTTATAATAGCAAATTATAGAAGCAAAATAACTGTCCATGGAAAGGTGAATGGATAAAAAAGAGATGCTATATATATATATATATATATATATATATATATATATTCAATGGAATATTAGTCAGCTATAAAAAAGAATGAAACATAGATGCAGCTAGAGCTAAGCAAAATAAGGCAGAGAAAAACAAATTCCATATGATTTCACTCGTAGGTGGAATTTAAAATAATAAAACAGATGATCATGAGGGGAAAAAGACAGAGGCAAATCAAGAAACAGACTCTTAACTATAGAGAAGAAACTGATGGTTACCAGAGGGGTGGAGGTTGGGGAAATAAGTTAAATAGGCGACAGGGATTAAGGAGGGAACTTGTCATGATGAGCACTAGGTGATTATGGAAGTGATGAATCACTATATAGTACAACTGAAACTAATAGAACACTGTGTGTTAACTGGATTTAAAGTAAAAACTTAAATAAAATAAAAGCATCATATTTTTTCACCACAGAATATTTTAAGGGAACAGATTTTCTACTTAACAATTAATAATAAATTTACACAAAATTAATACAAATAAATACACAACAAATCAGTTATTTATAGTTTTATTTGAATAGCTTAAAGTAATAGCCATTATTATGAAACAGAAAGGACAAAGTCACTGAAAATTTCCTCAGTTTCAAGCATACCTCTGAACAACCTTTACATTAAGTACACAGTACCCTCATACTTCCTTTTTACCAGGGAAAGCTTTATAGAAGCTTCCAGAATTTAGGACTGATTAAGGTAATCTCAGATGAAGAAAAGAGAAAACTCTAAATCCTCTAAAGAAGCAATGATTCTAATTCTGGCCTCAAGGAAGCGATAGTGGTAAATGAAGTAATTATATAGCTATTTCTGAATAACATGGAGTAAAGACTTCAGGGATATTTTAGCTCCCTGAGGTAGAAAATTTGGAAAACCATAAACTTTGGCATATTGGTTTTCTGTATAAAGTTGTAGCCCTTTACATTTCAAGGAAATTATTTCTGAAAAGCACCTGATTATGAGGAACTTTAGAATAGAGTCAAGAGTTTGAAGCCAGATTTCTGGTTTTACATCTCAGCTCCTACAACTTGCTATCTATGTGATCTTGGGCAACTTACTAAATATATTTGTGCTTAAGTCTCTTCACCTGTGGAATGGTGATTTAATAACCACCACAACCTCACAGGGCAAATATAAGGATTAAATGCAAAACATGCAACAGTATTGGGCACATCCTAAGCATTCTATATAAATGCTAACTGCTGCTGCTGATACAACTACTACACTTCCTTCTCTTCCTCTTCCTCTTCATCATGATCATCATCACCATTAATCTAGAATTGCCGGAACATTTATGTATTCATATGACTTGTGGATTCTCCTTTGCCTAGTACACATTTTTAATATGGTATATCCTGGTTTGAATTTGCTAGGAAACACAGGATGCTCCAGAACGTACCTAAGATCCAAGGAATTTATTTCATAGAGGTAACAGTCACTCCATCTCTTATTCACACAAGTAGTCTTAGAAGTCATTGGTGTTATGGGGCGCCTGGGTGGCTCAGTCGGTTAAGCAGCCGACTTCAGCTCGGGTCATGATCTCACGGTCTGTGAGTTCGAGCCCCACATCGGGCTCTGTGCTGATGGCTCATCAGAGCCTGGAAGCCTGCTTCGGATTCTGTGTCTCCCTCTCTCTCTGCCCTTCCCCTGCTCACGCTCTATCTCTATGTCTCTCAAAGAGAAATAAACGTTAAAAAATTAAAAAAAAAAGAAGTCATTGGTGTTTGGGCACCTAGATGGCTCAGTCAGTTGAGAATCTGACCGGCTCAGGTCATGATCTCATGGTTCATAAGTTCGAGTCCCATATCAGACTCTGCTTGACAGCTCAGAGCCTGGAGTCAGCTTCTGATTCTGTGTCTCTCCCTCTCTGTGCCTCTCCCTAAGTCATGCTCTTTCTCTCTCTCTCAAAAATAAAAGCATTAAAGAAAAAAGAAAGAAAGAAATCATTGCTATTGTATACCTCTGAAATTAAAAAGCCCCCTGTACCCAGAGCCACTATGGTGGAATACCAAGGAAGTTTTCCTTGCATCACTTGTCCACGAAATACAACCAGATAAATACTAAACCATCCTGTACACCCAGAAAACTCATTTGTGGAATAACAACAATCTGCACAACCTGAACCACAGAACTCAGCAGGTATGTGGTGTGGAGAGGTGAATTGGAGGAGAGAAAAGTTGTGGAGGGAAGGGAGCTGTTTTTACTTGTGGAGAGAGGAGGGAGAAGGGTGTAGAGTAAGGGAAAAGCACCCTCCCTCCAAAAGCAGCTAGAGAGAAAGTGAAAAATTGGAAACAGCCACAGGGACTGAATTAAAAAGGGAGAAAGGAGAAAGGAGAGGGCTTAAATTCCATTAAGACTCTATAAACACGGGTAGCGCTGAGTCTGAAACTCCACAGCTCAATACCTGGCAGTCCTCTGGTAGGAAGAGCAAATCCTCAGAGCAGAGTGAAGTCCAGGGGTGCCTCAGGTGAGAGGCGGTTCCACTGCTGGGAGGACGTTTGTAGAGGATGTGTGGCCCCCCAACGGGAAAGGCCCCAGTGGACCCAGAGGAAGAATCATATTCACAGGTGCTGGAACAAGGTCGTTAAGAGTGAACCCTGGTACCAGATGTATGGTGTGATTTTCCATAATCCCTGAAACGCTGCTGCTACACGATCATGTGAACTATTTCTTGTGCAGGCTAGCCACACAGACACAGTCTCTGTGTGTCGGCAGTGGCACAGTCCTGCAAATATTTCTGGGTGTGGCTGGCACCTGGCCATTGCTTGGTGAGACCCTGCCACCAAGGGGCAGAACGGGTCAAAGCTGCAGTCACTCAGAAGTAAAGGATTCAGAAAAACAGCCACATCTGAGATAAAACTCAGGTGGGAGGTGCCGCCTGGAAACCTGACAACTTGATCATGGACAGTGTAAAAGCGGAGAGTGGGCAGAAGCGAAAGACAAAGGACAGGTGCACAATTGCTGAGCAGGGAGAACTGAATTCTGATACTAGAGATGGGGTAACTGGGTGACACCATTTTCACCCCTCCTGCAAATGCGCAGGCCTACCTACAAGCACCACAACAATCCACCTCAGTAAGCTAAGCAGTGCTATCTAGTTGAGAATGGAACAATTACACTTAGCCCCACCTAACTGGGTCAAACTTGCTCATCAGGAAAACCACAAGTCTCTCCACTTCCTTAGTTTACAGAGAGTAAAGTGCTTCAGAGTTTGACTTCTAGGGGAAAACCATGTAATTTCAATCTTATTTCAGTCCGTTTGCTGGTCAATAAATTCAATTTTCTTTCTTTCTTTCTTTCTTTCTTTCTTTCTTTCTTTCTTTCTTTCTTTCTTTTTTGCTTTTTCATTTCTTTTCTTTTAATTGAACAAAGAGAATTTTTTTTATTTTCAATTTTTATTAAAAATATTTTTCTTTAATTTTTCTACTATATTTCTCAGTTTTTTGTAAAATTTTCAAACTCTATTTTACTTCCATCATTTCATTTTATTCTATTTCAGTGTATTCATTTTTTTCAATTTTTAAAGCATTTACCTTTTTTTTTTCATTTTCCCCCTTTTTTCCCTAATCTATCAAGCTCCTTTTAACACTCAGACCAAAACACATCTAGGATCTAGCATCATTTTTTGATTTTTGTGTATGACTGTTGTTTCTAATTTTTTAATTTTAATTGTTTTTACCTCATTAATTCCTTTTCTTCCTTCAAAATGACAAGCAAATGGAATTCACCCCAAAAGAAAGAGCAGGAAGAAATTACATCCAGGGACTTAATCAACACATATACCAGCAAGATGTCTAAACCAGAATTAAGAATCACAATAGTAAGAATACTAACTGGGTGGAAAATAGAAAAGGGAAAAAGAATCCCTTTCTGCGGAGATAGAAGTAAAAATTAGGATGAAATAAAAAATCCTATAACTTAGCTGCAATCTCAAATGGATGCCACGGTGGCAAGGATGGATGAGGCAGAACAGCAAATGAGTAATATAGAGGACAAACTTATGGAGAATAATGAAGCAGACAAAAAGAGGGAGACTAAGGCAAGAGAGCACGATTTAAGAATTAGAGAAATCAGTGACTTATTAAAAAAGAACAACATCAGAATCATAGGGATCAAAGAAGATGAAGAGAGAGATAAAGGGGTAAAAGGGTTATGGAGTAAATCATAGTGGAAAACTTTCCTAACTTAGGGAAAGACACAGACATCAAAATCCAGGAAGCACAGAGGATTCCCATTAGATTCAACAAAAACCGACCATCGACAAGGCATACCACAGTCAAATTAGCAAAATACTCATGCAAGCAAAGAATCATGAAAGGAAAATGGAAAAAAAGTACTTAACCTACAAGGGAAGACAGATCAGGTCTGTAGCAGACCTATCCACAGAAACTTGGCAGGTCAGAAAGGAGGGGCAGGATATATTCAATGTGACACACTGTAAAAATATGCAGGCAAGAATTTTTTATCGAGCAAGCCTTTCATTCAAAATAGAAGGAGAAATTAAAAGTTTCTCAGGCAAACAGAAAATAAAGGAGCTCATGGCCACTAAACCAGCCCTGCAAGAAATTATAAGGGGGACTCTCTGAGGGGAGAAAAGACGAAAATAAACAAACAAACAAACAAACAAACAAATAAATAAATGACTAAAAGCAAAAAAAGGCTAGAAAGGACCAGAGAACACCACCAGAAACTACAACTCTACAGGCAACATAGCAATATGGCAATAAATTCATATTTTTCAGTACTCACTCTAGACATCAATGGACTAAATTCTCCAATCAAAAGATGTAAGGTAACAGAATGGATAAGAAAACAAGATACATCTATATGGTCTTTACAAGAGACCCACTTTAGACTTAAAGACACGTTCAGCTTGAAAGTAAGGGTATGGAGAACCATCTATCATGCTAATGGTTGACAAAAGAAAGCTGGAGTAGTCATATGTATATCAGAGAATCTAGACTTTAAAATAAAGACTATAACAAGAGATGAAGAAGGGCATTATATCTTAATTAAGGGGTCTATCCACCAAGAAGACCTAACAATTGTAAACATTTATGCTTCAAATGTGGGAGCTCCCAAATATATAAATCAATTAATCATAAACATAAACTAACTCATTGATAATAATACTATAATAATAGAGGACTTCAACACCCACTTACAGCAATGGACAGATCATCTAAACAGAAAATCAACAAGGAAACAATGACTTTGAATGACACACTGGGCCAGATGGATGTAACAGATATATTCAGAACACTTCATCCTAAAGCAGCAGAATATACATTATTCTCCAGTGTACCTGGAACGTTCTACAGATAAATCACATACTGGGACACAAATCAGCCCTCAATAAGTAAAAAGAGATCAAGATCATGCCGTGCATATTTTCATACCACAATGCTATGAAACTCGAAATCAACCACAAGAAAAAATGTGGAAAGACAGTAAATACTTGGACACTAAAGAACATCCTACTAAAGAACGAATGGGCTAACCGAGAAGTTAAAGAGGAGATTAAAAAGTACATGGAAGCCCATGAAAATGATAACACCACAGCCCAAAACCTCTGGGACACAGCAAAGGGAGTCATAAGAGGAAAGTATATAGCAATCCAGGCCTTCCTAAAGAAGGAAGAAAGGTCTCAGGTACACGACCTAACCTTACACCTTAAAGAGCTGGAGAAAGAACAGCAAATAAAAACCCAAACCAGCAGAAGACAGGAAATAATAAAGATTAGAGCAGAAATCAATGCTATTAGAACCAAGAAAAGGGGGGAACAGATCAATGAAGCCAGGTACTGGTTCCTTGAAAGAATTAGCAACATTGAAGAACCCTTAGGCTGTTTGATCAAAAAGAAAAAGGAAACGACCCAAATAAATAAAATCACGAATGAAAGAGGAGAGATCACAACCAACACTGCAGAAATACAAACAACAATAAGAGAATATTATGAGCAATTATATGCCAATAAATTGGGCAATCTGGAAGAAATGAGCAAATTCCTAGACGTATATAAGCTACAAAAACTGAAACAGGAAGAAATAGAAAATTTGAACACACCCATAACCAGTAAAGAAACCGAATTAGTTATCAAAAATGTCCCAAAAAACAAAAGTCCAGGGCCAGATGGCTTTCCAGGGGAATTCTACCCAACATTTAAGGAAGAGTTAACACCTACTCTCTTGAAGCTGTTCCAATAAATAGAAATGGAAGGAAAACTTCCAAACTCTATGAAGCCAGCATTACCTCGATTCCAAAACCAGACAAAGACTCCACTAAAAAGGAGAACTATAGACCAATTTCCCTGATGAACATGAAAGCAAAAATCCTCAACAAGATATTAGCCAACCAGATCCAACAATACATTAAAAAAAAATTATTCACCATGACCAACTGGGATCTATACCTACAACGCAGGGCTGGGTCAATATCTTCAAAACAATCAATGTGTTTCATCACAACAATAAAAGAAAGGAAAAGAACCACATGATCCTCTAAATAGATGCAGAGAAAGCATTTGACAAAATACAGCATTCTTTCTTAATAAAAACCCTAAAGAGGGGCACCTGGGGCTCAACTGGTTAAGAGTCCGACTTCAGCTCAGGTCATGATCTCACCGTTCCCTAGATCGAGCCCTGCGTTGGGCTCTGTGCTGACAGCTCAGAGCCTAGAGCCTGTTTCAGATTCTGTGTCTCCTTCTCTGTCTCTGCCCCTCCCCCGCTTGGGCTCTGTGTCTTCTCTCAAAAATAAATAAACATTAAAAAAAAACCCTCAAGAAAGTAGGGATAGAAGGATCATATGTCAATATCATAAAAGCCATATATGAAAGACTAACCACTAATATCCTCAATGGGGAAAAACTGAGAGCTTTCCCACTAAGGTCAGGAGCTAGACAGGGATATCCAACCTCGCCACTGTTATTCAACATAGTATTGGAAGTATTAGCCTCAGCTATCAGACAACTTTCTGCAACAGAAAGAGATATCAAGGAATCGATCCCATTTACAACTGCACCAAAAACCATAAAATACCAAGAAATAAATCTAACCAAAGAGTTAAAAAATCTATACACTGAAAACTATAGAAATCTCTTGAAAGAAATTGAAGAAGACACAAAAAAAATGGAAAAATATTCCATGTTCCTGGATAGGAAGTACAAATATTGTTAAAATGTCAATACTACCCAAAGCAATCTACATATTCAAAGCAATCCTTATCAAAATAACACCAGAATTCTTCACAGAACTAGAACAGTCCTAAAATTTGTATGGAACCAGAAAGTAACCCAAACAGTGAAAGCAATCTTGAAAAAGAAAACCAAGGCTGGAGGCATCACAATCCCTGACTTCAAGCTGTATTACAAAGCTGTAATCATCAAGACAGTATGGTACTGGCACAAAAACAAACATTCAGATTATTGGAACAGAATACAGAACCCAGAAATGGGCCCACAAATATATGGCCATCTAATCTTTGACAAAGCAGGAAAGAATATCCAATGGAATAAAGACAGTCTCTTGAGTAAGTGGTACTGGGAAAACTGGACAGCGACATGCGGAAAAATGAACCTGGACCACTTTCTTACACCATACACAAAAATACACTCAAAATGGATGAAAGACCTAAATATAAGACAGGAAGTCATGAAAAACCTCGAGGAGAAAGCAGGCAAAAACCTCTTTGACCGTGGTTACAGCAATTTCTTACTCAACATGTCTCTGGAGGCAAGGGAAACAAAAGTAAAAATGAACTATTGGGACCTCATCAAGATAAAAAGCTTCTGCACAGCGAAGGAAGCAATAGCAAAACTAAAAGGCCACCAATGGAATGGGAGAAGATATTTGCAAACTATCTTTAATATTTGCATATTAAAGAGTTAGTATCCAAAATCTATAAAGAACTTACCAAACTCAACGCCCAAAAAAACAAATAATCCAGTGAAGAAATGGGCAAAATACATGAATAGACACTTTTCCAATGAAGATATCCAGATGGCAAACAGACACATAAAAAGATGCTCAATATCACTCATTATCAAGGAAATACAAATCAAAACCACAATGAGATATCTCAGACCTGTCAGAATGGCTAACATTAACAACTCAGGTAACAAGAGATGTTGGCGAAGATGGGGAGAAAGAGGATCTCTTTTGCACTGCTGGTGGGAATGCAAACTGGTGCAGTCACTCTGGAAAACACTATGGAGGTTCCTCAAAAAATTAAAAATGGAACTACCCTATGACCCAACAATTGCACTACTAGGTATTTATCCAAGGAATACAGGTATGCTGTTTTGAATGGGCACATGCACCCCAATGTTTATAGCAGTGCTATCAGCAATAGCTAAAGTATAGAAAGAGTCCAAATGTCCATCAACAGATGAATAAGATGTGATACACACACATACACACACACACACAATGGAGTATTATTCAGCAATTAAAAAGAATGAAATCTTGACATTTTCAACTATGTGGATGGAACTAGAGGGTACTATTCTAAGCGAAATAAGTCAGAGAAAGGCAAATATCACTCATATGAGGACTTTAAGTTACAAAACAGATAAACATAAGGGAAGCGAAGTGAAATAACATAAAAACGGGTAGGGGGATAAAACATAAGAGTCTCTCAAATATAGAGAACAAACAGAG
The DNA here is from genome assembly GCA_030068075.1 of Paguma larvata. Classification (NCBI taxonomy): domain Eukaryota; kingdom Metazoa; phylum Chordata; class Mammalia; order Carnivora; family Viverridae; genus Paguma; species Paguma larvata. The sequence goes on from CM057830.1 coordinate 100,387,868, forward strand.
GGTTATTAGAGGGGTTGTGGGAGAGAGCATGGGCTAAATGGGTAAGGGGCATTAAGGAATCTATTTCTGACATCATTGTTGTACTATATGCTAACTAACTTGGATATAAATTGAAAAATTAAATAAATTTTAAAAAAGCCTCTCTCCCCAAGCTATCCTACAGAAGATGACTCTAACAGGTAACCAGTTAATTTTCATGAGCTCTCATATGTGTCCTCTAGGTATGGTCATCAGTCTGCATAGCATCTGTTGCTACTAAAAAACCCCTCAATGACCAATTTATCTCAGTGATTTCAGTTTGGTTATTGATATAAAAGGAAGAAATCAGTTGAAAAGGTAAACCCCATTACAAAGTTTTGTTCTCCAGGACGCCTGGGTGGCTCACTGTGTTGAGCATCCATTGTCAGCCTAGGTCATGATCTCACGGTTCGTGGGTTCGAGCTCCACATTGGGCTCTGTGCTGACAGCTCAGACCCTGGAGCCTGTTTCGGATTCTGTGTCTCCCTCTCTCTCTGCCCCTCCCCCACTTACACTCTGTCACTCTGTCTCTGTATCTGTCTCTCTCTCTCTCTCTCTCTGAAAAATAAACCTTAATAAAAAATTTTTCAAAAAACACAAAGTTTTGTTATTCTACAAATGAGATATAATCACGGATTTAATTGTCTAAAATGTACTAGGTTGGTATTTTTCTTCAAAGAGATTTATAGTTGATTGATTCTCCTTCCAAGTGCCAAGAATTTAAGTACTTAAGGATACACCAATGAACGAACTAGATATGGTTTACCGTTAGGCTATTGTTTCTTTTTTATTTATTCATCCAAAAAGTGTTTATTCAACTCCTTCTAGGTATGCATTGGAGATGCAAATGCCACAAATAAACAATATGGTAAAGCCAAATGAATCATTAGCCTTGTCATATAGGGTTTTACAATTTTCTCCCTAATATTTTTTTCTAAATAGCAAAACTGATTGATGCCTTTAAGATCATGTGACTTATTCTTATGATACTATGTAACTACATCATTCATTACCAACAGAGTTGAGTTTAGGACACTGACCTAACATCAAATCCCAAGCACTCCTGGCTCAGATTAAATCCAAATTCAAAATTCAGAATCTCACTTCCAATACTTGAGGGAGACATTCTATCAAATTCATTTTTTTAAATCTTCATTTATTTTTGAGAGAGAGAGAGAGAGAGAGAGAGAGAGAGGGCATAAGCAGGGAAGGGGCAGAGAGAGAGGGAGACATAGAATATGAAGCAGGCTTCAGGCTCTGAGCTCTCAACACAGAGCCTGAAGTGAGGCTTGAATTCACAGACAATGAGATCATGACGTGAGCCAAAATCGGACGCTTAACCGACTGAGCCACCCAGGTGCCCTCAAATTCATTTTTTTATCCTGAAATAAATTTAGATAGTCTACCTCTAGCAAAAGTTAATTTATTCTATTAAATTGTTTTTTTTAATTTAGATTAGACTGCAAGGGAATTTTTCTCTGTTCTATTATTAATGAGGCACACTTCAGCTCACATAGTCGTTAAAAATGAGTAATTATGTTATTATAGTATGTTTTCCTTTGTTTCTCAACAGTTACAGTGAGTGTTTTGACACTCAGGAAGTCATGCATTAAAATAATTGTTATGACTTTAAAAATGTTTCAAATTTGAAATCAAAAGGAACAAATAGTTGAACAGTGTGAAAGTGGTATGTATTTCAATACAGAATTATAAATTGCATATTATACAAACAAGCAATAGTTTCTGTAACTGAAATTTAGTTCAGTACCTCCCAACTGGTCTCCTAGTTTCCTAGGTCTTTCATATTCCAGTCTATTCTGCACACCACTGCAAGATTATTTCCTAAAATGCCACTTCTATTTCCTCATTTCAAGTAACTATGGTGGTTTCCCAGTGCCTAAAAAGACTAAATATTAACTCCTGAATGGGAATTCAAGATCTTCCATGACTTGACTCATTTTTTCTATTAGTGTCCAACAAAGAACTAAGCCACTCAGTATAGTTTTGCTGTTGTATTTTGTCTTTGATTACTGAATATGCACAGAGGTAGGAACAGACAAGGTCCTCCTCTAACTAGTTCTTCCCTGATTTGGAGATGTTTATGTATATAAAATGCATTGCTTACCACTTACTACATATTCTAGTTATAGAAATGCAGATCTCAAAGCCTTCAGTTTGGTGTTTATTATGTGGAAGTCAAGTAACAGTCAACAAAATAAACTAGGTTAGCTGTGAAATCTTTTCCAGCTTAGAGTTTCCTATATCCATGTCATGATGGATGGCAATTTTCCATTAAGTTCAGGTAGCCAGTTTGCTATCTACACACAAACACATACAATATACATACAATATATAGTAACCAATCCTGTAAGTCATAGAGGAAAAAGAAAAGAGCATAAAAGTCACTTTATGCTCTTAGAGATTTTCTGAACAAGTGCACCCTTGGACAATAGTGTGAGATATAAATTATACCTCTGTCTTCTTTGAAATCTAGATTTCCATCATTATTTTCCACATAATCTAAACCAAAATAAATATTTACTGTACAAGATTCAATCCCTCTACACTGGTAATACTTTGCAAAGACTTTAATTATGTCACTCTAATAGGTGGTCAGAAAATAACAACCACTAAAAATGCCATCACAATAATTTCAAATGGACCAGCAATATTTTCTACTTTAGTACGATTGCATGTAATTAGAATTAGCGTTGTACTTTAATAAAAACTGAACTGCTGTAAGTTGGGGAAGTAAGTAGACTAATGAGAAAAATATCACCACTCATTGATCACCTGTTGGTAAAAACATTTGTGACAGATATGATTTTATTCCACAGTATTTAGATTTAAGGAATGTCTTACTTTATCACACTTCCCAATTGTGCATTCTGTCCAAACTGTCCACCATCCTGGATGTTAGTCATTTTGGAGACATCTCCCCAACTCTCACAGGATTATATCAGAATCCCAGGCTTAAGTTGTGACTCAAAATTGAGGGGTGATACAAATCTATAGTACATAATAGTTATTATCTTTTAAATTTTCTTTTAGACAGCATAATTCCACCGTCATGGAGACCCTCCAAGTTAATTTAGTCATTCTGCTCTGAAGGGATTAGAGTGCCTCTTACACTAATATGCCTAACTGACCAAAGATTCGCTCACAAAGAAGCTCACCATTGTTCTTAAGTCCATGATACATATGGTAATGCCTCCATAGTCATTCTGCAGTAATTCCCCATTTGAAGCCTTGTAAACAAGTAGATTCCTTTTCCCCTGCTCCTGACAAATTTAAAATTCCTGATAATCAGATCTAGGAAAGCTATACCCAAAATCTCTACTCTCCAGGTGGCCTTATTCCACCTTTTCCATATCTTGAAACTTCTCTTCCTCTTAAACAATCCTTCCAGGAAACTGTTTTTGAAAATTAAAAGACTTAGATAGTGGTCACTTTCTGTGTTTCTGCAAACTGCCACCTCTGGTTATTCAAAATAACAGTCCTCCACTCTCTCTTCTACCATGGCAAAGAAACAAAAAGTTTTGGCTAATTTTTTCAGTATGGGGGAGGGAGAAAATGTCCACTCCGGTGATAATAATATAGAAATCAATATCACAACAAATTATCCTGTCACACTTAAGTCAGTAGAAGTCATAGACAAAAACATAAATCAGTTAATTCCTATTGCATGGAATAAAAATTTGCAAATACAAAAATTATAGTTTAGTTTATGCTTCTATTCCCAAAGCTGTTTTTATTGCTGTTAGTGGTTGTGTAAGTATGAAAGATCTTGACTTGATTGGAATAATCCTTATAAAAATGTGCTTGCTTTGCCATAAATAGATTTTAATTTTATATCAGAGGGGAAGTGTGACAAATACATGTATTTGCTAACACCTGATAAAGTCTGAAAGTATTAGTTTCACACATACATAATTAGTGTTAGGAATAGAAGTGTAATCAGGAGATTTTTATTTGCTGTAGGTTCCTTACATGCACCAGGGTTTGATCTTGAAAGTTTAAACAGCTGTGTACATATGTGCATATCTATGCATGGACTAGTGTCAGTGAATGGGGAATAAGTAAGTATTTGAAAGTAAGATTTTTAAAATGAAATAGTAAGTGTCTCAGTGTCCCGTACTCATGAATTAAAAATCTTTGAAAATTAACATTATATCCCTTTAAACTTTTCAACCTTGAAGGTAGCTCTTTTAACAAAATTTCTCATACACAATACTCTTTTCAGTTAAATTACATCAACACCACTATCACACAAATTATGACCCTCAGGCAAGATTTAAAGCAAAGCAACTTTGTAATTGAAAGCCTGTTTCACTGATGTATATGATGTTGACTGCTTGAGCATTTCGGGCAGCAAATTTTGCTTAGCAGTACCCAACTGTCTTGGAAACTAATAGTGATCCATAATTGTATTTGAGGTGATAAAATGTGAGCCCTCAAAATCAAAGGAAATGGCGGAAAGTGAACAGGTCAAGCCAAAAATGCAAACAAGACCTATGCACCCGGGAAGATTTTAAGTCTGAAGGGTGGAACTCTGCAAATTTCTTGTACATTTTAGCAAGCCAGGACAATGGGGCATGAAGTCACTCAAGTTCAAAAAGAAGCTCTGAAACCAGTCATTCAACTGCAGGATATCTGAAGATGGAAAGATGAAGAGATCAAAGGAGTGGCTGAGTCCTAGTTTCAGAGATTTCATTGATGGGAAAGGGAAGAGAAGTAGGGCAATTATATAAGGAATGGTCATACTCACTTTCAAGGTTTATCTCCAACTCACTCTTTTCCTCATCGTCAGACATACCTCAGTGTACTACTTCTAAGGAAAGGAATCCAGGCTGTTCAACTACAAAAGTCCTGGGCAAGACTCATTCTCTGCCTTTCCACAGGCATGGCAGCAATGGTCAGAATTCCAGCAATAGAAACAGAGCTAGAAAGATATAGCTGAGAAGGAAGAGCTAAGGAGAACAGTTAATATTTTAAGATGTGAAAACATAGCAAGGACTTCCTCTTAGCTTGGTCAGAGCCTCAGAAGATTGCATTTCTCTCCAATCATAACTTTCACAATCTAGCAAAGAAATAAAACGGAAGATAATTAAAGTGGATATTGGATATGAGGTAGGAAATTATTGTACACTAGTAAGTGCCATCAATGCAATCATTTGAATAGGAAAAACAAAATAAGTCAATGAAGGAGCTAACTTAATTTTATTAAATTAAATAATTAGGTGTTTTAGGCAGATATATATTCCAGTTCACATAATCATAGCCAAAGTGACAGTATCTCTTCTATACTGCTGGATTTTTAACATTGTGTTTCACAGGCCAACTTTCACAAGATCCTCTGGAATGCTAGTGAAAAATGCACATTACTGGACTCCTCCCCCAATTCTTTAATCTGAACTTCTAGAAGTCTGGCAAAAAAAAAAAAATAGCAACTTAAAGATATTTTCTAAGTATGGTCTGCAGACCCCTGAGGTTCAGTGGTTCAAGGAGACTTCAAATCTATTTTCATAACAATAACTCTTCTCTTTTTCATTGTGCTGACATTTGTTCAGATAGTACAAAAGCAATGGTGGGTAAAACTTCTGAAAGCTTAGTATGAGTCAAGGCAGTAGCACAACACAGTGCTTGTAGTTATCATAGTATTCTTTGCTGACATGCATTTGCCATAAATGCATAACAAAAAATCCAGTTTCATTTTAAAATGCCCTCAGTAAAGCATTAAAATCATTAGTTTTATTAAATCTTGATTCTTGAGTATGTGCTTTTTTTAACATTCTGTGTGACAAAATATAAAATTTGCATAAAGCACTTCTGATACATACTGAACTATGATAGCTGTCTCAAGGAAAAGCACTTCTGTTACTGTTTGTGTTGCCAGCTAAACTAGCTACTTTCTCATAGGACACTATTTTCACTTGAAAGAAAGACTGACAAACTATGGTTACTTTGATGCATATATCTTGATATTTTCTTGATACATAAATGAAGTGAAACTGTCACTTCAAGGAAAACAACTGGCAGGATTTGTGACCTATGATAAAATTCAACCTGTCAAGTGAAAATTCAAATTTTAGAAACCTTCTATCTCCAGCAATGAAGATCACAGTTTCCTACCCTTAAAGATTTTGCCATAAGGTCATTAGTGATATTAATGAATATGATTGTTGATATGGCATAATAAAATGTGTCAACATTCAGAAGATCTGAGTAACTTGGTGAATTAAAATTTTCCAATTGATCAATGAATGATGTTACAAAATCATGCATGAGTAAAAGATCTATTCAGAGTGTAAGATAATCTAATCAGTGGATGTTTATGAAACAGAGTATAAAAAAGCCTATTTAATATGGTCTTCTTTCTTTTTTTTTTTTTTTTGAGGGGGTCACAAATGAGCAAGCGGCAGAGAAAGAGAGAGTGAGAGAGGGAGAAAGGGAAAATCCAACACAGACTCCATGCTTACAGTGTGGAAGCCGAACTGGGCTTCAAGTTCCACCTGATGCGAGGCTTACAGAAACCAAGAGTTGGATGCTTAATTGACTGAGCCACCCAGGCACCCCTTTAATATGATTTCTAATGCAATATTGTACCTAATCTTTAGAAAACTACCAACTATTGAATTTTGGTGTATCATCAGAGAAAAATATCCACAATTATCCAAAAGACTATTAAAATACTATTTCCCTTTCCAACTATGTATCTGATTGAAGCTGGATTTTCCTTCTATACGTCAAACAAAACAACATATTCCAAGAGATTGAATGCAAAAAAAGAGAGGTGATCTAGCTGCCTTCTGTTATGCAGATATTAGAGAACTGCAAACAATGTAAAGCAATTCCATTCTTTCATTATATATATATTTTTGTTTTGGAAAATAAGATTACTTTTCATAAAAATATGTTATTTAGGTAATTATGTAATGAGTAAAAAAATAGAAGGTCCTCAGAATTTTTAAGAGTGTGAAGGGATCATAAATCCAAAACATTTAAGAATTGCTGCTTTAGGTGATTCTGATTGTCGATTACATTTGTGAATTATTACCTCAATAGTATAGGTAGGAACACATGGAAATGTTTTCATAAGGAGACTGGTAGAGTCCATTTCCAACTAGTCTTAACCATCAAATAATTCCTCAGAAATTTTTGTAAGGTTTAGAGCTACTCAAAGGTTAATTGGGGAATAAGAGGCAGGATCTATGTGAACTCTCAAGATTCCTTCCAGCAGTCTTAAACATTGCATCTAAAGTTACCTAATCTAAATTTAGTTTCAATGTGATACACCTTATATTCCCTAAACATTTATCAAAAACAGGTTTTTTTTCAAAGTAGATTATATAGTTTTGTCATGCTTCACAATTGATTAAATATAAATCCTCTTGTGTACAGAAACATTTAAGAACTGCTTGGTAGACAAAAACACTACATTTGAATCTACTATGACACTGGTTTCTGTAGATTTGCTTAATTACACAGCTGTATACCCCTGTGAGTCAACAGGGGTTCAGGGTAGATAAAAGCTCTTCTGAGAAATAAGAGAGAACAAACACTCATTGGATACCAACTAAGTGCCAACCTCTCTGCCAGGCATATGCCCCTTTCCTTCTAGAACTTTAAATCTTGGGGTGCATGGGTGGCTCAGTCAGTTAAGTGTCCGATTTTGGCTCAGGTCATGATCTCACAGTTTATGGGTTCAAGCCCTGCATCAGGCTCTGTGCTGACAGCTCAGAGTCTGGAGCCTGCTTTGGATTCTGTGTCTCCCTCTCTCTCGGCCCCTCCCCTGCTCATGCTCTCTGTCTCCCGAAAATAAGTAAACATTAAAAAACATTTTCAATCTAGTGAGCAAAAGTTGTTTCAACAGTTTTATCTCTGAATATCTGTGCTGGACTTTGTTACATTTGCTCCTATAGTTGACACGGAAATCAGTGAACTAGATTTCTAAAACTTAAGAACCATCACTTCTACTCTATTATATGGCTGCTGTGACCTTTCTCTCTTTCTTCCCCCGTGCACAGTAAAAACTGGTATCCCAATTAACCTAGATTGTTCTGCTACAATATAGTTGTAGGATAACCTTGTAAAAACAAAATTAAATAAGCTTATATCAATACTGTGGAAGCCAAACACATCGTGGCTAAAATCATAGGTTTTGATGAGGCCCAGATTCAAATCCCATCTCTCTTCCACTTACTATCTGGATGAACTAGAGCAAGTCTCCTTATCTGTAAAGTTGTCTTGACAATAATACAAGCTTACTTTTTGTGACCAGGAAATGATAAAATTCATTTAAAGCATATAGAACACCATTTGGCATATGACAAACACCAAATAAATGTTAGCTCTCATGTTTTTATTTTTAAAAAACCTAACTTTCTACAAATATCTTTGGTTTAACACACAAATTCTGCTATATCACCATACATATTCACTGTATCATTCAGAGAATAGGAATAAAACTTCATTTTTTCTCCCAGGCCTTATGAATATGTGCCAAAAACTACCAAATTACATGGGTTAGTGTCTGGAAATTGGCAAAATACTTTCCCGATTTGAAAACCACTCCAGTCTCAAGAAGAAACCAAAGTGCGTATGATTCTATCTTTTTATAGTTGAGGAAACGGGGAGCTCAGAAAAATTAAATGACTAAGCTAAGGTCACACAGCTGGTATACATAATGGAATCACGAGTCATATACCACCTTTGTCTGACCTTATTGCCATATTTTTTCATCTTTAACTGCCAATGATCAATAAAGGTCAGAATAGTGACAACAGTCCTGAAAAGACTATTCATCAAAGGAAACATCGAAGGTCAATTCAATTTGATTCACTAGCACAGACACACCAGGCGAATATGTAGATTTAGATACTCTAAAAATATTATCAGTGAAAACAAGAGAAACAAAAGAGTTTTCAGCACAGTTGACCCTTGAACAACATAGATTTGAACTGCGTGTGGATTTTTTTGGATACGGTACTGTATATACATTTTCTCTTCCTCATGATTTACTTAATAATGTTTTCTTTTCTCTAGATTCCTTTATTCTAAGAATACTGAACACAATACATATAACATACAAAATATGTGTTGACTATGTTATCAGTAAAGTTTCTAGTTAAGTTTTGGAGGAGTCAAAAGTTACACAAGTATTTTTGACTGCACAGCAGAGGAGGATGGGCATCAGTGCCTCTAACCCCTGTGTTGCAAGGGTTAGCTGTACTTTCTAGACAGCTAATTAGGAAATCACACCACTCTGAATTCCTCCTTTCTTCAGCATTTTGTTTACTGAAGGCTGTGTCTTGAACTGTGAAAAGAAGCTCTAAGGAAAGAATGAAGAAGTATAGAATCTGATGCAGAGCAACAATCACAGAAGCACTTTAATCAGGAGGCACTTTAAACTTTTATCTTCAAAAGCTGAGAAAAAGTGTTGAGTTGTATGATTGGTGTAAACAACTCTTGATTTTGTAGGGCCCTAAGAAGCCACTGAAGATCCTTTCATGGAGGATGAAGTAAAAGGTGTGCAGTAATTGCTTTGGCATTCTTCAGGAGAAATCAATAATGAATATGAGTGAAAGGTCAAGGAAAAATAATAGATCCACTCTGGGGGTAACAGAAAATGCAAAAATCAAACTAAGAATTTGATCAATTGTAAAGTGGAGGATTGCTCCTTGTCTCCTTGGCAGTGATTAGGAAAACATGATGCACATTAGAAATAATGAAAAAGCCAAAGTGACAGTGATATTATAGAATATCTGACTCCAAGATAGATTTAGCTTCTTTTTTTAATGTTTATTTATTTTGAAGGAGAGAGAAAGAGAGACAGAGCAGGAGCATGGGAGGGGCAGAGAGAGGAGATACAGAATCTGAAGTGAGCTCCAGACTCTGGGCTGTTAACCAGAGCCCAACGTGGGGCTAGAACCCACAGGCTGTGAAATCATGACCTGAGCTGAAGTTGGATGCTTAATTGACTGAGCCACTCAGGTGCCCCAAGATAGATTTATCTTATAAGAACTACAATAAAACTTCAATATGTGACATGCTAAGGGAATGGTGGGTTCTAGCTAATTAAAGTGCTGTGCAAATGAACCTTTATCTGAGACTTTCTTTAATCAATCTGGTCTAGTGAACATACTTCAATCTCTCTTTGCTAAGTGAGGCTGGTTCAAAGCCTTAGGACTGTCATACTGTATGCCATTGGCCAAAGCCCATGCCCACAGAAAATGTGATTTCCACCTCCAAGTATTTTTGTCATGTATGAAAGTGCATTTGTCATTGTCCCCCATGTCCTATCCTGCTAGTTATCTTATTTTCTACATCTCAGTCTGTGTGTCAAATTCACTGTGTCTCATCCATTCAACCTCACAAATCTTTCTCACCATCTGTATGAATATCTGCCTGCCTGTATCCCTTCCATTCCAACTGCCATCTCTTCATTTCTCACCTGGCCTAATATAATAGCCAAACAATTATTCTTCTTTCCTCCTGTCTTAACTTCTGCAATCCAACATCCACATTCCATCAGAGGTATCTCTCTAAACTGCAAATACAGCCATGACCCCTTAAATCTGAAAGCACTGAACTTTCCATTGCCTTCACGATACAATCTAAATGTCTTATCCTAACACATACATTCCTTAACAATCTGGCTTCTGCATACCAGTCTAACTTCCTTTTCTTTTGCTGTCCATGGTTTAACTGTGTGCTGCAGCCATACTGAACTACTTGTAGTTCTTAACTATACATCTTCTTCCATCATGCTTATCCTTTGCCTAGTGTGCCATTTCCCCTATTGCTACCACTTTACTTGACCTACTTCTATTAATTCTTCAAAATTAACTTCATATGTCACCATGTCAGGAAACCATTCCTGATATCTCCATAGTTGTACATCCTAGGCATTCCATAAAATCCCATGGTTAGGGATGTTTCATTGAATTGATTCACTTGTCCATTTGTCTGTTTCTACTTCATTTCATTGAACTGATTCACTTGTCCATTTGTCTGTTTTTACTTGAATGAAAACAATTGTGTCCTTTTTTCATTATACCCAGTACATAATACTAAGTTAATAAATGAATAAATAAGTCATTCACTAGATGCTTGATATGAAATTGTCTCCATATATCCATTGTTTTCTCTTAAACCTGAAGCTTCACCTAAATATCCCAATTAATTGAAGAATGCACTTAATTGGGCTCTGGTTGTTTGAGGTTTTAATGTGAGGTACCATGCAAATATCTAGTAATAGAAATATTCTCTAACCTAGTCCTAATACTTTGCCCAAGCTGTGACTAGTGAGATTACTACACCGATTTAAATAATCTGTGAAGGGCGCCTGGGTGGCTCAGTCGGTTGAGCGACTGACTTCAGCTCAGGTCATGATCTCGCAGTCTGTGAGTTCGAGCCCCACGTTGGGCTCTATGCTGACAGCTCAGAGCCCGGAGCCTGCTTCGGTTTCTGTGTCTCCCTCTCTCTTTGCCCCTCCCCCACTCATGCTCTGTCTCTCTCTGTCTCAAAAATAAATAAACATTAAAAAAAATCTGTGAAAATATATTAATTGCAATCTCAATTACAAATGTCATCACACTTAAGAAACATACCTAAGTAGAACAAGACCTAACTCTCTTAGGATCTGATTCTTTCCTCCAGCTCAGTCTGTCAATCTGGAGTTATAGCTCAAGAAAGCAGAAGTCATGGCTGGTTTTATATGTCACTGAGATCAGACATAGTCCACATCACAGCAGGTATAAAACAATAAAATCCTGAACTGCTGTAGCCAGAGGGGAATGCTTAATAGTGTTAAATAGGAAATGCTATGGTATCCAAGCTTCACTCATTACAATTTAGATCCAGTCTGGAAGTTAGTTTCTCTACCAGAATAAGTAGAGAATTTAAAACATTGTTTCTACCTTCATAGTATGGATGGAGGTAGCTCTCCAAAAAACACCTCACATTCACAGGAGATAGAAAAGAAAGCCAAAGGGCCAAAGAAACACATAAGAAATCATTCCCAATATAATATGTAACATATGTGACACACTTCACAGAAATTCCAAGATTCTTTAGGAATAAAAATGATAAATACATGCAAAGGGGCTGTACCTGAGAGAGAAAAATGGGACGGAGAAGGAGTCTATCATCCAGTCCCTAACTGCAGGGCTTTTGAACAGAAGTTCTATCGCTAACAGCAGAGCTCTCTTCACTGATGCTAGCAGCGGTGGCCCAGCCAGCCCATGTCACGCAGAGGCGCCGAGCTGCCCCCCGAACGGTTCTACCCCAGGGACACAATTTTTCATAAGCGAAACCATATATAGCAGCAAAGAGAGTCAAAAACTCAGATAAGCATGGGGTGTGAAAATGCCCAAACAATCGCACTACACCTGCATCAGGGCAGAGCGAGGACAGAAACAAAGGGGAGATTTGAGACTCCCAGTCTGGGAAGGAGTCTGGGGAGGTCACCATTATTATCTCTCATACCCACAAAAACCGGCCCCAAACATCCATTCGCTTCTGTAGTGGAGGCAAGACTTGCCTATACCAAACCACGCCCCTCCTCATAGGAGAGACGCCTTTCTGCCAGAGTGATAGACGCAGAGACAAGACTGCTTGCTGCCTCGAGTAACTCCTGGTCAATTCTTCCTTTTTAAATATATTCTCCCTTTTCTCCTTACCTCTCCCCATCCCTGAGTTGGTCATCTAGAGTACTAGCTGGCTTAAACAGACATTTAGCCTACTCTGTCAACACATGTTCTACACCTCTTTCTGTAATTTCCTATTTCTCTCTCTGGAATAACCAGGCCACATAGTTCTTTTGGGTAACATCTATCTTCATTTCTTTTTCCTCGCATCCGTCCTTATCCTGACTTCTTTCTTTCTGGATTAAGCCCTTCAGTCTCTCTACCTGTTCAAAGTTCATTTTCTTCTTCCCCCTGCACCTGTCATTACTCTCTCTGTATATGCTCTGCAATCAGCACAGTACACACCCAATCCTTAACGCGTAGCTGATACTTCAGGTCACATGCCTTTAGAGTGACGTTCGTTATTCTTTTATCTGTTGTGATCTACTTGTCTGTATTATTTGTCAGTATATTAGTGTGTTTTTGTTCCCTGTTTGTCTGTTATCCTTTCCAGGGTGACCTCAAGAAAAAAGCCAAAACACACCTGGCCAAAATGAAGACATGAAAGAATTCTCCTCAAAAGAAATTACAGGAAGTAGTGACAGCTCAAGAATTGATGAAAACAAATATAAGCAACACAACAGAACATGAATATAGAATGACAAACATAAAACTAATTGCTGGACTTGAAAAAAGCATATAAGACACCAGGGGCTCCCATGCTGCAGACATGAAGGACTTTAAAAATGGTCTGGAATAATTTAAAAACTGCTTTAAATGTGGTGAAAAGCAAATTGGAGGCAGCCAAAGCAGAGATTGAAGAGGCAGAAGAGAGAATAGGTGAATTGGAAGATAAAATTATGGAAAAAGAGGAAGCAGAGAAAAAGAGAGAGAAGCTGATTTGGGAACAGGAAAAGATAATTCAAGAGCTGAGTAATGTAATCAAAGGAACAATATTCGTGTCACAGGAATTCCAGAGGAAGAAGAGAGAGAGAAAGAAATTGAAGGGGTACTTGAACAAATCATTGCTGAGAATCTCCCCAACATGAGGAAGGAAACGGGCATGGAAATCCAACAGGCACAGAAAACGCCCCTCAGGCGTAACTTGAATAGACCTTCTGCACAACACATCAGAGTGAAACTGGCAAAATGCAAGGACAAAGAGAAAATTCTGAAAGGGAAAAATGGGCCGTAACATACAAAGGTAGAAACAAAAGAGTAGTAGCAGACTTATCTACAGAAATGTGGCAAGCCAGAAAGGAATGGCAGGAAATCTTCAATGTGATGAATAGGAAGGATATGCAACCAAGATTCCTTTATCCAGCCAGCCTGTCATTCACAATGGAAGGAGAGATTAAGGTGTTCCCAAGTGAACAAAAACTGAAGGAATTCATCACAAATAAATCAGATTTACAAGAGGTCCTGAGGGGGACTCTATGAAGGAAAGGTTGCAAAGAACACAAAATGCCAGGAACAACCTTAAAAGCATGAAACCTACAGAAAACACAGTGACTCTAAAACCATGTTTTTCAATATTAATACTGAATGTAAATGCACTAAATGCACCAATCAAAGGACATAGGGTAACAGAATGGATTAAAAAACAGTAGCTGGGGCTCCCAGGTGACTCAGTTGGTTGAGCAGCCAACTTCGGCTCAGGTCATGATCTCGCGGTCTGTGAGTTCTAGCCCCGTCTTGGGCTCTGTGCTGATGGCTCGGAGCCTGGAGCCTGCTTCCGATTCTGTGTCTCCCTCTCTCTCTGCCCTTCCCCTGCTCATACTCTGTCTCTATGTCTCTCAGAAATAAATAAAACGTTAAAAAATTTAAAAAAACTTTGTGTGTCTCTCTCTCTGCCCTTCTCCTGCTCATACTCTGTCTCTTTGTCTCTCAAAAATAAATAAACGTTAAAAAAATTTAAAAAAATGAACCTACTAAAAAAGGAATGCGCTAACCAAGCATTCAAAGAAGAAATAAGAAAATACATGAAAAAAATGAAAATGAAAATACAACAATCCAAATGCTTTGGGATGCGGCAAAGGCAGTCTTGAGAGGGAAATATATTGCAGTCCAGGCCCATCTCAAGAAACAAGAAAAATTACTAACACAAATTCTAACAGCACGCCTAAAGGAACTAGAGGCAGAACAGCTAAGACACCCCAAAGCGAAAAAAGAGATAAATAACAAAAATCAGGGGAGAAATTAATAACATGGAAACAGATAAACGAGTGTAACAGATAAATGGAACCAAGAGCTGGTTCTTTGAAAAAATAAACAAAATAGACAAACCTCTAGCCAGGCTTCTCAAAAAGAAAAGAGAGAGAACACAGATCGATAAAAACACAAACAAAAATGGAGTTATACAACCAATCCCTCAGAAATACAAGCAATCATCAGAGAATACTATGAAAAATTATATGCCATCAAATTGGACAACCTGGAAGAAATGGACAAATTCCTAAACAGCCACATACTACCAAAACTCAAACGGGAAGAAATAGAAAACTTGAACAGACCCATAACTAGTGAAGAAATTGAATCAGTTATCAAAAATCTCCCAACAAATAAAAGCCCTGGACCAAATTCTCTCTCTGGAGAATTTTACCAGACATTTAAAACAGAGTCAATACCTATCCTCCTCAAGCTGTTCCAAAAAATTGAGACAGAAGAAGACTCCCAGACTCCTTCTATGAAGCCAGCCTCACTTTGATTCCCAAACCAGAGAGAGACCCAGCAAAAAAAGAGAACTACAGGTCAATATCCCTGATGAATATGGATGCAAAAATTCTCAACAAGATACTAGCAAATAGAATCCAACAGCATATAAAAAGAATTATTCACCATGATCAAGTAGGATTCATCCCCAGGTTGCAGGGCTGGTTCAATATTCACAAATCATCGATGTGATACATCGCATTAACAAAAGAAAAGATAAGAACCATATGATCTTGTCAATAGATGCAGAGAAAGCATTTCACAAAATAGAGCACCCTTTCCTAATAAAAACCCTCAAGAAAGTGGGGATAGAAGGAACCTACTTAAGCATCATAAAAGCCATTTATGAAAAGTCCACAGCTAATATCATGCTCAATGGGGAAAAACTAAGAGCCTTCCCCCTGAGATCAGGAACACAACAACGGAGTCCACTCTCACCACTGCTATTTAAGATACCGTTGGAGGTCCTAGCGTCAGCAATCACACAACAAAACAAAATAAAAGTCATCAAGTTTGGCAAGGAGGAAGTCAAACTTTCACTTTTCTCAGACGACATGATATTGTACATTGAAAACCTGAACAGAATCCACCAAAAGCTTACTAGAACTAATCCATGAATTCAGCAAAGTTGCAGGGTACAAAATCAATGTACAGAAATCGGTGGCATTTCTATACACCAACAAT
The DNA here is from genome assembly GCA_030068075.1 of Paguma larvata. Lineage (NCBI taxonomy): Eukaryota > Metazoa > Chordata > Mammalia > Carnivora > Viverridae > Paguma > Paguma larvata. The sequence continues at coordinate 100,403,911 of CM057830.1, forward strand.
GAAGCAACAGAAATAGAAAAAAAGAAGCTAATCCCATTCACAATTACACCAAAACCCATAAAATACCTAGGAATAAACCTAACCAAAGATGTAAAAGATGTCTATGCTGAAAACTATAAACAATTTATGAAGGAAATTGAGGAAGACACAAGGAAATGGAAAAAAATCCCATGCTCATGGATTGGAAGAATAAATATCATTAAAATGTCAATACTACCAAAGCAATCTACACATTCAATGCAATCCCAATCAAAATTGCACCAGCATTCTTTCAAAGCTAGACCAAACAGTCCTAAAATTTGTATAGAACCACAAAAGACCCCGAACAGCCAAGGTAATATTGAAGAATAAAACCAAGACGGAAGGCATCACAATCCCAGACTTTAACCTCTACTACAAAGTGGTAATCATCAAGACTTTATGGTATTGGCACAAAAACAGATGCATAGACCAATGGAATTGAATAGAGAACCCAGAAATGGATTCTCTATTCAAAGCATAAGCTTTGCATATGGCCAACTAATCTTTGACAAAGCAGGAAAGAGTATCCAATGGAAAAAAGACAGCCTCTTTATAAAATGGTGCTGGGAGGACTGGACAGCAACATGCAGAAGAATGAAAGTAGACCATTTTCTTACACCACTCACAATAATAAACTCTAAATGGATGAAGGACCTGAATATGAGACAGGAAACCATCAAAATCCTAGAAGAGAAAGTAGGCATAAACCTCTTTGACCTCATCTGCACCAATTTCTTACTTGACACATCTCCAAAGGCAAGGGAATTAAAAGCAAAAATGAACTACTGGGACCTCATCAAGATAAAAAGCTTCTGCACGGCAAAGGAAACAACCAAAAAAAACTAATAGGCAACCAATGTAACAGGAAAAGATAATTACAAATGACATAACGGATAAGGTACTAGTATCTAAAATCTATAAAGAACTTACCAAACTCCACACCCGAAAAACAAATAATCCAGTGAAGAAATGGGCAGAAGATATGAATAGACACTTCTCCAAAGATGACATCCAGATGGCAAACAGACACACGAAACGATGCTCAATGTCACTCAGCATCAGGGAAATACAAATCAATACCACCCTGAGATACCCCCTGGCACCAGTTAGAGTGGTTTAAATGACTAAATCAGGAAAGTATAGATGCTGGCGAGGATGTGGAGAAACAGGCACCCTCTTGCACTGTTGGTGGGAATGCAAACTGGTGCAGCCACTCTGGAGAACTGTGTGGAGGTTCCTCAAAAAAATGAAAATAGATTTACCCTATGTACCAGCAATAGCACTGATAGGAATCTACCCAAGAAATACAGGACTGCCGATTCATTGGGGCATGTGTTCCCCGATGTTTATAGCAGCACTTTCAACAATAGCCAAATCCTGGAAAGAGACTAAGTGTCCATTAACTGACAAATGGATAAAGAAGATGTGGTGTGTATATATATATATATACACACACATATATATATATTTATATATTTTTTATATTTATATATGATGGAATCCTACATGGCAATGAGAAAGAATGAAATCTGGTCTTGTGTGGCAACATGGATGGAACTGGAGGGTATTATGCTAAGTGAAATAAGTCAGGCAGAGAAAGACAGATACCACACACAGGTAGAGTTTGAGAGACCTAGAAGAAAACTATGGGGGAGGGGAAAGGAAAAAGACTCAGAGACGAAGGGGAGTCAAAACGTAAAAGACTCTTAAATACTAAGAACAAACTGAGAGGTGAGGGGGGTATGTGAGGGGGGAGAGTGGGTAATGGGCACTGAGGAGGGCACTTGTTGGGATAAGCACTGGTTGTTGTATGGAAACCAATCTGACAATAAAAAGTTTAGAAAAATGATAAATACTCTGAACTGAAAATGATTTGGAAGCAAGTATTTAATCAGAGGCTGAATTAAGGGGCCATGATACAGAAGACTCACAGGGCAGAGCAACACAGGGCAAGAACAACTTCTGGTACTCTAACAAGAATGAGAAGAACTTGAGCAACCCCGAAATTAAAGGAATATAGATCAGAGAAGAATATAGAAATGTTCTTATCCTCAAGTAAAGTAAATAGAAAATTTTTGCGTTGGGAAATTAGTTATTAGTATCAGAGGACTACTTATAATTTACAGTATGTTGTATTTACATATGCTAAACTGTTTAGGAAATTGTTTTATTCCATTGTGTTTGTATAGTAATCCCCAATGATCCTTTTTGTTGTCCTCTAAAACTATGTGTTAACATTGTGACATTTTTGTTAAGAGTTACCTGGGACAGGACAACCCCACTTAATAATTGTAGTCTAGGTTCTGTTGCCTGGAGTGGCAGACAACTTCAGTAACATCCCTTATATGTAAGAGTTTTAAAAATGGCTTTCCTAGATTGGGTATGCTACACCTTTCACAAGTATATTACTGACACTCAAGCCACAGTGCAAAAAGATAACAAGATTATTTTTATCTGAGAGCAAAACTTTTTAAATAGTTGCATTAGATTTCTTTTCATTCCCTTGTACTGCAATTGTTTTGGAGAGATTTTGAGAAGTCTCTAGGATGAAGATGAAGAAAAAAAGAAGGTAAATGTCTTGGGACTCTAGCTAATAAAAGAAATAGGCTGTCATCTCTGTGAACAGTAATATGGACTTCTCAGAGAATCATTTGTTTTTAATTCCAAATCATTCGAGTGACTCCACGACTGTATATAATTCCAGAATAATGATCTTATATAATCATAGTTTTCTTTCATACCCTATTAGCACCATCTAAGGAAAGGAAATAAGATTCATCTAAAGGTGTTATACAATCTGTACACAACTGTGAGTTCCTTTCAATATGTTGTGACAGATGAAATACAACACATTTCAGCTCTACCTAATCTCATTTTCAGAGAAAATATTTGTGAAATTAAACATAATGGGGAAAGGAAATAATAAAAGGCAGATAATAATCAAGCAGCTCTTAAATTTCTGTGTTTATAGAAAAATCAAGAGAAGTAAAAAGTAGAATTTCTCACTAACAAAGAAGTGGATCTATTTTGAACTGAAAAGTATCCAGAAAATAAGACTGCGGGTTCATAGGAGTTCCTTCCATTTGTACTTTGCTTCACAATTTCTAACATTCAATGTATCAACAACAGATACAATAGATAGTACCCCATCTATTCTTCCTCACCAGAATATGTACACAATGAAAGGAATACCAAAGACCAATTACAGAGGACATCATGTTTTCAGTTTTCTCCATTTTTTTTGGAGATAATATTGGATATAATGGAGAAGAAAATGCCTGTGCACATATATACCTATTTGCATATTCCGGATCCCACTCATCTTCTGATAAATGAACTCTTCTTCTAGACACCAAATCCTTTCTTCAAAGCTCTTCTCAATTTGCAGTAGAAAATTGAGACAACTGGCATGGTTGTCCACTCTCTTCTAGAAATTTTCATATCACAACAGAGTTTCATATCATCTTGACTCTCCTCTCACTTCACTGGCAACTCATCCTCTTCATTCACATTCTTTTCTCTCTATTACCCCATCTCTGTTATTGTCAATCTCATTTATCCAGTCATTCAGAATTGACACTTTGAAAACAGTTTTGATTCATCTTTCTAATCCATCTACCATATAGTTATTCATTGAATCCTAACAATAATTCCTACAAAAAGCTTCTCTCTCCAGTTTGTTCCTTCTGCTTAATTTCCACTGCCACCATCATGCATCTGGTCTTCACAGCATTACTGGATTATTTTAATAATTTTCTATGAACTTTTCATATTTTATAGGCGGGATTACCTAATCTAATTTCCACTCTGCAATTTTTTTTGCAGATAAGAAATCTGAACCCCAAATAGGAAAAGGGTTTGAGGTCTCAAAGCTAATAACAATTGGTGAGAAGTAGGAGTCAGATTTCTGAACTCTCAGTCACAGTTTTTGTCATTACACCATGCTTCTTTGACACTATTCTCATGAGAGAACATCCTACATGACACTGCCTATCTAATATGTCTCAGACTTCCATTTTCATTAAATTATTCCATCTTTCAAAAACTTTGTATGATATCCTACTTCTCAATAACCAAACTGTTCTGCTTAGCTTCAAAAACCTCTCTCAAATCCACCTTCTCTAAAAAACATTTTCTGTGAATTACTAGCTTCAATGTCTTCACTCTAATAAGTGACTAATAGTAGGGGATTACACACTTATTGGTGAGATAAATGATGTTGATATGGAAGCAAACTCTCATAGTAGCCCTTTCATTGTGCCTTCACACAATCCTGGTCCTATTTGGGGTCCACTCCCATTAGAATGATTAGTCTTCTATAAATCGCTGTTTTCAAACAAGGCAATGTGAGTGTTCTGTAAGTTTTGAGTCTATCTTAAAAGATCTTAAACAGCATCCAGAGGCTGAAAGAAAATAGAATTGTACACCAACTATATACCACTGGAAAATAGGCATGTATACCATTTGTATATCATTGGGTAAGAATGGAGAATACCACATCCTTACAAAATCATTACCTACTTACCTAACAGAGTGAATCAATTAAGAGATGAGAAATATACAAGGTAGCTATTGCTGGAACATCCTAACAAGAATAAAACTATTAATACCTTGAAACTCACAGTCCTAACCTAGCCAAAGAGGCCTTTAAGTGGGGGCAGGGGTATAGGAATGAAGAGATAAGAGGGCTCTGAATCTAAATGGCCTAAGTATGCCTACCAGCTTCTCAAACAAATAAGTGTATATAAAGAACAATAGCAGTATCACTAATATGTATAGACTGCTTCACATTTTAAAGAACACTTTTCTACCAAATATCTAATTTAATATCATGACAATTCTAAAAGGCAAATTTCTTTATTAGAAGTAAATAAAACCTGAGCTTCTGAGAAGGTAACTTGTCTGAGGACACAGAGCTGATGTATATAGCCTGAGCATGGGTTTAAACCTCATCTTGAATTGTCTTCAGGAATGCTACAACATTTGTAATTACTTGTTCTGTAACTGTCTTCCTACTAGACTTTAAATCCCATAAAGGTAGGAACCACATCTGTCTTGTTCACCATTATATCCCAGTGCTTGGTACAGTGTCTGCCACAACGCAGGTTTTTTAAAACTATTTGCTGAATAAATTAAAGAACAAACATCGGTTGACTGTTTCTGCATACAAAAGAAATTATGAAATGCATTTTTAGTTTGAAAACCCACCTAGGATTTGAGGTGAATTTACGTTGGTTAGAGAAATATATTTAAAGGTCCATGACTATAGAGTTATTCATTGTCCTGACTTATTGAAATCTGAAAGAAAATTTAATTTAAAAAATAATTCGGTTTAAAAATCACATATTATCTTCTGAATCAAAACAAATATCATTTGATTTGTAAAACAATACTGCATTGAGATTCAGAGTTATTTCCTGTCCCTCAAATAAATGATGCTGCTCAGATGACTGTTCCCATAATTAATATTTGCTGTGGGCAAGTTCCATTTTCTTGGATTATGAATATACTTTACTCCATATTATCTTCCTCTACTGTAATTTAGGTTCACTCTTTTGTGTTATATAATACCATTGTTATTTTTGTGAGTGTGTGATGATTGAAAAAATTTATAATGTAATTAAGAATCATAACAAATATCCAGCCCTGAGGAATGCAAGTTATCTGACAACAATGAAAATAAATTAAATTAATTATTATTAAGCTAAAGATTGGAGGAGTCAAATTTAAATTCACAAAGAAAATGATTCATAGATTATAAATACAAGTGACTTAGGAAAGAAATGAAGATGAGGCTTAGATTTATTTCCCCTTTACCCATAGTTATTCTCCTGCATTTCTGGTGTTCAAATCAACCTGGGATTTAGTGCCACCAAGGAAATGGCAGATTGGACCAAGTCCTAGAGTACTAGTCCCATTCCACAGCTCCACAGTGCTTGAAAGAGTGAGTTTAAAAGAAAAAGGAATTAGAACTTCAGTGAAACTCATTTCCCTGAAGGCCAAAATATAAATTTGAATTAAAGGACTATAGAGGGGAAAAGGGAAACCAGAGAGGAAAGCTTACAATCTTAGAACTTAAAATGGGAAGGAATCTCAGGAGACCGTCTGCTCTGGTTGTCTGACTTCAGACAGGTAAAAGTAAGCCCCCACTTTGCTGATAAGGCAACTGAAATTCACAGAATCACTTGCCTAAACCACATAGCCAGTCAAAATGAAAGGGAGTTAGAAACCAGAATTCTTGCCTCATGGGGCAGCATATGTTCCACTGCCCTGTGATACTGCTTCCTCCTCCTTGTGTTCCAAACAGTCCTTATGCTGTGCTAAAATACCCATTGGTTTCATTCTAGGGAAGTTTATTTTGCATTGGACCTTTTATCCAATGCTTTCTGTATTCAAGTACTGTGAAACTCTTAAAACATCAGGAGCTGTGTTTTTTCTGTGTTTTTCACAATTACCTTATTTTAACTAATTCTATTTGATCTATATTCTAAATTTCATTTGTCCGAATTCCATTTAATCTATACTCTATTTCATTTGTCCTGACAGATATAATTCTATCAAAAATTAAAACTGGGGGTACCTGTGTGGCTTAGACAATTAAGCATCTGACTCTTGGTTTTGGTTCAGGTCATGGTCTCATGATTCATGGGTTTGAGTCCCACATAGGGCTCTGTGCTGACAATGCAGAGCCTGCTTGGGATTCTCTCTCTCCCCTCTCTCTCTGCCCCTACCCAACTGATGCTCTCTATCAAAATAAATAAACTTGAAAAAAAAAAAACTGAATTCTTGGTATAATTAAAAGGCTTCCAGGATTCACATAATACTTAAACATTCTGCATTCCAGACTCTAAATTCAGTCTGGATGTTTGGAATTTGTTACAAATGATGTATTATGAGCATTTCCGTTTCAAATAGCAAGGAGAAAAACTGCATTAGCACTGCGTATACACAGTATTTTGCTTTCTGTGCATTCTATATTCATGTACATTCACATGTACAAAAAAGAAATAAATCTGAATCTTAAAGGCTATTGGTAGAAATAGTCAAGAGTCATGGAGTTCAAGGATAATCTTTCCAGTGTATCTTAGTTTTTGATTTGGGGCAAGTCATTTCACTTTTCTAAAGAGTTGTTCCTTCATGTGAAAATATAAAGGGATTGTTATATTTTTTTCCTTCCCAGCATGCAAATATACTTCATAAACTGAGAAATACTATAAAAATATGAAGAAATAATATTATTAAGGCAACAACACGCAAAACTCACTCCTCCCTCTCCCTCTATCTCATGCTCTTCCCTTCTCATTTTTATATATTTACTATTTTAGAGTTTCCACAAAATAAGTTTATATTTAGTTGGTCCTTGAGACATAAAAATGAATAAATTAATCTTTCTTTTGGCAAACCCATCCGTAGACACCTAGTATTCTCAGGCTATCTCCAACTGCTAAGACTCCCTTGAGATTATCACCTACGGCTGTCTTTTCTTTTTCTTTTTTATTATTTATTGTCAAGTTATTTCATATACAGGGTAGTCTTGGCTTCAGAAGTAGATTCCTGTGATTCATCAATTACATACAATACCCAGTGCTCATCCTAACAAGTGCCCTACTCTATGCCCATCACCCATTTTTCCCCCAATCCTCCACCCCCATCGACACTCAGTTTGTTCTTTGTATTTAAGAGTCTCTTATGGTTTGCCTCCCTCTCTGTTTGTATCTTATTTTCCCTTCCCTTCCCCTATGGTCATCTGTTAAGTTTCTCAAATTCCACATATAAGTGAAATAATATGGTATCTGTCTTTCTCTGATTGACTTATTTTGCTTAGCATAATATAGGGCTGCCTTTCTTAATTACCCTCCCTCCATCCCATGTATGGGATGGCCCTATCCTCTCATTCGTTAACTTTATTTTACACCCCTTTCTCCAGGGACTTTCTACTTTCCAAGTGCAAGGAGAAAGTATCATAAAAATAATCTGCCCTGGGTTGCCAAGGGCTAGTAATGGTTCCCCATTCCATTTGTGGCAGTTTCTTCATCGCCCCAAGCCTCCTAGACATAGGGTGCTTTATATGCCAAAGCAATGACTTAGATAAAAAAAAGTTTCGGGCACTAAGGCAGAGAAAGTGCAAGATATCTTGGAGCTAGAAACACTTTATAGTATACCACATCATAGCCTAAAGTTATGCCCTAGGCAAAAACTATTCCTGTAAAGACTTCTGGATTCCATGCAACACTACAGGCATCAAAGAATGCCAACTGTCTGTTGCCATAGGAAGAATCATTTAAAAGTGAATATTGAGAGTATACCTAGATATCACTTTTGTTTCTCTTGTGTATTAAGGCATATTCTATTTAGCAAGTAACACTAAAACTATGTTTAAATTATTCTTGATTCATAATCAAATATCCCAAAAGTTAATGATATGAAACAGTGTGTATTTTATTATATCTCATGAATTCTGTATGTCAGGAATTCAGTCAGAACTCAGCTGAGTGATTCATTGATCCATGTGGATCAACTGAGGTCACTTAGTGATACTCAGCTGGAAGACAATATAGTTTAGAGACACCAACCAAGATGACCTTACCCACATATCTTGCATGCTGTCAGAGTCTAGAGGTTATGCTCAGCTGGGCCTGATAACATCACCTAACATATGGCATCTCCAGCACAGTGATTTTCAGGGTGGTGAATTTCCTACATGGAATATGCCTTTCCTCAACAAAACCATGAGGAAGCCACATTGTCTCTTAAAATCTAGCACCAGAAGTCACATATTGAAAGAAGTCATAAGCCCACCTGATTCAATAGGATGGGACATAGATCCTTCCTCTCTATATGAGGAATGTCAAAGAATTTAGAACTTTTTTTTTTTCATAGAATAAAAAAGGAATTTGGACAAGTCTGACTGGGCATTTCTTCTGTTCCCCATAGCATCCAACTAGGGTCATTCAGTGGTGGAGAGATGAGCTGGAGGGCCCAAGATAGCTTCACTCACACACTTAGTGCCTTGGTGGAGACGGCTGGAAGCCTGGGTTTATTTGATACCAGAGCACGTATGTGACACCTCTAGCATAGTAGTTTCCTAATAGTTGAACTTCTTACAAGGATCTTACAAATCTTGCTTCAATGTGTTCCAAGAGAAACAGGTGGAGCTACAAGCATTTTAAAGTTCAGCCTCAGAGGTCATATAGCATAATTTTCACCACACTCTGTGGTTTTAAGCAGTCACAAGTCTACCCAGATTTAATGAGAGGGGAAGTTAGATTCCAGGTTTCAATGTGAGAAAAGTCAAAGAATTTGTGGTCATGCTTTAAAAGTACCATACTATATAATCCATTTTACTCCTTTTGGATTGGTAATGATGGTGATAATAACAATAGCTATGTTGTATTGAAAATCCCTTATGCCTTGGACACTAGTCCAAATACATATATTACCTCATTTAATCTATACAAAAACTTCTATGAGATAAAAACTATCATTATTCCCATTTCAGATGAGGAAACTGAAGGACAAAGAGGATAAATAATTTGTCCAAGATCCCACAGTTTATAGGTGACAAGATATACCTAGATATACTTACAGCAATCTATACAGGTTATACTTTACTTCATATAATATCAGGTGAGGAAGAGATCATTTTTATACAATGTTCTTGCAAATTAAATCAAAATGTAAATGCATCAGGAGAAAATTTAATAACTTTTCCTCATAACCAAAGCAATATTCTTTTATTGTAACAAATGAGGAAATGAAGACAAAAAGAAAATAAATACTTCCCATAGTGACTGGAAATAAATATAAGGAATTTTATTAGTTTATATGCTTCAACATGAAAGGAGTGAGGGGAAAATACAGAGACAAAGATATTAGTAATGTTTTCTTTCTTCTATTTATAAAAAGATGAAATAAAGTAACAATGTTAATAATTATAAATTCTGAGGGATTTATATAAGGGTATTTAATACAATTTTTATATTACTCAAAAGAAAAATTGTAAAAATTAGCTCCCGATAGTAATAACACCCTGAGAGCCACTTTAAATATTTTGGTGTATATCAATCCAATCATTATAAACTACACACACACACACACACACACACACACACGAGCTGACACTACATACTGTTTGTAACCTATATTTTTCACTTAACATGTACATGAACCATATTTTCCATTTTTAATATTATTTTAATGATGTCATACTATTTGTACTTGATGCCACCTATTAATGGACATTTTAGATTTTCCAATTATAAACCATTGTCCGTGATGCTTACATGAATATTCTTTCAACTGAATCTTTGCATATTTGGGATTATTTGATTAGGATAAATTCCTCAATGCAGAACCACATGGGCAAAGGGTAAGCATAATATCAAATTTTTATATCATATTAAAGCAAATTATAAAATAACATTAAAGTGTGTGTGTGTATAGAGAGAGAGAAAAAGAGAGAGAGAGAAAGAGAGAGAGAGAAGCAATGTCCTTCTTCAGGTTTCCTGTTTTATCTTTTGAGGGATTCAAAATATTCATACACCACATTGCTTCAAGTTAGGTACCTGCAGTGCTGGCCTCTGACTCTCATGAAGAGCTTCCCCAAGGGAAAGGAAAGCCCTGAAGAAAAGAGACCTTTATAAAATAAAACCCCAAAGCTGTAGAGCTATGTGTCCAGATCTGCTGGCTTGTCCAAAAATAATTGGCTCATTAACCAGCCTGGCTTAGACCCATTATCAAAGACAAATAGGAGAACAGGCTGTGGGCTTGCATACTCTCCCGACATACCAATTATTCTTTGGATACAATGCTGTGAGTACAGTGTACTTTGATATTAGGAAAACGTTAAGTGGGCTTTAGGCCAGATGCTGTGATCTAGGCATACACAGATAGTGGGAAGGAAGACAAAATATGATAAAGGGAGACAGCACTGAGAGGCACAGCATGGAAAAGGGAGAGTAGCAAGATCTTATTAAGGACAGGACAAAGACTTGAGTCTTCTCTTTACGTATGTGTAATTTTCTAGTTCATTTGACTGGGTTTTGTGAGAGGATTATTGGTGATCTGAATGGACATAAATTCTATGCTTAGGGAGATGACTGCCATCAAGGAAACTTCCGTCACTAAGCAGGTACTTCCACCTGTCAATCCCCACTGCTACTCACCCATTGTTACCATGCACCCCAAAGTAGAACTAGAAAAAATGTTGACAAGGAAACTATTTGAAGGCAATGACTTTGCTGTGCTGCATAGCTAAAGAAACCTTCCGATTTTGGAACCAGAGTGTATTTTCTGAGACACATATAAGTCACTAGACAGAAGCAGACTAAGGGAAAAGCCAGCTGGGCAACTGCTCTGGCACTCACTTAAAAGAGATGCCCAAATATAAATCAATACACTGACTAATGTAAATTGTTTGTACTCCCACCAAGATAGACAAAGAGTTGAGTTGGAATTTAGAAAACAAAGTAAACCAAAATCTTTACTCTTCCTTTTCTACAGACCTATTTCTGTGGAGTGAATATACCCATTAAGTTACAAATAGTAACTAGCTCAATTAAAAGAGAAATATCGGTCTTCAGATGCCTATTCCAGTCCTCTTTCCACTGAACTGTGCGGGTACTCTAAAACAGGTATATTGGTAATCAAGCTAGCTGTCAAACTACCATGTGGAGAACAGATGGGAAAGTTTTTTTAAGTCCTTTTCCCTTATTTTTAGAAGTCACCCTTAATTTTGTAAACATGCATACTTGGCTTAAAATTCTAAAGTCAATCATTGTCTTTACACTATCCCCCTGAGCAATAAAATGAAAAAAATCCTAGAACCCTTCAATTGCAGTCATAGGTTTCCTATTTTACATGTTCTTTAGTACATTTTTATTTATACCTGGTTTTATTCTTTGTGAGGAAAAGCATAGGCTTTGGAGTCAGATAGGTCTGAGTTCAAATTCTAGTTAAATAAATGTGGTTCATCCATGCAATGGGATACTATACATCCATTACAAATTATGATGTAGATACTTCCTAGGACTGTATAAATTTATATGGAAGGGCATACATATATAATATATTGTATGATGAAAGACAGATATCAGTAATATACTTAGTATATTATAATTTTCATTTTAATATCTGTATGAGTATTATATATATGCAGATAAAAATGTCTGAAAAAATAGATACCAAAATATGAACAGTTGTCAGCTCTGGACAATGAGAGCAGGGGTGGTCTTAATTAATTTTTCCTTCACATGTCTGTTTTACATATGTTTCTGTGCATTATTGTCATGGTTTAATTGTATACCTTGTTTTAATTCTAATTTTTAAAAATAATTGCCAATACTATTATTGTTTTTTATTTAAATTAAAGTTAGTTAACATATAGTATAGTATTGATTTGAGGAGTAGAATTTAGTGATTCTTCACTCAATACTGTTATTGCTATAGAAGAAATTCGACTTCTACTTAGGAGGTTCTTGCTAGAGATTATCACTGTGAAGTTTCTTGTCTGAATTCACTGAAGGTAATATTAGGATCAAAATTCTTAAATGAAGGTAAATCACTTTCAAGACAGTTAAAGAATTCCTCAAATCTAAATCTAATAGATTGCTCATCTGTTGGATGAGCAACTGCCCACGAAGATATGTAGATTAGAGACTCTTTTGCTTTCTTAGTCTCCATATTAGGCTATTTACTATTTTGTCATTTTTCTAAATTATTTCTAGTATATCAACTCAACTATACCCATCTCATATTTTTAGATCGTTTCTATCCATGTTTTCTGTACTATCTTCTTCCCTCCTCACCCCATTTTACTACACATGCCTTCATCTTACATCTTTGAGCCTCATCATTCCATTATCTCCCCACTATTCTATGTACTTGGGTAGAAAGACCAAATTCCTTCTGGGTGTAGATAGGTTTTTGTCTGATAGGTTTTATCTGGCCTCTGGCCTTCTAGATGTGGAATAGGAATCTTGGCCACTAGAATCTGATCATTGTGGTGACTCCTGAGGCATTGCACATTCTATAACTATTTAGGAATCCCCATCTCCACCTCTCATTATGGATTTTTCAGATTATAAATTCCCCCAAATGATCCATGTGGTTCCAGTATCTCTAAGCAGAACAATGATATTTTTCAGTACATATTGTACTCTTGGTTTTATAAGTAGCCCTCATGGCAAGCTGTTTGTCTCACTCTGAACTCTAGCCAAAGCAGACTTCTACATTAATATAGGGGATAATGGAATTCTCCAAAGTCTGTCTCTCTCTGCCTATGTTTTCTTCAATCTGTTTCTAACTCAATCTGTCTCTCTTAATTTGACTCTAGCTTTTCAGTCTGTGACTGTGAATGTGTGTTTTTTTCCTTTGTTTCTGTATTTTTCTCGAGCAGACTCCCTTAGACTGTGTCTCAAATGATGCAGAGAGTATTTCTGGGAGTTAAGTCACTGAGGAATTGAGTTCCAACAGTATTCAGAGTATTCCATTCCTTCACCTCAGTGTTCTCAGTGTCATCTGTTTCTCTTGCCCACAACCCTGTTCACACACAGTGTGAGAGCTTGTCCATTGATGGATGTTACACAAGGAACATATGTCTTTAGCTATTTCACAACTGCAGCCTCCAGCATCCTTACATACTATAAGCCCAGCCTGGACTCAACATATGGCACTTCAACATCAACAATCCTATCATTCCACTGGACACTCGCATATGAGAAATCATTAGCATAAAGAGATATTATCCTCCTCCTAGATAAAATATCTTAGCTTTTAAAAGGTCAGAAAAGTCCATCTCTAAAAGCAGAAATATAATGGTGCCCTTTAAAGAGTCCCTCTAAACAAATGTCTCACATTTGTTTGGTATAAAGAAGGAGCAAGTGACTACAGAATAGTCATTTAGAAAGATGTAGGCATTGGTCCTGAATTTTGAAACAACATAGGAAACAGATGATCCTGCACAGAAAAGCAACAGAAAAGGTATGCCTTTTTAGATATAAGGTACCAATTGTTTTTAACTAATGATTATGATAAGCAAATAGCCCTTTTTAAAAATAAAATTATTGGCAATAAAAAACACCACGAAAATGCCATCTGCCTCACCGGGTTTATGTGAAGAACAAATAACAACATGCATCATCATGCTGTATATTCAATGAGGTATAATACAAATAGGAATCTCTGTTATACAGAATAAGAGCTACATATGGTTTAGAAGCTACTATGTACCAGGCAGTGTTTTAAATGCATCATTTCATTCAGTCATCACAGTCACACTAAGAGGTCGCTAGGGTAGTTATCATCTGTTTTAGAAATAAAGACATTTAAGTTCAGAGAGGTTAAGCAGCCTGCTCAATGTCACACATCTAAAAAGTGACAGAACTCTGATACATGGATTTGAAGAATAAAATATTAACGTGTATCTCTGTCACAACCAGGTAGAATGTAAAATGTAATGAGATAAAGAAAGATGTACAAATTTCTTCTTTTTTTTCTTTCTATTCCAAAAATTATGCCTCACTTCCCAATCTTCTAAACCCATTCCCGTTCCTAGCATCTACTTGACTGGCCTGTATCTACTGCCAAAACAATCCACCCAATTCCTGCCTTCTCTCAGCACCCACAAACCGCTAACCTCACTTTCACACAGTCATTTTAAGATTCCTCCACAAACAACATCTCCTAGCATCAATTGTATGGCAGTGAACTATGAGCCCAGAGAGTAAGTTGTTTTTAGTGAAATAAGTCTCATTTTGCGAAGACGTGATAAGTTTGCTCAAAGCAAAGTTATCCTTTGCTGTAACCTTGACTTCCACACAAAGAAACAAAAAGAAATGACTTGCTAATCCCTGCTTTAAGATTTCAAGCAGTTTATTCCTCTTCCTCATCTATAGTATAAGCTCTTACTCCTCTCAGTTCAAGCCTTTATCTTCCTCAAAAATATGGCAAAATGTGTCTCTTTCAAGAGGCATCTCAGAGTAACCCGTACCCATTTTGACCATTCTTCTTTCCCTCCCTTCTATATCCAGGTTTCATAAAATTATTTTTCCCTCACTGCACTTTGTTTTAGAGTTGGTCTCAAGTTGTTATATATATATATATATATATATATATATATATATATATATATATAATGAGTTATATAATATATATATATAATGAGTTATATAATATATATAATGAGTTTTATATATATATATATATATATATATATATATATATATAGAATGTTCTTTAACTAGATGGTACACTGGCCCACCTAGAGATAAGGATTATATATAATAAAAATGGCAGATTCTGAAAGCTCAATGTGTTGCTAATGAATGATGGAGCCTTTTGCTCCCATTTGTTAAATAAAGAATTATTTATTGCCTAAAGTCTGTAGGCTTCTTATCACTTAACAAAACTATTATTTTAGATTTTCTAACTCCTTTGTGATACTTATTCCACTGGAGGTCCTGTTCCTTTTCTAGTACATACTCACTCACACTCTAGATTCCTATAAGATAAATAGAGTTTCTTTCATTAACTATAACTAGTGACTCTGTTTCTGAAAATTAAAAGATAATTCATCATCATTAGGGAGTATATCAAAGCCTTAGGTATTTAGGGTCTAGTAGTTCCAAATACTATGAAACACTTTTAGGCTATATCCAGAGAATAGCTTAAACACTATCCAACATTTATTGGGTAACTACATGGTCAAGGTCAGATCTAGCGCTGGACAAAACATGGTATCTGGGTCTCAAAGAGTTTATATTCTAACAGATAAGGATAGAAAACAGTTATGTTCAAATAAGTTAAATAATATATTGTACCTGATGGTGTCCAATATTATCTAAAATAATTCAGAGTCAGAAAATAGGGGATGCTGATTTTGGAGGGGATACAGTTTTAAAATTTTTTTTTAACATTTATTTATTTTTGAGAGACAGAGAGACAGAGCATGAGCAGGGGAGGGGCAGAGAGAGAGAGAGGCAGATGCAGAATCTGAAGCAGGCTCCAGGCTCTGAGCCATCAGCACAGAGCCCGACGCGGGGCTCGAACTCACAGACCGTGAGATCATGACCTGAGCTGAAGTCGGCCTCTTAACCAACTGAGCCACCCAGGCGCCCCGGGATACAGTTTTAAATATAGGTTTAGGAAAGGCTTCACTAAGAAAATGAGATTTGAGCAAAGACCTGAAGGCAGTGAGAAAGAGAGCTATGTGGAAACCTGAGGTGAAGAGTTTCCAGGCAGAGTAGAAAGCAAACACAAAGTCTCTGAGGAGCATGCCTGCATGTTTGAGAAATAGCAAAAATGACAAGATGACTGGAGTGGATTGATTAAGAGGGAGTCTGAGGAGAGGTGGTCAGAGAGGTCATGCAGGCTTGATCATGAAGGGCCTTGTTAGGCCATTTAAGGAGCTTACTCTGCAATGAAGGTCATTTGAGGGTTTCAACATTGGAAAGTCATGATCCAACCTGGGTTTAAGTAGTCACTCTAGTTGCTATGTTGAGAGAAAGCAGGTGGGAGGTGGGAGGTAGAAGGTCAGAGCAAGAGTGAAAGTAGAAAGCTATTTGAAGGCTACTGAAATAGTTAGAAAAATAGACAATAGTGATTTGGATCAGCTCATTAGAGGTGGAAATGATGAGAAGTAGTGAAATTCTGGATTGATTTTGAATGTAGAGCCACAGGGTTTCTTAATGGATTGGGATATTAGTTGATCTCATGCCTACTAACAGATGTGGAGGAGGAATATTGGAATTATAGCTAGAATTATAGTAATACTAGAATAAGAATTATAGCTAGCACATAGCACTTACTACCTACCAGCACTATTTTGAGCGGTATATGTGTATAAATTCATTTAATCCTCATAACAATCCTATGAAACAGTTACTACTTTTATCGCAACTTTATAGATAAACTGTGGCACAAATAATCTGCCTAAGGTCACACAGCTAGTATATGGTATAGCTAGAATTCAAATACAAGTAGTCTGATTTCAGAGTCCATGTTCTTAAAACTCTATGATATATTGTATATTACTGTTTACAGTACAGTACAAGTATAGGTACATGTAAGGATACAAATTCCCCATTGCCTACTATTTTGGAAAAATATTTTCAATTGACAGCTCAACTTTTCATTGCCCTTGCCATGGACTTCAGTGGCCTCTTAGTAATGGGCTTTTCAAGGTACAAGATCAAGCGTTATCAATACAACCAGGCAGGGCAAGCCTAATGGCATGTTGAATAAATAATGTCCTTCGGAAACATCTGAATTGTTCCAGTGTGTATTTACAGAAAGCAATGAAATATAGCTAACCATTCCGGAAGAAACACTACTATTTCATGTAATAGGGTTTTCTTCATATCCTGTATAAAATCTCTACTGACTTTTTAAATTTATCAACTCTTTTGACACAATGCTGGGGTGGATGTAAGCTCTTGCACCTACCCTGTAACTGGGAAGCTAAGTGCTCTAAAGTTAACTGGCTGGTACATAGCTAGAAAGTAAACAGATGAGATTCATGATCCAAAAATTCATAAGTGTGTGTCCAAGAAACCATATGCACAAAGACAAGAGAACCATAGGAGGACTGTGATACTCCTCCCAGAAAATTCAGTATGAATCAGTATTGATCAAGTGTTAGCAAAGAAGCTAATGTGGTCTAACTTATAGAATCAAAGGTTTGATATTTAAGGAAATAATAGGGCTGGTCCATTACCCTCTGGCCAGTCCATACTTGTAGTATTGTGTTGACTTCTGGCCACCACTCTTTAAGAAGACTGTGCACCAACTAGGAATGTGCTCAGGAAAAGGAGATCAGACTAGAAGACCTTGAGATCAAGTCATATAATAATAAGCATAATAGCTACCACTTATTAAGCACTTCTATGTACTGTACTTAATACTTTATATATATTATCTCATTTAACCCTCACAACAATCCTTTGAACAAGGGGACTCTGAGGTTCAGAGATGTTAAATCACATGTCCAATTTCAAACAGCTAAGAAGATGTAGTGTCAATATTTGAACCAATGTCTGGATGATTCCACTATACCATGTCAGACTTTTGAAATAAAAAAAGATCATATGTCATATGCCAATACTTTATACAAATTATCTCATTGAATCATCACAACAGTTCTACGAGGTATAATTGTTACTATCTCTATTTCATGGATAGGGAAGCTCAGAGTGGTTATGAACTTACCCAAGGACACATACCTAGCAAGTGGCATAAGCAAAGTACAACATGAAGAATGGTTGGAGACACTAGAAATGTTTATCTAGAAAAAGGAAATTCTAGAATATCATTTAAAAATGGGGGTTTAGAAGCAATGAGTTTAAAAACTACTTGCACTTTTCAAATCTGAAATTCTAAGATCAGCCCTGATGCACTGTACATGACTCATTTCCTTTACTACATACATTTACATGCATTCATTTTAAAAATGTGCATTTTCACATGTATTCATTTAACAAATGTAGTATATTTTCCCCTACTGCATGCTAGGAACTCTATCATGCACTGGGAATGTACAACTAAACAAGACAGATAAAGTACCTGTTTCTTATGGAACTTGTACTGTTATTCTGCCTTCTCTTATTTCACCTTCTGCCATCCTATATTGCTCCTCTCCTTCAAAACTCAAATTCACTTTGAAACTCACCTTCCTCTACCCTAGGAATCTTCACTAATAGATTCACTGCTCCTCCACACTCCCCCACAAATATACAAACACATACTGTTGGCATTCCTTTATTCTTATATTCTGTTTCTTTGTCGTTGTTATTGGTAATAAGTTATTTTCTCTCATTCATTAATTAACTAATTTATTCACTGATTATTTATTGAGTACCTATTATACACCAGGAGGTGTCCTAGGGGTTGGGGATGCAATAGTGGTCAAGAATAACTCTATAATACTATTCTGTCTTCTCATATTTTTAATTTACTTTTATCTTTCTCTCCTACCTTCTCCACTCCTTACCTAGCTAGCTGCTTCTGATGCACCGATGTGGAATACTTCAGGGCCTCTCAGATCAGTTTGAAATCTACTGATATAGTGAAGCCTCCCATCTAGTGCAGGAGTCCTATATGCTATATCCCAGGCAGTTGGCCATCCAGGTTTATCTATAGTTTATACAGTAAAGGTGAATTTACTACTTTTAACAAGCTTCTATTCTAATGTTACAAAGTCCTTTTTCTATACTCAAGTTAATTGTTTCATTCTGGTTTTCATTTACTGGTCCTAGTTCTGTCCAACTCATCTATAAACAACAGGTTAAATCCTTCTATACAGCATCTTTTCAAATATTTGATGACATCTATTGTAGCTATCTTTGGACTCCTCTTCTTGAGGTTAAATATACCCATTCCTTCCATTAAAATGTTTTCTAAAGTTCTTAAACACCCTTCTATAAGGGTGAATATAGCCTGAATAGCCTTCTATAGATACTTTCCACATTGGTAATGACTCTCAGCATATAATTTGTTTAGTTTTTCTTTGTCCGCTTAAAGAAAAGAGAGTAA
Source organism: Paguma larvata (assembly GCA_030068075.1). Taxonomy (NCBI): domain Eukaryota; kingdom Metazoa; phylum Chordata; class Mammalia; order Carnivora; family Viverridae; genus Paguma; species Paguma larvata. Next base: position 100,423,459 of record CM057830.1, read on the forward strand.
TGACTCAGTTATCTCTTTCTTTCAGGACTCTATGACTCACTTCCTGAAAAGAATAAATGTAAACTACAACATTCTAAGGATGCCAACTCCATGCTAATCATAGAACTGAAATTTTGCTAAAAAAGTCTTGTAAGTGTTGTGGGGTAAGAACTAGAGGCCAAAGTAATGAATGGTCTTCCAGCATGAGCCTATGATGGGATTCTGACAGATCTTGTCATGCCTGGGAAACTGGTGGCCAACTTACCCGAGGGCCTGATAAGCCTAAAAGAAAATTGTTCCAAGTGAAAAAGTAGCCAGACATACCAAAGAGTAGATGAATCTGAGTGCAACATGTCCATTTCCTGAACCAGTCCATATTAGAATCATGTTTGAGACTTACAGAGAACAAGTAAAATCTTAAATGTTTTGCTAATATCTCTGTAAGATATTGGGGTATCAGCATCAGTACATGAGTATGCCTGTAATATAATGGAGCACAGCAATAAAACCCAGTGTATCTTTTTTTGATGTAAGTTTTTATTTTAATGCCAGTTAGGTAACATACGGTGTTATATATTAGTTTCAGGAGTACAGTATAGTGATTCAACAATTCCAGATATCACCCTGTGTTCATCATGTCAATTATGCTCCTGTTTTTAAAAAGGTTTTATTTATTTATTTATTTAGAGCATGGGCAGAGCAGGCAGAGAGAATCCCAAGAAGGCTCCACGCTGACAGCACAGAGCTCGACACAGGGCTCAATCTCACAGATCATGAGATCATGACCTGAGGCAAGATCAAGAGTCATATGCTTAACTGAGCCACCCAGACACCAAGACAAGTACCCTCCTTAATCCCCATTATCTATTTAACCCAATCCCCTACCTCCCTCTCCTCTGATAACCATCAAATTATTCTCTATAATTAAGAGTCTGTTGGGGCGCCTGGGTGGCTCAGTTGGTTAAGCGGCCGACTTCAGCTCAGGTTATGATCTCACAGTCTGTGAATTCGAGCCCCGCGTTGGGTTCTGTGCTGATGGCTCAGAGCCTGGAGCCTGCTTCGGATTCTGTGTCTCCCTCTCTCTCTCTGCCCTTCTCCTGCTCATGCTCTGTCTCTATGTCTCTCAAAAAAAAAAACAAACAAACAAACAAACAAACAAAGAGTCTGTTTTCTTGCTTTCTTTCTCTCTTATTTTTCCCTCTGATTATTTTGTTTTCTTACATTCCACATATGAGTGAAATCATATGGTATGTCTTTCCCTTATTTCACTTAGCATTATACTCTCTAGCTCATTCCTTGTCATTGAAAATGACCAGATTTCATTCTTTTTTATGGCAGAATAGTAATTCCATTGTGTGTGTGTGTGTGTGCGTGTGTGTGCATACATTCATCATCAATCGATGGACACTTGGGCTGCCTGCATATCTTGTCTATTGTAAATAAATACTGCTGCTATAAACATAGGGGTGCACGTATTCCTTTGAATTAGTGTTCTTGTATTCTTGAAACACCCAGCGTATCTCTGACATATTGGAAGCTGATGACATCTTGTCATCAATTTTGACAGTAGTTGTACTTGGCAGATAAGGCAATACCTGGCAGAGTGGACAGTGCTTTATGAACATGAGGATACACAATGCATATTTAGTGATAATTAGTAGCTAGCAATTAGCAATGGCAAACTTATTCAGGACTACACATTTGTATGTAATTACACTTTAATTAAAAAAAAAGACTATACACAAAACCGCCTAGTAACTCCCAACAATATTTTACATGTGATTTTGATGGGGAAATGGAGATCCTATGTCATTAATTTGGCAAGAATTAGCGAAAGTCCTGTGTCTATTTTTAATGCAACTCAAATTATACCCATAGGCTTTTTTCTTAGAAGTTAAAATGTTCATAGAGAAGAGTACTTCCTGCTCGAGGTGTATTAGTATCACCTAGACTATGTTTTTTCAAAACACCAAGCCCAAGAACTACCCATGAATGTCCTTTTTTGAAAAAAAATTTTTTGAGTATATTTGACACACAACACTACATTAATTTTAGGTGAAAACATAGTGATTCAACTTCTATATATGTTATTCTATGCTCACTACAAGTGTAGCTACCATCTATTACCATACAATGCTATTACAATATCACGGACTGTAATCCCTATGCTGGGCCTTTTATTCCCATGACTTATTCATTCCATAACTGGAAGCCTATATGTTCCACTCCCCTTTACCCATCTCGCCCCTCCCTTCATTCCCCTTCCTTCTGGCAAGCATAAGTTTCTTCTCTATATTTACTAGTCTGATTCTGCTTTTTGGTTCTTTATTTATTCATTTGTGATTTTTAGATTCCATGTATGAGCAAAAGCATATGCTATTTGTCTTTCTCAGTCTGATTTATTTCACTTAGCATAAAATCCTCTAGGTCCATCCATGTTGTTCCAAATGGCACAATCTCATCCTTTCTTATGATTAATATTTCTGTGTGTGTGTGTGTGTGTGTGTGTGTGTATACACGTACATACCACAATTTTACCCATTCATCTAGTGATGGATACTTAGGTAGCTACTTTAAATAATGCTGCAATAAACAGGGAAATTCTTATTTAATAGGACCAAGGTAGGATTCTAGCCATCTGTATTTTTAAAAAGCTCTTCCTATGACTGTTTTGTACATCTCTAATTAAAAACCAGTGATAAAGTTGGGTGCCTAGTTGGCCTAGTCAGTTAAGCATCTGACCCTTGATTTTGGCTCAGGTTGTGATCTCACAGTTCATGAATTCGAGCCCTGTGATGGGCTCTACGCTCAGAGTGTGGAGCCTGCTTGGAATTCTCTCTCTCCTTCTCTCTCTGCCATTTTCCCACTCATTCATTCTCTCTCTCACACAAAATAAGGAAGTAAACTATACATTTTTTAGAAGACAAATGATATAGACCATGTGTTATCACCTTTTTCTGCAAAGACTAGATTTTAAATATTTTTGTCTTTGTGAAATGGGCCACATCTCTGTTGTAATTACACCACAGTGGTGAGAAAACAGCAAAAGATAATAAACAGGAGCATGGCTGTATTCCAATAAATCTTTATTTATAAAAACAGATGACCAGTCCATGGGCCATAGTTTGCTGAGCCCTGATAGAAATGATCAATAATTAAATTAGTGGCAGGTCCTGCATACCAAATTGACCAATGTTCCTTAGATAAAATAGAAAGCCACTTCAAGTATTAAGCAGAGTAAAGTGACAACACTAAGAGAGCCTGGATGACATTGTTGACATTTTTCTTTCTCATGAGTCTAAAAGGAAAGATACATATTCCCAAAAGTTTAAAATTAAGCTTCCTGGCCATATTTTGAATGTGACACAAAAATACAAAAATATCTTTGGGACCAATAAACTGAAGTTGTAGTGAACACAGTGTTCCAAGACAGGAGGCAGGCAGGTAATATAAACTGGCTCAAGAAGAGATTCAATAATTCAGTGAGTGTCATCTCTCAAATAGGTCACAAAGAGAAATGGGGATTGTTTAGGAAGTCCCTTAGCTTTGAGGATGATGTCAGGAAGTACAAAAAGGTTTACCCTCAAGACATCTTTTAGTTTGAGGTCCCAGTTTTTGTAATGCTAGACTGGATAGAGTTCAGATGAGACTTTTCAGGCTCTTATACAAGAATGCTGGTTGAATCGAAAGCTTCACTACTGACAGAGTCTGGCTAAATGTTCATTTCTGGAATAGTGGTAAAATACCCTAAGGCTCATTGTAGCTCTAAAATTCTATGATTCCATTATTCATTCTCCTTTCACATTCATCTTAAGAGACCTCTTTATGTATCAACAGTAAGCCATCAAGTCGCAACATAATCAGGAAGCACAACTGAGAAAATGGCTCTCTGCAAACTCCTTTTCTCCTTACGAAGAAAGTACAAGCCAGGCACATGGCAGAGGACTTCACTGAGCTGCTTTGTTTTTTCCCCCTTCCATATAAAGCACTTTAAGAATATAAGGGATTATAAAGTTAAGATCCAGATTCATTATTAAGTCAATGACTAATGCCCATATCAGGGGCAACTTGGTTGTGAACGTCTCACCTTTGGGGAAAACACCCTCCTTTTTTACATTAAACTACCCATATCCCAGTCTTATTTCTGAATTTGTCCCCTTTGTAATTGAATTAGTCACAAATTCATTGTTTCTGACTATAGCCTACCCATTTAGGTTGTGTGAATAACTTTCATTGGTAGGGGGAGGGGGACAATAAGCACTTTAATGACTTCCTTAAAAAGGAAACTTTGTTTGATGAGTAATTGTGTTTTTCTCCCTCCCAGCTATTACTTTTCTGCTTTTAAATCTTAATGTCTCATCTGGATGAGTACCTTATCACTAGCCAACAGGGGAAGGTGGTGTTTGTATTTGTATTTGCATTTATATGGCATTTTCATACAGTGTATCTCACACTGCTGACAGAGCAATGAATCACAGGCCTATAGCACTCTCTCTACATGCATCGTGGGAGCAGCCATCTTCTACATGCTCTGCAGCAGTAAACTAATTAATCTTTCTTAATTTTAATTCATAAGGAATATGCCGTGACCAGGGAAGCATGGAAGAGAGGTTATGTCTGGCTGGCTGTTTCTCCCAATTTCAGGAAGTTAGAAATACTAAGAGCACATCACAAATGTAACCATGGTTTCTCATAATCTATCCATTGCTGACACAGTTACTGGTGAAATTCTAGGCCGGATGGGTCATTGAAGCTTTTGTGTTACTTTAGACATTTGCCTTTTATAAGTTGATAGCAGAGGAGGGGGGAAGCATATAGATCTGGCACACGACTACTATAAAATCACCCAAAGAACTGAGTTTGAGTATTATATCTACTTCTCTTCAGAAACAGCTCTCATTCAACAGATATTCATGCCTCAAAAAAAAAAAAAAAAAAAGTTTAAGGCTCTATGTCATTAGCAAGATGCCATTGGTAATCAAAGGCTGGAAGGCCACTGTGGAATTAGTTCAATGGAAAGCTGGGTCCATTTAAGAGCTTTGAGTTGGACATTAATAACTTGTTGCTCAAAATAGAGGGGCCTATAATATGATATCAATTTCCCTTATCTAAGAGAGCCACACTCTTTCCCAAACTATTCCAAGTGCCTTGTCAGAGGTTAAACAGTGGCCTTAGATTGTCCAGGCAAACTTCGATGCAGCATTTACTATGTTTTTATATATAACTCTAAACTAGATAGCTAAACTGGAACATAAATGCAACACTGGAACATAAGAAATATGTACAAGTATGTCCTTATATATAAGCCTAAAATGGTCAGCAACATCCAAACATAAGAAATATGTATATAATTCCCCACAATGTTAAGACTCTTCTGACTTTCACAGGGAAGGTAGCCTGGGAATTCTTTTGAACCGTCAACAAGACGAAGCCTTGTGGTAATTAAGGAACCACTGAACTTGCTCTTTATGGCAAGTCCCCTAGGTTTTCACTACCCAGAAAGGACAGATAGTTATCGTATTTAGTGAAATGAATAATTAGTTGCACATGATGTAAACACTAAGCCCACTTTGACCTCCCTTACTCTCTCTATTGTCTTGTTGCAGATGTCCTTCCTAGAGGCATTATTAAGGATGTTTGAGTAAAAACATGGCCTAGGTAAGAATCCTGTAGAGTGAGGCCAATAAACTTCTCCGGCTGGATACATTTGTAACTCTCAGGCTGAGGGCAAAGATTAAAATGATCTGCAGAGCCTGCAAATGTCATTTAAATTAGGGTCCATGATAAGAAAACAAATGGTTAGTTGAGATAATGGCAGCTTGCATGGTATTCTGAATCCCTCAGTCTTTACATTTAGCCAATTAAAATTAATTCCTTTAGCCTCACAGCCCGGAAATCCCAAGTTCCCAGACATGCCAAGTTGTGGTTCAATTTCAAGACAGAGGCAATTCCTCAAGAAACCCCAGCTTGACACAATCAAATAAGCCTTGTCAAAGTCCACCTAATCAAAAACCCTGCACTTAATCACATCAGCTTCTTTAGCTCAAACTAGACAGACTCCCATCAGGGGATGGAAGCTTTTAGTCAATGCAGCCTGTTATTCAAATGATCTGAGCTGCAGCACTCCAGAACTGCATCTAGGTTATGGGAAATCAACTGTAGTTAATCAAAAGGAGTGTGCTGCCTCCCACCCCCAAGTCTCAGCCCCTTCCTATGACCAGGGACAGATTGTAATGCTTCTCTACTTACAGCACTGCAACAGGGACTTGGACCAGGCAATTAATGACATTGTGAAATCCAGAAAGTCAGTAAGTAAAAGCAAAGGTAAAATTTGTGAGAGGAAAAGGGGGGCCCAGAGAAAGGTATGGCTTAGTAAGACACCTTTAAGAAACATCCTCGGGGCGCCTGGGTGGCTCAGTTGGTTGAGCGGCCGACTTCGGCTCAGGTCATGATCTCACGGTCTGTGAGTTGGAGCCCCGCCTAGGGCTCTGTGATGCCTCAGAGCCTGGAGCCTGCTTCAGATTCTGTATCTCCCTCTCTCTCTGCCCTTCCCCTGCTCATACTCTATCTCTACGTCTCTCAAAAATAAATAAATGTTAAAAAAAATAAAAAAAAAGAAACATCCTCTAGATTTACACACTAGTTAGCATATTGGTAGACTCAGCCCCAACAGCACTGGTGCTCCCTCACATCTCCAACATCTGCCACCCTCTCAAAACATTTGGTTTAGTGAATCAAAGCCTTCTTTCCTTCCTTCACAGCAGTATTATGTTATACAGTGGCTTATTATAACTCCAATTCAAATTGAAAACTCATGAGCCTTTTAATGCAACTTCGTAAAATACAGGAGTAAAGAAGCTTAAGTCATGCTTTTAATGTCTATTGGCCTGAACACAGTGGTCTGATAGTTTGTGTATGACAGGTTCTGGTAATAAACAAGCATTCAAATTCTCTTTCCAATATTTAGTTACTGTGTGTTCTTGAGCAATTACTCTATATCTCTGAGCCTGTTTCTTCATGTGTAAAATGGGGATAATAATAGAAAGTAATTTATGTAAACTTATTTTAACTTTATCTTAAAACAGTAAATGGTACATATATTTTAGTTGGGTAGAGGGATAGAGGGAGAGAGAGATGCCGAGCACAGAACTTGGTACATAGAATGTTTTCAACATATGCTAGTTTTCCTCCTTTGTTCTACCAAATAACCACCCTTAAGTAGAATCTAATAAAAAGGGGAACTAGATAAAAATATAGATGACTACAAACACATTTTTTTAATTACTCAGAGCTCACATCCTACTAATATTGGATAAATAATGTCATCCCCCTATGAGACGTACAGAGGAACTTGTGAATCCATAATGTATCTGTTTACTATTTGTCTCCCCTTAACGTACTATACATGGAGGTAGGTGGCATATGAGCTATATGTGTGATGGGTATTAAGGAAGACACTTGTTGTGATGAGCACTGGGTATTGTCTGTATGTGATGAATCACTGAATTCTACTCTGGGAACCAATACTGCGATATTGTTAACTAAATAAAATTTAAATTAAAAAAATTATACATTGTATGAGAGCAGGCACTTGGTTTTGTCGCTGCTGTATCTTCTATCCCTAGAGTAGAGAGTGAAAGCCCAAAATGCTCATTATGTTGAGTAAATGATAAATCCAGTTGCTGGTATACCCCTCTTTATGCAAAACCTATCTTCAAAATCAAAGACATAAATAAATGGAAAGGTGTCTTGTGTTAATGGATTAGAAGAATTAATATTGTTAAAATGTGCATACTACCTAAAGCCATCTGAAGATTCAATGCAATTCCTATCCAGATTCCCATGGCATTTCTTACAGAAGTAGAAAAAATACTATAATTTATATGGAACCATCAGATACCCCCAAATAGCCAAAAAATTCATGAGAAAGAAATACAAAGCAAAAGGCATCACATTTTCTGATTTCAAGCTATACTATAAAGCTATAGTCATTTAAAAAGTCTGACACTGGCATAAAAACAGAAAAACAGACCAAAAGAACAGAATCTAGAACCCAGAAATAAATCGAAACATATATGGTCAGCTAAAATTTACAGTGGAGCCAAGACTACTCAATGGAGAAAAAGTCTTTTCCATAAATGGTACTGGGATAATTAGATATTCACATAATAAAAGAATGAAACTGGACCCATATATTATACCACTCACAAAAATTAATTCAAAATGGTTTAAAGACTTAAATATAATATCATAAACAGTGAAACTCTTAGAAGAAAACATAGAAATAAAGTTCCTTGACATGGTAATAGTGTTTTTGATAGGACAAGTAAAGCACAAGCAACCAAATTAAAATTAATGTGGGGAGACGCCAGAATTGCCAGGGCTGCCTGCTTGGTCATCAGACTCCATCTCTCTCACGGCTCTCTCACCTCATTTCGCCTGACCGTTCGTCCTTCGCGGACCCCTAGATTCGCCGGAACAAGGACCGACCCCAGCACCCCTGAGCTTTGAGGGTGCAGAGGGCAACTTCAAGAAACAACCCATAACACATCCAGCCAAAATGACGAGACGGAAGAATTCTCCTCAAAAGAATCTACAAGAAGCAGTGACAGCTCAAGAATTCATGAAAACAGATATAAGCAACATAACAGAACTTGAATATAGAATGATAATAATAAAACTAATTGCTGGCCTTGAAAAAAGCTTAGATGAATGCAAGGGGTCCCGCGTGGCAGAGTTCAAGGACCTTAAAAAGGGTCAGGAAGAATTAAAGAAGACATTGGAAGAAATACAGGGGAAACTGGAAGCAGCCACAGCACGGATTGAGAGGTAGAGGAAAGGATTAGCGCATTAGAAGACAAAATCATTGAAAAAGAGGAAGCAGATAAAAAGAGAGAGAAGCTGATCCAGGAATAGGAAAGGAGAATTCGAGAGCTGAGCGATGCACTCAAAAGAAACAATATCCGTATCATAGGAGTTCCAGAGGAAGAAGAGAGAGAGAAAGGAGTCGAAGGGGTTCTGGAACAAATCATTGCTGAGAACTTCCTCAACATGAGGAAGGAAACGGGCATGGAAATCCAAGAGGCACAGAGAACTCCCCTCAGACGTAACTTGAATAGACCTTCTGCACGGCACATCATAGTGAAGCTGGCAAAATACAAAGATAGGGAGAGAATCCTGAAAGCAGCTAGGGACAAATAACCCTAACATACAAAGGGAGACTTATAAGGGTAGTAGCAGACTTATCAACAGAAACTTGGCAAGCCAGAAAGGAATGGCAGGATATCTTCAATGTGATAAGCAAGAAGGACATGCAACCAAGAATTCTGTATCCGGCTAGCCTGTCATTCAGAATAGAAGGAGAGATCAAGGTTTTTCCCAACAAACAAAAACTGAAAGAATTTATCACAAATAAACCAGCACTGCAAGAGATCCTGAGGGCCATTCTATGAAGACAAGGTTGCAAAGAACACAAACTGCCAGGGTCAGCCTTACAAACATGAAACTTACAGATAATACAGTGACTGTAAGCCCATATTTTTCAATATTAACACTGAATGTAAATGGACTAAATGCGCCAATCAAAAGACACAGGATAACAGAATGGATTAAAAAACAAGACCCATCTATTTGCTGTCTTCAAGAAACTCATCTTAAACCTGAAGATACCTTCAGATTGAAAGTGAGGGGATGGAGAACTATCTACCATGCTACTGGAAGTCAGAAGAAAGCCGGAGTAGCCACACTTATATCAGACAAATTAGACTTTAAAATGAACGATGTAATAAGAGATGAGGAAGGATATTATATAATAGTCTCAGGGACCATCCAGCAGGAAGAGCTAACAATTGTAAATATCTACGCACCGAATTCGGGGACACCCAAATTTGTAAAACAACTAATTACAAACATTAGCAACCTCATCGATAAAAATATCCTAATAGTAGGGGATCTCAACACTCCACTCTCAGCATTGGATAGATCCACAAAACAGAAAATCTCCGCAGAAACAATAGCCCTGAATGACACATTAGGACAGATGGGCCTCACAGACATCTTTAGGGTCCCTCATCCAGAAGCAAAGGAATTTACGTTCTTCTCATCTGCATACGGTACATTTTCCAAGATAGGCCACATTCTGGGGCACAGGGAAGCTCTGAATAAATATAAAAGAATTGAGATGATACCGTGTACACTGTCAGACCACAATGCTTTGAAACTTGAAATCAACCACAGGAGAAAGCCTGGAAAATATCCAAGAACATGGCGGCTAAGAAATAACCTACTAAAAGATGACTGGGTCAACCAAGCCATCAGAGAAGAAATTTAAAAATACATGGAAACAAATGAAAATGAAAATACAACAATCCAAACGCTCTGGGACGCAGCAAAGGCAGTCTTGAGAGGGAAATATATTGCAATCCAGGCCCATCTCAAGAAACAAGAAAAATCAATAACACAAATTCTAACAGCACGCCTAAAGGAACTAGAAGCAGATCAACTAAAACAACCCAAGCCCAGCTGAAAGAGAGAAATAAAAAAGATCAGAGCACAAATTAACCATATGGAGACAGAAAAGGTAGTGGAACAGATCAATGAAACCAAAAGCTGGTTCTTTGAAAAAATAAACAAAATAGACAAACCTCTAGCCAGGCTTCTCAAAAAGAAAAGAGAGAGAACTCAAATAGATAAAATCGTGAATGAAAACGGAGAAATTACAACCAATCCCTCAGAGATACAAGCAATCATCAGAGAATACTATGAAAAATTATATGCCACCAAACTTGGCAATCTGGAAGAAATGGACAGCTTCCTAAATAGCCACACGCTACCAAAACTCAAACGGGAAGAAATAGAAAATTTGAACAGACCCATAACTAGTGAAGAAGTAGAACAGTTATTAAAAACCTCCCAGCAAATAAAAGCCCTGGACCAGATGGCTTTCCTGCGGAATTTTACCAGACATTTAAAACAGAGTTAATTCCTATCCTCCTCAAGCTGTTCCAAAAACTTGAAACGGAAGGAAAACTCCTGGATTTATTCTATGAAGCCAGAGTCACTTTGATTTCCAAACCAGATAGAGACCCAGCAAAGAAAGAAAATTACAGGCCAATATCCCTGATGAATATGGATGCAAAAATTCTCAACAAGATACTAGCAAATCGAATCCAACAGCATATAAAGAGAATTATCCACCATGATCAAGTAGGATTCATCCCTGGGTTGCAGGGCTGGTTCAATATGCGCAAATCAATCAACGTGATACATCACATTAACAAAAGAAAAGATAAGAACCATATGATCCTGTCAATAGATGCAGAAAAAGCATTTGACAAAATACAGCACCCTTTCTTAATAAAAACTCTCGAGAAAGTCGGGATAGAAGGAACATACTTAAACATCATAAAAGCCATATATGAAAAGCCCACAGCTAATATCATCCTCAATGGGGAAAAACTGAAAGCCTTCCCCCTGAAATCAGGAACACGACAGGGGTGTCAGCTCTCGCCACTGCTATTTAACATAGTGCTGGAAGTCTTAGCATCAGCAATCAGACAACAAGACAAAATAAAAGGCATCAAGATTGGCAAGGAGGAAGTCAAACTTTCACTTTTTGCAGATGACATGATATTTACATAGAAAACCCGACGGAATCCACCAAAAGCCTACTAGAACTGATTCATGATTTCAGCAAAGTTGCAGGATACAAAATCAATGTACAGAAATCGGTGGCATTTCTATACACCAACAATGAAGCAGCAGAAAGAGAAATAAAGAAGCTAATCCCTTTCATAATTGCACCAGAAACCATAAAATACTTAGGAATAAACCAAACCAAAGATGTGAAAGACCTCTACACTGAAAACTATAAAAAACTTGTGAAGGAAATTGAGGAAGACACAAGGAAATGGAAAAACATCCCATGCTATGGATTGGAAGAATAAATATCGTCAAAATGGCAATACTACCCAAAGCAATCTACACATTCAATGCAATCCCAATCAAAATTGCACCAGCATTCTTCTCAAAGCTAGAGCAAACAATCCTAAAATTTGTATGGAACCACAAAAGACCTCGAATAGCCAAAATAATACTGAAGAATAAAACCAAGGCGGGAGGCATCACAATCCCAGACTTTAACCTCTACTACAAAGCGGTAGTCATCAAGACTGTATGGTATTGGCACAAAAACAGACACATAGACCAATGGAATAGAATAGAAAACTCAGAAATGGACTCACAATTATATGGCCAACTAATCTTTGACAAAGCATGAAAATGTATCCAAGGGAAAAAAGACAGCCTCTTTCATAAATGGTGCTGGGAGAATTGGACAGCAACATGCAAAAGAATGAAACTAGACCACTTTCTTACACCACTCACAAAAATAAATTCTAAATGGATAAAAGATCTGAATGTGAGACAAGAAACCGTCAAAATCCTAGAGGAGAAAACAGGAAAAAGGCTCTTTGACCTAAGACGCACCAATTTCTTACTCGACACGTCTCCAAAGGCAAGAGAATTAAAAGCAAAGATGAACTATTGGGACCTCATCAAGATAAAAAGCTTCTGCACAGCAAAAGAAACAACCAACAAAACGAATAGGCAACCAACGGAATGGGAAAAGATCATCGCAAATGACATATCGGATAAAGGACTAATATCTAAAATTTATAAAGAACTTACCAAACTCCAAACCCGAAAAACAAACAACCCAGTGAAGAAATGGGCGGAAGATATGAATAGACACTTCTCCAAAGAGGACATTCAGATGGCCAACAGACACATGAAACGATGCTCAATGTCACTCATCATCAGGGAAATACAAATCAAAACCACACTGCGATACCACCTCACAGCAGTCAGAGTGGCTAAAATGAACAAATCAGGAAACTATAGATGCTGGCGAGGATGTGGAGAAGTAGGCACCCTCCTACACTGTTGGTGGGAATGCAAACTGGTGCAGCCACTCTGGAAAACGGTGTGGAGGTTCCTCAAAAAAATGAAAATAGAGCTACCCTATGATCCAGCAATAGCCCTGCTAGGAATCTACCTGAGAGACACAGGAATGCTGATGCATAGGAGCACGTGTACCCCAATGTTCATAGCAGCACTTTCGACAATAGCCAAATCATGGAAAGAGACCAAGTGCCCATCAACTGATGAATGGATGAAGAAGTTATGGTACTTATATACAATGGACTACTACGTGGCAATGAGAAAAAATGAAATCTGGCCATGTGTAGCCAGATGGATGGAACTGGAGGGTATTATGTTAAGTGAAATAAGTCAGTCAGAAAAAGACAGATACCATATGTTTCCACGAATAGGTGGACTTGGTGAGACTAAGCAAAAACCAGGGGGAGGGGAAGAGGGGAAAGGAAAAAAAGACACAGAGAGGGAGGGAGATAAAGCATAAGAGACTCTCAAAGACTAAGAACAAACTGAGGGTGAGGGGGATGAGGGAGGGGGGAGATGGGGTGATGGGCATTAAAAAGGGCACATGTTGGGATGAACACTGGGTGTTATATGTAAACCAATTTGAAAATAAACTATTATAAAATTAAAAAAAATAAAAATAAATAAAATTAATGTGGAGCTATATCAAACTAAAATTCTTCTGTATAGAAAAAGAAACATCAAAAAAGTGAAAATACAACCTACATAATGAGAAACAAATATTTGCAAACCATCTATCTGATAAGGGGTTAATGTCCAAAATATATAGGAGACTCATATAACTCAAGAGAAAAAGAAATCCAAATAACCAAATTAAAAAATGAGCAAAAGACTTGAATAGACATTTCTCCAAATAGGATATATGAAAGGCCAACAAGTATATGAACAGATGTCAACATCACTAGTCATTAGGTAAATGCAAATTAAAACCACAATGTGATATCACCTCAAGCCTGTTAGAATGGCCATCATTAAAAAGGCAAGAGAACAAATGCTGACATGATGTGGGGAAAGGGAATAGTTGTGCACTGTTTGAGGGACTGTAAATTAGTACAGCCACAATAGAAAACAGTTAGGATGATCCTCAAAAAATTAAAAATAGAACTATTGTATGATCCAACAATTCCACATCTGGTAATATATACAAAGGAAACAAAAACTCTAACTCAAAAATATATCTGCACCCCTGTGTTCATAGCAGCATTATTTACAATAGCGAAAACATGGAAACAACCTAAGTGTCCATTGATGGATGAATGGCACAAATATTATTCAGCCATAAAAAATAAGGAAATCCTACTATTTGGGACAACATGGATAGACCTTGAAGGCATTATGTTAAGTGAAATCAGTCAGAGAAAGACAAATACCATATAATCTCATTCATATGTGGAATCTAAAAACAAACCAACAAACAAAAGAGAAAAAAAAAAACAAACAAACTCCTAGAAAAAGAGGTCAGACTTGTGGTTACCAGAGGTGGTGGTTGGAGAGAGGGGGAACTGGAGGAAAGTGGTCAAAAGGTATAAACTTCCAGTTATAAGATAAGTAAGTCCTAGGGACATAATGTACAACATGACTATAGCTAACACTATTGTAGGATATATAGGAAAGCTGTTAAGAGAGTATATCCTAAGGATTCTCAGCACAAGGGAAGTATTTTCCTTTTGTTCTCTTTCTTTTCTTTTCATTTTATGTATAAGAGAAGATGGATGTTAGCTGAACCTATTTTGGCAATCATTTTACAATATATGTACATCAAAGCATCATGCTGATGCTTTAAACTTATACAATAATGTATGTAAATTATTTCTCAATAAAACTGGGAAAAACACCCATTTTCATGAAAACCTGTGTGTAAATAAAATATGTATTAAATGTTTCTTGATATGTTGGAGACTCCTTGTGATGAAGCATTTCCTTTTATTCATTCATGCAGCAACTATTTATTGGATACATGTGATATGCCAAGCACTGTGCTTGGCATGGGAAGTAACTGTAAAAAAGATATGTGTGTTCATTGCCTTCATGGAGTTTCAAATGTAGTGGAAAATCTACGTATTAAGAAATTATCTTTCTGAGCAGTATGAGTGATCTATTTGGAATATTTCAATCATTATGCATTATGTTTACTTGAAATAGAACCAATTCACATTATAATGATCACAATCAAAGATGCATAATGCCTGCTTTTGACATTTAGATCTGAGTTAACTAGTCCTGATTTATTCAGTTCCACTTCCAGTATTTTTGAAAGAGCCTGTCTGGACACATATAAACTCTCAATGCCCCTTTACTCGTTATGCCCAAAACTCTCCCTGTTGCATTATTCACTCTCTGTTTTCTCCAGTCTCACAATAATATGTAGTCCTCCTTTCAAGGTACACAGCTCCAACGGTGCCTGTAATTAGTTTTCTGTTGCCGCTGCAATAAGTTAGTAGAAACTTAATGGCTTAACCAATACAAAATTATTATCTTACTGTTCTAGACATCAGAAGTCCAACACAGGTCTCACTAGGCCAAAATCACAGTGTTGGTAGGACTGTGTTTCACTCTAAAAGCTCCAGGGGAAAATTCAATTTCTTGTATTTTCCACCTTCTAAAATCCATCTGCATGCACTGTTTCCTAGCCACCTCCTCTATTTTCAAAGCAAGCGGGGTAGCATCTTAACATATTTTTCTAACTCTGAGGTTCTGCTTTCTTCATCACATCTCCTTCTTCTCCTCTTTTAAGGCCCCTTATGATGACATTGGGTTCAACCCTAAAAATCCAGGATAATTGTTCTATCCCAAGGTCCTTCACTTAATCATATCTACATAGTCCTTTCTGCCAGGTAAGATAACACATTCATAGGTTTCAGAGAAGTAGATCTTGGGGAAGGGTCATTATTCTCCCTACCATAATACCTTATCCCTCTTATCTAACTTGTCTCTGCCACCTAGCTCTGCCTTCTATTGGTTCTTATTTATTACCTTTGATTTTTGAATTTAAAAACTGTTTATGTCTTCACTCATTAAAAATAATCCTTCCTTGGGTCATTCTGTACCTTGACTCCTATTTCTTGTATACCTCAAACTACTAAATACCTTGAGTGGAATAAAGCTATATTTACTATCTCTTCCTTCCCAACCTCGATTCCTCTTTTTTTCTTCTCCACAGCTCCCATCCTACTTCTTCATCATTTCCTCTTCAGCTTTTTCACTGGCTTTTTCCTTCTATAAATATAAGCAGAACTCAAGACTCAGTTCTAAGTCCTCTACTCTTCTATGCTTACTACTTAGGTTTTTTCTCTATATATAATCACTCCCACAAAGGTTTTGTTATATACTTAGACTTCACTTAGCCACATTGATTCACTCACTCATCAAATATTAATTGAACACCTACTCTATGCTACTTATTTGTGGAGACATTGGATAGAGATAGTCTCAAAGTCTACACTTCAGCTCTAATACGCTGTGAGCCAATTCACTTTCCTCCATCCCCACTGCCACTGCCATCATCTGGACAACTGAAGCAGCCTTCTGTCTAGTTTCCCATAATTTTCCTTTGCCCCAGCCAAATCCATTCCATATTCAACACCAAAAGACTTTTCAAAATTGAAATAATAGTGTAACTTTCCTGCTTCAAACTTTTCAAAATTTCATCATTGTCCTCAGGATAATGTTCAAACCCTCAAAGTATGGCATAAAAAGCCTTTCACATTCTGGGTCTATCTTTTCTTTTTAGCTTTTTTTATTGCTTATGCCTACCCTTATAGTCTATGCTCCAACCTCGTGACATTAATTACCGTTCCCTAAAAGAGCTCAAAGCCTTTGCATTCTTTTCTCCGTCTTGCCCCTACCTGTAACATACCTTTTTCCTTTTTCTCTTCTCTCTCTCTCTCTCTCTCTCTCTCTCTCTCTCTCTCTCTCTCTCTCCACCCCCTCCCCACCCTGGCTCACTTCACCTGGCTAACTGCTCCTCTTCTTTTAAACTTTCTCTTAGAGGTCACTTTGTTTAGAAGCCTTCCCTGAATATCTAGGAATAAATTAGTTGCCCCTCTTCTATGTTCTTCTTATCAACAGCAATTGTAACATAATGTGATAACATGAAAATATGTGTATATTTTTATCTCTTTCCCTAGCCCTAGCTGTACACTCTTTGAGGGAACACTGTGTGTTTTAACCATCAATGTATGCCCAGTAGCTAGCACTATTCCTAGAAAAATAGGGTAGATGCTCAGTAAAGATTTACTGAATAAATGAATGAATGAAATGAGTGAATGAAATTGTAACACAGAACAAATACCTCACTAGAGTGTCAAAGTAGAACAAAAGAGTATTTCCAACTTCTCCATCTCTCTTCCTCTTCCTGTTCTGCTATGAGGTCACTTCTATCTTTGTCTCCCAGAGTCCACACCAGGATTCAAAGAGGAGAGAGCCTACCACCATGTTAAGTGGGAAATCCTATAGGAAATCACCTTGGCCCACCTCATACCTCAAATCCCCAAATTTCATTATCATTTATTTCTGAGTTAAGTCATTATGTCTGTGAGCCTGGAGTTCCAATTCCAATTTCAATTTCAGTTGCACCAGGGTAGAAAAATCTGTCAAATCACCTGTAATTATGGATACCATCATGAGAATTTATTTACCACAGGATTACAGCAGACAAAACAGAGCTCCTATAGGATGAAACTTCAGTCACTGCATCTTTGCATGAGGATAGGAGGTAGCAAGTGGTAAATACTGAGACTTGTGGAGAGGGCAGAGCTTAGAGAAGATAACACCTCCAGTAGCCAAAAGGAGTTTGAAGGCTCCTCAGATTATTGGGTGGGCCTGGGGAGTTAAATGCTGCTTCAAGGAAATGAGTTGGGTATCAAGGCCAAATGTGGCTTCAGCCTTAGTTCTAAGAACTAAGAAATTCAAAATGGTATGCCTTTTAAGAGGCCAAGGAAGAGAGAGAAGAAGTGCTGATCAAACTATTCTTTGGAGATTTATAACAATGATGTTAATGAAAGATATAGTTAAACAAAATGGAATATTTTAATTTCATTTAGATTTAGATATATTTCCACAGATATAGAAATAATTATTTAAATCCAGATTTAAAAATACAAATTCAGCTCACTGGTACTGAAAATAATCGTAAGTCACCAAAGGATGATGAGAGAGCTGACCTTTTAATTAAAGATCAGCAGTCTCTAGCAATGGTGTGCTAAAATCATAAAGGCAACATGACCTTTAAATATCTTCGCTAAGAATGTAAATGGGGTAATGTGTGTGTGTGTGTGTGTGTGTGTGTGTGTATTCATATAATGTACTGCCCACAGCATTTAGATTTAAGATGTGCCAGTCTCAAAAAAATTTGGAAAAAACAGCATAATTCTCAATAGTATTAAGGTAGAAAAGGAAATTGAATATCTATTTGTTTACTATTTTCTACAAAATGGTCCATGGATACATAAAGGTCAGTTATTTATAGCATCCTTGTTAATACTAGGCAAATTTCCAATATAAAATATCCATCTATTTTTTAAAATATATATTTTAAAATGTCATTTTGTCTTTGCTTTTGTTTTTTCTTCCTGTAAGTCAAGACAAAAATAAAGTGCCTATTTTATTTAGAGTTCATATGGAAGGACCAAAAAGTCAATTAAACTTGCCAAGACAAATGTCACATACCCTAAGTTAGGGAACATAGGCAGATTTCATAAGGACCTGGCACCAGAAACTGTAAAGGTAATCAGAATGAAGACACCTTTTTATCTATTTTTTTTTCTTTTGGGATCAAATGGTCTTTTGTCTTTTATCTTTCTGCTTCTCTCTCTCTCTCTCTCTCTCTCTCTCTCTCTCTCTCTCTCTCTCTCTCTTTCTTTCTTTCCCATGTTCTCTCCTCTCTTAGTCAACCCAGCCTGCTGTAACAAAATCCATAGACTGGGTGGCTTAAGCAACATTTATTTCTAATAGTTCTGGAGGTTGGGAATCCCACTATCAAAGTACTGGCAAATTTGGATCCTGGTGAAGCCTTCTTCTTTGCTTGTAGATAACTGCCTTCTTCTCACTGTTTCCTTACATAGTGGAGAGAGAGCCAGTGAGCTCTGGTCACTTCCTCTTCTTATAATGATACTAATCCCATCATGGGGCCCACTCTTATGTCCTCATTTAAATTCTGGGAAGGCTGGGTGGCTCAGTTGGTTAAGCATCCAACTTCAGCTCAGGTCATGATCTCATAGTTCTTGAGTTCGAGCCCTGCATTGGGATCTACGCTGAGAGCTCAGAGCCTGGAGCCTGCTTCAGATCCTGTGTCTCCCTCTCTCTAACCTTTCCCTCTCTCAAAAAATGAGTAAACATTAAAAAATAATCCTAATTATCTCCCAAAGGCTCTACCTCCAAATTCCATAACATTGGGAGTTAAGTCTTCCACATAGGAATTTGGGGGGAATACATTCAGCTCATAACACAAACTCTTTCTTCCTTTCTTCATTTCTTTCTTTTTCTTTCTTTCTTTCTTTCTTTCTTTCTTTCTTTCTTTCTTTCTTTCTTTCTTTCCTTCCTTCCTTCCTTCCTTCCTTCCTTCCTTCTTTCTTTCTTTCTTTCTTTCTTTCTTTCTTTCTTTCTTTCTTTCTTTCTTTTCTTTTCTTCTCTCTCTCTCTCTCTCTCTCTCTCTCTCTCTCTTTTTCTTCTTCCTTTCTCTATGCCATATGCACATAGTCAAAACTAGGCCACTCCAGCTTCAGCCTCATATGATATCCTAGTTTGAGTGTCCAAAAGGGACTAGTTGGAACCAATTCCAATTTCCCAGTAAAGAAAATCTGTTTAGTTTATTCTGAATGTACTATGGACACCTTAATATATTATGTGAGGTGTCAGCCAGGCCATATACCATTCTTTTAAAACTGCTCTCCCCAGAGGTGGGCATCTGTAGCTTTGTTTGTATTATCCCTTGAGCTCATATGGCTGGAAAGAACTAGACACCTGAGCCAAAAAACACATTGTAATATTTAATGTTATAGTGACCATGTATAAACATATTGCCTAGAAGGAAATAATCAATCTCCCCCAAAACGACATTAACCTGTTATCTGGAGTCATGCTCATTTAATTAGGAAGTATTCATTTCACTCCAAGATACAACATAAGTCACAAAGCTGAGGAAAAGCATATATTGCAAAACACTAATCTAAAACTCTGTATCCAACTGAAGCAAGAGAATGTCTGCTTTAACTATAAGAGGGAAAATAATCTACATCACTTAGATGAAAATTGTAGGATATTTTCATTATTGACTAGAAGTGACACCTGCTTTACTTGGTGGCATTGCACTTATCTAGAACCCTGAAAGGCCAGATGTGTGATTCAGGTATCATTTAATTAATCCATACAATAACTCTCTCTGAAAGAAAAGAAATAGTATCTAGGTTCCTAACTTTAAAGACAGAAATCATACTTGGCATGTTATTTAAATTCTACATGATAATAAAATTACTGTCATCAGACTTGTTTAAAGAAATCTGTTTTCTGGCATGGTCAAGGGATGCAGTTAATTTAAGATTCTACTTGATAATTACCATTCTGAATGAGACAACTTTCAAAGAATGAGAAGAGAAAATATATTCTATACTGCAACAAGACTGAATAGAGCTTGAACTTTCTTTTGATGATTCAGAAGGCACTTTATGAAACCACAGGGTCTTGGGGCTCATGTTAGGAAAATCAGTTATCTTTGAAAAGAAACTATGGAAAGTACCAGTTATTGTAGGGTTACTGGTGATAGGAGGTCAGGTAAATCAGCTTTTATTTATACAGTGAAATATAGCCATTGAAATATTATATATTTATTTTTCACTTGTTTTGCAGAAGGCTGTATTCTTTGGGATTTTTGTTTCAAACTAGATAGTATACAGCAATTCAGAAATCCCCAAAGGTTAAAGAACAAAGAACTATAAAGAAAAGTGTGTGCCTTCTAAGCAGTGTTTCTAGCAATTTAAGTTGTGAGCAGTCAGCAACAAACTATGAAGACTGAGCAAACATATATAGAGATGACTGCTGTAATCTAATAAAACTTGCAACAAAGTTGTCATCCAATGAGCATTAAGTGACCTAATTATTACTATGCTATATGCAAACTCATATACTTTTTAAATATATATTTACTATTAGCTGTGCTAAGTGCCTTGCTAAATGTTTTGAGTACAATGATAAACAAGATACCATACTGATCCTCCAGAAGCTCAAAGTCTAGAGGAAAAAAAATAAGCTGATAAAATAATTTAGAGGTACCATGGTGCAAATATGCGCAATATACTTTGAATGGAAAATCCAGTTTGGGGGTAGGGGGATAGTAGGTAAATCTCTCTGGAGGAAGCAACACATGACTTGATTTTTCTGGAGAAGTGAAAGCAGGAAAAGGAAGGGAATACAGTAAGTACAAACAGACTACAGACGCAAAGACATAGTGGCAGCAAAAACATTGTGTAATATATATGAGGAAAAAGCAAGCAGCTCATTACTGCTGGAGTATAAGTAAAGCAAGAATAAGGTTGGAAAATGAGGAAAGAGCAAGATCAAGAAAGAACTAAAAAGCAGGGAGTAATGATGATAACTTTGTTAATTTCTCCAGTAATTTTAGTTTTCAAGCATCACTGTGAATGTTTTACACTAACCTCATTTAACCATCCTTGCTACACAAAGTAAAGGAAACACATTTCATATTTTAGCCCCTAACATCTGAGCTTATCATGCAAGCAACTGTCCTTCCCTGCCTTGTTTGAGAACCAAGTCTCCCTGTTCTTTCCCCACTCTTAGCCAAAGTGCCTGGTTTCTCTCATGCCCCAGTCAAATACCTGGATGCAGGATGTTCTGAGGCACCTAATGCTCTGGACCATGAGATTTTGAATTACTTTCTAGGCCTCAAGGATTGGAAATGAATACAATCACAGTTTTGGGAGGAAATTCCCCAACATCTGAGAATCCCAGAGCAGAGTAATGAAAGAGGATAGGGCCAGTGTTAATAAAGTAGGACAATAACAATAGAATGATGACAGTTTTGTATGATAATGGCATTTACTGAGCTCATAAACACCCTGCTAGGAGATTGATAGCTATCATCTTGCTTAATCCTACGAGGTAGTTATCATCTCCATTACACAAAAGAGAAAACTAAGGCCCTGAGAGGTTATATAAGTTACTCAAGGTTTCACACTTAATATGTAGCAAGAATCAAGCCCAGGTCATTCTAACTCCAGAGTTGAAGCATAACACCCAGCAAGTAGAAGGAGAAGGGCCATCTTAGGAATTGACTCATTCTTTGACCCACACTTCTAAGCATAAGGGAGCTACCTTGAGAGGAGACAAGGGAGGGGGAGTTTAACATTTCAAGACAAAGAAAAAGCCTCTATAGCTCCCAAATATCCTTAATGCCTTAACCCACACCCATGTAATATCCCTTTAACAGTAAAGAAGACAATAAATGTACTCTACTCCTAAAGACTCCAAATTTATGGTATTCGAAGACAGTCAGAGAGGGATTTGAATCCCAGCTCGCCGTCAATATAACTGTGAAACTTAGGCAACCTTTCTGAGCCAAGGTTTTATTATCCATATATTGGATGTTACAATAATAATAACCTCATCTTCCAGCTATACCATGAGATTTAAAGTAGAACATGAAGGAAAAGCATCTACCATCATGAGTTTAGCCTAGAAGATGCTCAACAAATTGGAAAAATGCATTCAATCAATCATGTTTTCTCTCACCAACTACCCTCAAAACCCTCACTCCCTTGCCTTTCACATGTGTTTCCACAAAACTCCCAAATTAAACTGTTAACTAAAATTATTCAAATGCCCATTTACTATTTTCTTATTTCTGGAAGTCTGTGCATTGCTGGAGAAAATTATCTGAATATCATAATGGGCTCTTTTACATGAATCTTTGTTGTCCAACCTTGAATGGAATTTTAGAGCTGATTGACAATTCTTTTATTTTTTAGCAGTCTAGACCACTTGGCGATTTTTTTTAAACGTTTATTTATTTTTGAGAGACATAGAGACAGAGTGTGAGCAGGGGAATGGCAGAGAGAGTGGGAGACACAGAATCTGAAGAAGCCTCCAGGCTCCAAGCCATCAGCACAGAGTCTTATGTGGGGCTCGAACTCACAGACCGCAAGTTCATGAACTGAGCTGAAGTCGGCCGGTTAACCGACTGAGCCACCCAGGAGCCCCCACTTGGGAAAGTTTTTAAGGTACCTATACCAAAGATATTCCACTTTTCTCAAGGACCCCAAGGCTTAATCTTCAACAGATGACCTCTTCTGTCCACTTCTCTGGGGGAGACAAAAAGCATTTCATATAATTCTTTTAACTCCCAGAGATCCAACTTCAAAAGTTTCCTTATTTTTGCCTTTCTTTAATTCTTATTGTTTCAAAGGAAGAGGTGTCCACCTCTTTGAAGACTAATCTCTGAATCTCTACTGTCCCTTTCAGCTCTCTGGTCTTTTCTAATACCTCACTCTGTCAGTTCAGCCCTTATATTTCTTATATTTTCAGCCATTTTCCTTTCATTGATTCCTTCTTATTGGTCTGCAAACCCGTTCAAATCTCCCTTTAATTAAAACACTTCAGCATTCAGCAAAGTGTCTGGTAAGTAGTAGAAAATCAACGAAGATTTATTAAATGCATGAGACCTCTTGTGAAAAATCCTTTCCATGAAAAAAACATTCCATGTCTCTCATTCTCCAAATCTTTTTTAGAACACTAGTTTATACTCAGTTCTCCTACTTCATGTCCAATTCCAATGCACTACTCAAAATTAATCTGGTTTCTGCCCTCACCTCGCCATAGATATTGCTCTGCCCAAATTACCAGTGAATGACATTTTTATCACATCTAGTGTTATTCCCAAATGCAATTCTATTCAACTTTAGAACATATTTGTCCGTGTTTATCTTCTGTGAAAAGTACTCTTCCCCATTGGCTTCTGTGACATTTATTCATCCATTTTGCAAGTATTTCCTGAGTAATTACTGTGTTGAGAAAGAATAATGAATACAACAGAGTCCCTGCCCTGAAGAAACAGATAGGCTAGTAAGGGTATATTTATCTCACTATCACATTTCTTTGGGTACTCTTCCTTGGCTATACTTTTGTGAGCTCTCCTCCTTCTTCTCAGTTCGTGAATAAACGAGTTGCACAAGGAAATGTCCCCAATCTCCTCTCCTCATACTACACCCCCACTTTTAGCAATGCCACCAGCCCTATAGAGTAATTGGTCACATCTATGATAATATCTCCTAAATCTGTATTTTTCTCTCCGAATTTTCTCCTGATAATCATACTGCATACAGTTCCAGCTACTCCTAAATATCTCTATCTGAGTATACGAGTAACAACTAAGTTCAACATGTCCCAATCTAATCTTCTCATCTATCTCCTCTAACAAATTTCTCTAGTGATTCCAACTTTGATTTATGAATTACCTCTCTCCCAGTTGATCGGGATTGATATAATGGCTTCATATTTAAAGTCTCTCTCCCCTTCATATAGTAGTCTCTGTTAGTCACTAAAATTTTGTAAATCTGCATCGCCCTGTTGTTTTGTCTATGCTATTTTTCCATCTTTTCTGCCAGGTAGATTGGTTCAGGGCATCATCACATATCACCTAAACAATTACAGTAGCTTCATAACTGTTTCCCATCCTTCTCCCCCACTTCAACCCAACACTCATAGTCCCATCAGATTTACCTTCCTAAATTACAGCTCTTCTCTTCAAAAAAAATTGATGGATTACTATTTTCCACAGTGGGAGTTCCTCAAGTAGTTAAAAATAGCACTACCTTATGACCCAGCAATCGCACTACTGGGTATTTACCCAAAGAATACAAGAACACTAAATCAATATGTGAATCCCTATGTTTATAGCAGTATCATTTACAATAGCCAAGATATGGAAGGAACCCAAGTATCCATCAATAGATGAATGGATAAAGAAGATGTGGTGTATATATATATATATATATATATATATATATATATATATATATATATAATAGAATACTCTTTGGCCATAAAAAGAATGAAATCTGGTTATTTGCAATGACATGGATGGAGCTAGAAAGTATAATGCTAAGCGAAATAAGTCAGTCACAGAAAGACAAATACCATATGATTTCACTCATTTGTGGAATTTAAGAAACAAATTAGCAAAGGGGAAAATATGAGGGGGGGAGAGAGAGAGAGAGAGAGAAAGAGAGAGACAAAGCAAGAAATAGACTCTTAATTATAGAGAACAATCTGATGGTTACCAGAGGGAAGGGGGTGTGGGGACGGGTTAAATAGGTGATGGGGATTAAGGAATGCACTTGTCATGACAAGCATGGGTGATGTAAAGAACTGGTGAATTACTATACTGTACACCTGAAACTAACATAACACTGTATGTTAACAAAATTGAATTAAATTTAAAAATAAAAAATAAATAAAAAGAAAAAAAGCAAAATATTGATGGATTACTATATCATAAAGAATGAAATCTATTAAACTATTCTTCCTAATAATCAAAGTTTCTTGATACTATCTCCCATAACATGCTCTTCATGTACTCTCTATTCTAGTCACATAAAACTCCTCACTGTTCTTGGGAAACATCCTACATATTGTCTTTAGTATAGTTTTCCCATGCTGTCCCTTCTGTTAATGATACCCTTCTCCAACATTCCTATTTTCTGGGTAATAAACTTTAAGAATATGCTAAGAATAATCTACATCTCATATATTTCTATCATATTTTATTTGAATTTTACTTATAGCATGTTTTATAGTCTTATTTCTGAGTTATCCTAGAGCCTGTCTTTCATCTCTTCCATTTAAGTATTAACCTGTTAATTTCTTGAGGATGAAACCATGACCCATTAGCCTTTATATCTGCTACATCTAGCCCAGTTGGTAACTTGTATGCTGTAGATGCTCAATAGTCATTGATTTCAACTGAAGTGAAGTACAAACAACACCTGGCAGAAAAAATCATCATCACAGGAAAGTGGTGAAAGTAAATTGTACAAATTATTTCCTGGTTGATTAAGTTAGGAGGGTAGAAAGCAGCAGGGTACTGAGAACTTGAAGGAGATGAGTTCTTCAAGGGGCAAAGGGAGCAAAGAGGGAAGACCGAAGCTTCCAAGAAAAACTTGGATGACTGTACAATTTTGTTTCTGTCCCAGCTCTCCTTATCTTCACACTTCAACAGAGGAAAGTGAAATCAGTGTACAGAGTTTGCTTGCTATCCTGAACCGGAAAGCATATGCATATCTTACACTGATAATTTAGGTCCAACTTGAATCCATATCCCTTGGTTCTTCAAAGTCATACTTTATGCTGCTTACACAAAGGTGAATTGTGAAGATAAAGTCATCATTACAAAGTGTCTTTAATACTTCCAAAACATGATCCATAAAGCTGTTTCCACATATATGTAATGTTTTACAATATAACTATACTCCTAAAGTGCTTTTTGCAAATGAAATTTACATAATTTGAATCATACTTTAACTCTGCTTGCTGCCACAACACCTTCTCTGTTCTCCTAAAAAGTTACTGTATGCTATAGGATTCAGATGAAGCACAACTCTGCATACTACTCTAGAGATAAGGCTACTATTTCTACCCAGATAAAATACACTACATTTCCACCTTTTAATTTACAAGTTAGAGAACTGTCTGTTGCCCTCCCCTTCCGGATATCACATTATCAGAACACCAGAAAAGACCAAGAACATCGTACAGTACTCTTAAAGATTACATGGGCCTTAGCCCATGGGATCCGACTGGAACCCTTACATATACTTACATTCATCTACTTAACAAACCTTCATTTAGTACCTAACTATGAGCCTGGCACTGTGCTGTGCTATGCAATGAATGTACTGGGTAGACATGGTTCTTGCCCTCATGGGATACTTGTAAATAAAATAACTCCTATAATTAAACCAGATAAATTTATTTTTATTCTTAATATCCTTATATTATTCATAAAATGGGAATTTATTTATACAGTATTAACCAAGTGCCCACTATACACTAAGCACTGAACAAGGAGACATTTTGCTTTTTGGAAAGGAGACGAAATAGTTAATTCAGGTCCTATCAAGAACTGACTGTCACTCCAGCTTTTCACTCCCCAGCTTTCAATTATTTCTACCTCCCCACCTAGACTTAGAAAATGGGTTCTCCCTTCCTAGAAAATATATCAAAGCTTGTAGGCTGACTCAATTCTCTGTCTCATGACATCAGTATTTTGAATTGTGTCTTCTTTTATCTAAGTCACTTCCTTGGATGTTTCTTATTCTTGGGTCCTGAATGGTTGGCTAACATCCCACCATTTATTTTCTTCTGTTTTTCTAACTCCTGAAGATCATATAACACCCAAGAATTTGTCAAGGCTTTGACTCTGATACTGTAATGGTTCTGTTATGTGGTTCTTATATAATTGGCTTTCTGCTTGGAAGGACTTGCCAAACTCTTCACTTCTCATGATACACTGGCTTTTTCACCTAATGCTGACCTATAGTCTGGCTTGAGCTTCAATACCCGCCTGATCCTGAATCACCCAAGAAACGACCCTGGACCCTTTCTTGATGCACCCAATCTGCTGCTACCATATACCTCACTTGTTTCATCCTCAGGCCAAAGTGATCTTATATATAGAAAATGCAGGTGAATGCCTACTTAAAGTGGTTCAAGGGACTTCTGAAGCCTTAAATATTCATAAATATCTCCAAATTCATTTTGTTAATACTATTCTCTTCTTTATAAAACTATGCCACCATCTTAGTCATTTTTTAAAGCTATGATTCAAAGGCAAGGACATTATCTCTGAAAGTTTACTTATAAGGTATTCAGTAGTAGCAAGGCTCTCTTCCATTAATATATTTATCACTTTTCTATATATTCTATATCAAATTTCTATATTTTTCTAGAACTATAGGTCAGTAGGTCAATTTACATAAGGATTTATTACAGAATTGTAAATGGTAATCTTGTCACATTTCCTATATAAAGTTAAGATAATCCTCTAGAAGCAGGTAACCAAAGGCATCCTATAGAGGAGGTGAACCAAGCCACTGGCACTCACTATGAATATAAAGGGCATGACATGAAGTTCCTAAGCCATAGAGGAAAGATATACAGTAATGCGAAATCCTGGTGTGTCAAAAGTACCAAAAGAATAAATCAAGTAAAATACTAAAAAGATAACCGGTGGGGCGCCTGGGTGATTCAGTCAGTTAAGCATCCAACTTTGGCTCAGGTAATGATCTTAGGTTTATGGGTTCGGGCCCTGTGGAGGGCTCTGTGGAGACAACTCAGAGCATGGAGCCTGCTTCAGATTCTCTCTGCCCCTCCCCCACTCACGATCTGTCTCTCTCTCAAAAAAAAAAAAAATACACATTAGAAAAAAAAAGACAACTTGTATATAGTTCCTTATTTGGAGGTAGGCTTCCTGATAATGATCGTTTGGTAGAATCACTAACACACTGGGTCCTGGGAAACTTTCCTGAGTGCCCTCCCCATTTAGCTCAAACATCTCTGAAAACCACAAAGCAAAAGTCCATTTTGTCAGGGAAGTTAAAACAATGTGAAAATCTTTCCAGTGGCTGTGATCAACAAGTTCTTTGCCTTCCTTTAGCAAGTTCAGACTCTGAAATATTGACAAGAGGAGCTGGGGGAGGAAGGTTGCAGTACGGGGAAGAAAAAAAAAAAACAAAACGATTTCTGCTCCCAAGTCTCTGCTTGCCAGACTTTATCCACCTAACCCTGAAGTCAAAGAAAGCATTTCCACACACTTTCCTACATTTGTTTCCCCTCCCCAGTCTCCCAGAGGCTCTTCAGTCTCAAACGGGAGATAATCTTCAGATCAATGAGGGCTGATGTCAAACTCTTACTAAGCTATGTTTTCCCAGCTGGGGGTAAATTCCGCTTGCCTGGGTGTAAAACTTCCTAATTAGAAATGTCAAGTCTCTGTTTAAATAGCAAGGAAGGAACTAGAAGTGGGGAGAACCAGGCTATAAAAATTTTTAAATTAACTCTTCCCTCACTTTGAATTTCAAGGCTTTGGGCAGTGAAACCTGCAGAGTTAAACTCTGCTAAATTCTGAGTTTAACTCTGCTTTTCATTCATTTTCTGCTTGATAGGGCTTGGGGACTGCAGGAATGTGAGGTGACACATAAGAAGGGTAGGGGGAAAGCTCTTAAATAATTGACTCTTGAGTAGGAGGAGAAGACAGTGAAAAATCCTCTAATACAAGTCCTTTTTGCATTGATTGAATTCTCCAAACTCTTCTCAGCATTCAGGCATGGAAGGTCCATCAAGAATCTAGAAAAATATCTGGGAATAGGAATAAACTGTCATTATCTTCCATTAACACCTTCATCCAAATGTGTATATCATAGTAGCCAAGGGGCAGGTGTGCAGCAAATGAATAAAAAGCTAATAACAATATCACCTCATTCTCAGAGTGATAAGCAATATTAAAAGAACAGAGTGACACAAGTTAATATCACACTATATTATTCCCAATTAAAAAGGGGATGGGCATATAAAGCTACCAACTTGACTATTAGCTTATATAGTTCCCAGGATGGCTGAGAAAGAACTAGAGGCATTTCTCAAATTCGGAAAATGAAGAACTTCTCTCTTCCCTATGTATCTCACCTCTCCAATTAGTTTTAAGCCCATGTCAGGGTGTGACTTTTTTTATAGGTTCAATTGCCAGCTGGCTCTTCTCATGTAAGTTGTTTGCACATGGGGCATTGGAAATAATAGGTCAAGCTGAAACTGATGAGTTAGTTCTTTCAAAAAACTAAAGAAACTTTCTCCAGAAATAAAAGCGTTTTTTTTTCCAGAAATAAAAGTCTGTCAGGTGGCATAATTAGATTCTAGTTAAGAGCTGGATAACATTTATCATAATTGTCCCTAGTGCCAGTCACAAGCAACTTCCCTATTGAGTTTGTGACTGAGGCAGGCATGACAAGCAGAAGGGAAGCCATCAGCCTTCATGAACCCTCATCCTATGCCAGGTACACCTCATCTGCTAAGAAAGATAAAAATCTATACTATGTTCAATGCATGATGGAAACACCATGTAACCAACTCTCTCAAATCAGAAATATTAGATTTTTTGTTGAAGAACAGGGTATGCTCCAAAAGCAAAATGGCTAGTTGTTTTCTTCCTGTAATGTAACTGTCTCAACACTGTCCCTGAATATGATTTTTTCTTGAAAGGTGTTCAGAGAATTAAGAGTTCAGATGGAATTGTTAGCACTAGTGGTTCTTCACAAATAGGTAATATGTGGATTTTGCTAAAGCTAGGGATAAAGAACATTCAGCATGGCAGGAACTAGGTGACAATTTTACTGCGTGCTGAAAGTCAGGGATCTGGCTATTTTTTGTTGTATATTTTTTCTTCAATGTATATACACTGTTATTGGATCTGAGTTGCAACCTTTGACTTACCTAGCTGAACCATGAGAAGTCACAGAGATAATTTGTAGATAAGATATTCTTCCCAAGGAAGTGATAGAGATCAGGGGATGGTCTCATGAATATCAGTAAAAGTTGCAGTATATGTGTCAATGTGGATGAGTAAGCTAATGTTATAACCTAAGAACAACATCTGGCTGCCAGTACAGGTGGATTGTATGTTGACCCACACATTTGGCAGTAAGGCCGTGAGACTCCCAAGAATACTGTCATATAAGCATTAAAAAAAGAGAGAGAGAGAGAGTCCAGTACCTTATTCAAAGACCAAAGGATATTTTACACATAGACTAAAAGGAGCACATTATGTACTAGTTGATGCTGTTAATGTGACTTCCTTTACTCACCAACTGAGGACTTTTCAAATGCATAGAAGTCGGTGATGAAAAAAAATACCTGCAATCAATGGGCCACAGAGGCCAGGAATGAAGTGTGACTGAGGGCTCAGAAACTAGGTTTCATTGCCCCCAGAGCTGGATTCTGGACTTAAGTAACAACACTGATTGTTGAGAATAAAATTCATGTCCCTTAGAGGTATTTAGTACCCCACCGATGGTTAGCTGCAGAAAATACATGCAGAGAAAAGTTTGAAGTAACCCTCTTTTAGAGAAAACAGCTACCCTGGCTCATCTTTATCAAAGGAAAAGTGACTTTGCAGGCTTCGACGTGACAGAGCTCTGCAAATAACTATGCCTAAGGCTGGATTTGTAATAGCAGAACTGCTGTTGCTAGGTTGATATATTCCAATATTTGGTCAGCCAGTGGCCAGGAGACAAATGGCCTATCTTCGATGTCCTTAACTTTACCTAAGCCCTCCCAGAAGGAGAGGGGTAAGCTCCTAGCTCTTAGCCAGAGTCAGGTAGTTTACTTTTTTAAAAATTAAATGCTGAACTTTTGAGTTAATGATATTTCTTAGTTAGTCTGTGTTTTGGGAAAGATCTTCTTCATTAGTTCTGCTATCCGACATGAAATGTTGGTTGTTTTAGCTTTTCTCCAGGCTATACTAAAAAGACAAATTTCTAGAAGTGTCTTCCCACACTTATCAAAGTAAACCAGCAATTGAATGGCTACCATGTGCATATTCCTGTGCTTGGACAGAGCTGGTGTTATATGCTTAGGATCACAGAGACTTTTTAGCATTAGACCCCTAAAAATGATTCAGATCAGTTACCCTGGGGCTTTTCTCTGATGAACTGCCTGAAATAGCCAAAATAAATGTTTTATTTACATTTAGAGATATATAGATTGTTGAAAATCATGCAATTATAAATAGTAAATGTTGAAGCATTTGAGAGGGAGGTAAATACATACTGTGTTGTTCTATTCAATTATATGCTGTGCAAATATACTGTCAAAACAATAGGGCTTGTCCCCTGGAAACATTTAACTGTAGGCTAAGGGGCATGTCTGTTTCATTTAGTCCCTTAAACTTTAAGAAGTTTCTTTTTTTTATTGTTTTTTTATTTATTTTTTGATAGAGATACAGAGAGCAAGTTGGGGAGGGGCAGAGAGAGAGAGAGAGAGAGAGAGAGAGAGACAGAATCCGAAACAGGCTCCAGGCTCTGAGCTGTCAGCACAGAGCCCAACCTGGGGCTTGAACCCATGAACTGTGTGATCATGACCTGAGCTGAAGTTGGAGGCCTAACCGACTGAGCCACCCACCCGGGTGCCCCAAGAAGTTTCTTTTCTTATATATATTTTTCAAAGTTTATTTTTGTTTATTTTGAGAGAGAGATAGAGAGCGAGCAGGGGAGAGGCAGACAGAGAGGGAGAGAGAGAATCCCAAGCAGGTTCCGTGCTGTCAGCACAGAGCCTGATGCAGGGCTCAAACCCACAAACTGTGAGATCATGATCTGAGTTCAAGAGTCAGATGCTTAACCAGCTGAGCCACCCAGATGCCCCAAAGTTTCTTTTTAACTTTAAATTACCGTCTGCTGATGATCTGTGAGCTCAGTGAAGCAAGTGAATTGCCCACCACAGGATGTGGTAATCCAGTTTCAAATGATTTTTTGTCCATTCCTAGAAAACCTGTAACTATACTCTCTCCTTATCCTCTAGAATTAAAATGATTTATTATTAGAATATAAACATTCCTCCGTAATTTTGTATCTATCAAAGAGTTACAATGGGAGTAGAAAGTTTGTTTCAAAAATACAGGCAAATGGGAGGTATAGCAAGAATGTCCAGATCAGGGCTTTGCTTGGAGCTCTCAGGCTCAAAGTGAAAACCAGCAACATCACTAAGTATGGTACACAGAGATATGACCAGCATTTGCAGTGAGTAATACTCTTTGACCCTATATCCTATTTCCAGATGCCACATTGTGACCAGTCCTACACAGTCTTATTCTCAGGAAAACATTAGTTGATACTGGTTAAAACTGTACTCCTCTAAACACTATTAACATTTTCATAGGAAACTATGAAATTAATCTCTAATGGTGAAATGTCAGGGAATATGACAAGCAATAGATCTAATTCTTCAGCTTTATCTAGCAGACCTCAAATCATGTCCACTATGGTGCAACCTATTCTACCAACTCCTTAGATCTGGTGTATGTAGAGCCATGCCTTGACTTGCATTCAGAATCGAACTAAGCATGCAGGTCACATAGACAGGGTCTTATCTACATAGTTATAATATTGTAATGGAAACCAAGAAGTCCCCAAACACAAAATTATTACTCACAATATTCATATACTATATTACCCGAAGTTCTAAAATTTAAAAAAATTCTAATTTCTACCTTAAGTTCTCGAACTTTAATATAGTAGTATTACCTGTAAGGCTTGTTGAAACACAGATTGATTTATTAATTTTTTAAAGAATACAAGTTGGGCTCTACTTCCACAATTTCTGATTCAGTAGATCCATGGTGGGGCCCCAAAACTTGGATTTCTGGCGAGTACTGAGATAATCCTGGTGCTGCATGTATCAGCTACACACCACACTTTGAGAACCACTGCTCTACCTAAACAGAATCCAACTCTCTCTAGAAAATATTGCACATGCCCTCATTTTCCCTTATTGTTATTGAATTTATCAACTGACTTTCCTGACTAGAGAAACATAGGGCAGCACACATATATTTGATGACTGATAGAGAACAAAGGCATGGGAGGAGGGATGATTTAGGGAATAGAGAGGAGAGATGGGAGAGGGGAGGCTACAGTGTTACAAATTTAATTGACACCACAATTCTGCCAAGGATCAGACTGGTCTAATATGGACAGATTTCTTAAAATAGAATTTTCTCATAGTACATCAAATCAAGCAAATATTTCTTAGATGTCTACTATGTGCCAGAATTCACATAGTATGAGGAATTCCTCTTTGAGTGAGGAATTCATTCAAATAAATTTACCCTTCTACCTCATTTCAAAAACAGAAGCACAGTGCAGCGGGGAAAAGTTTTTCTTTAAATACAGGATGTAATTAATGTATTAAGAAGATGGCATTATGTTGGCCATTCACAATTCATACCATTTAAGGATTAAATGAGTGAATTAGTACAGACAAAAGCTAGAAATAACTCTTACATTTCTTTGACTGAAAGAGATTCCCATCAGGACAAAATAGTATTTCTTTGATGCTTATGGTAGGATAGGATAGCCTATGTTGCAATAACAAATAATCCTCAACTCTTAGTTGCTTTCAACAACAAAGTTTTATTTATATTTCACTCATACAAAATGTGCTATAGGTCCAGGTGATTTCCAGAGTAGCTGTTTTCCATGTAATGACTTATGAGACCTCCATACAAACACCTGCCTCCACATTCTTATCAGCAGTAGAAAAGAAGGCTGAAGTGTTGAGTGCTAGAAACTACATGCAACCATGCTGAAGTGATGCTCATACATCTGCTCATACAGTATTGCCTAAAGACAATCCATGTGTCTAAAAGGAGAGGAAAATCGGATACTCAGAGAGTTCTCTGTACTAAAAAAAGATGCATAAAAACATACACATCAGTGGATAAAACTTGCCCTCGATCCTAATAATAACACCCAAACATCTAGAGAGATGGTGATTCAGAAATAGAATGATATAAAAAGTGTTCAAGCTTTTGGCCCTAAGTAAAAAATTAAAAGGATCACATATTTCCCTCACAGTGATTGGGAACTCTGATACAGAATGCTTTCTTTTCCATCAATAAACATCTACCCTGCCCACAAAAATGAAGAATAAATATCAACTTTCAGAACAGACAAAGGAACTTTCCTCGCCCTCAAAGGTGATATCAAACAAAATAATAAAATGGAAGACATGAGCTCCTGTGTGTGAATTTTATTAAAGATACAAGAAATCTTGGTGCAAGATAACAAAGAATGCGCTTTCTTTAGAATGCTTTCAATATACAAAAACAATCATGTGCCTAACACACACACACACACACACACACACACACACACACACACACACACACACACACACACAACTTCGCATAGCTCTCTGGCTTTGACAACTCTCACAGGGAAAATGGGAAAATCACTACTACAGAGATGGATGATTTTTCCTTGCCAGAAAGCCTTTAATAAAAAGGTTGTAAATCCATCATAAACTATCCAGGCCCTGATTCAAGCTAGAAAATCTGTAAGAGAGTCTGCATTCATTCCCTTTTTCCATTATTGAATTTGTTATGATTGTACATATACTTAGGCCCAAAACTCCCCATTGCAACTAAGACTGAAGTATTGGTTAAGCTCTGCTACATTAAAACACCTCGATTTAATAAACATTTACTGATTGTGTACTAGATATAGGACACTATGCAAAGAGATACAGGAAATTCAAAGACAGGATTTTTCTCAACCTAGAATTTTCACTATCTAAAACAAGCTGTTAAGAATACTATCCTCCAAATTCTTGGTAGGCCCAATCAATGCTTTAAATCAGAGTTCCGAACAAGGGAGGACACACATCTGGCAGCTACCATCAAGAGGGGCTTTTGGAAAGAGGTAAGAACTGCAATACTACCAATATGTCTCACTTTGTTAGGAATATGGGGAAAATGGACAGCCTAGTGTCAGGAAAGAGTATGGAGAAGTTCAATGAAATGGAAAAACTAAAAGTTGTCCAAGATTGATGATTATTAAAGGAGACTGATCATCTTAAAACAAAAGAAACAAAACAAAACCTTCCTTAATCAAAATCTCTGAAGATAAAAAGGGGAGTCAAGATATTTTCTTTTTATAAGTATCCTAGACACACTAATTAATCCCAGTTCAGAGTAAAGTGATGACTACATCCCTACATTATTTGTATCTTTGCTCTTACTAGTGTCTCTTTCTGGATACTCCTTCCCATCCATTTTTGTCTATCTCTTAAGGCCCAGCCTAAAAGCAGCCTATTCCAGAAAGACTTCCTTGATGTTCCTCACCCATAATAGGTAGATGAGTCCTCTCCTATTGCTATGTGGTAGGAGATACAGGGAGACATCAGAACTAAGGAGAAGGAAGTAACAGGGGACTAGAAAAAGAGATCTAGAGGCAAGAATCATACATTTGCACTTGAAGTTTTACTCATTTGAATTGAAGTTGCAATGTGAGTATAAAGGAGGGACTTAATTAACAACAAAGTAAAGTCCAGACCCAGAATATGATGTAATGTTTCTATTACATGTGTTATACCCCTCTAATCTAAAATTATTAAAAATCCGTGCTATTTCTTTAATACTTAAAACATAGTAGGAATTTGATACTTTTTATTTTAAAGAATGAATTTTTAATCAGGGACCTTTATATGCAGTTTGTGAAATCACTGCGGCATCTTGCATTATGCTGGTTTGCAATAAACAGTAAAAAATATCTTCAATCTCAATTAAACAAACTTTTTTGGACACCTCTGTGTATCAGACACTAGTGTTGGACATAGAGACACTACTAATTAGAAACATAGAGATAACTAATGTATTCCCTACCCCCCTCAAGGAACTAAAAATTCAATGGAGGAGACAGACAAGTACTGTAATACCAGGCATAGTAAGATTTCTGTTAACTACAACTAAAAGCAGTGAATTCTAATTTGGAAAAAGAATGGTGGAGTAATAATTTTTGCATGTTGGTTTGGATTGAGATGCAATAGTGATTGTCTATCTTTGGTAAATTCTAACCTTTTAGGCCCTTTGTGGCTCAGAAAGAGCCAATCTTTTCTACTTCCCCACATACTAGAACGAAAGTATAGAGAAATAAAAGTAGGATTCTTTGTTTAACCCAATTTGGGGAAAGAGAAGGACTGTGAAACTCTCATTTGTGGCTGTGAAAAATTGAAGCAAGCAAGACAAAGTCATTACCTGGTCAAATCCTGACAGTAAGAAAAGTATGCATTGAATATGAGGTCTGTGACTGGTGTTGAGAGAGATGGTAAAAAGAAAGAGAAGGATTGTAGTTATTTAAAAAAGGAGAGTTAAAGAGGATAAAGTATTCCTAAAATGAATTTAATTTGAACTCCTCCACTTCCAATTCCAAAGCCAAATTTGAGCCTGAGCAGGGGAATGCCCCAACTGCAGATCTCTTCGGTGTGTTCAAACTCCAATATATTATGGTCCTGTAATATAACTTTCATGTTTCTCATGGTCTACCATGAGGGTAAAGGACAATGTTGACTGGCTCTGGGACTGTAAATAAGAAACAAAGCAATATTCCAATCACCTAGCAGCTTTATGCTACTTCCCAGAGAGAGTCATAGGGGGAACAAAAGGTAATCAGGAGTTACAAAATATCTGCAAAATCTTAGTTCATATCCTTGGAGCAGTCTACTCCCTGGGGACAAATAGCACAGAGAGGAAATCAATATTAAATACTCTTTACACATCAGCTCCTGAAAGTTCACTATCAACTCATGAAAATGTTCCTTTACAAAAGGCAGCTAAATCTTGGGCGAACTTCAAATGGCTTGGTGATACATAGGCTGAAGAGTCCCCAAGGGACCCATGAAAGTCAAAGAACAAAAGCTATAAACAATTTTTACAGTGTGGCATTGGGGCTCTATGAGGGGTCATTCAACCTTATATTTGCATACAGTAACCACTTCAACTATATACTCTATGAGAGAATGGAAAGGTACTCATTTACTGGAAATTTGTGAGTTAGCTTGCTGAAAGTTGAAGATCTGGTCTACGGGGAAGAAAGTGGGAAATACAATGGAAAATAAGAAAGGGTTTGAATCAAGGAGATGATTCATATCAGGTGACTTCCTCAACTCCCCCTAAGGTACAAATCTTTCCCTAAGCAGCTGGTATACTGCAGGAGACAGGGAAGAGAGTGCTATTTCTCTATCCTGGAGATCTGACATTAGGCCACATTCTCTTATCATTAGATCTTCATATCCCCATCAGGCTGAGTTTTGTCACTAGGTGTTACATGGTGTGCATGTGTATGCATGAGCGCTTATGCTTTTAAGAATATGTGTAGTGTGTTATTATGTGTCTGAAATAATATACGAAAAGAATTGAAGGGTAATGTGTCTCCCTGAGATTAAATGAGCTTCAAATGCCCCAAATCCTGAAGCCAAACTTGAGTTTAAAAAGGCCCATATAGCTTCTTCACTGCAAAGGAAACAACCAACAAAACTAACAGGCAACCAACAGAATGGGAAAAGATAATTGCAAACGACATATCAGATAAAGAACTTATCAAACTCCACACCTGAAAAACGAATAATCCAGTGAAGAAATAGGCAGAAGATATGAATAGACACTTCTCCAAAGATGACATCCAGATGGCTAACAGACACATAAAATGATGCTCAAAGTCACTCGGCAGTCAGAGTGGCTAAAATGAACAAATCAGGAAACTATAGATGCTGGCGAGGATGTGAAGAAACAGGCACCCTCTTGCACTGTTGGTGGGAATGCAAACTGGTGCAGCCACTCTGGAGAACCGTGTGGAGGTCCCTCAAAAAAATGGAAATAGAACTACCCTATGACCCAGCAATAGCACTGCTAGGAATCTACCCAAGAGATACAGGACTGCCGATGCATAGGGACACGTGTACCCTGAAGTTTTTAGCAGCACTTTTGACAATAGCCAAACCATGGAAAAAGACTAAGTGTCCATCAACTGATGAATGGATAAAGAAGATGCGGTATATATATACAATAGAATACTACACGACAATGAGGAAGAATGAAATCTGGCCATGTGTGGCAACATGGATGGAACTGGAGGGTATTATGATGAGTGAAATAATTCAGGCAGAGAAAGACAGATGCCATATGTTTCCACACATAGGTGGACTTTGCAAGACTTAACAGAAAACTAGTGGGGAGGGGAAGAGGGGAAAGTAAAAAGACACAGAGATGGAGGGAGACAAAACATAAGAGACACTTAAATACTAAGAACAAACTGAGGGTTGATGGGGGTATGGGAGGGAGGAGAGTGGGTGATAGGCACTGAGCAGGGCACAAGTTGGGATGATCACTGGGTGTTGTATGGAAACCAATTTGATAATAAAAATTTTTTAAAAAGACCCATATGCATTCTAAACTTATTTTTGTAGTATAACTGCTTAGCAGATGGACTCAAATAGAGTAATGTACATAACCCTTCACTTGGCTGTTATCAGCTGAAAAACACTGACTGTTGCCGTGGTGGATAGGTCATCCATAGTCACCTGTCATCATATTCCCAGTGATCACATTTGACTAATAAAAAAGCCCTGTCTTCTCATTCAGAACAAAGGGGGGAAAAACAGCCTGACATTCTATTTATCTTCTTCTCATATCTATTCATGTTTCTGCATTCCAGAATACTGACTGATACAGCTCCCTGTAATATAAAAGGAGACTATATGTCAGAGCTTGCTGCTAAAAAGTCTAAATGGCATGTAAGTAAGGTTTCCTATTATATATCAGTTTATGCCTATTCTCCTGGAATGATTAATAGTCCATTTTTCATTCTGAAAATTGTCCCAGTTTGAACTATGAATAATATGGCTACCTGAGATTAACAAAGTGATTCATTGGGTCAATTGGTTCTTTTTATAATTTAATTAATACTTGAATTTCTGTCTGTGTATCTGCCACTAGATATTTACAAAGCTAGTAACCTCAGGTGAAAGGGAGTGATGCTTTTTAAGTATATAAACTGCATTAAACATCTGCAGGATTCCTCCACAGCTTGGAACCTCTTCCTTATGAGATTATTATTTTTCAGCATCTTATTAGGGATGCTTTGCATATTGACCTTGGGAACCAGGATGTGCTCCAAAGTAACATATTCCTACAGTCTAAGAGTACACTGGCAGCCTTTAGCCATTACACTTGGAAATTGAAATCAATTTCCCTTTCCCAACGCTGCCTTTAGGGCCAGGTGTTTGTAAGGTTATTTTGTAGGTAAAAGTGTCTCCATAGTTCAGTGAAGCTGATGAACTGAGATATAGAAAGCCACCCCACTGACAAACCCATGCACCTGAGGTTGCAATGAGAGACGTGCTGTTACTGAATGGGTTATAGACTGGCATTCAGATATAGTTGTAGGGCTTAACTGTGCATGTGAAGGCACTGTCCACACATTTTCTTCTTAACTTCCCTTGTACTCCTCAGGGCATGGGTGATATACATTTGCTTTAATTACCTTGATGGTTCAGAGTATTTCTCTTAAATGACTAGCAGTTAATTCCTGGGTACATAAAAGATCCTCTCAAGCATCTCCTGGAGACACTAAACTGCTCTAGAAGTAGGAAACAATAAGATCAAAGAGGACTCAGGTGTCTGTCTGGAATGGAGAAAGAAAACAATTAAAGCAGGGGGTCTTTAAAGCCAGTGTAGTTAGAAAGCAGATTCCAAGGCCCAATTTCTTGGAGTTTCTGATTCCTTAAATTTAAGATAGGATGCAGGAATCTATAACAAAAATTACCGTGGGCAATTCTGAAACAGTGGTCTCATGACAACTCTTTCAGATA
The DNA here is from genome assembly GCA_030068075.1 of Paguma larvata. NCBI lineage: Eukaryota > Metazoa > Chordata > Mammalia > Carnivora > Viverridae > Paguma > Paguma larvata. The sequence continues at coordinate 100,463,812 of CM057830.1, forward strand.
AACTAGAGAAAGAGTTTTAATTCAGAAAATTCATAAAAAGGAAAAGGTGACATCAATTCAGACCAAGGGAAACTAAGTTATCAGGAAAAGCAGACATCATTAACTCTGCTGGAGAAAAAGCAGCCTAAGTAATAGTGGTCCATACTTGGCAGATCAACTAACCAAAGGAAGTTGGCAAAAGCTGCATACACTACATTAAATATCTATAAAGGCCTATTCATGTAGAGATTAATGCCATGTTCTAATCTCACCACCAGCAGTGCAGTAGCAAATGCAGCAATTGCAAAGTTCAATGCACAGTGCTCAGCACATAGCTCGTACATGGACATAGCTATGGACATGGATATATAGATAGCAGAATGGAATTTTCCATGTTAGAACCTCAAGAGACATTTGAGGCAGGGAGAAGATATGATTCATATGCTATGGCCACAAAACTCTGCCACCTCTGGATGTGAAACCACAAAGAGCAAGAAACAACAGCACTGCTGGCACATGTCCCGACAATGCCTACTTGCAAAGTCTGTTATTTTGGGTAATTACACCAATTACTTTGCATTTTCCGGCCCCTTCCTCAAATCCTTGGCTTTCTATCCCTTACCTGTTTATTACCCATGCAGTGCGCATGCACAGGATGAATTGCATCAAACTCAAGTCTGTGCACATGGGGCTACATTGGTACACTGGCTACTCAGAAAGAAAATAAGTTGCAGTACACTCCATAGGAAAGAAAGATGCTCTAACTGAGCATGGACCATGGAAAAATAACTCTCCTCCACAGGCTCCTGGAACAATTTGTTTTGTGTTGTGTAGTAGAGAGGCATCAATTCTCGCCCCAGTTTACCCTGAAACATTATGAAGTAGAAGCAATAAATCTGGGAAAGCAGGAGTTAGTGAAGCAAAATAGATGAGCAAGTCAAAAACACCTGGATATGAATCCAAGCACAGCTATGTGAAACCTGTTAGACTTTGGGAAGAGAATTCAACTCCTCTGAGTTTGTTTTGGGATCTGTAAATTGAAAGGGACAATAATAATACTTCTCTGTTTCATGAGATTATTCTGAGGATGGATTATGAGATTAATGTAATGAATTAAACATAATGCCTGACACATAATAAGTACTCAACATAAGAAATCACTTCTTTAGTGACATGCCACAAACCATAGCAGTGTGAAGAGATCGTGTTTATAAGGACATAGAGAAGCAGCCTTACCTCTATCCTGTCCACATTGCCTTGGTGACAGAGAAAAGTGGCTAGGAATTTGTGTACTGATGCTAATTATATATAAATATCTCAGGTAGTTGTTTTTATTATTATTTCCATCTGCTGGAGGCTCTGGTTGCTATTTTCTTCCCTTGTCTCCATGTGCTGCCTCTTCAATCTTCTAGCCGCCATATTAATTAAGACTGAGCCTCCTAGAATGACTGAGCCTCAATTTCTCTGTATCTATATATATATATAGCAACTTTGGCTAAAATGCAAAAACTAGCATCAGGCAAAATCTTTTAATACCAGGCAGAAACTGTAATAACCAGCAACTGATAAGATTATAACAAAGCTGACTCTCATACACACTTTTTAAAACACTTTTGTTATTGGTTTTGGTTGTCTCCATTCCATAATCCCATCAAGCCAAAAGATGTTTACAGAGCTTGTCAGAGGGATTACCCTGGTATTTCTTGTTTTCATAGATATCTGTTGGGGGGGTTCACACACTTTCTGGGGTGCTGGTAATGTTACACCTTATATTTGTATAATGATGGTGTTCTTCAAACACCTTCACATGGACAGTCCTCATAATAACTCTGGCAGAGCCTTTGCAGAGAAAAGATCCAAAAGAGAAGCTAAAAAAAGAAAAATGCAGAGATTGAGAGAGTGAGACAAAGAGAGAGGCCACAATAAAGAGAAAGACAAAAATAAGCAGGCAGAGCCAGAAATACAAATAGAGAGAGAGATAACTTGAAGTCACCAAATATGAGATAACAGAATCCAACAGCAATCAGGAAAGTAAACAAGGCAGGAGCAGTCAAAGCACAAAAGAGGTGAAATAAAAAATGCAAAGAGGACAAAAAGAAAAGCCCTTATAGAAACTCTAAGCTTGGCTTTTAAAGAGGACAAGGTGCTCAGCCAAAGCACTCTTGTTCTTTCTCCTATGCAGGACATCAGTCAGAAAAAACACATGAGCAAGGAAGGCTTAAAAGATAAAGCTGATTTTCTCAATTTGTTTTTAACTCTTACTCCTTTTATAAACATAAAACATAAATTTTCCCTTGGCTGTGATAAGTCCTCTTAGAAGGGTTTGCAACCTCACCATTTGAGAATCACTGACAGAGGGAAGCTGTTGTGTATGCTACTGATTTCCATCAGGCAAGAAAACTGTATCAAACTTTACTTTTTACCATTAAAATTGTTAAATCAAATTTTTTTCCCTAGGCCACACATGTGCCCTGCCCTGTTTTGTTACTCTCTTGTCCTCACACTTCTCCCTTCTCTCCCATCCTCCAAACACAAACCGAGTGACAAGCTTATCCATCCCTTGCAACTCACTAGCATAGACACAAAGCCCCACAAGAGGTGAGGGCTGTAGAGCAGGACAAAATCTCCAAGTGAGGAGAAGCCTGTTTCTTTGCAAATAGTGAAAATTGACAAAGCCTCATATCCTGTAAAGGGCAGGCATGTCACCTCTGCCACCCATTTACCTGAGATAGCCTTCTTCGCAATGCCTTTCATTCTGCCATCAGTATTCCAGGTCTGAGGTCTTATGTAGTGCTGTGGCAGAAGCTATACTAAGGAGATTTGATGACCTTTCTAAGGCTTAAATGACTGTTTTCCCTGTGAAAGCACTGACCTTCATATTGCAGTAACTGCGAGAAGATACTGCTGCTACTTCATAAAACCAAGGCAGCATGCCCATCTCAGTCCATCCTCAGTGGGCAAAAGGGTCCACTGGCAGTGAAGTGCAGCTAATGCCAAAAGAAAGTCATTAGAAACAGAAGCAGGGGGCATGCAAAGAGCAGCTTCCAACTGAGCTCAGCTAAGTTCCCTTCCTGATAGATGAGGCAATATTTTTGTTTTGGGGATGAAAAAGGGGAGTTGGTCTCTAACTTTAATAAACTTTTTGCAGATGTTACTAGGCCACCTAGGTGATGACCTGGGGTGGGGTTGGGGATTAAAAGGATTTATAAAAGCCATATCCCAATAAGAAGGTAGCTAGGATGTCCTACACTTGCCTTGTCACTACACCAACAGGGAGTTGCTGACTGCTGTGTGTGAGGAAAATAAAAAAGGTTCATTTCACTGCACACTTCACAGAGGGGTAGATGTAGCAGGGAACTAAAATACGTGGCAGCAGGTGGGAGCAGGAAAAACAGTACTGAGCAATTTGAATTGCATTGCAAATGGCACACCACCAGAAAATTGAAGTCCCTGCTGCCTTGCTGGGAACTGGCTAGTCAAAGGGCAGTACTATTAAGTATGGGTATAATCCCCCCACATGAGACAGAGTTTGCTCTTATCATCACCACTGCCTCTTTAACCTTTATCATGTCATCACAGACTTTAACCTTGGAAAAGAATGGGACCCTAAATTATAACCATAGCCAGAGTCCCTAATCTTGACCAGCTGTTTTAAATGTCACAACAGAAACCAGACTAAATAGGAAGCATGAGATTTTTCCACCCCTACAGCAAGAGAACCAATTCCAAGTAACATTTAGGTACAGTAGGTGGGATGTATTATCTTTTCACATGAACAGCAAAGAGAAAACAGGGTTACATAGAGGAGAAAGAAGGGTTGTGTTAGAAGTCTTCAGATAGAAGTTCCTCCTACAGGGCCCATAGTGAGGCAGACTGCTACTTTTAACTAATTTTGGCTAGAGGTGTGAAGTGCAATGCGAATGTATGTGCTCTGAACCTCCACCTCTACAACACAGCAGAGGGAGAGTGAGTCAATGATCTCTCCCACTTTGTCAGAGAGCCTCATTGTAAGACAGGGGAAACTTTTATATGATGATCATAAGCTAACTGAAGTATGGCTCTGTGGTAAAAGGATTTGGTTTTTCGAAGAATCAGGTTTGGAAGAGTTCAACTACTTACTGTCCCAAGGTACAAGACTTTGGGCAAGACAGTATGTATATACTCTGAGTCTCATGTTCCCCACATACAACACAAGAATTCTAATGGTACTTATTTTACAGAACTAGTATGAGGGTTAAATGAGATAATGTAGGCAAAGTACTTATCACAGGTCAGAGAACAAATTAAAGGAAGTTATTATAATTTTTATTATCCACCACTACTATAACACAGTTCTCTCCAGGGTTACCAATAAAGCATGAGATAGTCATTATTAAAAGCTCAGTTTTGGCAGCCACACTTGAGTTGCAATATGTGCTCCACCATACCCCATAGCTATGTAGCTTTCAGCAGTTCACTTATCCACCTTGGTACCTCAGTTTCTTCTTTGCCTCTTTGATAAGAGTCTTGTCTACCTCACAGGATCTTAAAGATTAAATAAGCTAGCATATGCGAAACTCATAAATTGTGCCTTGCACAGAGAAAGCGCCAGGTAAATATTAGCTATTATTAGTAGTATTTTGGTAAACATCTTGAAGGTTTGGCTCACAAATCCCAATGCTACTTTCAGCTCACACCACATTCTCAGGCTGTGTTGCTAAATCTACTATCTCAACTAAAAACCTAAATCCATCCACTAAAGCTTCAAACCACAAATAAAAATTTGAAACCACATCTGGTCATTAAGATTTTGGGTCTTACATTTTTAGAAGAATAAAACAAAAATAGTATGAGATAAGAGACATAGGCAATCTATAGGACATATAGAAGATTCAAGAGTAAAATTAATCAAAACACATTATTCCACAGATCTTACTTTCTTCAAAAGGAAAGTAGAGGAAAACTTCTGAGATCTGTGGGCAAAGGGCACCAAGTTTCCCTACAATAAAGCTTCTTGTCTAACCTTTCTACTTCAATTATTCTCTCAAATGTCATAAATGACTTCCTTCCTACAAATCATTCTTTTCACAATATGCAATATCCTTTTAATTTATGTAACAATGAACCACTATATAATATTCTTTTAATTTATGTAACAATGAACCAAATAACTTAGAATTTGCAATCTTTCCTAATTATTCCATAGAGGATATTTGTTTTTTCTTTTCCATTTCAACTTGTGTTCCACCCAGTATGGTCCATGCATTACCTGCTTCAGAATCATTGTGTGAGCCTATGAAAGAAGCAAATTCTTGAACCTCACCCCAAACTAGTAAGTGAGAATATCTGCAGATGGAATCTTGTTATTTGCATATTCTAAAAGTTCTGCAAGTGATTCCCATGCACAATAATGCACAATAAAGTTCGAGACCATTGTCCTACACTTTTTATGCCTTTGCTCCCGCTGTTACTTCTTTCTGGAATGCTCTTTCTTTAAATTTCTGTAGAAATTCCACACTTCCTTTAAGGTTCAGCTTAAATGTAATCTCCTCTATAAAAACTTTCCTATCCTACTCTCTCCTATCCAAACAAAACATGACCTCTTCTATAGCTATGAGTACTGAGTAGGAAATGGAGAGATGTCAATACTAGTGTTCAGGGGACTATTGGGTGCACTGTGATGGAGCATCTGCCACAGAGCTAGAAGAAAATTGCTGATCCGAAGTCAGACCTTACCCAGCACCCTTTATTTGAGAAATATGGAATCACATACTTTTGAATCTTGCTTATGAATTCCCAAAGACTTTAGGCTAAAAATAACCTTAAAGGACATAGTCTATTTCCCTTGATAGTCCATACTATATGCATACCTAAGATAGTATTTCTCAAATTTTCTCCGTATGGACAATCTGTAGACCACCTAGGTCATACTCACCTTGTGGTTCTTCTTTAAATGTAGATTGTTAGGCCCAAGACGAAGACAACTGAATTAGATTATCGATGAGTGTGACCCAAGAATTTGGCCCACTTTCATTAACAATTGAGTCAAGGTCATGAACTTTTCTTTAAAGCCAAAGAAAGACAAGCAGGAAAGATAGAGGCAGGAAATAACCTAGTCCAATAAAAGACTTTGTTCTCAAAAACATCAGTTTAAGGTACAGAGTCTCAGACCTATCCCCTAGGGGGATTACATTTTAAAAGTATAATAGGTGATTCAGCTACAGGTGGTTCATGGGGAGAAACACTCTCACTCAACAACCTATCTCCCCTTACGATTATTATATTATCATGCCATATATACTAACTCTGGGCCTATTTTGTTTAAAATTATATTCAAGGTAGAAAAAATCTATAATATTTATCAGGAATCATAATAATTGCCTATTTTCTGAAAACTTGCACTCGGATTTGACTTCTTTTGCAATGGAATACCATTGTAATATGCACTAAGGAAACCAGCTATTTAAAGGAACCCCATGGTGAATCCTTCTGTAAAGCGAAAACTTATCACTTGATTTATTTGTTACATAAATCTAGATTTTCATATCTGAGTTCACCTGCTGGGAAGAAATGTTCTCCACATTGTCTAGGTCCTCTTGGCTAGCCTTCTGTTCAATACATGAACTTCTCACAATTCTGTGATTTACACTAGAACTATTTAGAGAAGCAAACAAATAAAATTACATGTTAACTAAAGTGACTGGATTGAAGGGCTGCCAGAAGCCAGCAGTACAAAAGATAAAAGGCACTCAAACCTCTGTATAGAAGGAAAATGAAGTAAAAAGGAGGGTTTTAAAACCAAGAGGAGGATTTTGTAACACTGAGAACTATGAAGAGATATAGCTATGAGACTCAAGAGCCTTAAACTTGAGATCCTGTATAGGTCAGAAAAAGGCTGTATTTGGAGGCTACTTCAAGTCCATAGTACCAAGATTATTTGTATGTCTATTGTTTTCTGTGTCCTGTGATAGCCTCAGACATACAGTAATATAGATGTGTTAAACTCAATTAAAATAGATTTAAAAGGTGATATCAAAAGTAATTACTGGGGGCAGGGGTACCTGGGTGGCTCAGTTTGTTAAGTAGTCAACTCTTGATTTTGGTTCAAGTCATGATCTCGCCTTCCTGGAATCCAGCCCCATGCTGTCTGTATGGTCTGCATAGAGTGCTCTCTCTCCCTCTCTCTCTCTCTCTCTCTCTCTCTCAAATTAATAAACATTTTTTAATTGAACCTAACTACTAGGGACTGAATAGACACTGTATGGCTCAGGCCACAGCCCCTGTCCCCCAAAGTAGCCTGATGATTAAGTCAAACAGCAAAGGCAAGATGGGATTTTTTTACTCATACAGTTTATGTATTAGATCAAACGAGAAGCCAACACTATGGCTAGGAAGATCCAAATGTCTATCAGGAAATCTGTAGTATTGGTATATAACCACAATAATTGAGATGAAATAGACAAGATTCCAAGTATAATGTGTAGCATATAGTTCCCTTCCTCTTATTCCCTACCAATCTCAAATTACTCTCAACAAAGCACTTTTTTACCATTAAATACTATAGTGGGTCATGGTCTTCTTTGGCACAAATTCAATTCAGGAAATTATTTCTGTACACCTTCCAGTACTATAAAGGACACAAAGGTAAATCAAACACAACTACTACCTTAAAGCAGATAATAATGTAAACATGAAATAAGATGTGCACAAATGACCTCAATTTGAAGAACAAGCCAAAATGCCATAAGATTCTATTAAATCCTAGAAAACCCATTAGTTATTTTTAATTACTCACAATAGTTAAGATCAAGAAAAATGCATAATTAATGGAATTTTAACTTTCTTAAATGATAGTAGCCTATCAAACCAGTCCATCTGAGAAACAGCTGGAGTCCTACCTCACATTGTCAAGCAACTCAAGATCAGGGGAGTATATGAAACAAGGAAAGATTTTATGATGGTATCAAATAGTAAAATCATCCTAAACTCAAATGCTGAACTGTTGAGAACTCACAACTGAGGAAAAATAAAGGTAGGAAACTAATAATTGATCTTCTCAAGTTACTTCTATCTTTAATTGTCCCTTCGACAAGTTTTGCTCTCCCATACAAACACAATACAGCAGGACACCATATTCTGCCATAAACAAAAACAGTTTATCTTCCAAGAAATATCATCATGCCCTAGATTCCATTCTCAGTTTATCTTCCCAGAAATATCATCATGCCCTAGATTCCATTCTACCAAGAATTTAGCTTCTGATGAGTTATACAAAGGATCTAGTTGTCCTCCTTTATGTCAGCCTTAGGGATCTAACATGAGCTCCAAATATCCTTAATTGCCTTGAATAATTTTTCAATAAATAATAGAGATCCAGCATCCTCAATGTTCTCTACTTTGTTTGTGGAACAAATTTATATATCTTCAACTCATACTATCCTTGGGGGTTAATAAATTTCAACCATTAAACAGTGGTTTTCAAATTTTAGGGATGGAAACGTTTTTCACCTCAAATGGTTAAGAAATCAAATATATAAAAGAGATCAAAGTGAAGTTGAGATGGTCGAAGCAGGGGTTGTGGATGTGTCGAGCCCTGCTGCCTGAGCCTCCATAGTCTCCCTAGTCCCTTAGTGGCTCCTGGGGGAGGTTTGCAGAACCTAGAGGAATAAGGTATCTTTTAACTATTATTATTATTATACCAGAGTGAAAATGTTATTTTATTTTTTAATAATTTATTGTCAAATTGGTTTCCATACAACACCCAGTGCTCATCCCAAGAAGTGCCCTCCTCTGTGCCCGTCACCCTCTCTCCCCTCTCCCACACCTCCCTCTCCCCTCAGTTTGTTCTTAGTCTTTGAGAGTCTCTTAAGTTTTGTCTCCCTCCCTCTCTGTGGCTTTTTTCCTTCCCCTCTTCCCCTACCCACTGGTTTTCTGTTAAGATTTGCAAAGCCCACCAATGCGTAGAAACATATGACATCTGTCTTTCTCTGCCTGAATTATCATCATAATACCCTCCAGTTCTATCCATGTTGCCATACATGGCCAGATTTCATTCTTTCTCATTGCTGCATAGTATTCCATTGCATATATATATACACCACATCTTCTTTATCCATTCATCCATTGATGGACACTTAGTCTCTTTCCATGATTTGGCTATTGTCAAAAGTGCTGCTATGAACATTGGGGTACACATGCCCCTATGCATAGGCAGTCCTGTATATCTTGAGTAGATTCCTAGCAGTGCTATTGGTGGTACATAGAGTAGTTCTGTTTTCATTTTTTTGAGGAACCTCCACACAGTTCTCCAGAGTGACTGCACCAGTTTGCATTCCCACCAACAGTGTAGGAGGGTGCCTACTTCTCCACATCCTCGCCAGCATCTATAGTTTCCTGATTTGTTCATTTTAGCCACTCTGACTGGTGTGAGGTGGTATCTCAGTGTGGTTTTGATTTGTATTTCCCTGATGATGAGTGACATTGAGCATCGTTTCATTTGTCTGTTAGCCATCTGAATGTCTTCTTTGGAGAAGTGTCTATTCATATCTTCTGCCCATTTCTTCACTGGATTATTCGTTTCTCGGGTGTGGAGTTTGTAAGTTCCTTATAGATTTTAGATATTAGTCCTTTATCCGTTATGTCATTTGTAATTATCTTTTTTCATTCCATTGGATGCCTATCAGTTTTGTTGGTTGTTTCCTTTGCCATGCAGAAGCTTTTTATCTTCATGAGGTCACAGTCATTCATTTTTGCTTTTAATTCCCTTGCCTTTGGAAATGTGTCAAGTAAGAAATTGGTGCGGCTTAGGTCATAGAGGCTTTTTCCTGCTTTCTCCTCTAGGATTTTGATGGCTTCTTGTCTCACATTCAGATCCTTCATCCATTTAGAGTTTATTTTTGTGAGTGATGTAAGGAAGTGGTCTACTTTCATTCTTTTGCATGTTGCTGTCCAGTTCTCCCCGCACCATTTATTATAGAGGCTGTCATTTTTCATTGGATACTCTTTCCTGCTTTGTCAAAGATTAGTTGACCATATGCTTGTGGGTCAATTTCTGAGTTTTCTATTCTATTCCATTGGTCTATGTGTCTGTTTTTGTGCCATTATCATACAGTCTTGATGACTACCGCTTTGCAGTAGAGGTTAAAGTCTGGGATTGTGATACTTCCCTCCTTGATTTTCTTCTTCAGTATTACTTTGGCTATTCGGGGTCTTTTGTGGTTCCACATAAATTTTAGGATTGTTTGCTCTAGCTCTTAGAAGAATGCTGGTGCAATTTTGATTGGGATTGCATTGAATGTTTCTAGATTGCTTTGGGTAGTATTGCCATTTTACCGATATTTATTCTTCCAATCCATGAGCATGGGATGTTTTTCCATTTCCTTGTGTCTCCCGCAATTTCTTTCATAAGTTTTTATAGTTTTCAGCACAGAGACCTTTTACATCTTTGGTTAGGTTTATTCCTAGGTATTTTATGTTTTTTTGGTGCAATTGTGAATAGGATTAGCTTCTTTATTTCTCTTTCTGCTACTTCATCGTTGGTGTATAAAAATGCCACTGATTTCTGTACATTCATTTTGTACCCTGCAACTTTGCTGAATTCACGGATCAGTTCCAGTAGGCTTTTGGTGGAGTCTGTCGGGTTTTCCATTTAAAGTATCATGTTATCCATCTGCAAAAAGCGAAAATTAGACTTCTTCTTTGCCAATCTTGATGTCTTTTATTTTGTTTTGTTGCCTGATTGCTGATGCTAGGACCTCCACACTATATTAAATAGCAGTAGTGAGAGTGCACACCCCTGTCGTTTTCCTGAAATTAGGGGGAAGACTCTCAGGTTTTCCCCATTGAGTATGAAATTAGCTCTGGCCTTTTTATAAATGGCTTTTATGATGTTTAATATATTCCTTCTATCCCTACTTTCTTGAGGGTTTTTATTAGGAAAGGGTGTTGTATTTTGTCAAATGTTTTTTCTGCTTCTATTGACAGGATCATATGGTTCTTATTTTCTTTTGTTAATGTGATTTATCACGTTGATTGATTTGCGAATATTGAACCAGCCCTGCAACCCAGGGATGAATCCTACTTGATCATGGTGAATAATTCTTTATATGCTGTTGGATTCAATTTGCTAGTATCTTGTTGACATTTTTACATCCATATTCATCAGGGGTATTGGCCTGTAGTTCTTTTTTTTTTTTTTTTTTTTTTGCTGGTCTTTATCTGGTTTGGGAATCAAAGTGATGCTGGCTTCATTGAAGGAGACCGCGAGTTTTCCTTCCATCTCAATTTTTTTTTTCAGCTTGAGGAGGATAGGTATTAACTCAGTTTTAAATATCTGGTAAAATTCCCCAGGGAAGCCATGTGGTCCTGGACTTTTACTTGTTGGGAGATTTTTGATAACTGATCAATTTCTTCACTAGTTATGGGTCCGTTCAAATTTTCTATTTCTTCCCGTTTGAGTTTTGGTACTGTGTGGCTGTTTAGGAATTTGTCCATTTCTTCCAGGTTGTCGAGTTTCGTGGCATATAATTATTCATAATATTCTCTGACAATTGCATGTATTTCTGAGGGATTGGTTGTAATTACTCCCTTTTCATTCATGATTTTATCTATTTGGCTTCTCTCTCTTTTCTTTTTGAGAAGCCTGGCTAGAGGTTTGTCTATTTTGTTTATTTTTTCAAAGAACCAGCTCTTGGTTTTATTGATCTGTTCCACTACTTTTTCTGTTACCATAAGATTAATTTGTGCCCTGATCTTTGTTATTTCTCTCTTTCTGCTGGGTTTGAGATCTTAGCTGTTCTGCCTTTAGTTCCTTTAGGCGTGCTGTTAGAATTTGTGTTATTGATTTTTCTTGTTTCTTGAGATGGGCCTGAATTGCAATATATTTCCCTCTCAGGACTGCCTGGCCGCATCCCAAAGCATTTGGATTGCTGTATTTTCATTTTCATTTGTTTCCATGGATTTTTTAATTATTTGGTTGACTCACTCGTCTTTTAGTAGGTATTTCTTTTAACCTCCGTGTTTTTGAGGATTTTCCAGCCTTTTTCCTGTGGTTGATTTCAAGTTTCAAAGCATTGTGGTCTGAAAGTGTGCATGGTATGATCTCAATTCTTTTATGTTTATTCAGAGCTCCCTTTTGCCCCAGAATGTGGTCTATCTTGGAAAATGCACTGTGTGCAGTTGAGAAGAACATAAATTCCTATGCTTCTGGATGAAGGACCCTGTAGATGTCAGTTAGGCCCATCTGTTCCAATGTGTCATTCAGGGCCATTGTTTCTGTGGTGATTTTCTGTTTAGTGGATATATGCAATGCTGAGAGTGGAGTGTTAAGGCACCCTACAATTAGGACATTTTTATCGATAAGGTTGCTTTATGTTTGGAATTAGCTGTTTTATAAATTTGAGTGCCCCCGAATTTGGCGTGTAGATGTTTATAATTGTTAGCTCTTCCTGCTGGATAGCCCCTGTGATTATTATATAATATCCTTCTTCATCTTTTATTACATCATTTATTTTAAAGTCCAGTTTGTCAGATATAAGTGTGGCTACTCAGCTTTCTTCTAACTTCCAGTAGCATGGTAGATAATTCTCCATCCCCTCACTTACAATCTGAAGGTGTCTTCAGGTCTAAAATGAGTCTCTTGAAGACAGCAAATAGATGAGTCTTGTTTTTTAATCCATTCTGTTACCCTATGTGTTTTGATTGGTGAATTTAGTCCATTTACATTCAGTGTCAATATTGAAAAATATGGTTTTAGAGTCACTGTGTTATCCGTAGGTTTCACGTTTGTAAGGATGTCTCTGGTAGTTTGTGTTCTTTACAATCTTCCTTTCATAGAGTGCCCCTCAGGATCTCTTGTAATGCTAGCTTATTTGTGATGAATTCCTTCAGTTTTTGTTTGTTGGGAAAACCTTGATCTCTCCTTCTATTCTGAATGATAGGCTGACCGGGTACAGGATTCTTGGTTGCATATCCTTCATTTTCATCACATTGAAGATTTCCTGCCATTCCTTTCTGGCTTGCCTCGTTTCTGTAGATAAGTCTGCTACTACCCTTGTGTTTCTACCTTTGTATGTTAAGGCCCATTTTTCCCTTTCAGAATTTTCTCTTTGTCCTTGTATTTTGCCAGTTTCACTATGATGTGTCATGCAAAGGTGTATTCAAGTTACCTCTGAGGGGCGTTCTCTGTGCCTCTTGGATTTCCATGTCTGTTTCCTTCCTCATGTTGGGGAAATTCTCGGCAATGATTTGTTCAAGTACCCCTTCAACTCCTTTCTCTCTCTCTTCTTCCTCTTCAATTCCTATGATACGGATATTGTTTCATTTGAGTGTATCGCTCAGCTCTCGAATTCTCCTTTCCTGTCCCTGAATCAGCTTCCCTCTCTTTTTCTCTGCTTCCTTTTTTTCCATAATTTTATCTTCTAAATCACGTGTTCTTTCTTCTGCCTCTTCAATCCGTGCTGTGGCCACCTCAAATTTGTTTTGAATCTCATTGAAGGCATTTTTGATCCCTCCTGACCATTTTTAATGTCCTTGATATCTGCCGCAAGGGACTCCTTGCATTCTTCTATGCTTTTTTCAAGCCCAACGATTACTTTTTTTTTTTTTAATCATTCTATATTCCTGTTCTGTTATGTTGCTTATATCTGTTTTCATCAATTCTTGAGCTGTCACTGCTTCCTGTAGTTTCTTTTGAGGAGAATTCTTCCATTTCATCATTTTGGCTAGGTGTGTTTTGGATTGTTTCTTGAGGTCGCCCTGAAAGGTAAACAGACCGACAGACAAACAGAAAGCAGAAACATTCAAACGTACTGACAAATGATACAGACAAGGGGTTCACAACAGAAAAAAGAGTAACAAATGACACTCTGAGGGCATGTGACCTGAAATACAAGGTACACATTAAGTACAGGGTGTGCACTATGCTGGTGGCAGAGCATATACAGAGAGAATAATGACAGGTGCGGGGGTGGGGAGAAGAAAATGAACTTTGACCAGGTAGAGCAACTGAAGGGCTTAATCCAGACAGAGAGAAATCAGAATAAGGACGGATGCAAGGAAAAAGGAATGAAGATACATGTTGCCCAGATGAACTATGTGGCCCCGTTATTCCAGAGAGAGAGATAGGAAAGTACAGAAAGAGGTGTAGAATATGTCTTGAGAGAGTGGATTAAAAGTTTGTTTAAGCCAGCCAATACCCTGGATGGCCAGCTCAGGGGTAGGGATCGGTAAGAAGGAGAAAGGGGAGCATATATTTAAAAAAGAAGAAATGACCTGGAGTTACTCCAGACAGCAGTCTGAACTCTGTGTGTGTTGCTCCTGCTCCCACTGAAAGGTGTCTCTCCTGTGAGGAGGGTTGTGGCTTGGTGTAGGCGGGTCCCGCCTCCAGTGCCCCGGGGATGGCTTCCTGTGGCCAGTTTTTGTTGGTCTGGGAGACAACAATGGCATCCCCCCAGTCCCTTTTTTCCCAGTGTCAGAGTCTTTAGTCGCCCCTTTATTTCTGTCTTTGCTCTGCAAGGGGTACCGGCATAGTGCAGTTTGTTGGGTGGTTGCGTGCCCCGCGTTTATCAGCATTATTGACACTCCAGGTTTCACTGTAAATTGTGTCCCTGGATTATAAGTGATCTGCTGGCAGCTTGGCACCTCTGCGTGATGCGGGCTGACTGGGCCGCCACTGCCGGCCCCAGTATGAGGAGAGTTCTGAGAGTTCTGCTGTTAGCAATGGAACTTCTCTTCAAAAGCCCTGCATTTAGGGACTGGATGGTGGTCTCTCCCTCTCTGTCCTTTTGTTCTCTGGTTCAGATGTGTCCCGCTCCACACTTTCCTGGATTTCTCTGATTAAGTTTCTCCTTCCCCTCAGCTCTGTACCCCGCAGTTCGTTTTATCTGCTCCAGATTACACTCATGTTTCCTGGGGCGTTTTCTGGGTTTTGCTTTCCATTCCTTGTAGACTGCAACACCTTTACCCCCAGACTCTTGGGGTTGACAGTCCTTCGGTTTCAGTCCTTCTTAGTTTGAAAGACACGGGGAAAACTGGGTCCCCACACTACTCTGCCATGTTGGCCCTGAAAATGTTATTTTAATAACTAGATAGAATCCCTAGGAAAAGAATTAACATTTTAACAAGTATCTTGCTGGTCAATTGGGTATAAAGACGAGACCAGGAGGGCCTGCACTACAAAGATAAAGTTTAAAAATACAGAAAGTTAAACTTCTCTGCATAAGATCTGAATAAGAATTTGTGGGGGGCGGGAAGGAAAAAGGACTTCCATGATACTCTGAAATTTCTCCAAACCAAAAAGTTTACACTGGCAGGTATTTGTTTTGGAAATCAAAGAAATGTGATTGAGCTCCTAATTCTGGATTGTTATAGGACAAAAGAAATAGAAGGGAAGTAGAGGGAGAAAGACCAGTATGAATGAAAACTTAGTGAAAGCAAAAACTCAGAACCCAAACTGATAATAAAATGTGAGTCTCTTTTAATTTAAAGAAAATAAAATGGGGGGCACCTGGGTGGCTCCACCCATTGGGCATCTGACTTCAGCTCAGGTCATGATCTCACAGTTCACGAGTTTGAGCCCCACATCGTGCTCTGTGCTGACCGCTCAAAGCCTGAAGCCTGCTTCAGCTTCTGTGTCTCCCTCTCTCTCTGCCCCTCCCTTGGTAGTATTCTCTATCTCTCTCTCTCTCAAAAAAAAATAATAATAATAGAAACATTGAAAATATTTTTTTAAAATGGGAGGCTAATGAACTTCCAACAGAATGTGGGATAGTGCTCTGATATAATTTTATCTAAATTTCAAACATCACAACATAGATTTAGGTCCAAAAACCTATTTGGCACATGAAGGGACTGTGACATTTCTCTGTGCCTAGGGTTAGAATGAAAAATAACTGAAAAGATTACTCTTTTCCCCCTAATTCTCCTTCCAAGTCCTCAGCCATTTCAGAGAGAGAATGAGACGAAAGATTGGATCTGGGGACTTTAACACTCACGGGAAAAAAGTAGAGAAAAGGGACAAGTGGATGAAATAGAAACAAGAGTAGAGAAGAAGAGAAGGTGGGGATTAAAAAAAAAAACAGAAAAAGAAGACATATGTCATAAAGTAAGCTAAGCTGGAGACAGGAAAAGATAGGAAAAACAGGGTGAGGGTATATTTTCTATCCAAATCAGGAAAACTTCTTCCAAAATTCAGAATTCAAATATTCAGTGTGGATCACACATGCATGCCCTTGCTTATGTGCCCTAGTTGTTTTTACCTCCAAGAGCCGACTATCATCTTGAGAATAGGGTTCTACAGAAATTTCTTCTATTTCTCATAGTTCCTACAAATCTTACTCCAGTGTCTTATACAAATGATGCTCAGTAAATGCTGGTTACATGAAAATTATCACTCCTTGGTTCCCTCTGTTTACATGTCCAGGTGCAATTCCTTCTCCCCTTTCCCTTCCAGGAGTATTGCGCTACCTTCAAGTCCCTTAACACATTCTTTTCCAGATCTTAATGACTTTGCACACTCTAGGATTCCCTGCCAGAAATGTCCTTTCCCATTTCGTCTATCTGCCACATTCCTAACTTCTCATTTCTATTACTTTATCATTCAACACATTATCTCTCTATATATTTTCCTTACCAACTAAACTGTGAGTTCTAGAAAAATCAGTCCTATGTCTATCTCATACCAGTATGGTATTCCCAACACTTCATTCTTTCATTCAACAAATAATTGTGAATTACCTATGTATAACTTCTTAGTCAATCTGTGACCTCCTTGAGAACAATGACTGTATTAACACTACTATATGACTAGACCAAAGCACATACTAGGTGCTAAGAATATGTTAGTTACATTGATTTAGCACAGCAAATGTAAAACACTGCCAACCTGTGACTATAACGTAAGTGTTATAGCATCAAGTACAAAGATTTTGGAACAGCGTTTAAGCAAAGATACTACTCCTCCTGGAGTTTTCATCTAGTCTTAGAGAGAGATTATTTTCTGTTTCTGCAACTTAGCATTAAAAAGTTTTGTTTTATTATTTATTAAATAATCATGTTAGTGAACTGGTTACAAGAAAAGGCAATAGAGTTAGACAAATCTGGGTCCATATTCTGACATACTTGTATGAACTTGCACACATCACCTGATATTTCCAAATCTCAATTTTATCAGAGTTATAGCTTAAAGTTGACCCTTTAAATCCCCACCCACTCCTCTCCCAAAGTTCTTCCCTAGTCAGGGGCCAAGATTGAAAAACTGCTTGCGAATGGACAGGAGTATTCCTTTAAGTTTGCACATTCTTTGAGACATTCTGATCAGTGTCACCAGGCCAGCCTCTGCATTTAGTGCAAAATATCCCACGGGCAACAAGGCAAATGAGGCAGTTCATTATATGGAGTTTGGCCCTCAGTGAAGAAGCGACTTCTCTTCTCCGTTAAAAAAAAAACAAAAACCAAAAAAAAAAAAAAAAAACACACACACACACAAACTTGCTGTATTTTGAATATATTTGTTTTGCAAAATGTCTACTGATAAAAAATGGATATGTAACATTTAAAAATCAGAAGCTAGGCTGAGAGTGAACATAAAGAGCACTAGAATTATGAGGCAGACCAATTGTATCAAGATAGCCTGGCAAATAGTGGGTCGAAGGGGGAGGCATTAGCAGCCTATAGTAACTTGGAAGCTGGCAAGAAAAGAAAGGGCTAATTGGAAACAGTCCATTTCCAGGATTTACTCTGCTGGCATGAAGCCACAAAACATATTTTCAACCTCATTTTTTTCTTCCTTCTGATTCCATTCAGTGGGATGTTAGAGGTTAGAACACACTTTAGGGTCCATGTCAGGGGTTGGCAAACTTTATCCGTAAAGGGCCATATTGGAAATATTTCATGCTTTGCAGACCATAGGTCTCTGTCACAATTGTTTAACTTTGCTATTATAGCACAAAAAGAGCCACAGACAATAGGAAATGAATGCATGTGGCCGTATTTTAATAAAACTTTATAAAAACTGCCCGGAGGCTAGATTTAGCCCATGGGTCATAGTTTGACCGCCAATGCTCTAGAAAAATTAACCTAAAGGTACCAAGAAAAGAAGTAAAGAAAGAGTATTTCTGGCAAATGAGAAAAACATGTGCATAGCTAAGATCATGAGGTTAAGGCCACTGGCTTAGCTATGTGACATAGCGTAAACTGCATAATCTGCTTTTGCCTCAGTTTCTTTATCTATAAAATAAGATGTGTAGAATAAATGATCTCTATGATCTTTTCCATTGCCAAAATTATATAACTTTCTTGTTACAGTAGTGATTGTCAAACGTTTTTTCAGTCCTCAGTTGAATCTTTTAACAAAGTCTTATATAGAAGCTATAAATGCATAATACGTAAAAGTGGAGTTCGTCTATTTGAAGCTGTAGAAGGAAACATAAAGTCCTGACTTTCCTATTACCAATCCAAATTACTGACCATTCCTAAACTCTTGATTCTCATCCATAATTTAAAAAATCCCTTATCACAATAAATGGTTTGATGATGAATAATAGCTTCATTATAAAAACTTCTCATATCCTAATTCTTTAGAGGTTATGAATCTCTTTCACATACATATTCCCCTAAACCAAAAGTTTACGAGCTAGCCTATCTTCACTTTAAGGAAGGTTTTTAACCCAAATGAATGACTATAGACATGTCAGAAAATGTGGTAAAGGAAAGAAGAGTTTATTTCAATCAAAAAGCATTGATATATCATGGCTCATTTTCTCTGTAGATCTTAAAAGTAGAAAAGACTGGTAACATTATCTTCAATATTTGAGCTACTTGCACAACATTAGTAGGAATTTTGAATAAATATGACACTTACATGATTAAGTAATCATCATGTTGCTTTGCCCTGAATAACTTTTAACACAGGTATGCCATCCTTTTCTACAATCTGCAATCAATACATTGGAAGTTGGGCTTTTGTGTTGCACCAAGAATGGCTTGAGGTCTGTCCACTACTTATATGACTATGTCTAAGTTTGTCTCTTTGTGTGTAAAACAGAAACAAACCAAAAAAAAAAAAAAAAAAAAAAAAAAGGAGGTGGGGAGAACGAAGGAAGAGAGGGAGGGAAGGAGAGAGAAAGAGAGAGGGAGAAATTTCCTTTTCTGAGAAAATGTAGGAAGAGGAGAGGTGAGAGTTCATTCAGGAAGGAACTGAATCAACTTATTCTGCAAAATCATTGGAGATAAATGTAGCAAAATCAGATCTAAACTGGGATTTTAGAAACCTACTATTATCTCATCTGTTATCCTGAAAACCCTCAAAAAGCCAATAATATCATGGCTAGCTGGCATCTAGAGAGCAATTTTATGCAAGCCAGCTGGTTTTTCCTAACAGCACCTGCAAAATTAGACTAAATTATCTAAGACTATCTCAAATTATTAGCACTGCCTGCAGGGACTCAAGCAGTGGTGTAGGATGGTTTCAGTGACCAAAATAAAAGGAGAATATGATCAAAGCATCTCATTTCAACTAATTTCACCATCTGTAATGGTCACTTAAAGCCAAGTGAAAGGTTTCATGCTTTAGTGAGTATGTCCCTCCTTTCTGAGATCTTACAATCAGAAGCAGATAATACCACATCATACTGGGTGTGTAATGAATGTAAAGAAAACAGAATATATATGTTGGGTTTGAGGACTGAATTGAAACCAATTTTAAAAAGGAAATTTATTGGAACAGTGTATCATAAAATGAAAGGAACGAAGAACTTGGACCAAAAGGGACAGGAACTGAGTTAGTTCCAGGGATCAAGATAAGAGAAGCTAACCAACAGTCTTTTCAGAGTGGGCCAATGGATGCCATCAGAGTTCTTTTATATAGACAGTTTATGTCATGTCAATCATATGTGAAATAAAACACTGTGCAAACACAGGTTTAAGCCCTTGCCATCAAACCTGAAAACCCTTTTATTTATTTATTTATTTATTTATGTTTATTTATTTTTGAGACAGAGACAGAGCATGAGTGGGGGAGGGGCAGAGAGAGAGGGAGACACAGAATCCGAAGCAGGCTCCAGGCTCTGAGCTGTCAGCACAAAGCCCGACGCGGGACTCGAACTCACGGACCGCGAGATCATGACCTGAGCTGAAGTCGGCCGCTCAACCGACTGAACCACCCAGGTGCCCCTGAAAACCACTTTTAAACCATTTTAGTACAGATATTAATTACTGGAATACTCTCTGGAATGAATTTTCTGCCTTCTACCATGTATTAATGGGGACAAGAATGTCTCAGCACAGAGAGAGAGAGAGAGAGAGAGAGAGAAATTTAGCTAGGTTTTCAAACTCACCACTTGGCAAGAGTAAGAGTAAACCAGGGCATCTTAACAACTGCACCAGCATTGCACATGGAGGTAGAAAATTCTATACCCTTAGTGGAAATTAAGAGCTATTTTTTCAAAGAGTTGGAAATGAATATACAGGGGTAAAATAAAAATATACATATAAAAAGACACACAATAAACCAAGCTACTAAGAACCACTTTAGTGACAAGGAACTTGTGGTCTCTGGAAGTAGTTTCATATAAGACTCTGACTCTTAAAATTTTTTCCTTATTATATACTGAGTTGTCTCTTTGTAGCTTTCACCCATTTCTACCTTTGTACTTATCCAGAAAGAAATCTTTCTCTTTTACCTGAGTCCTTCAGATATTTAAATCATTTTTTTCCTTTTCCTTTTCTCTGACTCCTTTCTTCTCTGGGCTTCCTTCAGTCATTCCTAAGAATCTTTAGAAATTGGGGTTCCTGGGTGGCTCAGTTGGTTAAGCGGCCGACTTCGGCTCAGGTCATGATCTCACAGTCTGTGAGTTCAAGCCCCATATCCGGCTCTGTGCTGACAGCTCGGAGCCTGGAGCCTGCTTCGGATTCTGTGTCTCCCTCTTTCTCTCTGCCCCTCCCCTGCTTGTGTTCTTTCTCTCTCTCTCAAATAAATAAACAAAAAAAATCTTTAAAAAAAAATTGTTCTTGTTGCCTATGATTTGCCATTCTAGATATTTGCATGGCTTACTCCTTCACATCGTTCAGGTTTCAGCTGACATGTCATTTTCTCATAGAGACTGTTCCCTGTTTGTTTTTTCAAGAGTTATTAACATACAGCATTATATTAGTTTCAGGTGTACAATATAATGACTCAACAATTCTGTACATTACTCAGTGCTCATCAAGATAAGTATACTCTTAATCCTCTTTATCTACTTTGCCCATCTACCCACCTACCTCCCCCCTGGCAACCATCAATTTCTTCTCTGTATTTAAGAGTCTGTTTTTTGTCTCTTATTTTGTTTGTTTATATCTAAAATTCTTCATATGAGTGAAATCATATGTCATTTGTCTTTCTCTTACTTTCATAGAGACTGTTTCTGGCCATTCCGTCTAAAGTAGCACCCTCTTGTTATATATTTTATTTTTTTTAATTTTGAAATATTTATGCATACAAAGTAATATATACACTCTATGTGTAAAATATAAAGATACAAAATAAGACAAAATGCATGTTACCATCATTTACTTTAAAAGAATATTACCAGGGCACCTGGATGGCTCAGTCGGTTACGTGCCTTACTCAACTCCAGCTCAGGTCATGACCTCACATTTTGTGAGTCTGAGCCCCGTATTGGGCTCTGCACTGACAGTGGAGAGCCTGCTTAGGATTCTGTCTCTCTCTCTGTCCCTCCCCCATTTGCTATCTGTCTCTCTCTCTGTCCCTCCCCCATTTGCTATCTCTCTCTCTGTCTCTCTCTATCTCCCAAAATAAATAAAAATAAACTTAAAAAAAGATTTTTACCAATAATTTTAAAGATTTCTTTTATCCTATCCCCACCCACATTATGGTAACCACTATCTTAAAACATGTTGATTATATTTTAAACTTTCCTTTATAGATTTACTAAATTCATATGGAGCCCTAAAACATATCCTTCTAGTTTTACATGTTTTAACTTAAATAAATGGTTCATACCATATGCATTCTTATATGACTTTTTTTTTACAATATGTCATATTTGTGAGATTCATTCATGCTGATATGTGTAGTCATAGTCAATTCTTTTTCAAAACTGTATAGTCTTTCCTTCTATGAATACAATATATTTTATTTACTATTCTTCTGTCAATGGACAGTGGGGTTGTTTCCAAATATTTGCCATTAAAAACAAAGGATTTTTATGGCAGCAAAACTATTCTGTTTAATATTATACTAATGATTATATGCCATGATATATTTCTCAAAACACATAGAATATACACCGAAAGTGAACCCAAATGTGAACTATGGCCTTTACGTGCTAATGATGTGTCGATGAAGGTTCATCAATTGTAACAAATATACCACTCTGGTAGGAGATGTTGACAGTGGATGAGGCTGTGAGTGTGTGGGGGCAGGAGGTACGGAACTTTGTACTTTCTACTCAGTTTTGCTGTGAGTCTAAGACTGCTCTCAAAAATAAATTCTGTTTAAAGAATAATGACATTGGGACTATACCAAAATAAAAACCTTTTGCACATCAAAGGAAATCATCAACAAAACAGAAAGGTAACCACTGAATAGGAAAAGATGATATATCAGATAAGAGGCTAATATCAAAATTATATGAAAAACTCATATAAGTCAATACCAAAAAAAAAAAAAAAAAAGAACCTGAAACAATCTGATTAAGAAATGGCAGAAACTCTGTACAGACATTATTCCAAAGGAGGCATTCAGGTGGCCAAAAGACACACAAAAAGATGCTCAAAAACACTAATGATCAGAGAAATACAAATCAAAACTACAATGAGATATCATCTCATACCAGTGAGAAGGGCTAGTATCAAAAATACAAGAAATAACAAGTTCATATATGTATATGTATATATATATATACATATATATACCTAATATATATAATTAAAAATACAATAGTGTAATTCCACTTCTGTGTATTTTACTTGAATAAAATGAAACCACTAATTCAAAAAGAGATATACAATGCTATGTGTTACAGCCTTATTACAATAGCCAATATACGCATGTAACTCAACTGTCCTTTAATAGATGAATGGATAAAGATGTGATGTATATGCATACATTTAAAAAACAAAATGAACCAACTAACCAAATACACTCTTTAAATACAGAAAATAAACTGGTGGTTGCCAGAAGGGATGTTTGTGGGAATAATGGATGAAACAGGCAAAGGGGATAATAGTTAATTAATATCATACATACATACATAAAGCTATTATGAACATCCATGCATTCATGAAACAAAGAGTTATTGAGTATTTACTATGGACCAGGAATGAATCTGGGCCCTTGGATTTCAGTAGTAAACAGCTGTCAAAAATATCTGGCTTCTGGGCACCTGGCAGGCCTAGTTGGTAAAGCACGTGACTCTTGACCCTGGGGTTATAAATTTAAGCCCTACATTGGGTTTAGAGATTACTTAAAAATAAAATCTGGGGCGCCTGGGTGGCTCAGTCGGTTGAGCGGCCAACTTCAGCTCAGGTCATGATCTCGCAGTCTGTGAGTTCGAGACCCGCATCGGGCTCCGTGCTGACAGCTTTTCACATTCATCATCAATGTGTTTTTTGCCAAAACCAGAGCCATTTTTCCTTTTTTATTCCCCCAGAGCCACTTTTTGAACCACACCATATTTTCCTCTATTTAAGCTGTTCACAATACAGTTTTTTTTTTACCTGAAAATGATGCTATCACTGGTAAAATTTTATCTTAAACCTAATCTAACATTTTGATATTTTTAATTTCATAAAATAATCACTTTAAGAATTTATATGACATTTTAAAATTGAGGAATAATTTGCATCCAGAGAAATACACAGACCTTATGTCTGTATGCAGCCGTGTAACCCAAATCCCTATCCAGATATAAAATATTCCATTGACTCAGACAGTTTCCTTTTGTTCCTTCTTTGTTCCCACCCCAGTCCCCTCATCCAAAACTAGAAATATCCACTGAACTGAGCTCTATCAGAATAGATTAGTTTTCCCTATTGTGCAACTTAATACAAATAAAATCACAGCCAAAACAAAAATGAACTATTGGGACCTTATCAAGATAAAAAAACTTCTGCAAAGTGAAGGAAACAATCAACAAAACTGAAAGATAACCTACTGAATGGGAGAAGATATTTGAAAAAGATATATCTGATAAAGGGTTAGTATCCAAAAACTATAAAGAACTTATCAAATTCAACACCCAAAAAAATAAATACTCCAGTGAAGAAATGGGGAGTAGACATTAATAGACACTATTCCAAAGAAGACATCCAGATGGCTAACAGACACATGAAAAGATACTCAACATCGCTAATCATTGGAGAAACACAAATCAAAACTATAATTAGATAGTGTGGCTAATTTGCATCAGTCACACCTGTCAAAATGGCTAAAATGAACAACTCAGGCAACAACAGATTGTTGGCAAGTATGTGAAGAAAGGGGAACCCTTTTGCACCGCTGGTGGGAATGAAAACTGGTGCAGCCACTCTGGAAAACAGTGGTTCCTCAAAAATTTGAAAAAGAATTACCCGACAACCCAGCAATTGCACTACTAGGTATTTATCCAAAGGATACATATATTATGATTCTAAGGGGCACATGCACCCCAGAGTTTATAGTAACACTATCAAATATAGTCAAATTATAGAAAGAGCCCAAATGTCCACTGACTGATACATGGATAAAGAAGATGTGGTATATATATGCAATGGAATACTACTAGGCAATCAAAGAGAATGAAATCTTGCCGTTTGCAACAACATGGATGGAACTAGAGTGTATTATGCTATGCAAAATAAGTCAGTCAGTGAAAGACAAATACCATATGATTTCACTCATAAGTGGAATTTAAGAAATACAGCAGAGCACATGAAAATAGGGGAAGGGAAGGAAAAATAAGATAAAAACAGAGAGGGAAGCAAACCCTAAGAGACTCTTAAATACAGAGAGCAAACAGGGTTGCTGGAGGAGTGCTGGGTAGGGGGGATGGGCTAAATGGGTGATGGGCATTAAGGCGGGCACTTGTTGGGATGAGCACTGGGTGTCATATGTAAGTGATGAATCACTAGGTTCTACTGAAACCAATGCTACACTGTATGTTAACTAACTTGAATTTAAATAAATTAATTTTAAAAAGTCTTAATGGTATTCCATTGTATGAATACAAACTTTCTCCATTCTCCTATTGATGGACACCTGAATTATTTCTAGTTTGAAATTTTTATTAATTAATTTGCCATAAACATTATTGAACAGTGTTTGCTGTGGACTAGTCTTCATATCTCTTGGATAAACATCTAGGAGTATAATTCCTGGGCCAAAAAGTAGAATCTGTCAAATAATTTTCTAAGGTGATACTATCATTTTACATTCCTACCAGCATTCCTATGATCTCCAGTTGCTCCAGTTGACAAAACCTTGTCAATATTTTATGTTGTCAGTGTTTATATTTTAGCCATTTTTGTGAGGGATGTCTCACTGTGAAGTGGTGTCTCATTGTGGTCTTTTCACATTTTTATCAGAAATGTGTTTCCTCTTCTATGAAATGCCTTTCATGCTCATATTTCTACTGAGATGTTTGTCCTTTTCTTTTTAATTCAGGGTAATTATATTTTCTGTCTCCTGATCCCTTGTTTGTTACATGTGTTGCAAATATCTTCTCTTGTTCTTGGCTTTTAAATTTCATGAAGATGTCTTTTGATGATCAAATGTTCTTATACTCTCACCAAATTTATCAACCTTTTTTTCTTTATGGTTTGCACTTTTTTAAGTTCAGCTTTTTAGGTTCCATGAAAAATCTTACTGGGATTTTTATTGGAATTGATCAATTTGAAAACTGACATATTTACAAAATGTAGTTTTCATCTCCGCGAACAATATAAATCTCTCAATTTAATGACTTTCACAAGTTTTTAAACTTTTTCTCCATAAAGATAGTGTAAATTTTAATTAGATTTAATCCAAGACTTTGACCAAAAATTTCCTAGGATATATGAATTCGGCAAAGTCGCAGGATATAAAATCAACATACAGAAAATCTGTTGCATTTCTATACACCACTAATGGAGCAACAGAAAGAGAAATCAAGGAATCGATCCCATTTACAATTGCACCAAAAACTATAGCATACCTAGGAATAAACCTAACCAAATATGCAAAAGATTTATACTCTGAAAACTACAGAACACTTATGAAAGAAACTGAACAGGACACAAAGAAATGGAAAAACATCCCATAGTCATAGATGGGAAGAAAAAATATTGTTAAAATATCTATAGTATCTAAAGCAATCTATGCAGTTAAGGGAATCCCTATTAAAATACCACCAGGATTTTTCACAAAGCTAGGACAAACAATCGTAAAACTTGCAGGCATTTAAAATTTTTAAATGGTAGCATTTTAAATAGTAGCTTTATTTTAATTAATAGCATTTTCAAGTTGTTTGTTGCAGGTGTTTGGAAATGCTGGTGTCTAGAGTTTTGTATTTTGATCTTTGTCCAGCAGCCTGGCTAACCTCTTACTAGTTCTAATAAACAGATTTTTTTTTCAAATGCCTGAGTAGATCATCATTTTATCTACAAATAAGAACATTTTTTTATTTTTATCTTTCTAATCTAATAACTTAATTTTTGTGTTTTACTGCAATGGCCACATATATAACTGAAAAAAATGGTGATTGTGAGCATCATTTTTCTTCCTGATTTTATAATAATGTTTCTAATAGTTCATGATTAATTATTAGAGCTGCTAAAGGTGCTTAGCAGGTACTTATTATCAGGTGAAGAAAATATTCTTATATTCCTCATTTGCTAAGAGTTTTTAAAAAAATTATCAATGAATGTTAAATTTAAATGATTTTTCTGCATATATATCTGCAATATTTGTCTTCAAATAATATATTTTTCTTCATATAGGTGATCAATCATGTTGATTGATATAATTCTTTAAAATTATAGTACTGAATTGCATTAAAAGAGTTTCTAATGTTGAACTAACTTGGATTCCTAAAAGAAACATAATGTGGTCATGATGTATTATCCTTTTTATACATTGCTTGGCTCAGTTTGCTAATGCTTTATTTGTAATTTTCGTATTTAAATTAACAGGTGATACTATCTGTAATCTTACTTCCTTGTAGCATCCTTATCTGTTTTTTTGACAAGGTTATTAATAGCCTTATGAAATAATTTTGAGGTGTTCCCTATTTTTCTATTTTCTGTGTGAGATCGGATTATATGGTACTCAGATAATCCATAGATCCATTTAATAACTGTATGAGTCTGGTATTTTCTTTTGGGGAAGATTTTAAACAGATAATTTATAATTTACACTTCTACCTTTGTCTGTTATAGTTTTATTTTTAAAGAAAATTTTACCTTTCATCTACATTCCAAGTTGATTGTCATGAAATCATTCACAATATGATTTAATTTCATTTTAATATCTACTGAATTGTAGTTTTCTCCCTTTTTTTTATTTTTATTACACTGTGTGCCTTCTATCTTTGTTTGTAATCAGTGTTGACAAATAATTGCCAAGTTCAGTTCTTTCTGGAATACCACTTTTGTCTCAGTTTATTCTCTTTATCAGTAGTTCTCAATTTTGTCTTCATACTAGAATCTGATAAAGAAGATCTTAAAAAAACAGTGATGCCCAAGGACACTCACTCAATGACTCTGATCTAACAGGTCTGAAATGAGGGCTGAATATCTGTATTTTTTAAAACTCCTCGAAGACTTCGAATAGCCAATGAAATCTTGAAAAAGAAAAACAAAGCTGGAGGTATCACAATTCCATATTTCAAGTTATATTACAAAATGGTAATAATCAGAACAGTATGCTAATGGCACAAAAATAGTCATATAGATCAAGAGAACAAAAATAGAAAATCAAGAAATAAGCCCACACTTAAATGGTCAATTAATCTTTAACAAAGGAGACAAGACTATGCAATGGGAATAAAGACAGTCTCTTCAACAAATGATGTTGGGAAAACTTGATGACTGACTACATGCAAAAGAATCAAACCGAATCACTTTCTTACACTGTATAAAATAATAAACTCAAAATGAATTAAGGACCTAAATGTGAGACCTGAAACCATAAAAATCGTAGAAGAGAGCACAGGCAGTAATTTCTCTGACATCAGCTATAACAACATTTTTCTGGATATGTCTCCAGAGGCAAGGAAAACAAAAGCAAAACTAAACGATTAAGACTAATCAAAATAAAAAGCTTCTGCACAGTGAAGGAAACAACGAAGCTAAAAGACAACCTACTGAATGGAAGCAGATACTTGAGAATATCATATCTGATAAAGGGTTAGTATTTGAAATCTATAAAGAACTCAATACCCAAAAAACAAATAATCCACAGAAGAAATGGACAGAAGACATGAATAGACACTTTCCCAAAGAAGACATTCAGATGGCTAACAGACACATGAAACGATGCTCAACATCACTCATCATTAGGGAAATGAAAATCAAAACTACAATGAGATGTCACCTCACACCTGTCAGAATGACTAAAATCAACAACACAAGAAACAGGTGTTGGCAAAGATGTTCAGAAAAGGAACCCACTTGCACTGTTGGTGGGAATGCAAACTGAGCTGCCACTGTGGAAAACAGTATGGAGATTTCTTTTCAAGTACACAACAAACTGATTATGCACTATGCTTTAAAACAAATTTTTAAAATTTGTAAGAATTACTATCAAACATTATATTCTCTAAACAAAACTTTTAAGAATTTATAATTTTTTACGTTAAAAAAATAAAAATAGAAATACTCTATGATCCAGTAATTATACTACTGAGTATTTACCCAAAGAATATGAAATCACTAATTCAAACATGCACCTTTATGTTTATAGTAGCATTACTTAGAATAGTCAAATTATGGAAGCAGCCCAAGAGTCCACTGATAGATGAATGGATAAAGGAAAGATTAGATGATAGATAGATAGATAGAAAGATAGATCGATCGATCGATCATGGAATATCATTTAGCCATATAAAAAAAGAATGAAGATTTTCCATTTGCAAAAATATTAATGGATCTAGAGAGTATAATGTTAATCTAAATAAGTAAGTCAGAGAAAGACAAATACTATATTATTTCACTCATATCTAGAACTTAAGCAAATGAACGAAGGAAAAAAAGAGACAAACCAAAAAAACAGAGGCTTAACTATGGCTAAGTTAACAAATTGATGGTTACTAGACAGGAAGTGGGTGTGGCAGAAGAGTGAAAAAGGTAAGGGATTAAGAGTACACTTATCTTGAGGAGTAGTGAGTAATGTATAGAATTGTTGAATTATACTGTATACCTAAAACTAATATAACACTGTATGTTAACTACACTGGGATTAAAATAAAAAATAACAAAATAAATGAAATAAAAATAAAAACTCCCAAAGTGAGCCTATTATCTAATACATACTGAGAACTACTGCTCTATATAGCACCTTAACTTTTACATTCTGCTGTTATATTAATTTCTTTGCATATCCTATCTTTACTGTTACTCTACCATTGTTTTTTGAAATACTTAAGTTGGATGTTTAACATTACTTTTCATATTTTTAATAATCTCTAATATAAATATTTCAAAATGTATGTTTTAACCATCAATTTATCTGTAATCCCCCACTCTACATTGATATGCACTATTTTTATTAGTAATTTCCAGATAAATTCTAATTCTGTGGTTTCTTCTTTGACTCATAATAATAATAACATGATTAATGTTAATAACATTCTTTCAAATTTCCAAATATATGGGGGTTGGTTATATTTTGTTATTTATTTCATACTTAAATGCATTTTGGTTGGCAAATATAAACTGTATGCTACTAATTCTTATAATTTTTTTAAAAATTTGTTTTAATGCATAGTACATGATTAGTTTGTTGTGTGCTTAAAAGCAATCTTTATTCTCGGATAGTTGAGAACAGTAATTATATACATCTACTAGATCAAGCTTATTAATTTTGTTATTGAAGTCTACTATAGCCTTAATGAGTTTCATATGCTTGAGCTATCAATTGGTGAAGTATTTAAAATACTCTTACTATAATGGTGGAGTGATCAATTTCTCCTAAATCTGTAAGATTTACTGTATCTTCCTTACTAGCTGCCTTTTGAGATGCTATCCACTCTGATCCAGAAGGGGACCTCTAAAGCACAGGATCCATGGTAATCACACCTGGGATCCACATTTGGAATGTCTCTTTGCCTAGTAACAGTGTCTTTTGAATTTTACATATGCAAGTGGATGTCAAAGCCCATACTGGAAGAGGGCAGTGCAAGTGAGCAAGCAATCAAAGTATTTTAGCAGTTCCTCACAAACCACAGGAAGAACTACCTATTCACCTACATCTCTAGCTATAATCCATTTCAACACTCAAACTCAAAGTAAACTCCACATTATTTAGTCAGTGTTGTTTCAAATAAGGAACTCCCCTTTACAGCTGCTGTGAACAATCCAAGAAACAAAAATAGAACAAAATAAACCAGGAAAACTAAGGTGACACTGATGTAGAAATCTAAAAATACACCAAGACCAAAATAACCCCTGATCGGTGATTTCCATAAAATAAAGATAGAATGCCTTATGCAAGTGTATGTCAAGACATCAGCTCAAATATCAGGCATCCCAGTTTGGAGGACGCATTTAGCTACTGGCAACCTTAAATTAATTACAAACTTCTCATCTCAAAGAGAGACATTCAGATTTAAAGGGAAAGTTCTCTAATTCATGTAGGTACTAAGGAGATGGAGATGGAAGTCTGGCTGGTGTTGATGCTGATGTATATTCAAATGACCCATATATCCTCACTCCCTTTCTCAATCTTTGACTTTCCTTCCCTCTTTACATACATCTCCCAGGCTCCGTGTGTCATTTTTTTTCTCTTACAAGATAGTTTTTAGTGTTTATTTCCAGTAGATTTAACTTGGATAGATAGATAGATGATAGATAGATAGATAGATAGATCTGTAGAGACATAGTGACATATATATGGCAAAACACATGTACATATAAACTTACACATTAAATATATAACATATTAATATAATAAATAATGTAATATGGATTATATATATATATATATATATATATGTTATACATAAATATTGTGATGTATGGGAGTGGCAGAGAAAGCCATTATGTCCCAGATTCATTCCTCCCTGACACCAAGTTTAAAGGCAAGAAATTCAGCATTAACTACTTTTCCTGGGGAAAAAAGAAATAAACTTCATTCCATCTCCTCCCAATATGGTTTAGCCATTTTTATTTCAGTTGGCTTTTTGACTCCACCTGACAAAAAGAACCACTAACCCATTCAGCACCTCACAAAATACATTGGATGGCAGGAAGTTTCCTTTTACTCTTCTCAGAAGAAGAAAGAAAGTTTTGACAAGTAACTATGAAGAACTAAGAGGCTGAACTCTCCTATATTCAAAACTTAAGTTTTCTCCTTTTGGGGAAAAAAAGAGTAGAATGAGGCAGCCAGAGTGTAAATGGTGCTGCTGCAGAGAAGGTAACAGCCCACACAGACTGAGAGATCTCACTAATAGAGCTCTTAAGCCAATATGTGTCATCCTTGGGCGAGAAGTTTAATTAAAGGTGACCAGCTCCTCCTAATGTCCCAGGTTCCATAAGTAATCATACGTATTAATTAGAATCATATCTCAGTAGACTCCACAGATTAATCTGACTCAGGAATACAGAAAAGAAACTAAAAGATAATGAGACTGCGGCTGTTCAAGTCACCTTTGCCTCTCACTTCTATAAATATATTTTTCACTCAACCAGTATTTACTGAGTCACTATTAACATGCAGGCATTGGGTTTAGCATAGCAGTGAATGAGTCCTGCTCTCAGAACTTACTAAGAAAGATGTGAGCTCTATTGTCAGGAAGTTTACTAAGGAACAGATAAAAGACCCTGAGAATTCAGAAAATAGAAATGAGATCATCTGTGTTTTAAAAGGGTAGGAAAAGGGAGCCATGATAGCTTACACAGTTAACAACTTCCCTGCTAGAGTTACAGGAAAAAAACACAGGATGTCTAATCATATTTGAATTTCACATAAACAACAAACAACTGTCTTTAATAGAAGAATGCTACAAGTATTATTTGGGAAAACATATACTAAAAAATTATTGTTTATCTGAAATTCCAATTTAACTGGGCATCCTGTATTTTCATTTGCTAAAAGCTCACAACTTCACTCCCTATATCTCTTTTTGACAATCCAGCAGATTATCTCTCCTCTGTCAAGGAGGCCAGCAAATCAGTACATGGGTCACTTTTTAAATTTTAACAGCACTAATATTCCTAGCCAGAATGACCTTTCAAAGCACATATCAAATCACATCATTCACAAGCTTAAACCGCCCTCTTTAATTCCTATCATATTAGAATATAATACAAATTCTGTACCCAATCCTGAAAAGACTGTACATTGTCTGACTCATGACTATCTTTCTGAATTTCACAACAGCCCGATGAAGAGGACACCATTATTAGTCCCGTTCCACATGTGAGAAAAGTGAAGGCTAGAGAAGGGGGCATGCCCTACTAGATATCAGAGCTAGCTGTCTATATAAAAAGTTATGATAGTGCAGAAGATACAAAAACAGATTGTAAAAAATTAAAAATTGATAACATCCAATTATGGTAAGGACGCTGAGCAATGAGCACTTACATATACTATAGTGTGAATTGGTCATGCTGTTTTAGATAGAAATTTGGCAGTGTTCATGACCATTTATGTATTTTCTTTGTTATTAATTTTTTTAAATTTACATCTAGTTAGCATGTAGTGCAACAATTATTTCAATAGTAGATTCCTTAATGCCCTTTACCCATTTAACCCATTCCCCACCCCACAACCCCTCCAGTAACCCTCCGTTTGTTCTCAATATTTAAGAGTATCCTGTGTTTTGGTACCCCTCCCTGTTTTTATATTATTTTTGCTTTCCTTCTCTTATGTTCATCTGCCTTGTACCTTAAAGTTCTCATATGAGTGAAGTTGTATGATATATGTTTTTCTCTGACTGACTAATTTTGCTTAGCATGATACCCTCTAGTTCCGTCCACATAGTGGCAAATGGCAAGATTTCATTCTCTTTGATTGCCAAGTAATATTCCATTGTGTATATATATATATATGTATATATATATATACACCACATCTTCTTTATCCATTCATCTGTCAATGGACATTTGGGCTCTTTCCATACTTTGGCTGTTGTTGATAGTGCTGCTATAAACATTGGGGTGCATGTGTCCATTTGATACAGCATATCTGTATCCCTTGGATAAATACCTAGTAATGCAATTGCTGGGTCATAGGGTAGTTCTATTTTTAATTTTTTGAGGAATCTCCATACTGTTTTCCAGAGCGGCTGCACCAGTTTGCATTCCCACCAACAGTGCAAAAGAGATCCTCTTTCTATGCATCCTCGCCAGCATCGGTTGTTGCCTGAGTTATTAATGTTAGCCATTCTGACGGGTGTGAGGTGGTATCTCATTGTGGTTTTGATTTGTATTTCCCTGATGATGAGTGACGTTGAGCATCATTTCATGTGTCTGTTGGCCATCTGGATGGCTTCTTTGGAGAAGTATCTGTTCATGTCTTTGGCCCATTTCTTCATGGAATTATTTGTTTTTTGGGTGTCGAATTTAATAAGTCCTTTGTAGATTTTGGATACTAACTCTTTATCTGATATGTCGTTTGCAAATATCTTCTCCCAGTCCTTCAATTGCCTTTTAGCTTTGCTGATTATTTCCTTCGCTGTGCAGAAGCTTTTTATTTTGATGAGGTCCCAATAGTTCATTTTTGCTTTTGTTTCCCTTGCCTCCAGAGACATGTTGAGTAAGAAGTTGCTGCGTCCGAGGCTAAAGAGGTTCTTGCCTGCTTTCTCCCCGAGGATTTTGATGGCTTCCTGTCTTACGTTTAGGTCTTTCATCCATTTTTAGTTTATTTTTGTGTATGGTGTAAGAAAGTGGTCCAGGTTCATTTTCCTGCATGTCGCTGTCCAGTTTTTCCAGCACCACTTGCTGAAGAGACTGTCTTTGTTCCACTGGATATTCTTTTCTGCTTAGTCAAAGATTAGATGGCCATACGTTTGTGGGTCCATTTCTGGGTTCGCGATTCTGTTCCATTGACCTGAGTGTCTGTTTCTGTGCCAGGTACCATACTGTCTAGATGATTACAGCTTTGTAATACAGCTTGAAGTCTGGGATTGTGATGCCTCCTGCTTTGGTTTTCTTTTTCAAGATTGCTTTGCCTATTTGGGGTCTTTTCTGGTTCCATACAAATTTTAGGACCGTTTGTTCCAGCTCTGCGAAGAATGCTGGTGTTATTTTGATAGGGATTGCATTCAATATGTAGATTTCTTTGGGTAGTATTGACATTTTAACAATATTTGTTCTTCCTATCCAGGAGCATGGGATATTTTTCCATTTCTTTGTGTCTTCTTCAATTTCAAGAGCTTTCTATAGTTTTCAGTGTATAGATTTTTCACCTCTTTCGTTAGATTTATTCCTAGGTATTTTGTGGTTTTCAGCATAACAATTTAAAATTATGTGTACTCTGAGAATTCATATTCTAGATATTATCCCAGTTACATGTATTCATACATTCACATATATGTAAATGTATAAAATAATTTCAAAGAGTATGATCTTTTTGGCAGTTACCTCTTCTCAGTAGTTACCTCTAGAGAAGAGAGTGAAAGTGGAGCAGGGGTGAGGGTTGAGAGGACTTTCATTTTCTATTTTATTCTTTATTAAAGATTTATGGTCAGGATGTATTCATGATTTTCTTGTACAATTTTAAATTAAGTATTATGCTAAGTGAAAAAGTCAATCAGAGATAAATACCATATGATTTCACTCACAGGTGTAATTTAAGAAATAAAACAGATGAACGTATGGGAAAGGGAGGAAAAAAGAGACGAGAGGGAAGCAAACCATAAGAGACTCAGGGATAGAGAACAAACTGAGGGTTGATGGAGGGAGGTGGGTGGGGGAATAGGCTAGATGGGTGATGGGTATTAAGAAAGTCACTTATTGTGAGAACTGAGTCTTGCATGTTAGTGATGAGTCATTGAATTCTACTCCTGAAACCAATATTGCATTGTATATTAACTAAAATTTAAATAAGAAAAAAAAACAAAAAAAATCAGTTAATTGATATAAAAAATAAATACAACATGCTAGATAAACACACTCCAAAAGTCTTTAGTGATAACAGGCTTATAATTAACTTATTTCTTTTTTCTCTTGAAACAGGGTAACTTTATTTGAATGAAAATTGGCTCTATGATGTTAGAAACCTCGATGGACTCAAGGGGAGAAAACTGTCATGTAAAAACTACAAGCCATTTTCTTTCTCTTAAATAAGAACTCAAGTCACCTTTGGAGCAAGTTGTTCTTTTGCTTTGGGGAAAGTCCCCTGAACAGCCCCTGTTACCCTTCAAAAATCTAATTTTTCTTGGAGAAAACTATAAACTAATGTGAATATAGACATTTTAGATGCAAAAGTAATGTTGTTCTCCATAATGTAAATTGTGAATTAGGGTTGTATCTGCAGACTTTACATCTTCAGGGGTGATAGGGTGGTGGCTTTCTATGAGTTTAGACTACACTTTGCTTGGATTATTTCTTGTAAACTTGAAGATGTAGAAATGTTCAGCAATTTCTAACTAAATAACTTTAGTTAAGACATAGAGAACTACAGGAAAAATGCACAGATGTGATTTTACTTGGTACCTAACTCTAATTCCTATAAAAGGAGAACCACAACAGGTTTATGTGGCTTAAATTAGACTGGATTGGTAGTATTCTATGGATTGTATTTTTTAATTTGAAACCAAATGACTCAAACTTTGGAAAATGTACTGATACTAAATAAATCACCTTCTAATTTCACTATCCTTTTAGGATTAAAGAGTAAGGGTACAATTCAATAAAGCCTCAACTTAGAGAGAG
Organism: Paguma larvata; assembly: GCA_030068075.1. Taxonomy (NCBI): domain Eukaryota; kingdom Metazoa; phylum Chordata; class Mammalia; order Carnivora; family Viverridae; genus Paguma; species Paguma larvata. The sequence continues at coordinate 100,499,821 of CM057830.1, forward strand.
TGGGAGTTGCCCTTTCAGAAGAGTTGACATTCTCATTAGCAATCATCATTAAAAATGACAAGGCTTGGGGGAGGAAATGAGAAATGAGGAACTAGTTGTCACATGGAGGTAATGGGAAACTTTTCCTCTTTCTGGGCATGGAGGGACCTAGAATGTACTGTGCAAACATGTTAATACTATTTGTTGTTTGGGGCAGGAAGTGACACTTAGCTTGTTCCTGGCCATACAGAAGGAAGCTAAGAGCTAGTAGAGAGATGCCTTTTATGCAATCCTGGTTACAGATTTAGCCCTATGGGCTATGAGAGCAGCCATATGGACCATTAGTCTGAAAGTAGAGACCTTGGCTCATTCATCTTTGTTCCCCTACCACTTAGCAAGGTTCCTGTCACATCTTAGATGTTAATCTATTGTGGATGAATAAATACCTAAATGAATGAAAAGTACTATATTTTTGAAACTGCATAAGATGCTGTAACTATTGAAGAACATTTCCCCATGATAGTGTAACTTGTTAAGTATTCAATTCACATATACATTAAGTACACATTACTATCGTGGCAGTCTGTGAAATTCGTTGATAGTAAAAAGGGTCTATCATTGAAAATACTGAGAATCGCTTATCTAGTTTAACTTTTTTATTGTACAAATAAAGATACAGAGAAGAGATTGCATTCATTTGCCCAATGTCTCAAACTGCATCAAGGGCAGTGGGACCAACAGCCAGCACCTGGGCCTCAGCCTCAGTCATTTCCTGACTTTTCTAATTCTGTCTGGTTTCTTCTCCGCAAATTTGGCAATATAGCCTACACAAACAAGATTGATGCAAAATAGTACTGTGGTCTGCAGAGGACAGTAACAAAGTGCCCTATGTCTCAAGGCCCATGTCTGATACCCAAAAGGCTAAATGCAAAACTGAGGCCAGCAAGTGAGCAGGCATGTTGAATGGGTCAACACACAGTCAAGTCACAGGGCAATACAAAGTGCTCTTTTGTCCAGCTTAGTGCCTGGCAACATCAGAGGCTGACCCAAGTGGTGAAAGCTAAAGAACCTTCTGCAGCCAAAACTCCCAATCGTATGTGATCCCCCAAGAAGGCAGGGCCTATTTCATTCACGGCTATATCCTAGTGCCAAGCAGAGTGCCTGGAAAATAGCTGATGCTTAATAAATATTTGATGACAGAATTAAAAAATGAAAGATGGAAACTGAGCTTCTCCAGATCCTGAAGAAACTTCTCAAAAAGCTACCTAAAGCAGTAAGCCTTGGGGCGCCTGGGTGGCTCAGTTGGTTAAGCATCTGACTTCAGCTCAGTTCATGATCTCATGGTTCATGGGTTTGAGGCATCAGGCTCTGTGCTGACAGCTCAGAGTCTGGAGCTTGCTTCATATTCTGCCTCTCCCCCTCTCTCTCGCTCTGCCCCTCCCCCACTTGTGTACCCACATGCTCTCTCTCTCTTTCTCTCTCTCAAAAATAAATGAGGGGCACCTGAGTGGCTCAGTTGGTTAAGCATCCGACTGTGGCTCAGGTCATTATCTCGTGGTTTGTGGGTTTAAGCCTCGTGTCGGGCTCTGTGCTGACAGCTGAGAGCCCAGAGCCTGTTTCAGATTCTGTGTCTCCCTCTCTTTCTCTGCCCCTCCCCTGCTCATGCTCTGTCTATCTGTCTCTCTCAAAAAGTAAATAATAAAACATATTAAAAAATTAAAAATAAATAAATAAATAAATGAACTTTTAAAAATGCAGCAAGCCTTGATTCATCTGATTCTAAATGAGTACTCCCCATTGTTTCAGTTATACTCTAAGTTATCAGACAAGCAACATTTAAGGAAAGATTTGAATACAAGGGAAGCTGGACCTTAAGGTTGTAGCTGAGGGGAGAAGATGGATCCCATAAGATGTTAAAATAAAGGAAACCAAGTCAGAAGCTCACATGCATAAATAGGTCTTTAAAGCTCATGACTCAAGTAAAGTGTAGGGACTGCTCCAACTCTCTGGAACTATATCCACAGGAAGAAGAGCTTTTGTAAAGAATTTGCTTCACTTGGTTTTCCTTTGAGTTTTTTATTTTATGTTCCTTATATTGTGGTTCCTTTTGGATAAATAGGGGGAAAGAGATCAGTAGAATACGATAGATAGATAGTAGTGTGATGGTTTCTGGTCTCACAAGTCTAGGGATTGTCCCCAAGGTCTCCATACTCCTGAGAAGTCCTAACTTAACTTATAAATTTATCTTTTCTCCATAATGGTGTTGGGGACCTTCAGATTTATGTATTTATTTATTTATTTATTTACTTACTTACTTACTTACTTACTTACTTACTTATTTATTTGTCAGAGAGAGAGAGAGAGAGAGAATGCAGGAGAGCAGAGGGAGAGGGAGAGATAGAATATTAAACAGTCTCCTTGCCCAGCACATCGGGTGCTAGATATCTCGACCGTGAGATCATGTCCTGAGCAGAAATCAAAAGTTCAACACTTAACCGACTGAGCCACCCAGACACCCTTGGGGACCTTGAGATTTACGTCAACTGTCCATTTCCCTGTGCTTGTTTAGACACAGATTTAGTGGCCATTTCAATATGATAATTTTCTGATTTCTTTCACTTGCCTGGATGTCATTTCACTTCACCTTTTTATTCAAGTTTTCATGTCATTAATTCCCACTATTTAATCCTGTTAGGAGCCAGTGTCCTTTAATGTCATCCACTGAATTTCCCAAGAGTGAACACTTTTTTTTTCATCTTGCAAACATTTCCTAATTAATGGTCACCACCGCCTTCTCATTAATGCTCAACAGAGGAGGCAATTAATGATCGCTCATGCACCAGATGAGATTTTCAGGCACAGCTCACTCCAATAGTGCTACAGCTTTTGTGACCTCAGTCAAAATTTCATTTCTATGTCCTTTCTGTAAAAGGGAGGATGCCACAATCTCACTTTCTCAACTTCTCCCAAGGAAGAGAGTGTTTCCCTCAGTCAATAAAAATGTTCAAGTCTTCTCCATATATATCTTTATATATTTTATAAATAATCTTGTTACTGAAAAACCCTTGCTATTAAAATTATCTCACTAAGCTCGATAATTACCTCTACATGCAAAAATCTTTGATTTCTATGTGCCATATATTTCCACTAACCATCTATTTTTTTAGTCTTTATTCTGGTGATGTTTGCAGCACTTTTTTTTTTTTGTCTTGGTTCTCATCAAATTTCTCATACTGTGTTTCCTCATTGTCCTTCACTGGCTCATTTCACTTCATCCATCATTTAAATATTGATACACTATAGGTTTCTTCCTTGGCTCTCTTTCCTAAAATCATTCTAGGAATTACCATCTACTCTTCTGCCCTTTGTTAATAATTTACCAAATTGGTATCTTTTGCCACATTATACTTCCTGTGTCCCAGGTTCATTATTTGCCTTCCTACAGAAAATCTCCAGTTGGATGACCACAGGTAACTCATACTCAACATTTTTCAAACTATACCTATCATCTATGCTACCTCAAATTTATCCCTCTCCCAATGTTCTCAGTGAATGCCACAATTATTCATGCAGTTATTTGTGACAGAAATGTAAGAGTCAGTCTTGATTCTTCCATCTCTCTTATTCATTCAAACACAGTCAAGTCTTGTCAAAACTCTCTGCTTATTACCTCTTTTTAAATTTTTTAATGTTTTTTTTTATTTTTGAGAGAGAGAGAGAGAGAGACTGAGTGTGAGCATGAGAGGGGCAGAGACAGAGAGAGAGAGAGAGAGAGAGACATGGAATGTGAAGAAGGCTCCAGGCTCTGAGCTGTCATCACAGAGTCCAACACAAGGCTTGAACTCACAAACTGTGATATCATGACCTGAGCTGAAGTCTGACGCTTAACTGATGGAGCCACCCAAGTGCCCCAACTGCTAATTACCTCTTAAAGTCTTATCTTTATTTCTAACTCTCCACTAACAGTTTATCACCACCAGTATGAAATCCAAAATCCTTATCAAAACTGTCCAATGCTTATTTATTTAACCAAAATTTATTGTGTTGACAACTGTTCTAGGCACAGTATAACATGCTTTTCATATTTAATCCCTGGCAACTACTGTAATGTCATCTCTTTCAACTTAATCCAACCTCCTTGCCACATCCCTTGCATGAATCATAACAACTTACTTATGTTTCACTAAATACATAATACTACTATTCTCTTGCTTCTCTATTTTTGCAGAGACTGTTTACTGTAATCGAGGGGTTTTTTTTAAGATTCAGTTCAAGTGTATATAATTAAATACTAAATGACTCTATAGTGTTTGTGACCACACAAGGATACCCAAATATATTGTTTGATTTTCTTTCTACGGAAGTCCATCTCCATTTTTATCAGTCAGACCCATTGTCATTACAAGGAAATTACTAAATTAGCCTGTGGGGGTTTTGCTGGAGGTAGGAAATCACAGGTTAGATGGACTTGTGGTGAGGAAAGGAACCAAGGGTAACACGTCTGTGCAGGATGTCTTTTAGCCCAAAATGTCTTTCAGCTCAGTCAACAAATGCCAGATTAGTTTGGGCTTGAGTTACATGAACACTTTTGGAGTACACTTACTCAATACTTTAACCCAAAAAAATTCTTCTATGGTACAGAATCCAAATCCTGAGTTAGGCCTAGAAGATAAAAAAATTTGAGTTTCAAAGATTTCTAACCCTCATTAAAACATGGAGATGAGCCCTTTGTCTTTACTGGTAGTGTGCTGGCACTGAAAAGTAGAGAGAGAAGAGCAACGGATTCTAACGTCTCTTTGTACTTCTCAGTATTTCTTTAAGCTTTTCATTGCCCAACAGTCCTCCTGGTCCTCTTTACTAAAAATCAGCTGTTTTCTCAACATATCCTTCAGTGTGTGTTTCCCACCTTTTGCAACTGCTATCTTTAAAGAGATTATTTTTCAGTCTAATTTTCTAGCCTAATACTCCCCTCTCACTATTCCTGACTTTCTTGCTGTTTTATTCTACTCTCACTTGGGAGATCTCCCCAGGATTTGAAACTCAGTATGGAAATAAAATATATCCATTTCCTCCTCCCCTAGGAAATCCAGGCTAAGTCCCAAGTGTAAAACATGCAACCTGATTTTTTGTCTCTTTCCTCCAACATATCAGTGGTATTCAAATCATCATCAAATCTTTGTTTTTTAATTTTTTTAATTTTTTTTATGTTTTTTTATTTATTTTTGAGAGCAGGAGAGACAAAGCGTGAGTGGGGGAGGGGCAGAGAGAGAGGGAGACACAGAATCCGAAGCAGGCTCCATCTCTGAGCTGTTAGCACAGAGCCCGATGCAGAGCTTGAACTCACAGACTGTGAGATCATGACCTGAGCTGAAGTTGGACACTTAATCGACTGAGCCACCCAGGCGCCCCAAATCTTTGTTTTTTAAACCACTGCTTTTGCTGCTCATAATTTATAAAATCTACATTGCTGGTAAATGATTGCCATAAAATCAAGTTTCCAAAACACTATCCTCCAATTTTATGACAAGAACAATAACAACAACAACAACAAAAACAAACATGTATACATGACTTACTATGCACTGGGTACTATTCTAAATTTTCTCTGTGTGTGTGTGTGTGTGTGTGTGTGTGTGTGTACATATACATACATATCTTTTTCTCACCTAATCCTTGTATGAGATTGCCCTGTGAGTCAGGCGCTACCCAAATTTACTGATAGAGAAATAGTCACAGAGTAGCTAAGAGACTTACTTAAGGTCATACAGCTAGTAAGTATCAGAGGCATGCTTTTAATGTAGGCCATCTGGCTCTCAAGTCCACACCCTTAACTACTATTTTATACTTATCCCCTTTTGACTAAAAGGTGAGGGGTAAAATGTATTTAATATTCCACATTCTCTCTCAAGCAGACTTTCAAGATGGTATAACTGAACACAAATTGTATAATGTCCTGGTCATGATCTCATGGTTCCTGGTTTCAAGCCCCACGCTGGGCTCTGTGCTGACAGCTCAGAGCCTGCTGCTTGCTTCAGATTCTGTGTCTCTTTCTCTCTCTGCCCCTCCCTCACTCGTGCTCTGTCTCTGTCTCTCAAAAAAAAAATGAATAAATGTTTAAAACATTAAAAAAAAAAAAGAGGCAGATCAGCTGTGGTATTCAACCTGAGGCATGTCAGAAGTCTCAACTAGGCAAAAGCACTCAAGCATAGCACAGACTGAGTGTATATGCAGTAATTAGTTCACACTTGGCACCAGGCAACAAAGAATAAATGTAAAATAGGAAGACAAATAACATGGTTAAAGGGAAGAAGAGTGCAAGCAAGTGGGTCTACCGTACAGATGGACCAGATTAGAAACTTTGATCCTAATAGTAACAGCTGCTGCCTAGTGAGCACCTGCTATGAGCCAGACATCATTCTTGGTGCTTTATACATACATAAGATAATTTAGTATTATGAGGTAAATACTATCATCTTCATTTTATAGATGAGAAAACCTCAGGTTCAGTTATCTTCCAAAAATTACAGTTATTCAGTGGTATAGCCAGGATTTAAACCAAAGTCTGTCCAATTTCAAAGTCCATCTAATTTGTACTACCCTATGAATAGTAGTTTAAGGCCTAGGCAGAAGGAAATGTTGTTGGGAATTTGCCAGGCCTAACAGGGAAGAGTAGGTCCCTTCAAAGAGAAGTCTGAAAGAGTCATAGTCTGAATTATGGGCATAAAATGATATAATAAAGACAAAAGGAGAGGGAGGGCCCAATAGTTTGAGCAGGCAAAAGTTTAAAAATGTAAAAGTGTAGGGGCTATTCTGGAGGCAATAGCAGAGGATGGAACTATGTTAATATTAGCGCCCATTTACAAGCCACTGAAGTGGGTATTTCCCACAGAACTAGATGATTTACAGCTATTATTTATTTTTTAATGTTTATTATTTTTTTTGAGAGAGAGAGAGAGAGAGAGAGAGAGAGAGAGAGAGAGAAATAGAGCACAAGCAGGAGAGGAACAGAGAGAGAGGAAGACACAGAATCTGAAGCAGGCTCCAGGCTCTGAGCTGTCAGCATAGAACCTGACGCCAGACTCAAACCCATAAGCTGTGAGATATGACCTGAGCTGAGGCCAAACACTTAACCGACTGAACCACCCAGGTGCCCCTATAGCTATTATTTATAATTCTAACTTAAATTATTTATGGTAGATGGTATGAGATCCATTTCATAGATGAAGTCTTGAGAACATAAAAAGGCATGAATTATTTTTTTTAATGTTTATTTATTTTTGAAAGAGAGAGAGCACAAGTGGGGGAGGGACAGAGATAAAGGGAAACACAGAATCCAAAGCAAGTTTCAGACTCTGAGGTATGAGCCCAGAGACCATGTAAGGCTCAAACTCACAAACCGTGAGATCACGACCTGAGCCAAAGCTGGCCACTTAACTGACTGAGTCACCCAGGTGCTCCCAAAAGATGTGGATTATAACCAAGGCCTGTCTGGTTCTAAAGCAATACTTTTTCCATTAACAAATAGCTTCCATGAAAAGCCACATGGAAGGGTTTGACCTCTTCCTACCCTTCAAAAAATGATTCTTTATTTTGAGAGAGAGAGAGAGAGGCAGAGACAGAAGGAGAGAGAGAATCCTCTCTCATGAACCATGAGATCATTACCTGAGCTGAGATCAAGAGTCAGATACTTAACCAACTGAACAACCCAGGCACTCCATCTCTCCTTACCTTTTAAGTGTTCCTTTCTGGGGCACCTGAGTGGCTCAGTTGGTTAAGTGTCCGACTTCAGTTTGGGTCATGATCTTGCAGTCTGTGAGTTCGAGCCCTACATTGTGCTCTGTGCTGACAGCTCAGAGCCTGGATCCTGCTTCGGATTCTGTGTCTCCCCGTCCTCTGTTCGTGCTCTGTCTCTACCTCTCTCTCATAAGTAAACATTAAAAAAATTTTCTTAAAAAAGTTCCTTTCTAAGATTTCTGTCTATTCTTTAGATCTCTTTTTATTTCTTTATTTATTTTTATGTTTATTTACTTTTGAGAGAGAAAGAGATAGAGTGTGTGAGTGGGGGAGGGGCAGAGAGAGGGAGACACAGAATCTGAAGCAGGCTCCAGGCTCCGAGCTGTCAGCACAGAGCCTGATGCGGGGCTTGAACTCGTGAACCGCGAGATCATGACCTGAGCTGAAGTTGGATGCTTAACCCACTGAGCCACCCAGGCGCCCCTAGATCCCTTTTTAGATTGGATGCATGTTTCAATGGCCCAATGTCCAGATAATCTAGTCATCTCTTGGGCTCTGAAGATTATACACTCTTTTCAGCTACTAATTTCCATAAGAGTCAACTCAATGGCAACTCCAGAATTTTGGTGTGGTAAGAGGAATAGGTATGGTGATCTGATTAAAGGCATACCTAGTGAGCCTGTCTTGAATCTGCATCTCCATATCAAGCTACTAAGCACATGGTTCTTTATATGAAAGCTTCTGCTTCCTAATTATTGTTCTATTTTTAAATTTTGCTTTTATTAAAGTAATTTTTTTTAATTTTTTTATGTTTATTTATTTTTGAGAGAGAGAGACAGAGAGACAGATAGAGAGAGACAGAGTGTAAGCAGGGGAGAGGCAGAGAGAGAGGGAGACACAAATCTGAAGCAGGCTCCAGGCTCTGAGCTTCCAGCACAGAGCCCAACGCAGGGCTTGAACCCACAAACCGTGAGATCATGACCTGAGCTGAAGTCGGATGCCCAACTGACTGAGCCACCCAGGTGCCCCTAAAGTAAAATTTAAGTATAGAGAAATGCACATCTTAAGGGTACAAATTTAATGAGTTTTGACAAATGTATATACCCCCGAAACACAACCAAATCAAGATACAGAATATTTCTATTACCCCAACAAAGAAAGACAGTTCCTATATTACCCCTTTCCAGTCAATCCCTCACTACAATCCCCAGACTAGACAACTACTGTTTTGATTGTTTTGTCTATTATCAAAATTCATTAAAATGGAATTATACAGTATATACTCTTTTGGGTTTGTTTTCTTTCATTTGACCTTGTATATGTAAGATTGATCAATTTATTGAAGAGAATATCCTTTCCCCATTGTATAGTCTTGGCCATCCTTAAAAAAAGAAGTAAATACTGTCATTTGCAACAACATGGATGAAACTTATAGGATATTATGCTAAGTGAAATAAACCAGACACAATAGAACCAATACTATATGATCATACCTATATGAAAAATCTAAAATAGTCTAACAGAAGCAGAAAGAAAAATGGTGGTTACCAAAAACTAGCGGAAGGGAAAACAAGGAGATGTTGGTGAAAGGGTACAAAGTTTTGATTATACAATATGAACAAGTCTTAGAGATCTATATATCACAATGCTTATAGTTAACAACACTGAATTGTATAATGAAAAATCTGTTATCATAGTAGATCTTATGTTAAGTATTTATACCATGATAGATGATAGATAGATAGATAGATAGATAGATAGATAGATAGATAGATGATAGATAGATAAGGTTGGAGGAAACTTTTGGAGACAATGGATATATTTCTGGCATTGATTGTGGTGATAGTTTTATGGATGTATGCTTATCTCCAAACTTATCAAATTGTGCTCTTTAAATACATACAGTATTTTATATTTCAATAATACCTCAATGAAGTGGTTTTTAAAAAGACTGATCTATGTTTTATCATGTATCCATAATTAGTTCTTTTTGCTGAATAGTATTCCAGTGAATTGATATATCATAATTTGTTCATCTGTTCTCTTATTGAGGGACATGTGGGCTGTTTGCATCTTGGGGGTATTATAAATACAGCTGTTTTAAACATTCCGTACAAGTCTCTTTTGTGGACATGTATTTTCATTTCTGGGGGGAAAAGTGACCAAAGGCCAAAATGCTGGGTCACAGGGTAGGTGTATGTTTAACCACAAAGAACTACAAAATTGTTTTCCAAAATGATTGCAATATTTTATACTCTTACAAGCAAAGTACTAGAGTCTTGGTGCTTCACTTACTCACAAAGTTTTGGTGTCGACAATCTACTTAATTTTAGCCATTGCTGTGGGTGTGTGGTGATATCTCACTATGGTTTTAATTTGCATTTTCCTGACAACCAGTGACTTTGAACATCTTTCTGTGTGGTTAGTAAGGTTGGTCTATTTTTATAGTGGTAGACTATACATATCTTCTACCAAGACATTATTAGCCTGAAGAGTCTTTGTATTGAGGAGGGCAGGGCTAATGGAGATTATGGGATGACCTAATGCCCTCTGTCAAGCAACCTCTTAGCATGGTCACTGTGTCTAACCCAGGCAAAGACTGTTGCTGCTGCTGCTGCTGCTGCTGCTGCTGCTGCCGCCTTTAAAACTGTAAAATACTGAATTTTTTGAGCAATTATTTTTTCAGGTTTCATAATCGTACTTCTATTTTTTTCAGGTATCTTACAAATCAACCCAAAGGTTTTTGGTGCTCCTTCTAGGACTTAAACTTTCATTTCCAGACAGAAAAGAAGGGGAGTCAACTTTTGAAATCTACAGTTCATAGATTTATGTCCCTACAGTCAGTCCAAAACACTAGAGATAATCTTAATACTATATAACTGTATTATAATTCAGGTCTCACTGAATTTGATAAATGGCACCTTCAAAAAATAATTTAACAATTAGGGGAGAAAGAAAAAGGCCAAGAATTAGAGAAAAATCAAAATGATGCAGATGAAGTAACACAGTTCCTGAAAAGTGCAGAAATGCCCATACATTTGGTATGAAGGGATCCAGCTCAAACTGTCTTAGTATGATTTCATTCTCTTCCAGCCAAATGAATTTTGTACAGTAAGGCTTAAGGTCAGGAAAGGATTAACAATCAGCTGGATACATTTCAGAAGCTTGAATGGTTTAAGTTGAAGAAATCTGCAAGGTCATCTAGTACAACTCTCTGTAGAATGCAGGAATCAGCTCACAGAACCCATAAGTGTTTCTATCTTTTAAAGTCCATTGGTCATAGTGAGAGCCTCTGGGGCCACACAAAGTAGATCTATTGTCTTCTACATGTCAGTGCTTAATAAGTTACAAAAAGACTATATGCCCTCTACCCTCAACTCAGGTTTGACACTTAACTCTGGTTTGCTTATAGAAACTATTAACATATTAATGTTTGACACTCAACTCAGGTTTGCTGATAGAAACTAACCATCCTGGTCACCTTTGCTTATCACACTTCAGTTTGTCAATATTCTCCTTAAAATGTCCCACCCCCCCACCAACAGTGTGTTATGTGAGTGATCTGACTAGCACAGATAACGGTGTGACTGTAACCTTCCAAAAAATTGCAATTTACTCTCATATTGCATTAACTGTTTTGTTACATCAGCATTAACTGGTTTTGCCACTATGGTCAACTAAAAACCTTAGGCTTTTTTCATGAGCAGTCACTTCAGGCTTGGCTTCCTTATTTGACTCCTTTTTTTTTTTTTTTTTTTGGAGGTGGAAAGGAATTTGAGTAAAGAACTTTTCATTAGCATTTATTATACTTCATTTTGTTAGCTTCAGTCCACTGCTCTAACCTGCCAACATTCTGTCATACCCTGTGAAAATTGTTTGTAATTTAACCATTTATTTTTGTTTAAAAATCTTTCCATATTACCTCAGTATACCTTTCTGCTTTAGAACCTAGAATCTAAAGAATAAAACTGAATCATTCTTTCTTGAAGCTTCAGGCTCATAAAGAGTCATGATTCTGAGCTTCAGTATTCACTGTCCAGGACCTTAGGAACATAGAAGAAAAACAAAATACAGGACACTATGTTGTAACCATATTGAGCTCAGGACAACCTATAGAAATATTTTTGTTTCACTAAATACCTGATATAACATCATTTTATTTATTTTTCTTCTTTCTTCAGGAAGGAACAGATAATGACAACAAATGACAAATATGTATAACTCAGGGTCCAAATTAATTGGATTTAATTGAGACTTTATTGGACTGTACTTTAAGTCACTAACTATGTAACTTATTCAAATAGACTGATAATATTATCTACTCACTAAAAAAATATCAGATTAAAAACATTCCATCAGAAACCAATGTCCTCACCATATCCTTGTCAGGAGGGAATGGAGTTACTTTGCTCTTTGATTTAGTCTCCTCACTCCCTTAACATCAGAGCTTCCTAAAAGGCTAATTTTGTATTTTATATTTACCATAATAACATAGATGAGTGAGAGTTTACTGAAAAATCACCTATGCAGAAAATATTTTAAATGTTATAATACAAGTATTCTTCATAAAGATTTGATATCTCTCATATTACCCCTCAAGAAAGTGAATTATCAAAGGATAATTCATGATGAATATGTCAACATTCTATAGCTGCTTTTTACAAAAGCTATAATGTACATCCCCCCACTTGCTTTCAAATCTAAATTTTCGCTGTTTGACTAGAACTCTCATTGCCTGAAACTAGTCAGAAATCTCTCTGTATCTTAGTTCATACCTACTTTATGTGCCCCCACCTTTATTCTTATCTTTATCCAAAGTCTTGGTTTGGATAAAGGTCCAGTAATTTACATGTACTCAACCAAAGGAGGTTTAAATCTGCAAAGGAACTGCTCTCTGGTGAATACTAATCAGGCAAAATATCCACTCTTTGATCAGAAACAACTAAAGACCTCAGAGAAGCTCATTAAAAGCAAATTCTGACTTTGTTTAAATATTTTGTTCTCTTAAACTTTATTCATTATCTATAATATTTGTCATACATAGAAATAGTTTAAAAAATAATTGAACTGTTTGGAATTTTTGTTCAAGGATTTTAGAAATCTCCAGTTTCCTCACCCTACTCCCAATGGTTAAAACCTAAACAGAATACTTCAAAGTATATATTCCATATACTACATACTACATATTATTCTATATACTATTGTATGGTAGGAGCATGAGGTGATTCAGATAGGTCTGCTTTCCAATTCCATCTCAGTCATCTCATTGTTAATACATATTTCACAGAGTTGTCGTAAGGATAATTTCTATAAAGTGTATGGTGTATAAGTACTCAATAAAGATCAGTCTCTTTACCACTTACACCTAGTCTTATTCCTGTGTCAAGGTTAAACACTAATATCGATACAGAAGAAATTCAAGAATAAGATCCCATTTACACCCTTACTGTCAGATGAACATTTGTTTTAAGTGAAATGATCTGTCTCCATAAAAATTATCAGAATCCACATCAAATGAGAATAATACTTGAATTTCAACATATGCTACATTACACAGGAGAAATTCAAGTTCAGCTAGCTGCCTCATTTAAACAGGATATATGGGTTTACTTAAATATATAATACTTTAAAAAGAATAATATAAAACCCAAATTCATGGATTTACTCATTTTAGTTCTTTGTTATAGATATCTGACAATTCGGTATGTGTGTATGCACTGTGACATATGTATGTGTGTGTGTGCTATATGTATGTTTATGTTTTCTGTTTTTTTTTTCTTTCTCCCAAATCAGGCCAGAAATATTTTGAGATCAGGGATTGTACCCCTATTATAATAAGACCCCTACCATTAATAGCATGTATCTCTTCCCTGTTAGACTAAGCTTTCCTTGCAAACGATGACCAAATCTCCTCCAAACCAGCTCAGAACTTAACCCACAAATGTTGCTGACAGTCAATCCTTTGTTGATTAATTATGTGAGCATAGAGAAGAGCCTGGAGACTACTGATAGATGCTGCGAGCAGCTGAATATATATCTCAGAGATCCGGGTCACAGAACATTGGGCCCTAGATTTAGGATATCCATGATGAAGTCATTTCTGAGTGAGGTGCTTCAATGGCTAAGGAAACTGCAGATGCTCCCTTTGCATTAATAGAATTGCAGCTAAATAGCCAATAAAATGTAGCAACAGAGAAGCACACTAAGAACATGACTGGTGGGGAAGTTCTTGGAATCTAAACACTGGGATAAAATTCAGAGACCACCTGGGTTCCTGTCCTGACTCTACCACTGACTTTCACACGATTATGGCAAATTTACTTTATCTGGGTCTCAGGTCCTGGATCATTTATGAAATGAGCATATGAGACCCTAAGATCTCTTCCATATCAAATAGCCTAAAGTTCAACATTAAATCAAAATTGATGCTTCTATCTAAGAACTCATGCTAGAATTAGAATCTATATGATACAGGTTGGCATATGATCAATTGCTGTTTGGGTCTTGAATTGTTTCTTATACATTCAGCTTGTATCTCCAATACAGGAATCATTGCTCATATATTTGTTTTTTAGGCCAAAACCTAGGCCATGGCTGCTGAAACTAGCACATGTTTTTAAAAATATCTGTGTTGATTGACTGAACTGGAAAATGAGGAATCTGAGTTGTGATGTGGCCTTACAGCTGGGATGTCAAGATTAGCAAGGCAACATACATTAACACTGGCCCTGCTTTGAGCTTACTAAATAAGATATGATATAAGTTCAGAGTAAATGCACAGATGAGGATCAATTTTCTATTTCCTCATAAACCTCAGCAAATATAAAATAACATGATGAGATCTGCTGGCTCCTTTGCAAGCCTATTTTTTCCAAGAAGTCTGGTATTTCTATGACCATAAAATATTTAAAAATAAATTCTTGGAAACCTTGCTCAGGAGCAGACACTAAAATCAATCCTATGTGGTTTGCTGTGAGTGATTCCAGAGATGCTCTTGGTCTCCAACTCTGCTCAATAGCCTCTTTCCTCACAGCTTTTTATGGTAACTGAGATTGTCACCTCAGTGGACATAAATAATAAGACTTAAGTAGTTTGGAAAAGAAGGAGCAAGAAATATGTGCTGGGCATTAAAGGAGAGCAAACCCAGGAAAGGGACAAGAAGAAGGCACTCAAAGAGAAAAGGGATGCTTATAGCATTTTTTTAAAACAATTGCACCAGGGCTAGAACCAAAGTGGGAAGCAGTGGGCAGAAAAGAAAATATACATTCTATCTTTCATACAAAGTAAAATGACAGTTTAAATATGATTTGTAAAGGTAAGAGTTGTCATTTTTATTAAACCCTGAGCGTATCTTTCAGCCTTTGACTTCTGCAATGAAATCCAAACACTTTTCATCTCTACTGCTACAACACTAGTCAAAGACAACATCACCCTTCACCTGGATCTTTTATCAGCCTCCTAACTGGTCTCTTTGTTTCCACCTTTGCCTCTTACACCTACCACACAGCAGCTAGAGTCATCCTTCAAAGCATAAATTAAATACCTGACTTAAAACTCTCCAGTGGCTTTCCATTGAAAGTGGAATAAAATCCTACATCTTTTTCATGGTCTTTTGCCTGTCTCCGTGACCTCCATTCTATCACTCTTCCTTTCCCTTTGAAATCCACCTACACCAACTTTCATCCTGTCCTTTGAACACCCTGAGCTTGTTCATCTCCAGTCATCTTACACTTGCCCTTCTGCACAAAATTTGCTTTTATAAAATTGTTTTTTAAATATTTTTTAATGTTTATTTATTTTTTAGGAACATAGAGACAGAGTATGAGCAGGGGAAGGGCAGAGAGAGAGGGAGATACAGAATCTGAAGCAGGCTCCAGGCTCTGAGCCGTCAGCAAAGAGCCCCCCGATGCGGGGCTCGAACTCACAGACTGTGAGATCATGACCTGAGCCAAAGTCGGCTGCTTAACCAACTGAGCCACCCAACTGCCCCTAATATTTTTTGTTTTGTTTTTATTTTATATATATATATAAAATAAATATATATATATATATATAGAGAGAGAGAGAGAGAGAGTGCAATCAGGGTAGACAGCAGCGGGGGAGGGAGAAAGGGAATCTTAAGCAACTTCCATGCTCACAGTGAAGCCCAACACAGAGCTCGATCCCAAAACCCAGAGATCATGACCTGAGCCAAAATCAGGAGTTGGATGCTCAACTGACTGAGCCACCCAGGTGCCCCTGAAGTTGCTTTTTAAAAACATATTTATTTTCCCCACTCCTTCATTAAATGATAAACTCCATGAGGGAACAGTTCTTGTCAGTCCTGAGCATCATTTTATCCTCAGTGTTTGGGCCACAGATGAAATATAATAATCGCCTAGTAAAGGTTTGTCAAAAGAATGAATAAATAGCAAAGGGAATCAGCAAGTCATGAAAGAAGTGTAGATGAGTAGCCAAGAAGGCCCAGCTGAAATTACCTAGCATGGCCATAATGAATAAAATTATTATGGTTTTGTCACTTTCCTTAGAAACACTCAATACCTCAGAAGCAAACGTGTAATTGATAGAGTTATCCAGAGTTTGGATTGACAAGGCAAGAACTTTGACAGATTGTTAGCTAAGGAATCCCAGGATATTAGTAAGCACATCCTCAAAACAGATGCCCACAGAGCCCAGGTTAGTATGAAGGCAAACCACAGTGGGAGGTAAAGGACTTGGAGAACTGGGATTAATTAAGGGTTTGAAGGTGATGATGAGAATAAAGAGGACATTACATGGGTAATAAGAGGTAAAGGGTCACAGAAGCACAAGAGATTGTAGTCAAAGAGGAGGATCAGAATTCAGGATCATGGATCAGTGATGATGGAATGTACATTATAACTGAAGTGAGGGATTATGAAGTTGGGGAGTAAGTTCAGAGCCAAAATGAAAAGACCCCTCAATTACTCAGAACTGTCTTACTTAGCTATAAAATCTCTCCCTTGACAACACTGTGAAACTAATGGACCATTCAACTTTACGATGGATTCACTACTCCTTCAAGTAAAGTCTAGCTCATCATACAAGGCCTATCTTGAAAGTCTCTGATATCCCCTGATCACTGACTTTGGAGAACCTGGGCCAAAATTAAGGATAAGGGGACTTTTCTCTAGCTTTCTTTCACTTGTCTTTTCTCCAGCTCTTAGGCCATATCCCTAGTTTTAAATATTTTCTTTTCTATGCTCAGGAAAGATCCAACCTCTATCAGCTGGCCCTAATGATTCTGATAGCTAATCTAATTCACAGTAAAATGAGAATAGCTGAGAAGGACTTAGAGTCTTACCAATCCTCAGTTACGTGAACATTTTGACAATCTCCTCCTGTCTTCACTCAAATCCATGGATAGTAAACAAGGTTGAAATTTAGGGCCATTGTCAGTGACACTTTTGCTAGACTTACGGTCATCTCCAGCAGACAATATCCTCAGGCTCCTCTGCTATGCTATTGAATATTCATGTGGAATTAGGATCTCATGGCAGCACTGCCATCTATTTAGATTAAACCTGGATTACAGGCTCTCTGACTACACAGGATCAGAAAGGGCAGCAAAATCTCAGAGCAAAGAAAACAACTCTAATCCCCACACATTTATTTAGCTATTGACATGCCTTTCAAGGAGAAAGTGTCCCTCCAGGAGCATAAGACCCTTAAGGACAGATTTCCCAGTGCATCATTTTTAGATCCATTAGTACTAACATGCATGATGGTTGCTAGGATACAATAAATTGGTAAAGAAAATATCACATAATGGTAGGTGCAGAGAGGCAGGCACTGGCCTGCTTTGCAGACTACGTACTGGGCTGTTATTTATTAGGATCATGATTAGGATCATTTTCAACAGCTTCTGTCTATTTTCCTTCTGGAAACTAGGATGTTGTTGCATTTCAATTGGTAAAGAGTGCTTATAATTTATATTTTTGAGGAGTAATTGAATTTGTGAAAGTTGAGTCTCATAATTGTCACTGAGGAATCTATTAATAAGTAAGAAGAAGGCTGGGGTGTGCATGCGTGTTTTTCCCTGACTATTAAATGGTAACTTCAATTTGGGAATGAAATCACCCTCCATTGATTTCCAGTGTATTCTGCCATCATTCAGACAGCACTTTCAAAGAGTTCTGTAAATGAGATTTGTAGCTGAGGTAATTGCTGCTGCAAAAGCATGCAATAGAAGGCGAGCTTTATAACTGCCACTTTCTTGACGTTGTAACTTAACTACCTCCTTTCCAAACATAGCTGAGTGGGATAGAAGATGAAGTTCTGTTTGATTTTTGACTTGCCTCTTATCTCCTAGAAGGAGGAGACACTCCTGACAATATTTTGATTCCAATCTCACTTGATGTTGTTAATTACCTAAATGGAAAACAAAAACCTTTTTAGCAAATTGCTTGGTATTAGTGATCACAGCCTGATTATTCTTACATTCAGGGATCTTCCCTTAAAAGTAACCAACAACAATCAATCTTTTTGTAATAATTTTTCAGTGGTGTTTCACAAGAGAGGATAAGTACCTCCTTCCCAGAGGGAACTTATTACTTCTAAGTTCAGTGCTTTAGTGAGAGTTGTGGGTGAAACTAAAATTCATCTTTACAGACTAGTTGCCTAATTCTGAGTGCCTGAGTGATATTCATTGACAGTGAACATTCTCTAGCTGGGTCAGTGCTTGAAAATCAGGCTCCTCATCAACCACCAGTCTCTGTGTCTGAAAGGCTGTGGAGGGCTCATTAAGAGAACATCAGGTACCTTGGACAAGCCCTTCACCACCACTGGTATTCTAATTAGAACCATGAGGAAGCCTGGTACCATGCTGGGTCTGTATAATATCTCATTATGCATTAACTAGTTTCTATTATAAGTAATTAATACCTTTCTGCCTCTATCTCTATTTTCTAACTCTCACTCCACTTTGGGATTTGGGGAGGGGAGGAATATGTTATTTCTTTAGCTTCCCACAGTCCCTATAGACTTTTGTGACTCACATGTGTTTAATTAATGTTTTAAAAAGTTTTGATGCTATAGTAAATATTAAGAATCTGGTAAAAGTATTTTAAGTGACTTTACTGTAATCTGAATATGGTTGGAGGAGTCAAAACCTCCTATAATCTAATAAGAAATTTTAGCCAGCTTTGAAATCTTTGAATTCTTTTTATAACGAGAAAGAAGACAAACAGACTTTTTTAAATTTTTAAATTTTATGGAGAAAAGATTCTAATAATGATGATAAGAGACTGCCATGAATGAAGGTTATCATTTGCCCAGACTCAGATTTCCTTCCCACCTAGACCCTTTGCTTGCTGTAACTTAAAGTCCTACTATGCCCCCTAACATTGTCAGAATTAGCTGGGTCAGATTTCCTGTGAAATACAGTCAGTCCTTCAGTAGTACTTAATAGGGAACTGCTTCTAGGGGAATTGTGCAGCCACAGTGAAGAGCCATAAGAAAGGGAACAAAAATGTCAGTCTCAAATTTATCTTTCATAGTAAGCTATCTACCATGAAACTTGCCTGAGGAAGGAGGAAAAACTGGGCTCTCTCTTTCATTTGTTTTTTCCATTATTGGTACAAGCTGTTAAGAATGACTGGACATTTCCAGTCTCTGAAAGTCACAGGAGATGACCATTGATTGCCAGGAATTTAGTAATGATTCAACTCACCTTGACACAATAGTGGGAGAGCAGCCTAACTGAAAGATTTGGTTTCTTGCAAGTGACCAAGGAGATGTCTTTACTATCTTCTATTTTATCGAACTTTTAATTCTTATTTCTTTTCTACCAATGTGTCTCCTACCATTCACCTAATTTGCTTGGCAAACTTTAAGTGAAGGAGAGAGTAAAATTAACAGTTAAATAAATGCAGGGCCAGGCTGGGGCAGGAATTCAAGGGTCTCCAGAAGAAATTCATGTTGTAAGAAGTCAAGGGAAGAACTTAACCTTGAGTCAGGGAGTTCTTAACTTCTGGACTTGAGCATAGTTTTTGTTTTGGACATGTAAATAGTGTCTAGATGTGAACATGGACAGCGTGGAGAACCAAATTTGTAAAACAAGGGAGTCAGGTGGCTGCAAGTCAATCATGATCATGAGACAGAAGTGAGAAATAAGATTTCAGAAAAGTGTAATTGTTCCCAAATAGGACAAAAATAAAAAGGTTTGTTTGCAGTAGTTTTCAAAGTATGGTTCATGTACTCCTGGTGATTCCTGAGATCTTTTCTTGGAATCTGCAAGGTAAACACTATTTTCATAGTAATACTAAGAAATCCCTTGCATTTTTCCCAGCATTGACATTTTCACTGAAGTTGCAAAAGCAACGGAGATAAAATTACTGATCCTTTAACATTAATCATGGCAATGGCACCAAATTGCTATTAGTACTGTGCTACCTATGGGATATCTATAATATTACTGATAAATACTGCTCATATAAGTTCAATATACTTTTTTTCCAAAAAAAATCTTGAAAATAAGTTTGTCTTTATTAAAAATTTTTATGTCCATGAGCAAATCTTTCTGACTTTGTCAATCATGTTTAAATTCTATGTATCATTCATGTCACTACAATCTCAGATATAGCCCTTTCTATATGGACACTTATTATATATTAAAGTACAGTTAATAGTCATAGCTATGCTAACAATGAGTTATTCCTAATTAAGCCCTTAAATGCATATTTGCTATGGACAATGACCAAAGAAAGGCCAATATTTATACCAGGGAATAGCCATTTTCAAATTCTTTCTATGGAGGCAGAATAGCTTAATAGTTCCTGAACAGACTCTACTGCCAGCCAGCCTGAGTTTGAGTCCTAGTTTTGACACCTTCTACCAGAGTGACCGTGGGTAACGTACTTAACCATTTTTGTTCTTCTGTTTCTCCATTTTCTAAAAGGGCTATGAGCATTAAATGAGTTAATATGTGTAAAATGCTTATAACATGCTTTGGACACAGTATGTGCTATGTAAGTGTCAATTATCAATATGATTGCTAAATTGTTTGAAATTGAGATCATGTGTATCACAAACAAAACTGTTAGAAACATTTGATGTGAGTTTATGGAGGCCAACTGATTGTCATGTATTTTAACAGGTATCAGTAAAACCTAGTTATGTTTCAAACTAAGCAAATGTTAGTTTCTGTTGGCCTGTCACATTTCTATTGAGCTTTCCACAGTTTGAAACTGAATTTTTGTTATCTCCTGGGATGGGATGGGACAAGTTCAATACTCCATTGCATATAAGATTTTCCTCTGGATTTATGCCGCTTTTACCAACATACTTGATCTATTTTTTCCTGTCACCAGATTTAAGTTTTCAAGGTTTATTGTCAATTTCAACTTTATAATACACTATTTTCTAAATCTGGTTTCTTAATAACCCCCTTATCACCAAACTACCTTTATTTCTTGAATTATCACAAAATCACTTAATAAAATTAATTGCAATGCACTCTGAAAAGAATAATCAAGCAGGGTCTCTGGGGTGTTGTTGATGTTCTAGTTTTTGACCTGGGTGGATGTTACATGGGTGTTTGGCTTGTGATAGTTTATTGAGCTGTATATTCATGTTTGGCACACTTCTCTGTATGAGTTCTACTTCACAATAAAAATAGATTTAAAGAGGAAATGAAAGAAACAAATAGAGAAAAACGGTGATGTATGTTCCCTTAGGAAGAGATATAATATGGTCACAGGTTTTTTTTTTTAATTTTTAAATTATGAATTATATTAGAATACTGCTTTAAAAAATACAGGCATTCCTGCTTTAACATTTGACATAGGTGTACATCTGTCACACAGAAAGCTCCATTTCAATGGAGAGTCTGTTGTTTCCATTATTTTAAAACTCCATTCAAATGGGTAGCTTATTTCCAGAAGACCATCTAAAGAGACTAAGTCTCCATCAATTGATAAATGTATAAAGAAGAAGTGGTATATATACACAATGGAATACTACGCAGCAATGAGGAAGAATGAAATCTGGCCATGCGTAGCAACACGGATGGAACTGGAGGGTATTACACTAAGTGAAATAAGTCAGTCAGAGAAATATGGATACCATATGTTTCCACGCATAGGTGGATTTTGAGAGACTTAGCAGAAAACCATGGGGAAGGGGAAGGGGGGAAAGGAAAAAGACACAGAGAGGGAGGGAGACAAAACCTAAGAGACTCTCAAAGACTAAGAACAAACTGAGGAGTCAGGAGGTGTGGGAGGGGGGAGAGTGGGTGACGGGCACAGAGGAGGGCACTTGTTGGGATGAGCACTGGGTGTTGTACGGAAACCAATTTGACAATAAATTATTTTTTTAAAAAAAGGACAAGGCACAGAGAGTGGCAACATATTATTTCAAACTGTTTCAGCAACAGTTTAGGTTGGCACAATCTTTTCCCTCCAAGTATTGCCCATAGTCACTGAGAGAGGTGACTCTGGTCCGAGCTTGGTACTTAGGATTAACACCATTTGTTTGAGAAGAATGTTGGTTTTGAATCTTCCATGGCTTACTTAAGTTCCCCTGTGATGTTGACTTTTAAGTCCAGTAAGACAATGTGTAAATAGCAAATGACAGCTGGCATTTGGTTACTAACTTTCCATGTAAATAAAGAAATTCATTTAATACTTCAATAATTTTACCATCTTCTTTGATCATGTTTTCCATTTCATCCTGTAATTATAATGTCTGCTTTCACTAATCTCCAGCTTTTTACAGCTCTGAGAAGCTATACATTTGAATGATGCTAAATTTTTGGGAGGTGGCTATATTTCTTCAAATTTCTTTCTTCCTTATTCATCATTCACATGCCTTAGTGTCCTTGACTTATGTTTTTAGAAAGAAGTTTTGGCAGACTTCATCTGTGAATCTTGTTCTTTCATAATTTAACTTTTACATATCATACTGTATCTTTTACACCACCCAATATGCAACTTCCATTTGTAATCAATATTCCAAGTCATCTATTTTTATTAACAATTGAGTGGTAACCATGCTATATGAACATGAAACTGTACAGACTAGAGCCTATAAGTGGAGTTGAGTAATGAGTTTAAAATTTTAAAAAGATGACATTAGCAGGAATGGCAAAATAATTACCTTTGAAAATCTTCTCCCCTACAAAAGCAATGACAGCATTGACAAAATTTAAAGAATCCAGTTTTTTCGGAACTCTAGAAATTAAGCAAATTGCTGCAATAATCTGATAAGAATTTACTTAAGAAAAATGAGTGAATATTGATAAGAGCAGTAAGCTTTTTGATGTTTAAACTTACTCTATTCTATCCCTCTTTCCCCAGCTCCCACGGTTAGCCTTAAAAACCAACAGTATATAATCACAATAAAACTCAGTAGCTGGACAGCCACTGGAGGGGGACTAGGACGGGATTGGACCTCCTTCAAAGCCCCATTCCCAGAGAACTATCATTATTTGACTTGTCTGGTGATTTTCTAAAATATCCCATTGGTAAGTCTTGTCTTTTTTTGACATAAGAGATCACTCAGTTTGAATAGCCTTTTCCTGAGGGGAATTTGTTTACAACTATTATTGGCAATTGTATAACATTGAGGCTGCCTAATGCAGTGGATAATAGCTGGACAAATGATAGCTAACCAAAAAGCTTAAAATGAAAAACTGGGGAATTACATATCCATAGAAGGCTTTGCAAAGGTCCTATATGTTCCCAGAAATCTACAAGACCACACTCATGCACAAGAGTATGCACATATCCAAAGCTGTATACATGTTCAAGAAATACCTAAGAAGTCCAGAAGTCATTGTTTCTAGATTACCTTGAGGCTCTGCATAAGCAGAAAGCTAACATTAAGGCAGAGTCATAAACCACCTGGCTAAATGTTGAAGAGGAGCCTCAACAGACATAAAGAGCCACTCAGCAAAGACTGGGAGTCTTAAGGTTCTAGGAATTTAAGGAAATTTCCGTCCAATCATTAGCCGATCGCTAAGATAAATGAGCAGAGACTTCAGAACCCATATATAACAGACTTTACATAATTAATTCATAAAAGTAACTAAATCAACAAACAATAATTAGGAACAAAAATAGACCTTGAGAGGGAGGGAAATCTAATTTCCAGAGTTTTCATATAATCGAAAATGTATAGTACTCAGCAAAACACACATATATGTCATGGAAAGAAACAAAGTATGGCACATACACAGGACAAGGTGAACACAAAACCTAGATATTGGATTTACTAGACAAAAACTTTAGATTGACCATTATAAATATATTTAAAGAACTAAACGATATTATGCTTAAGAATTAAAACAGTTATGAGAACAAACTTTTCCCACTTATCATCAGTTAGGGGATAAAAATTATTTATAAAATATATAAGAATTCTGGAGCTGAAAAGTAAATAACTAAAATGAAAAATTCACTAGAAATTTTCAATAACCAATTTGAGCAGGCAGATGAAAGAATAAGATAATGTAAAGATAGATCCATTGAGATTATGCAGTTTAAGAAATAGGAAAAAATGAGGAAAAATATACACAGCCTCAAAGACCTGTGGAACAGCATCAAGCATACCAACATATACATAATTGGAATCCCATAAGTAGAGGGATGAAAGAAAAATGCAAAAAGAATATTATAAAGAAATGGTGACTGACAACTTGCCAAATTTTATGTAAAACATTAATCAACACATTCAAGAAACTTAACAAATTCCAAGTCATATAAATGCAAAGAGACCCCGCCTGGACAAATCATAATTAAACTATTGAAAACCAAAGACAATGAGAGAATCTCAAAAGCTACAAAAGAGGAGCACTCCTTTTGTACAAGGGAACCTAAGTAAGATTAATGAATGATTTCTCTTCAAACACCATGGAGTCCTGATAACTGAAATGAAAGGACCCTGGGCAGTAACTCAAATCCACATGAAGAAATAAAAAGCATTGATAAAAGTAACTACACAGGGAGGAGACCAAGATGGCGGAGGAGTAGGGAGGCCTGAAGTTTCCCTTGTTTTTTGAATTGAGAGGGACCGAAACAGAGAGATTCTCAACTCCAAGAACCTGGCAGAAAAGGTGTAGCAGTCTACAAGGAACGCAAGAAACATAGACAACGCCCTAGGACTGTGAGTCTAATCGAGAACGGACAAAACGAACTCGGGAAACTGAGCTGGGGGGAGGGTGAGCCGGGGACAGCGGGGAAAGTGCCCAACATCCGAAGAAGAGGGCCAGAGAGGGGGAGACCACCACCATCCAGCCCCTAAAGACAGGGCTTAGGAGGAGAAGCTCTGTGTCTAACAGGAGAACCCAGCAGAACTCTCCTTGTGCAGGACCGCAGATGGAGGCACAGTCAGCCCGCCCGGCCCAGAGTTGCTAAGCCGCGAGCAGCTTGGGGAGCGACCGACCTCGGGACTGCAGCCACTGCTATTGCTGGAGAGGGGAGTATGCGCCAGGCGCTGTTGCCGCCTCCGGCCCCCTGAGCGAACAACCGCGGGACCTCGCGCTGCTGCCTGCCGGAGCGGGGAGTGCGCACTAGTCGCCGCTGCACCCCATGGGGAGCGAAAAACCGCTGGGACCGCTG
Organism: Paguma larvata; assembly: GCA_030068075.1. Taxonomy (NCBI): domain Eukaryota; kingdom Metazoa; phylum Chordata; class Mammalia; order Carnivora; family Viverridae; genus Paguma; species Paguma larvata. The sequence goes on from CM057830.1 coordinate 100,525,110, forward strand.
CATCACTGGGACCACCTGAGCAGGGATTGCGCGCCAGTCGCGCCGCCATCCCGTGGGGAGCCGGCGACCTGGGACCATAGCCGCTGCCCGCCTGAGCCAGGATTGGGCGCTAGTCGCCGCCGAGGGCCCTGTGGGGTGCGAACAATCGCTGGGACTGCCGCCACCGCGGTCGCTTGAGTGGGGAGTGCTCACAAGTCGCCCCGGCCAGGTGAGCGGGGATCCCTCAGCGCGACCGGCTGCCGGGGGGGGGGGGGCCCAGTCGCCTGCGGAGCACCTCTAACCCTGACACATTTGCAGAAGGTTGGGGGGTGGCAGGCAGGCAGGCGCCCACCTTCCAGTGGACCACACTGCGCCGGTGCCCATAGCAGAGTAAGGACACAAACAAGGGGGCGAGTGGAAGCCTTGGGACTGGGAACAAAGGACGGAAGGGACGCCATTGTTGTCTTACCGGCCCATAAGCACCAGCCCCAGGAAGTCCCTCCCAGAGCCTTCCCTGCCTCAGTGGAGAACTCCCGCCTACACTAAACCACGCCCATCCGCACAGGAGTGACACTTCTCTGCAGGAGCTACAGAGGCCAAGTCCAGACGGCTGCCTGGAGTAACTCCAGGTCATTTCTTTTTAAAATATATGCTCCCCGTTATTCTTCTTACTGATCCCCACTCCTGAGCTGACTATCCAGGGGCCTGGCTGACTTAAACAGAATCTTAACCCACTCTCTAAAGGCATGTTTTTCATCTCCTTCTGTACTTCCCTATTTCTCTCTCTGGAACAACCAGGCCACATAATCTCATCCGAGCAATTTCTGTCTTCATTCCTTTTTCTTGTAACCGTCCTTATTCTGACTTCTCTCAGTCTGGATTAAGCTCTTTAGTCACTCTACCTGGGCAAAGACCATTTCCTTCTTTCCCCCGGAACTGTCATTATTCTCTCTGTAGACGCTCTGCCACCAGCACACTACATACCCTGTCCTTACTGTGTAGCTGGTATTTCAGGACATTGTCCTCAGAGTGTCATTTGTTATTCTTTTTTCTGTTGTGAACCGCTTGTCTGTATCATTTGTTGGTACGTTTGAGTATTTCTGTTTTCTGTTTGTCTGTCAGTCTGTTTTCCTTTCCAGGGCAACTTCAAGAAACAACCCAAAACACATCCAGGCAAAATGACGAGACGGAAGATTTCTCCTCAAAAGAATCTACAAGAAGCAGTGACAGCTCAAGAATTAATGAAAACAGATATAAGCGACACTACAGAACATGAATATAGAATGATAATCATAAAATTAATCGCTGGCCTTGAAAAAAGCTTAGATGAATGCAAGGGGTCCCCGCGCGGCACAGTTCAAGGACCTTAAAAACGGTCAGGAAGAATTAAAGAAGACATTGGAAGAAATACAGGGGAAACTGGAAGCAGCCACAGCACGGATTGAAGAGGTAGAGGAAGGAGTTAGTGCATTAGAAGAAAAAATCATTGAAAAAGAGGAAGTAGATAAAAGAGAGAAGCTGATCCAGGAACAGGAAAGGAGAATTCGAGAGCTGAGTGATGCACTCAAAAGAAACAATATCCGTATCATAGGAGTCCCAGAGGAAGAAGAGAGAGAGAAAGGAGTCGAAGGGGTTCTTGAACAAATCATTGCTGAGAACATCCCCAACATGAGGAAGGAAACGGGCATGGAAATCCAAGAGGCACAGAGAACTCCCCTCAGACGTAACTTGAATAGACCTTCTACACGGCACATCATAGTGAAGCTGGCAAAATACAAAGATAGGGAGAGAATCCTGAAAGCAGCTAGGGACAAAAGAACCCTAACATACAAAGGGAGACATTAAGGGTAGTAGCAGACTTATCTACAGAAACTTGGCAAGTCAGAAAGGAATGGCAGGATATCTTCAATGTGATGAGCAAGAAGGACATGCAACCAAGAATTCTGTATCCGGCTAGCCTGTCATTCAGAATAGAAGGAGAGATCAAGGTTTTTCCCAACAGACCAAAACTGAAAGAATTTATCACAAATAAGCCGGGACTGCAAGAGATCCTGAGGGGCATTCTATGAAGGCAAGGCTGCAAAGAACACAAACTGCCAGGGACAGCCTTACAAACATGAAACCTACAGATAATACAGTGACTGTAAGCCCATATTTTTCAATATTAACACTGAATGTAAATGGACTAAATGCGCCAATCAAAAGACACAGGGAAACAGAATGGATTAAAAAACAAGACTCATCTATTTGCTGTCTTCAAGAAACTCATCTTAAACCTGAAGACACCTTCAGATTGAAAGTGAGGGGATGGAGAACTATCTACCATGCTACTGGAAGGCAGAAGAAAGCTGGAGTAGCCACACTTATATCAGACAAATTAGACTTTAAAATGAACGATGTAATAAGAGATGAAGAAGAACATTATATAATAGTCTCAGGGACCATCCAGCAGGAAGAGCTAACAATTGTAAATATCTACTCACCGAATTCGGGGGCACCCAAATTTGTAAAACAACTAATTACAAACATTAGCAACCTCATCGATAAAAATGTCCTAATAGTAGGGGATCTCAACACTCCACTCTCAGCATTGGATACATCCACAAAACAGAAAATCTCAGCAGAAACAATAGCCCTGAACGACACATTAGAACAGATGGGCCTCACAGACATCTTTAGGGTCCTTCCTTCATCCAGAAGTAAAGGAATTTACGTTCTTCTCAACTGCACACGGTACATTTTTCCAAGATAAACCACATTCTGGGGCAGAGGGAAGCTCTGAATAAATATAAAAGAATTGAGATCATACCGTGTACACTGTCAGACCACAATGCTTTGAAACTTGAAATCAACCACAGGAGAAAGCCTGGAAAATATCCATGAACATGGCGGCTAAGAAATAACCTACTAAAAGATGACTGGGTCTACCAAGCCATCAGAGAAGAAATTAAAAAATACATGGAAACCAATGAAAATGAAAATACAACAATCCAAATGCTCTGGGACGCAACAAAGGCAGTCCTGAGAGGGAAATATATTGCAATCCAGGCCCATCTCAAGAAACAAAAAAATCAATAACACAAATTCTAACAGCACGCCTAAAGGAACTAGAAGCAGAACAGCTAAAACAACCCAAGCCCAGCAGAAAGAGAGAAATAACAAAGATCAGAGCACAAATTAACCATATGGAGACAGAAAAGGTAGTGGAACAGATCAATGAAACCAAAAGCTGGTTCTTTGAAAAAATAAACAAAATAGACAAACCTCTAGCCAGGCTTCTCAAAAAGAAAAGAGAGAGAACTCAAATAGATAAAATCGTGAATGAAAAGGGATAAATTACAACTAATCCCTCAGATATACAAGCAGTCATCAGAGAATATTATGAAAAATTATATGCCACCAAACTTGGCAATCTGGAAGAAATGGACAGCTTCCTAAATAGCCACACGCTACCAAAACTCAAACGGGAAGAAATACAAAATTTGAACAGACCCATAACTAGTGAAGAAATAGAATCAGTTATCAAAAACCTCCCAGCAAATAAAAGCCCTGGACCAGATGGCTTTCCCGCGGAATTTTACCAGACATTTAAAACAGAGTTAATTGCTATCCTCCACAAGCTGTTCCAAAAAATTAAAACGGAAGGAAAACTCCCGGACTCATTCTATGAAGCCAGCATCATTTTGATTCCCAAACCAGATAGAGACCCAGCAAAGAAAGAAAATTACAGGCCAATATCCCTGATGAATATGGATGCAAAAATTCTCAACAAGATACTAGCAAATCGAATCCAACAGCATATAAAGAGAATCATCCACCATGATCAAGTAGGATTCATCCCTGGGTTGCAGGGCTGGTTCAATATTCGCAAATCAATCAACGTGATACATCACATCAACAAAAGAAATATAAGAACCATATGATCCTGTCAATAGATGCAGAAAAAGCATTTGACAAAATACAGCATCCTTTCTTAATAAAAACTCTCGGGAAAGTCGGGATAGAAGGAACATACTTAAACATCATAAAAGCCATTTATGAAAAGCCCACAGATAATATCATCCTCAATGGGGAGAAATTGAAAGCCTTCCCCCTGAGATCAGGAACACGACAGGGGTGTCCACTTTTGCCACTGCTATTTAACATAGTGTTGGAAGTCTTAGCATCAGCAATCAGACAACAAAACAAAATAAAAGGCATCAAGATTGGCAAGGAGGAAGTCAAACTTTCACTTTTTGCAGATGACATGATATTTTACATGGAAAACCCGACGGAATCACCAAAAGCCTACTAGAACTGATTCATGATTTCAGCAAAGTTGCAGGATACAAAATCAATGTACAGAAATCGGTGGCATTTCTATACATCAACAATGATGCAGCAGAAAGAGAAATAAAGAAGCTAATCCCTTTCACGATTGCACCAAAAAGCATAAAATACTTAGGAATAAACCTAACCAAAGATGTGAAAGACCTCTACACTGAAAACTATAAAAAACTTATGTAGGAAATTGAGGAAGACACAAGGAAATGGAAAAACATCCCATGCTCATGGTTTGGAAGAATAAATATCGTTAAAATGGCAATACTACCCAAAGCAATCTACACATTCAATGCAATCCCAATCAAAATTGCACCAGCATTCTTCTCAAAACTAGAGCAAACAATCCTAAAATTTGTATGGAACCACAAAAGACCTCGAATAGCCAAAATAATACTGAAGAATAAAACCAAGGCGGGAGGCATCACAATCCCAGACTTTAACCTCTACTACAAAGCGGTAGTCATCAAGACTGTATGGTATTGGCACAAAAACAGACACATAGACCAATGGAATAGAATAGAAAACTCAGAAATGGACCCGCAAGTATGGCCAACTAATCTTTGACAAAGCGGGGAAATGTATCCAATGGAAAAAAGACAGCCTCTTTAACAAATGGTGCTGGGAGAATTGGACAGCAACATGCAAAAGAATGAAACTAGACCACTTTCTTACACCACTCACAAAAATAAATTCTAAATGGATAAAAGATCTGAATGTGAGACAGGAAACCGTCAAAATCCTAGAGGAGAAAGCAGGGAACAGCTTCTTTGACCTAAGACGCACCAATTTCTTACTCGACACGTCTCCAAAGGCAAGGGAATTAAAAGCAGAGATGAACTATTGGGACCTCATCAAGATAAAAAGCTTCTTCACAGCAAAAGAAACAACCAACAAACGAATAGGCAACCAACGGAATGGGAAAAGATCATCGCAAATGACATATCGGATAAAGGACTAATATCTCAAATCTATAAAGAACTTACCAAACTCCACACCCGAAAAACAAACAACCCAGTGAAGAAATGGGCAGAAGATATGAATAGACACTTCTCCAAAGAGGACATTCAGATGGCCAACAGATACATGAAATGATGCTCAATGTCTCTCATCATCAGGGAAATACAAATCAAAACCACACTGAGATACCACCTCACACCAGTCAGAGTGGCTAAAATGAACAAATCAGGAAACTATAGATGCTGGCGAGGATGTGGAGAAGTAGGCACCCTCCTACACTGTTGGTGGGAATGCAAACTGGTGCAACCACTCTGGAAAACGGTGTGGAGGTTCCTCAAAAAATGAAAATAGAGCTACCCTATGATCCAGCAATAGCCCTGCTAGGAATCTACCCAAGAGACACAGGAATGCTGATGCATAGGAGCACGTGTACCCCAATGTTCATAGCAGCACTTTTGACAATAGCCAAATCATGGAAAGAGACCAAGTGCCCATCAACTGACGAATGGATAAAGAAGTTATGGTACTTATATACAGTGGACTACTACGTGGCAATGAGAAAAAATGAAATCTGGCCATGTGTAGCAACATGGATGGAACTGGAGGGTATTATGTTAAGTGAAATAATTCAGTCAGAAAAAGAGAGACACCATATGTTTCCACGAATAGGTGGACTTTGTGAGACGAAGCAAAAACCAGGGGGAGGGGAAGAGGGGAAAGGAAAAAAAGACACAGAGAGGGAGGGAGATAAAACATAAGAGACTCTCAAAGACTAAGAAAAAACTGAGGGTGAGGGGGATGAGGGAGGGGGGAGAGGGGGTGATGGGCATTAAAAAGGGCACATGTTGGGATGAACACTGGGTGTTATATGTAAACCAATTTGAAAATAAACTATTATAAAATTAAAAAAGAAAGTAACTACACAGGTAAATACAAAAGCTGTATAAATATATTTTGCTTATAACTTTTTCCTCCTATATGATTTAAAAGACACATACATAAAGCAATTATTATAAGCTAGATTGATAAGTATACACTGTATAAAGATGTAATTTTATGATAACTGCAGCACAAAGGAGGGTATAGACAATGGGGATATCTAAGATCAAAGGTTTATTATGTACAATAGAAATTAAGTTGTATTAATCCAAACTAGATTGTTGTATAGAACAAAGTTATTTTTAATACACAGAGCAATAAATACGAGAATAACTTTTTAAAAACCCACTAAAAGAAGCAATAGAAATTAAAATGGTACATTACAATATATCTATTTAACAAAGAAGCAATCAATAATGGAGAATTATTGAAAATAAATATGTCATATAGAAAATAAATAGCAAAATGGCGACACACTACCTCTTGTACGAGTAAGTACATTGAATGTAAATGGGTTAAACACTCTAATTAAAAGAGGATTGGCAGAACCGATTTTAAAAATCCAATTATATGCTATCTACATGAGACTGACTTATATTCAAAATGCAAATAGTATGAAAGCAAAAAACTGGAAAAGATATATTATGCAAAATATAACCGAAAGAGAGCTGAAGTAGCTACACTTATATAAAACATAATAGACTCTGAGAAAAAATTGTTACTAGAGATAAAGAAGGATACTTTCTGATGATAGATATGTCAATCTATCAGGAAGACATAAAAACTATGAAAACATAAATGTACATGACCCTAGATCTCTCAAATACATGAGGCAATAACTAAATAATTGAAGGGAGAAATGGACTATTCAACAATACTAGTTGGAGACTTCAATATGTCACTTTCAAAAATGGATGGAACTAGGCACATGATCAATAAGGAAATACAAGATTTGAACAACACTATAAAACAAGTAGACGGAACAGAACCCTATAGAAGACTTCACCCAACAACTGAATGCACATTCTTCTCAAGTGTACATGGAACATGTTCCAGAAGAGATAATTTGGTAACAGACCATAAAAGATGTCTCAATATAGACAGAGGGGTTGAAATTATGTAAAACATCATCTCCAATCACAATGGAATGAAATCAGAAGTCAATAACAAAACAAAACTCCAGAAGCTCACAACATAAGTGAAATTAGAACAACACAATTCTAAATAGCCAATGGGACAAAAATAAATCACAAGGGAAAACAAAAAAATTAAAAGTTGATTCTGTGAAAGGTCAACAAAATCAACAAACCTTACTTAACTAACCTGACTTTGAAAAAACAGGAGAAAATGCTCAAATTACTAAAATCATGAATGAAAGAAGACACATGAATAAATTTTGACATTGAGTTAAAATTTTCTTAGATATGACAACAAAGGCAGAGTGACTAAAGAAAAAAAACAAAAACTTCATACATGTTAAAAAGTGTGTGTAGTTCAAAGGATATCATCAAGAACACTGTAAAGATAACTCACAGATTTAGAGAAAATATTTGCAAATCATATATATGATAAAGGATTTATGGGGCACCTGGATGACTCAGTCGATTAAGTGTCCAGCTCTTACTTTTTGCTCAGGTCATGATATCACAGTTTGTGACTTCAAGCCCCGCTTCAGGCTCTGCACGGACAGCCTAGAGCCTGCTTGGGTTTCTCTCTCCCTCCCTCCCTCTCTGCTCCTTCCTCCCCCAGTCTCTCTCTCTCTCTCTCTCTCTCTCTCTCTCTCTCTCTCTGTCCCTCTCTCGAAACAAATAAATAAACATTAAAAAAAGAATTTATATATGTAATATGTAAAGTTTTCTTACAACTCAGTAAAAAGATGAAAAAATTTAAAATAGATAAATGATCTGAATAGACAGTTCTATGAAGATATGCAAATGACCAATAAACACATTAAAGAATGCTTATTATTAGCCATTAGAGAAATGCAAAACAAGAGCACAAAAATATACTTTATCATGCATCAAGATAGCTATTATCAAAAGGATGCATAATACTTAATGTTATTGAATGTGTGGAAAAATTTGAACCCTCATACATTGCTGATGGGAATTTAAAATTATACAGCCACTTTGAAAAAAAATGTTTCAGAGTTCCTCAAATCAAAACATAGAATTACACAATGACCTTGCAATTCCACTCCTAAATACATACCCAAGAGAGTTGCAAAACATATATCCACACAGAAATTTGTACACAAATGTTCATAGCATTATTATTCCTAATAGCAAAAAAAGTGTAAACAACCCAAATGTTTGTCAGCTGAATGGATAAACAAATTGTTGCAGATACATACAATGAAATATTATTCAGTTATTAAAAGAAATTAAGTAATACTACATGCCACAGTGTGAATGGATCTGAGAACATAATGCTGAGGGAAAGAAGCCAGCCACAAAGAATCACTTATTGTATGAGTCCATTAATTTGAAATGTTCAGAATAGGCAAGTATATAGATATGGAAAGTACATTAATGGTTGCCAAAGACTGAGGAGATGGGTAGGATAGAATGGAGAGTGACTGCTAACTTGTATGGTGTTTCTTTCTTAGGTTGATAAAAATGTTCTTAAACTGTTTCAAGGTATGGTTGCAAAGCCCTGAGAATTGAACCTAAATTTTAAATGCGAAAAGCTTATGATATATGAATTATATGTCAATATAACAGCTAAAAATGTATATTGGATAAGTAGCCTACAATTTACTTAACGAACATCAACAAAGACAAGGAAAAAATAAGACTATACAGTTTTAACTAGCAGAGCTAGTATTCAAAACCATATATGTCTGGTTCTAATATTTATATTAATAACCAAAGTGACATAATGCCAAAGAGAGGTGGAACCATAGGAATGGCCTAATTGTTTGGCACAGTTGGTGTTATGATTTAAAGGTATCTACAGAAACATTTTCATGCAGGTACTAGAAGATGAAAGTTCTGTTATTAAAGTGCCATGCATTTAGATTAAGTATAACTTTCTCCAAATAGGGTCTTTTGAACATAAGGACTTTTGTTGAAAAGCTGCTTATGATAGTTTAATAAAATCTAACTTATTAGTGTAAAAATCCCTAAACTGATGGTAGCAAAATCTAGTTCAACTCCCGGTTCTGCCATTAATTTACTGTACTTTATTGGCTGAGTCATATTACCTCCAAGCACCTTAATTTCTTCACTTCTAAATGAATATTGAATGTGATGACCTCAAAAGTTACAAGTCCTATTATAAATAATGCTACAATGAAGATATGGGTGTCCATATCTTCTTGAGTTAGGATCTTAATATTCTTCAGATAAATACTGAGAACTGGAATAGCTGGATTATATGTTCATTGCAGGATTACTTACAATAGCCAAATTATGGAAGCAACTCAAGTGCCCATCAATGGTTCAGTGGATAAGCAGGATGTGGTGTATGTACACACACACACACAACACACACACACACACACACACACACAATGAAATACTACTTGGCCATAAAAAAGAATTAAATCTTGTCATTTGCAACAACACCGATGGACCTCGAGAGTATTATGCTAATGGAAATAAGTCAGAGAAAAACAAATACCTCATAATTTTACTCATATATAGACTCTAAAAGCAAACAAACATTTAAAACAATATGAAAACAAACTTACAGATACAGACAACAGATTGATGGTTACCAGAGGCGAAGAGGGTTGGGGGTATTGAAATGGATGAAGGGATCAACTGGAATGAATGGTACCTAACCTTTTGATGCACTTTGTAGTGCATGTAGTATATACATATGTCAAATTATAGTGTATACCTGAAGCTTATATATTTTTATATACCAATTTAACCTCAATTTAGAAAATAATCACAAGGGGCTCCTTGGTGGCTCAGTTGGTTAAGCATCCAACTTTGGCTCAGGTCATGATCTCACAGCTCATGAGTTCGAGGCCCGTGTCAGACTCTGCTGACAGCTCAGAGCCTGGAGTCTGCTTTGGATTCTCCCTCTCTCTCTGCCACTCCCCAACTCACACTCTGTCTTTCTCTCGGAAAAAAAAAAAAAAAAAAAAAAAAAAACATAAAAAAACAATCACAAGTCTCTCCCTATTAATTCATTTATTCAATGGGTATTTACTGACCACAAGTTATATGCCAGGCATTGTGTTATATTCTGGGGTTCATGTGATATAACAAAGACCCCACCCTCCTAAAGATTACATTCTAGTAACGAGAGATAGATAATTTATTGTGAAGAAGATAAACTAGTTGAACAGAGTGTGACTAGGGTCTACTCTACATTGGGGGGAAGCCTGTCTAAATAGGTATCATTTGTCTGAGATCTAAATGGTAAGGAGGAACCAGCCATGTGAAACATTTGGAGGAACAGCTAAGGTTGTTTCTGACAGAGGAAACAGCAACTATAAAGATTCTGAGGTAGGAAGAAGCTTATGACAAGCCTAGCAGAAAAAAAGATGGTCAATGTGATTGGAGTGTGGTGTGTAAAGGGTAGAGTGAAAGTGGAGAAGACTGGAGAGATGGTTAGGAGCTATACTATATAGTCTTGTAAATTGTAGGTACATGCTTAGATATAATGTAGGTTATAATGAGAAACCATTAAGAGTATAACCTCTTGAAGGGGTATGACAAGATCAGTTTTATATTTTTTAAAACATTCCTCAGGCTTCAGTGTGAAAAAATGGCTTGCATGAAGAAAAGAATAGAAGAGGGACAGCAAATATGGAGACTGTTGCCTGCAACACTAACTGAACATTATGTGCTAACCTGATAGTCAATACTGGTTAATATAACTCTTATATAAAGGGTATAATTCTTCAGGATGGAATATGTAATTGGTAAGGAGCAAGTTGACATGACACAAGATAAAGCTGCATTCCATATGAAAAGAAAAAAGGTGATATATATTCCTTACATGGGACTCTATATCAGTTCATTGGGCTGCCTTTTAGAATGTTTGTATACAGGTAAACCTAGCCAGAAATACAAAGACAAACATTCTGTTGATGTACGCTTTTCTGTTTATAAAATAGTGTTAAATCTTAGACTTGGGAACAAAAGAAGCATCAGTGATACAATTTATCAGTAATTTAGTAATTTAGTAATATGTTACCATGCCTGACTAAAGACTAGAGCCCTCATACTGTTGATTGCTTCAGTAAACAAGCAATTAAGTTGTGGAGAAAAGATCAGCCAAGCTGGCATCTAGAAATACTGGTCCTCAATTGTTATTAGCCAGAATTTCACCTGCTGTCAACAAAACTTTCTAGGGGTAAATCTCAATTGCCTGGAAGATTCACTTTCATGGAATAACTCATAGCCCAAAAATGCTTTACATTCTTACCAAGATAGTAAGAAAAAAAAAAAAAAAAAACTGAAATACCAGCGGCAGAAAAAAAAAAAAAAAAGATCTAACAATATTAGGCATGATTTAAAATGCAAGATTTTAGAGGCGCCTGGATGACTCAGTCCATTAAGGGCCTGACTCGACTTCAACTTAAGTCCTGATCACACTGTTTGTGAGACAGAGCCCCATGTTGGGCTCTGTGCCGACAGGGCAGAGCATACTTGGGATTCTCTCTCTCTCAAAATAAATAAAAAATTTGAAAAACATTTTAAAAATTAAAATACAAGATTTTAGTTAAAAATCAACACAATAATATGATACTGAGACAAGTTACCTATTTTATGTTGTGTAATATAGCTCAGTGGAAAAGAATTCCATAGGCTGCTGGGCACAATGCTTGGCTTTTATCAGAAGTCAAAAGGCCTGGTGAACTTCATTTGGGAATTCAAAGGATGAGGCAGCATGTTTGCATGTATACAAAGGGTAACCAAACAGCATGCTACCTTTGAGAACAGTGTTACTAATTAAGCTGAAATGTTACTAAGGATTCTATTTGTGAGAATCAAGAGGACTGTCAATAAGTGTGTCTCACAAAAAATTCAAGTCAAGAAAATGGTCTGTTATTTCAATTTCCCAATTTTGTTGGAATTACAACATGCTAAGGTTGTTTTTGTGAATCTGCCCATACACAGAAATTCTTAAACATTTCATACATATCTTGGAAATTATTGGTGATACCCTAAGGTTCCACAAAATGGGAATGTGTACCCATGTCTTTGTGCTATTTTATCAACCTAGTGATTGCCTCTACCTCAAGGCCCATCTCAAATGTAGTCCCCTCTTTCTGAAAGTAATTGTCCTGGTTCACTTGACTCTTCTTCCCCACCAAGCAAACTAATTGCCTTTTATGTATATGTTTACATGGGCTTTATGCCAAATAAAACACCAAGCCTAAAGAAGAAGTAGTATGGCTTAGAGAGTAAGAACATCAACTTTGGAGACAGGCAGACCTGGATCTATATTCTAGCTCTACCATTTCTTGTATGTGGGATCCTTGGAAAGATGCTCTCTGAGGCTCAGATCCCTTAGCGGGAAACATGGATATTTCCAACACCTACTTCATACTGTTCCCTAAATTCTTTATGCTGTTTGATACCACTAGGCAATATCTTCTATCAATTCCTCCAACTTTCTGAATTTTTATACGCTTATACGTTTCTCTTCTTTCATATGTTTTTCTTTTTTAGCTTTAATTTTTTTTAGTACAGTTGACACACAATGTTACAACAGTTTCAGGTGTATAACACAGTGGTTCAGCATCTGTATAATTAATGCTATGCTCACTACAAGTGTAGCTACCATTTGTCACCATATAATGCTATTACAGTATAATTGACTATATTCCCTGTGCTGTAGCTTTTATTTCTATAAGTTATGCATTGTGTAACTGGAAGCCTGTAACTCCCCCTCTCCTTCACCCATTTTGTCCATCCTTCCACCTCTCTGGCCACCATCAGTTTGTTCTCTGTATGTATAGGTCTAATTCTGTTTTTTGTTTGTTTATGTATTTATTTTGTTTTATAGATTCCATACATGAGTTAAATCACATGATATTTCCCTTTTTCAGTTTGACTTATTTAGCGTAATACCCTCTAGGTCCATTTATGTTGTCATAAATGACAAGACATCATTTTTGTGGCTTCATAACATTCCATTCTCTCTATATGCCATATCTTCCTTATTTTTCCCAAGTTTTTATTTAAAAAATTTTAACGTTTCTTTATTTTTGCCAGGTAGAGAGACAGCACAAGCAGGGGAGGGGCAGAGGGAGAGAGAGAGAAGGAGACACAAAATCTGAAGCAGGCTCTAGTCTCTGAGCTGTCAGCACAGAGCCCGATGTGGGGCTCAAACCCGCAAACCACGATATCATGACCTGAGCCAAAGTTGGACGCCTAACCAACTGAGCCACCCAGGCACCCCAACCTAGTTTTTATTTAAGTTCCAGCTTGTTAACATACAGTGCAATGTTAGTTTCAGGTGTAGAATTTAGTGATTCATCACTTACATACAATATCCGGTGCTCATCACAACAAATACCCTCCATAATACGTTCCTTATTCATTTATCTATTGATGAACACTTGGGCTTCATTTTTTTGTTATATGTGTGTTTTTTATTGACATATATTTGATATGTAACGTGTAAATTTAAGGTGTATAACATGCCAACTTAATACATTTGTATATTGTAGTATGATTGCCATTGTAGTACTAGTTAGCTTCTCTATCATATAATTATTTTTTGTGGTGGGAGTTATTAAGATCTAGTTTCTTAGCATGCTTGATGATTATAATAGAATATTGTTGTCTACATTCACTATTTTGTACATTAGATCTCAGGGACTTATTTATCTACTAGTTGCAAGTCTGTGCCCTTAAACATCTCACATATTCTCCTACCCGTGAGCCCCTTGTAACCACCATTTTACTGTCTGCTTTTTACAAGATAGGCTTTTGTAAATTCCACATATAACTGATATAATATAATATTTATCTTTCTTTGTCTGACTTATCTCACTTACCAAAACATTCTTAAACGCCATCCATGTTGTCACAAACGGCAAAATTTCACTTTTTTTCTCATGGCTGAATAATATTCCATTGTACATGTATATATAATATCCTCTTTATAAATTCATCCACTGATGAGAACTTAGGTTGTTTATATATCTTGGCTATTTTAGATAATGCTGCAATGAACATGAGAGTACATGTATCTCTTCAATATCCAATTTTCATTTCCTTTGGGTATATACCCAGAAGAGGAATTGCTAGATTATATGGTAGTTTTATTTTTTCTTTGAGGAGCCTCCGTTGTTTTCCATAGTGATTGAACCAATTTACATTTCCACCTACATTGTACAAGAATTTCCTTTCCTCCATATCCTTGCCAACATCAGATATCTCTTGCCTTCCCAACAATAGCAGTTCTAATAGGTATGAGGTAATATCGCATTATGGTTTTCATTTGCATTTCCCTGATCATTAATGATGTTTAGCACCCTTTCATGTACCCACTGGTCATATGACTAATTCAGAAAAATGTCTAAAGGGACATACGACTGTCTAAATTAGTTCCTCTGCCCATTTTTTTATTGCATTGTATTTATTATTGTTGTTCTTACTGAGTTGTATGAGTTATTTATATATTTTGGATATTAACTGCAATCCTTATAAAAATTCCAATAGTATTCTTCACAGAACTAAAAACGTGAAATTTCCTAAAATTTGCATGGAACCACAAATGTCTCCGAATAGCCAAAGTAACTCTTAGGAAGAACAAAGCCAGAGGCATCACACTTCCTGATTTCAAACTATACTACAAAGCTATAGTAACTAAAACAGTATGGTACTGTTATAAAAATAGACACATAAACAAATGGAATACCGTAGAGATCCCAGAATTAACCCCCACCTAAACTACCAACTAGTATTTGAGAAAGGAGACAAAAAACCCCATTGAGGAAAAAATAGTCCTCTCAACAATTGGTGTTGTGAAACACCATTTTTTTCATGTGTTAGTTTACTTTAATTGCTATACACTATCTTATTTTGTGAATGTATCAAAATTTATTTATCCATTCTACTATTGATGTATATTTGAGAAATTTCCAGGTTTTTATTATTATGTATAGTGCTGCTGTGAACAATCTAGTACATATCTTTTGGTAAACATATGTTCACTTTTCTGTTGTCTATGTACCAAGGGATAGAACTGCTGAGTCATAGGACATAGTATTTTCAAATTAGTAGTTACTGCTAAAAGTTGTCCAAAATGGATTTGCCAATTTACACTCCTACTAGAAATGTAGGTGCATTCCAGTTACTCCACATCGTTACCAACACTTGGCATTATAAGGGTTTTTTTTTTTTTTCCTTAGCTATTCTAAGAGGTGCACTGCACTTTAACAGATGGAAAATAAAAAGATGTAGGATATATCCAAGTGTTACAAAAGAAAAGTAATAAATCAGTTACACGTTCTTAGGTGTTGGTATTCCTCCTATACTGATTATGTTCAGATAGCAGAAAACATACCTTCCAGTTGGCAACATATACAGTGCCTGAATAATATTAGACAATCAATGTTTGTTAAATGAATGAATAAACACTCATAACCTCATGTTATAAGAGACTTCACTACAACCCATGGCTGGAAAAAGCAAAGAATGAAAGTACTTTGTTGAGAGCCGTTTTGGGCTCACAGGTTGAGACCCCTCCCTGCGTGGGAAAGGTTGAAGCAAACCAAACTGGCGCCTAGTCTTACCTCCTTCTAAATAATCTTTCAGGCCTGGATTTCTTGAACTGCTCTTGTTGGCCTAAGGAACATAATGCTCTTTGGTTTTGGCACATGGAAAGGGACCTGGAGTGCAATGTCTTGATGGATAAAATCTGAATGAGAGTAACCTGGCCAGAAGTAACCTCGAAGTTGCCTCTTGGGGATAGGTTACACAAATTGATCATACAGAATAGCAGTTATGAGTTGGCTAGAAATTAGTAGGCATTAGGACCCAAGACTCCTTGAGCCAAACTAGATTTGCCCTGCAGGTATTGGATTGTGTTAATCAGCCCCACCATAAAACCTCAAGGCACATCTCTGTAAAGCTTCTCTCAGTATTTGATTAACAGACTGATAGGAAAGACTTTAAAGAGACTTAGGACTTTCCCCGAAGGTTAGCCTAGCCCAAAAGTTAGAAGTACTGTTTATAGATAAGGTACAAACTAAAGTAGCTACACATATCTTCATTGATCAGCAGCAAATATTGAGCACCTCCCTGAGGTTAACATTTGACAAATCCTTTTGTAATTCTCATCCCCATGCTCCCTTATAATAAAAAGGCAATAACAAAATACTCTTACAAAGGCTACCATAAACCTATAGATGACTACATAGGTCTTGCGACAATAATGTATGTTGTAAAGAATGCCTTGTCACTGATGTAATGTCACTCACTATCTTTAAAAATAAAGACACTGAGACTAGCAGGTCGGAGATGCCAGAATTGCCAGGGCTGCCTGCTTGGTCATCAGACTCCATCTCTCATGGCTCTCTCACTTGATTTCGCCTGACCGTCCGTCCTTCGTGGACCCCTAGATTTGCTGGAACAAGGACCCCGGCAGTACTTCATAGAGCAATATCATCTTTTTTATAACTTAAAAAAATTTTGGGGGGCTATAGCTGACATACAATGTTAGTATCAGGCATAGAGCATGATGTGCCAAGTTTATGCATTATGCTATGCGACACCATAGAAAATAATGAAGTCTTGTCATCTGCAACAACAACAACAACAACACACACACACACACACACACACACACACACACACACACACACACACCACCTCTTCTTTATGCACTCATCTATCAGTGAACACTTGGGTTGCTCCCATATCTTGGCTATTGTAATAATGCTGCAATAAACATAGGGGTGCACATGTCTTTTCAATTTAGTGTTTTCATTTTCTTTAGGTGAATGCCCAAGAGTGGAATTCTTGTATGATATTTCTAACTTTAATTGTTTGAGGAAACTCTGTACTGTTCTCCACAATGGTTATCCCAATTTACATACCAACCAAGAGTGTAAGGGAGTTCCTTTTTCTCCATATCCTAACCCAAACTTGTTATTTCTTGTCCTTTTAATTTTTTATTTTAGCTATTTTGACAAGTGTAAAGTATTATCTTCTTGTGGCTTTGATTTGTATTTCCATGATAATCAATGATATTGAACATCTTTTCATGTGTGTACTGGCCATCTCTATATCTTCTTTAGAAAAATGTCTATTCGGGTCATCTGCCCACTTTTTTTTTAATTTTTATTTTTTATTTTTTTTTCATTTATAATAGTTTATTTTCAAATTGGTTTACATAAAACACCCAGTTTTAAATTGGATTGTTTGGGTTTGTTTTTGTTTTTTGTTTTGTTTTGTTTGTTTCTTTGTTTTTTTTTTTTTTTTTTTTTTTTTTTTTGGTGTTCAGTTGTATATGTTGAATTCCATCAGATGTTTTTTTCTTCATCCATTGAGATGATTATATGATTTCTATCCTTCATTTTGTTGATGTGATGGATCGCATTGATTGATTTGGGAATATTGAAACATTCTTGCATCTCCAGAATAAATTCTACTTGATTGTCATGAATGATTTTTTTAATGTGTTGCTAAATACAGTTTTCTAGTATTTTGTTGAATATTTTTGCATCTATGTTCAGCAGGGACATTAGGCTGCAGTTTTCCTTTTGTGTGTTCTCTTTGTCTTATTTTGGTGTCAGGATAATGCTGGATTTATAGAATGCATTTGAAATGCATTCTTTTCTATTTTTTGGAATAGTTTGAGAATATGTATTAACTCTTATTTAAATGTTCAGTAGAATATACCTGTGAATCCATCTGGTCTTAGACTTCTATGTTTTGGTAGTAATTTGATTACTGATTCAATTTCATTACTCATAATCATCTATTCAGATTCTCTGTTTCTTCCTGATTCAGGTTTGGATGATTGTATGTTTCTAGAAATGTATCCATTTATTCTACATTATTTACTTTGTTGGCCCATAATTTTTCATAGTATTCTCTTATAATCTTTTATATTTCTGTGTTGTCAATCGTTACTTCTCTCTCATTTATAATATTATTTGGGTCCTTTCTCTTTTTTCATGAGGAGGCTGGCTAAGGGTTTGTGAATTTTATTTATATTTTCAAAGAACCACCTCTGGGTTTCATTGGCTTTCTTTCTACTGTGTCTTTAGTCACTATGTCATTTATTTCTGCTCTGATCTTTATTTCCTTCCTGCTACTCATCTTGGGCTTTGTTCTTTTTATAGTTTCTTTAGGTGTAAAGTAAGATTGTTTTTATGAGTTTTGTTTCTTGAAGTGGGCCTTTCTCACTATATATTTCTCCCTTAAAAATGCTTTTGCTGTGTTCCTAAGAATTTGGACCATTTTGTTTTCATTTCTACATGTATTTTTTTTATTTCTTCTTTTCTTCTTTGATTGTTTCATTGACCCATTGGTTGTTTAGCTTCCACATATTTGTGTTTTTTCCAGTTTTTTATTCTTTCAATTTATTTCTACTTTTATACCATTGTGGTCAGAAAAATATATGGTATGATTTCAATCTTCTTAAATTTATTTTTTAAATGTTCATTTGTTTATTTTGAGAGAGAAATAGAGAGAGCAGGGAAGGACAGAGAGAGAGAGAGAAAGAGAGAGAGAGAGAGAGAGAGAGAGAATCCCAAACATGCTCTGTGCTGTCAGCATAGAGACTGACAAAAGCATGAACTTACGAACTGTGAGATCATGACTTTAGCAAAAATCAAGTATGCAACCCTTAAAAGACTGAGTCACCCAGGCACTCCAATCTTCTTGAATTTACTCTGGCTTGTTTTGTGACCTCACATGTGATCTATTCTGGAGAATGTTCCATGTGCACTTGGAAAGAATGTATGTTCTTTTGTTATTGGATGGAATGTTCCATATATATGTTACATTCATCTGGTCCCATGTGTTATTTCAAGACACTACTTCCTTATTAATTCTCTGCCTGGATGATCTGTCCATTGAAGTAAGTAGGATTTTAAAGTCTGCTGCTGGGGCGCCTGGGTGGCTCAGTCGGTTGGGCAGCCGACTTCGGCTCAGGTCATGATCTCATGGTCTGTGGGTTCGAGCCCCGCGTCGGGCTCTGTGCTGATGGCTCAGAGCCTGGAGCCTGCTTCAGATTCTGTGTCTGCCTCTCTCTCTCTGCCCTGCCTCTGCTCATGCTCTGTCTCTCAAAAATAAATAAACGTTAAAAAAAAGAATCCTTAAAGTCTGCTGCTATTATTATATTACCATCAATTTCTCTCTTTGTCCATTAATATTTGCCTTATATAGTTAGGCACTATAGAGGTGAGTGTTGTGGGCAGCACACAGATATGTCTTGTTCTATTTGTTTTGCCACTCTATATCTTTTGATTAGAGCATTTAGGCCATTTACATTCTTTTAAAATCCAAGTTAGTTAACATATAGTGTAGTAATGGTTTCATCACTTATATATAAGACCCAGTGCTCATCCCAACAAGTGCCATCCTTAATGCCCATCAACCAATTAGTCCATCCTCTCACTCACTTCCCCTCCAACAACTCTCAGTTTGTTCTCTGTATTTAAGAGTCTCTTAGGGTTTGCCTCCTGCTCTGTTTTTATTTTCCCTTCCCTTCCCCTGTGTTCATTTGTTTTGTTTATTAAATTCCACATATGAGTGAAATCATATATTTGTCTTTGTCTCCCTGACTTATTTCACTTAGCATAATATACTCTAGTGCCATCCATTGTTGCAAATGGCGAGATTTTATTCTTTATAACCACCAAGTAATACTCCATTGTATATATATACCACATCTTCTTTATCCACTCATCAGTCAATGGACATTTGGGCTCTTTCCATAATTTGGCTATTGTCAATAGTACTGCTATAAACAATGGGGTGCATGTTTCATTTATGTTTAAAGTAATTATGGATAGGTATGTACTTCTTGCCATTTTGTTACTTGTGTTCTGATTTTTTTTTTTTTGTAGTTCTTCTTGGTTCTTTCCTTCTTTTCTTGTTTTTTTTTTTTTGTTTGTTTGTTTGTAATTGATAGTTTTCTTTAATGTTATGTTTGGCTTTCTATTTATTTTTTGTGTATCTACTATAGGTTTTGGGCTTGCCATTACCGTGAGGATCAAATATAACATCCTAAGTATACAGTAGCCTACATCCTGTAATTTGATGTCATTTCAATTTGTTGTTCATTTAAATACAAACACACTTATTTTTTTCATTTTTTATTCTCTTCTCCATGTTTTATGTATATGCTGCCATACTTTACATCTTTATATATAGTTTCCTTACTTCTAATTATGGCCATTTCTTTTCCACTTAAACAAATCCCTCGACATTTCTTATAAGCTTATAAGATGATAAACTCCTTTACCTTTTGTTTATCTGAGAAGCTCTTTTTTTCCTCTTAAAATCTAAATGATAACCTTGCTGGGTAGAATATTCTTGGATGTAAGTTTTTTTTCCTTTCATCACTTTGAAAATATCATATCACTCACTTCTGGTTTGCAAAGTTTCTGCTAAAAAGTCAGCTGATAGTCTTATAGTGCCTCCCTTATAGATAATTTTTGCTTTCTCTCATTTCCCTAGGTTAGAGAAGTTTTCATATATTATTTCTTGAAATAATTTTTCTACTACTTTCTCTCTCTTCTTTTTCTGGGACTCCTATAATGCAAATATTTGCATTATATTGTCCAAGATATCCTTTATCCGATCCTCGTTTTTAAAACTTCTTTTCTCTTTTTGAAGTTCAGGTTGGGGATTTTTTATTACCCTATCTTCCAGATTGCTGATGTGTTCTTTTTCATCCACTAATCTACTCTCAATACACTCTAATGTATTGTTTATTTCAGTTATTAGATTCTTCAATTCTGTTTTCTTAAGGAGAAATCAAGTATTAAAGGATATAGGAAGAATAAAATAAATAGTGATCACAAAGGTGAAAAGATGAAAATGAAGGACATGTAAAAGAGAAAGAAGAGAGCAAAGTCGGAAAAATTTGACGAAGGGCTCTATGTTTAATACTGTCTAATGGAGACAGCCCTGTTACCAGAGCAAGAGAGAGGTAAGTATGTGCAAGAGACAAAAACAAAACAAAACAAAACAAAAAAACCTTCTTATAAAGAGAGAAGCAGACAGCGACAACAACAATACCCTATACAGAGCCTTCAAAAAGTCAAGGTCCATGGCATTATCTACTTGAAATATGCATGACCTTAACCAGGCCTAAGTTGCAGCCAGAGCTGCTTTCCAATCTTCCAATAGAATTCAAACAGAAGATTTTCCCATTCCATTTGCTACAGAGCCATTTGTCATTTTCTCTTTAAGTCAATAGCTCAAATCCACAGTGTCACAGGCCCACCCAATTCTATGCCAGCCTGAGTCATATCAGCAAGCAGAGTTTGATGCTGACCTTTTCATATTTAGTATTTGACTGCCTGGCCCGTAAGTGGGTCTCATGTCTCTCTGTTTACAACTTCACTAAACTGTAAAGAGGGGACCATCAGTCAAAATACCAAGAGCTAAAAGGTCACAGCAGACAGCTTACTATTTGCTGATGATTTTTAATCATTCACTCTGCAATACACCCGAGACTACAGTTAATTCCATTTGTTATTGACAGAAAGAGTTTCACCCAGACTTCATTTCTAGGATTTAACAGAAACCAGAGACAAACACCACAGAATCTCACTATATTGTGGAGAATGAGGATGATTCAATTCAATTCAATAGGCTTTTCTTGGATAATTTTAACATGCCCAGCAATGTGTTGATTATTATGGGAACACAAAAGAAGCAAATATCATGCACATTACTTTACTGAGTTTTGAGAACATATGTAGAGACAAGGCCTACACACATAATCCACATCTTCTCAAGCCCTTCATAGTCTGTGGGTATTAATTGAAGTCACCAAAGCACACTGAGTAGATTGAATGAAATCTATACTGTCTTAGAATCAAACACTATATATCCCTTTAGAACAGGGTTTCTCCACCTCAGCACTACTGACATTTGGAGCTAAATAATTTATCGTGGGGAGCTGTCCTCTTCATTGTTAAGATATTTAGCAGCATCCCTAGTCTCTCCTCACCAGATGCTAATAGCATCTCTCCCAGTTGTGACAGCCAAAAAAAGCTCCAGATATTGCCAAATGTACCCTGTGGGGCAAAATTATTCCTCATTAAGAACCACTAAAATAAAGAAGGAAACAGATTTACACTTGTTGGGGCACCTGACTGCCTAAGTCGGTTAAGCGTCTATCTCTTGACCTCAGCTCAGGTCTGACCACACGGTTCGTAGTTTTGAGACCCAAGTCAGGCTTTGTGCTAACAGCGTGAAGCCTCCTTGGGATTCTTTCTCCCTCTCTCTCTGCCACTCCCCACCTTTGTCTCTCTCTCTCTCTCAAAATAAATAAACTTAAAAAAATATTTATATTTGTCAACATATTAATGAAAAGTGAAAGATGCAGAAGATTCTCTCATGTATATGAAAATATCTTCTATATCTTATATTTTTTACTAATAATATATATAATATTATGTATGTGTATATGTGTATGTATATGTGTATATAAAGCAAAAACCAATGACTTTCAACCCTGTCTACACATTATAATTATTGCAGAAGCTTTTAAAAAAATCTCTAGAGGTAAGACCTAGGCACTGGCATTTTTTTCAACGTTCCTCTGGTGCTTCAATTACTATTCAACCAGGGTTGATAACCACCCAGAGACTTATTAAAACACAAACAACACAACCACATCTCCAGAGTTTCTACATTAGTCAATCCAGGATGAGGCCAGATAATTTGCATTTCTAACAAGTTCCCAGGTAATGCACATGGTGCTGGTCCAGGGACGACACTGAGAACAACTGATCTAGGATATACCCCAAATTATTGACAGTGCTCTTTTCATCTCTTAAATGGTTGTAGATAAGATGAAAAGGAATAATTAGGATTATTCCTAATCTTATATACTTCTGTATTGTTCCAGTGTTTCTAAAAGCCATATTTTCATAATAGTTTTTAGATTTTCAAAACTAAAGTACACATTGCCAATATTTGAAACCTCCTTTATGTTTCTTTCTAAATGCCTCCCCATCCTTTCACCAAAGTAATTTATTATCCTGAAATTTTGTTAATCGTTCTCTCACTTTTTAAAGTACTTTTTCCTTTCTCCAATCCTTATCCTTAAAAATTTATCTTTTAATTTGGTCTATTTCTTAAACATTATAAAACTAGATTATACTATCTGTATTTATATATGGCATGCTAATTTTTTGGTAAATGCTATGATTTTTAGATTTACCTATGTTAATATGTATAGCTGTGGCTTACTCATTTTCATTCATTATATGATTTTCTCCAATATATTATACGTATTATATGCACATCATATTATTTCCAGGTTTTTCCACTTACAAAAAATGCTGCTAGGAATTCACATACATACACATTTGCCCTTATGAAGTAAAAAAAAAAAAAAAAACTGTACCAATTCACATTCCCAACAATAGCAGATGATAGTTCCCATCATACCGTATCTTCACCAATAATTCATATTAACAGATTTTAATTTTTTTTTCCTATTTGACTACTGAGAAATGATATCTCTTTGATATTTTAACTTGCATTCTACATGATACAAATTAGTTTCTAAAGGAACTAATTTTATGCTTCAATCAGATATGTGTATTAGTAGAGGCAGAAATGTTTAACTCCCTGACAAACTCCTTGGGGCAGTCTTCACAAACACCCATAGATGGAAAGGAATGAATATTTTGTTTTCTGACCAAGGGTTTAATGAATTCAATTACATAATAATTATACTGATTATATGTCTATATTGAGTATTCTAAGTTAACTTCACATTCATCTCAATTCTCACAAAAGGAGGTACTTGATAAGGGTCAGGCAAGTTTCCTTTTACCAATATCACAGAAGAGACCATGGAAACTCTGAGTTTAACAAACCTTTCCCAATCACACCACTGGCTTTTGACAAAGCTGGAGCCACAAAATAATTAAAAGGAAAATTAAAAGCAAGCTTGGAATTTACCTCTCCCAACCCTTCACTTTGGAGTAGAAAAAAAATAGAAGATAGCATAGAAGTGACTTATTCAAGATCATATAGCCAGTTTGTAACTGACCTATGAGTAGACTACAAATCCAGTCATCTTTTCAGTACATCCCTGACCCTCTGATAATAGGCCTATGAAAGAGATTCAGGATGGAAATCTATAACATGGGGGGCAGTAGATAAAAGAAATGGGCCTTAGAAATAGAAAGTAGTGCACAGGACAAAAAGACCATTGCCCTGGAGGGCTTTTGGCATCATTGAGAAATGGTCTCAATGCTCCTGTCCACAGCTAAGGCAATAAACCCTCAGGATTGTGCCAATTTATACTGATCAGTAAAGGATCATGCTTTCTAATAGGGCAGTTGCCAGCTATAGAGTAAACTGCCAGCCACCTTGACGTTGGTTTCTAAAAGTCATTGTTTTAAAGCAGGCACCGTTGCACTGGCTGAAAATACCTCAGTCAGATTATCATGCTCTTAATTAGCCGTGCATGATGGCAATCAATTAAGGATGGCATAAAAGCCAATAGAAATAATGCAACTCTCATTAGGGATTTCTCATTTGTTATATGAGTGTATCTACTGGGTGAGTTCCCATTAGAGCAAACTGGGACCTATTATTTAAGCTATTTCAGGAGAGTGCTAGGTTATCTTTCCATTTGACATTTATTGTACCTGGCATAAAGGTTAAAAACAATTATGTTCACTTGGAATATTTATTATCTTATGATATTCAAGCAGGGCCATTATGTTTGTTTTCTTCTCCTTATCAAAGCTGCTCAAGGAGAGACTTTTTAATGAGCTTGAGCTAAATATTGAGGAAATGTTCCCTTTCCTGCACTCAGAGATAAACCTGGAAATAAAACTGGTTTATTTGGTGATACTCTGTAAAAGATTTAGCTCTGAGACTTATCGTTTATAATTTGCATATTGCTGCTGCTGCTGCACATGCATTGAGCCAGTTTCCATTGTCTGCAAGAGTCATATTAGCATTCCCCAGGAAGGCACAATCAAATTGGGATTTAGAAGGGAGTTAGTGGAAGTTAGAGGGGTCTAACATTAAACCTTTCTCTTCTACCAACTTCCTTTATGAATTTGACAACTCCATACTTCCAGTTCCTCAGGCCTAAAACTTTGACTCCTCTCTTTCTCTTATATCCTACATTCAAGTTTTAGCAAATCTTGTTTAGCTCTACCTTCAAAGTAAATCCCAAGAAACATAATAAACCTAGGAATAAACCTAACCAAAGATATAAAAGATCTGTATGTTGAAAACTATAGAAAACTTATGAAGAAAATTAGAAGACACAAAGAAACGGAAAGACATTCCATGCTCATGGATTGGAAGAATAAATATTGTTAAAATGTCAATACTACTCAAGCAATCTACACATTCAATGCAATCTCAATCAAAATTGCACCAACATTCTTCTCAAAGCTACAAAAAACAATCCTAAAATTTGTGTGGAACCACAAAAGACCCTGAATAGCCAAAGTAATATTGAAAAAGAAAACAAAGAGGGAGGCATCACAATTCCTCTACCTTTGTAGCCTCTACTACAAAGCTGTTATCATCAAGACAGTATGGCATTGGCACAAAAACAGACACATAGACAAATGGAATAGAATAGAGAACCCAGAAGTGGGCCCACAAATGTATAGCCAAATAATCTTTGACAAAGCAGGAAAGAGTATCTGATGGAAAAAAGACAGTCTCTTCAGCAAATGGTGCTGGAAGAACTGGACGGCAACATGCAGAAGAATGAACCTGGACCACCTTCTTACACCATACACAAAAGTAAACTCAAAATGGATGAAAGAGCTAAATGGGAGACAGGAAATCATCAAAACCCTAGAAGAGAAAGCAGACAACAACCTCTTTGACCTCAGGTAGAGCAATTTCTTGTTTGACAAATCTCCAAAGGCAAGGGAATCAAAAGAAAAAAATGAACTATTGGGACCTCATCAAGATAAAAAGCTTCTGCTTGGCAAAGGAAACAACCAACAAAACTAAAAGGCAAATGACAGAATGGGAAAAGATATTTGCAAATGACATAATGGATAAAGGACTAGTATCCAAAATCTATACAGAACTCACCAAACTCCACACCTGAAAAACAAATAATAGGGTGAAGAAATGGACAAAAGACATGAATAGACACTTCTCGAAAGAAGACCTCCAGATACCCAACAGACACATGAAACAATGCTCAAAGTCACTCATCAGGGAAATACAAATAGAAACCACACTGAGATACCACCTCACACTGGTCAGAGTGGCTAAAATGAAAAACTCAGGAAACAACAGATGCTGGCAAGAATGTGGAGAAATGGAAACTCTCTTGCACTGTTGGTGGGAATGCAAGCTGGTGCAACTGCTCTGGAAAACAGTGTGGAGGTTCCTCAAGAAATTAAAAATAGAACTACCCTACACCTCAGCAGTAGCACTACTAGAAATTTATCCAAAGGATATAGGAGTGTTGATTCATAGGGGCACATGTACACCTATGTTTATAGCAGCGCTATCAACAATTGCCAAATTATAGACAGAGCCTCAATATCCATCAACTGATGAATAGATAAAGAAGATGTGGTTTATATGTACAATGGAATAGTACTTGGCAATGAGAAAGAATCAAATCATGCCATTTGAAGCAACATGGATGAAACAGGAAGGTATTAGGCTAAGTGAAATAAGTCAGTCAGAGAAGGACAGATATCATATGTTTTCACTCATATGTGGATCTTGAGAAACTTAACATAAAACCATGGGGGAAGGGAAGAGGGAAAAATAGGTACAGAGAAGTGGAGAGGCAAACCATAAGAGGACAATCTGAGGGTGAATGGGAGGGAAGAGGGGAAAAATGGGTGATGGGCATTGAGGAGGGCACTTGTTGGGATGAGCACTGGGTGTTGTATGTAAGTTATGAACCACAGGAATCTATCCCAAAAACCAAAAGCAAACTTTACACACTGTATGTTAGCCAATTTGACAATAAATTATATTTAAAAAAAATAAAATAAATCCAGAATTTGATAACTTCTCATCTCATCCACTGCCACCAAGATGGCCCAAGCCAACGTCATCTCGAAACTGGATTATTATCATAGCTTCATAATTGATTGGCTTAGTCAGGGTTCTCCAGAGAAACAGAACCAAAAGGAAATATATAAGATATACAAGAAGAGGCATATTATGAGAGACTGGGTTACTTGATATGGAGGTTGTGATGTTACATGAACTGTCATCTGCAAGCTGGAAGCCCAGGAAAGCTGGTATAGTTTCAGTCCAAGCCTGAAGACTCGAGAACCAGAGGGCAGGCCAATGGTGTATGTCTCAGACTAAATTTGAAGGCCTGAGTATCAGGAGTGCCAATGTCTGAGGGCTAGAAAAGATAAATGTCTCAGCTCAAGTAGAGAAAGTAAATTTTCCCTTCCTCTGCTTTTGTGTTCTATTCAGGCTCTCAAAAGACTGGACAATGCCCACCACAATGATGAAGGCAAATCTTTCAGTCTACCAATTCAAATGCCAACTATTCCTGAGGCACCTTCACAGATACACCCAGAAGTAATGTTTTACCAGCTATCTGAGTATGCCTTAACTCAGTCGACAAAATTAGCCATCACATTGATCTTTTACTTTCACTTTCACCCCCCTAACAATCTGTCTTCAACAACGGAGCTTAAATCTCAATCCAAGTCAGATAATGCCACTTCTCTGCTCAAAATCTACATCTGTTCCTCATTTTACTCAGAGTTTTCCCAATGGTATTATAAACCAAATGGCATCTGGTACTCCATTACCTCACTTCCTTCATCTCCTACTATCCTCCTCATTATTCACTTTATTTCAGACAAGCTGGCCTTGCTATTGCTGGAACATGTCTTCCTCAGGCTTTGCCTGAAAATGTTTTCTTCCAGATGTCTACAAGCCTCATTTCTACCTTTTGAAATATTTTTCTAAAATCTCAACTTCTCAATGAACCCTACTTCCATCACCCTGTTTAAGGTTTTGACTCTTCACACCTCACACTCCCAATTCCCCTTTAACTTGCTATCCTTTTGTTAGTCTTTTTCCATGGCTTTATAAACCACTAACATTAATGTTAGTATAATTGGTTTACATTTTTTTTATCTGTTTTGGTCCCTAATGTATCTCAAGTGCCATCAATAGTGACCAATACAAATTAGAGACTCAACAGCTATTTGCCTAATTTAATAATATTTCCACAATTTGGACTTCAATTTCTCCATCCACATAATGATATAGTTGAACTGGTCCAGAGGTCAGCAAACTTTTTTCTGTGAAGGGTCCGATAGTTAAGTGTTTTTGCAGCCATATGTTCTCCATTAAAACTATTCAACTCTGCCACTGTAGCATGAAAGCAGCCATAGACAATACATAAATGAATGGGCATGCCATTCCAATTATAATTTATATACAAAAACAAGCCGGGAGCCATATTTGGCCCCAAGACATTGTTTGCTAATACCTGAACTAGATGATCTTTAAGAGGTCATTTAATTCTGATCTGCGGCTCTTCCATATGAGGAACGGATTTGTTGTTATGGGATTTCTCTATGTATCCTTCATGTCATTACACATAAGAACTACCTATTCTGCTTGTGATTAGACCTGGACAACCCTACAGAGAAAATGGGATAATCCAAGCAAAGTGCCAGGATGCTAGACCACTAAATGGTATTTTATGTTATTAAGTCACTATCTCCCTTGTACAAGATAAAAACAGTATCAGCTTACTCAGTGATTTCTCCTTTATAGCACACCATATGCTGGTATAGAATTATTAAGGGGATGTTTCTACTAGACAAAGCACCTGTAAAGAATGTAACCTTGTTGAGAAAGAGGTCTGGCCTTTGGCCTTGGTTTCTGAGAGGTAATCTCTAAGCCCTTGGAATATCATGTCTAATAAGAATGTCTTTGTTTATCTGGGGGCTCTGGACACTGGAAAGACTAACAATGTGATTTATGATGGGACTTTGGGCCATGGAGTGTCCACTTTACCTTAAGAGGGAATGGAGACTAAAGGTCATCTTTGCAGTATCGGTTCTACCTCTGGAGAGCCAGGAAACTAAGGGTCCATCATGTGGGCAGACAACCATGGAGCCCTAATAAAATCTAGACACCAAGACTCAGATGAGTTTCCCTGGTTGACAATACTCTGCATGTATTATCACTCATTAATGCATATAAAATAATACTGCTGGGGTGACTGGGTGGCTCCGTTGGCTGAGTATCCGACTTCGGCTCAGGTCATGATCTTGCAGTTCGTGAGTTTGAGCCCCACATCAGACTCCCCACTGACAGTGCAAAGCCTGCTTGAGATTCTCTCTCTCTCTCTCTCTCTCTCTCTCTCTCTCTCTCTCTCTCATTCTCTCAAAATAAATAAATAAACTTAAAAAAAACTAATACTGCCAATTACTCCATTGGAAAGGACAACTGGAAACTCAGCATTTGCAACTTTCCTGGACTCTGCCTCATGTATCTCATTTCTTAAAAGATTTTAATCTTAATCCTGTCCCTGTAATAAATCCTGACGTGTAATATAACAGCATTCAGTAAATTCTGCGTCCTTTTAGCAAATCATTGAGAGTGGTTTTGGGAAGCCCTCGAACTTGAAATTGATGTCAGAAGTGAGGGCAGTCTTGTGGAGTATGTTCCATCAAACTCTGCAGTACTCCTAGCCGAGTCTCCTACCCAAGGAATGGGGAAAATCTTCCTTAAGCTTCCCCTGCTCTCTCACTCTCATATTAAAATTCTAAGCCTTTCTTAATGCCTAACTTGGATTCTGTGGTCTTTCAGACCCCTCCCAAGGCAAACTCCCAAATGCTATGAAGTTTCAGAATGACTTCAAAAGGGAAATACTATGCCCCTGATGTCAGCCATCACTATATTTTTTAAAAATAATTTATTGTCAGATTGGTTTTCATACAACACCCAGTGATCATCCCAACACGTGCCATCCTCTGTGCCCATCACCCACTCTCCCCCCTCCCACACCCCCCTCACCCCTCAGTTTGTTCTTAGTCTTTGAGAGTCTCTTAAGTTTTGTCTCCCTCCCTCTCTGTGGCTTTTTTCCTTTCCCCTCTTCCTCTCCCCCATGGTTTTCTGCTAAGTCTCTCAAAATCCACCTATGTGTGGAAACATATGGTATCTGTCTTTCTCTGACTGACTTATTTCACTCAGCATAATACCCTCCAGTTCCATACCTGTTGATACGCATGGCCATATTTCATTCTTTCTCATTGCTGCGTAGTATTCCATTGTATATATATACCACATCTTCTTTATCCATTCATCCATTGATGGAAACTTAGTCTCTTTCCATGATTTGGCTATTGTCTAAAGTGCTGCTATGAACATTGAGATATATGTGCCCCTATGAATCGGCAGACCTGTATCTCTTGGGTAGAATCCTAGCACTGCTATTGCTGAGTCATAGGGTAGTTCTATTTTCATTTTTTTGAGGCACCTCCACACAGTTCTCCAGAGTGGATGCACCAGTTTGCATTCCCACCAACAGTGTAGGAGGGTGCCTACTTCTCCACATCCTCGCCAGCATCTATAGTTTCCTGATTTATTCATTTTAGCCATTCTGACCGGTATGAGGTGGTATCTCGGTGTGGTTTTGATTTGTATTTCCCTGATGCTGAGTGACATTGAGCACCGTTTCATATGTCTGTTGGCCATTTGGATGTCATCTTTGGAGAAGTGTCTATTCATATCTTCCGCCCATTTCTTCACTGGATTATTTGTTTTTCGGGTGTGAAGTTTGGTAAGTTCTTTATAGATTTTAGATACTAGTCCTTTATCTGATATGCCATTTGCAAGTATCCTTTTCCATTCTGTCAGTTGTCTATTAGTTTTGATGGTTGTTTCCTTTGCCGTGCAGAAGCTTTTATCTTGATGAGGACCCAATAGTTCATTTTTGCTTTTAATTCCCTCACCTTTTGAGATGTGTCATGTAGGATATTGCTGTGGCTCAGGTCAAAAAGGTTTTTTCCTGCTTTCTCCTCTAGGATTTTGATGGTTTCCTGTCTCACATTCAGGTCCTTCATCCATTTTGAGTTTCTTTTTGTGAGTGGTGAAAGAAATTGGTCTAGTTTCATTCTTCTTCATGTTGCTCTCCAGTTCTCCCAGCACAATTTGTTAAACAGGCTGTCTTTTTTCCATTGGATACTCTTTCCTGCTTTGTCAAAGATTAGTTGCCTATATACTTGTGGGTCCATTTATGGGTTCTCTATTCTATTCCATTGGTCTATGTGTCTGTTCTCGTGCCAATACCATGCTGTCTTGATTATTACCACTTTGTAGTAGAGGTTAAAGTCTGGGATTGTGATGCCTCCCGCCTTGGTTTTCTTCTTCAATATTACTTTGACTTTTCGAGGTTTTTTGTGGTTCCATACAAATTTTAGGATTGTTTGCTCTAGCTCTTAGAAGAATGCTGGTGCAATTTTGATTGAGATTGCATTGAATGTGTAGATTTCTTTGGATAGTATTGCCATTTTAACAATATTTATTCTTCCAATCTATGAGCATGGGA
Source organism: Paguma larvata (assembly GCA_030068075.1). Taxonomy (NCBI): domain Eukaryota; kingdom Metazoa; phylum Chordata; class Mammalia; order Carnivora; family Viverridae; genus Paguma; species Paguma larvata. Next base: position 100,556,919 of record CM057830.1, read on the forward strand.
TGTTTTTCCATTTCCTTGTGTGTTCCTCAATTTCCTTCATAAGTTTTTTATAGTTTTCAACATAGAGATATTTTATATCTTTGGTTAGGTTTATTCCTAGGTATTTTATAGTTTTTGATGCGATTGTGAATGGGATTCTCCTTCTATTGCTTCGTTATTGGTGTAAAGTAATGCCACCGATTTCTGTACATTGATTTTGTATCCTGCAACTTTGCCAAATTCATGAATCAGTTCTAGTAGGGTTTTGGTGGATTCCATCGGGTTTTCCATGTAAATTATCATGTCGTCTGTGAAAAGTGAAAGTTTGACTTCATCCTTGCCTATCCTGATGCCTTTTATTTTGCTTTCTTTTCTGATTGCTGATGCTAGGACCTCCAACACTATGTTAAATAGCAGTGGTGAGAGTGGACATCCCTGTCGTGTTCCTGATCTCAGGGGGAAGGCTCTCAGTTTTTACCTATTGAGGATGATATTAGCTGTGGGCTTTTCATAAATCAGCCATCATTATCAATGAGGTCCTGATGTTGAGGCCAATAATATAATGCAGGATATATGATTGACAGGTAGCCATCAAAGGAGACCTTGGGGGCCTGTATTCCAGACATTATATCACAGAAGCAGGTTTAGCCAGATCTAGGTATTTTCATTGTCATGTCATACATTCTCATTCTTTCATTTCTCCCCTCTCTCTCTCTCTCTCTCTCTCTCTCTCTCTCTCTCTCTCTCTCTCTCCTCCTTTTCTCCCTCTCTAGTTTTCTTATGGTCAGTGAGGCCATTTAAAGCACCACATTAATACAATCAAACTCAACTGTTTATCCATCTCAACCATTTGAAAAATATGTACTATTGAAAATGTCTATCAATTAAGGAACAGTTGAATAAAATACAGCATGTCAACAATTTAATGCAATTTAGCCTTTAATGTGATATTTATGGTGTTTTTCATGACATGGAGAAATAATTCTATCTGAGAGAATGCAGAATTGGAATTTTATATACAGGACATCAACTGTATATATTTATGCAATGCAAATAAAAATGAAGGAAATAAAAATATTTTTAATTTTTTTTGAGAAAGAGAGAGAGAGAAAGAGAGAGAGAAAGAGAGAGAGAGAGAGAGAGAGGGAATCCCAAGCAGGCTCTACACTGTCAGCACAGAGCCTGACATGGCACTTGATCCCATGAACCATGAGATCATGATCCAATCCAAAATCAAGGGTTAGCCACTTAACCAACTGAATCGCTCAGGTGCCCCAAAGGAAATAAAAATATTAACAGTAATTACCTCTGATTTTAGGATTGTAAATTATTTCTTCTGTTTCATTTTATATATTTTCAAAATTTTTAGCTTTATTACTTTTACAGACATAAAATGTTACTTTACAAAGTAGAAAGCTTATTGATGTCCACAAGGGAGACAGTACCTGTCAGTGACACAAATCCTTTCCCCTTCAGGAGACATACTTCCTGTGTGATATGCTCTGGTCACCCATTAGTTTGTTTGTTTTTGGAGGGTCATGGGCCATTATCTCTTTTCTTTCACTCTTGAATCCCTATCATGTCACACGGAGCATAGTATAGAAGAAGCATTTCCTCAGTAAAGGTCTGTGGAATTGCAATTACAATGGTTAGAAATGCCAACTTAGTTTACAAGGACACAATGACACTCCTTCTAGGAACCTTTTCACTGCTCTGCTGGCCTGAATATATCCAAGATGACTACTTTTCAATCTATTAGGTGAGAAGTGTTGCATAACACAAAAAGAGAAACAGGTTGCTTTTTACCAAACAACTTAGTGCAGCCCAAATTATGTTCTTGTGTTGAAAGCACCATGTCTCTCTGGACTGCCTAGTTACCTTCATCCCCACTACCCAATTAACAGTGTGTTAAACACCATTCCTGTACTAGCTTTAACCTCAGTCACTTGTCTTGTGGATTTTAAACTCTTTCCACTTACACAAATATCATGTCATATTGTTCTATTTCTTGGAACTACTCGTAGAACAGAATATGTTTACTGCTATGCGAACCAATTGTCAACATTTCACCTATGACCCAGACAGTGACCTCAAATTTACACACAATGTCAATCATTTGAAAGGTCCTCTAGTGTCCAAATGAATCTCCTGTCCATCTTCCAGGGTGCTGGTCACCCATGTGATCCAAACAGGAACCACTTTACACAGGCTTTGTGAATAGTTTTGAGAAACGTTCCAGCAAGTTCTTGGTCCTTTATCACCTCTCTCTCCTCTAGAGAAGCAGCGGGAAATACAAGGACGGTTTTTACATCTTTCCTTGAAGTTGGTAGTACTCTAGGGATGTAATGAAACAGCTAGTCAATACCCCAACTTGCCCCCAAATAACCATTGTGTGAAAAATCAATTTTAGGTACTTTAGAGAGGACATAAAGAAAATAGAAGGTGGAAAAGCTCCCTTATCCATGCCCCTGAGAAACTGACAATCTAATTTTTGCCCAAGCACATAAATATAAGAAAAAGTTTGATTGTTCCTCTTCAAGAACTAGAAAATGCATAATTAGAAAGCCAAGTGAAAGATTTTTTTCTGGGAATAAGTACAGCCAATGAGAAAGAGGAATAACCAAGCTATTATATAAAATAGGTTTACTGGAGGGGCGCCTGGGTGGCTCAGTCAGTTTAGCATCCAACTTCAGCTCAGGGAATGATCTCACAGTTCATGGGTTTGAGCCCTGCATCAGGCTCTGCACTGACAGCTTAGATCCTGGAGCCTGCTTTGAATTCTTCATCTCCCTCTCTCTCTGTCCCTCCCCCATTCATGCTTGCTCTCTCTCTCTCTCTCTCTTTCTCTCTCTCAAATAAATAAATATTAAAAAAAGAAAGTTACTGCCTAGAGAGCTCCAGTGGAGAGCCACAGGTAAAGACAAGACTTAGCATCAAAAAGCAGCAATTCCAGGAATTTTCTAGAACAGTAAGGCATAAACAAGACTGCATGGGAGTAAAACAGCTCTTTGAAGGCTAAAACAAAGCTTACAATATTGATCAATGTTACAAAGGTTTATAGAAAGTCAGTGACCTCTGTAATTGCTAATTCTGTGTGTGTATGTGTGTGTGTGTGTCTGTGTTTAGTAGCCTCCACACCCAATGTGGAGTTGGAACTTATGACCCTGAGGTCAAGTCATGTTCTCTACCCACTAAGCCATTCAGGCACCCCTGTAATTGCTACTTCTGAATGGGCACCTACCTATCTCAATCCACATATATCTTAACTGTGTCTACTTCTCATGACTGTAACTCATCACAGACCAACTTGTGTTCTGCTTACCAACATGATGCTACTATTATTACTAATCATAATAATACTGTCAGTTCCAAAATTAATGACTTTATGCTAATATTTTCATTGACTCTTCACAACAACACTTTGAGATAGGTTCCATTATTATACTCTATTACACAACTTGGTTAAGGTCACCTAGCTGGAGAAAGAAGAACCAGAACTTGAGTCCATGTCCATCTTACATCAAAGTCCATCCTCTTATTCACTGTTTATTAGTTTCCAATATGTATGTCATGGGATCATAATTTCGATACCTTCCCATATCTCTTTCTAAAATTTATTATAAAATCAAAACAAAACAAAACAAAAACTTTACAAACTCAATTTACAGAAATTGGTACAGGAGAGGCTGCAAAGTGTTCACCAAATTCTCTTTCCTTTCCTTTATGGAAAAAAATCAGGACCACACTTCCAAGACTTATTTACATTAAAATATGAACATGTGATTGTGTTCTAGATAACTGAAGGTAGGTATATTTGATATACACCACATCTAGACCCAACCCACAAAGTCTTCCCATGTGTCCCCCCTCTCTCTTCCCATAACTGTTAGTAGGAGGCAGATGATCTGTTAAAAGATTCAGAGGCCCTAGTAGATGGCAAAGCCACAAAACGGAAGGAGTCTGGGGCCTTAACAAGCATACAGAAGTCTGTCCACTGATTAGGCTATATTGGGCTCTGCATACTTAAGACATTTTTATTGTGTTAGAACATTAAAGTGGGGTTTCTGTTTCTTAAGGAAGTAGCTACTAAAAGATTGGACTTTCTAAAATTATTAGGCCACTTATATAAATAAATATGAAAGCCATGATTAAGTGAATAATTTTCTATAAAAATGTAATTTATCAAAACTGGCACTAGAAGAGATAGAAAAATCCAAACAAGTTGATTTCCACTAAGGAATTAGGGAAAGCTGTCAAAGACCTTCCTCTCCACTCCCGTAAGAGTAAAGTAAAATAAAATGAAAATAGAACAGACGGTTAAAGAACAGATCATTTTAGAGGAGATAAAGAGAAAATAAAATTCAAAAATCTTGCATGTAGAAGATGTTTTAGATATATATGCTTAATTCTAATTGCAACTTCTCGTAAGTTAGTTTATAAATTTAACAGGTCTGAATAAAGTTAGCATTTTTTGGTGGAGAAAACTAGACAATTTCTAGAATTCAGATAAAATTAAACAAGCAAGATTCCCCAGGGGAGGAAAAAACTCTGGAAAAAATTAAAAAGTGAGTAAGAGACAGACCTATCATATATTCAAATTTATTATAAAGCTATAATAACTGAAACAGAATATAAAGTTTAGAAATAAGCCATAATACATGGGGAAAAACTGTTCAATAAATGATTCTAAGACAACTGGTTAGTCATCTGTAAAAGTTAAACTGGAATCATACTTTATATGTACATCAGGATAATCTCAAAATGGATAAAATATTAAAACGTAAAAGAAACCACAAAAAACTGAAACAAAACATTTAATAATTCACTTATAAACTTAGCAGAAAAAATTGTAACTATAACTCACACCGAAACATACAAATTTTGACTATATTTAAAAATTACTAAGCATTTTATTCTTTTTGATGCTACTGTAAATGGGATTGTTTTCTTAATTTCCTTCTCAGATACTTTATTGTTAATGTATAGGAATGCAACTAATTTTTGTATGTTCATTTTGTATCCTTCAGCTTTGCTGAATTTGTTAGTTCTAACATTTTTTAATGGAGTCTTTAGGGCTTTCTTTATATAAGACCATGCCATTTTCAAAGAGGGACGATTTTACTTCATCATTTTAATTTGGATGACTTTTACTTATTTTTCTTACCTACTTGCTCTGGCTAGGACTTCCAATACTATTTTAAATAGAAGTGGTAAGAGTGGCATCCTTGTCTTGTTTCTGATTTTAGAGAAAAAGCTTCCAGTTTTCACTGAGTATAATGGTATCTTATAAGCTTTTGGATTATATATGACCTTTATTACACTGAGATGCTTTCCTTCTATTCCTAGTTTGTTAAGAGTTCTTATCAATTAACAGGTGATGAATTTTCTCAAATGTTTTTGCTGCATCTATTAATGCAATCATGTGATTTTTATTTTTTATTCTGTTCATGTTATGCTTCTCATTAATTGATTTTCATATGTTAAAACATCCTTGCATGCCAGGGATAAATACCATTTGGTCATGGTGTATGATCCTTTTAACATGCTATTAGATTTGGTTTGCTAGCATTTCGTTGAAGATTTTTGCATCTATATTAATTAGAGATATTGAGCTGTAGTTTTCTTTCCTTGTGGTGTATTTATTTGGCTTTGGTATCAAGGTAATGCTGGCCTAATAAAATGAGTTTGGAAGTGTTCCTTCCTCTTCAGTATTTGGAAGTATGTGAGAAGGATTAGCACTAATTCTTCTTTAAATGTTCAATAGAATTCACCCAGGAGGGCATCTCATCCTGGACTTTTCTTTACTGGAAGGTTTTTTTTATCGACCTATTCAGATTATAAAACATTGATAAAAGAAATTAAAAACACAGACAAATGGAAAGATACTTCGTGATCATAGATTGGAAAACATAGTATTGTCAAAAATATCCATACTATTCGAAGAAATCTACAGATCTGATGCAATCACTAAATAATGCCAAATGTTTATTTTTACAAAAATAGAAAAACAACTCTAAAATTTATATGAAACCACAAAAGATTATGAATAGCCAAATCAATCTTAAGAGAAAAGAACAAAGCTGGGGGCATAACACCTTCTGATTTCAAAACATATTACAAAGCTATAGCAATAAAAACAGTATTGTGCTGGCAAAAAAACAGACACGTAGACCAATGTAAAAGAATCGAGAGCCCAGAAATAAGTCCATGCATATATAGTCAATTGATCTTTGACAAAGGTGCCGAAAATACACAATGGGGAAAGGATAGTCTCTTCAAAAAAACGGCATTGCAGAAAGTGGATATTATATACAAAAGAATGAAACTGGATCTGATCTTACTCCATACATAAAAATTAACTCAAAATGGATTGTTTTAAACATAAAACCCAAAACTATAAAACTCTTAGAAGAAAACTTAGGTGAAAGCTTCATGACTTGGTCTTGGAAATGATTTCATGGATTAGACAAAAAAAAGCAAAAGCAAAAACAAAAATAACAATAAACAAATGGGACTACATCAAGTTAAAAGCTTCTGCACAGCAAAGAAAACAACCATCAGAGTGAAAAGACAACTTATGGAATGGGAACAAACATTAGCAAAATACAGATTTGATAAGCGGCTAATTTTCAAAATACATAGGAACTCCTACAACTCAACAGCAAAAAACAAAGAAACAAACCTAATAGTTCAATTAAAAAGTAGGCTAAGGACTTGAATAGATATTTCCCAAAAGAAGACATAGAAAGACCAATAGAAATTTGAAAAACTACTCAATGTTACTAACCATCAGGGAAATGCAAATCAGAACTACAATGATATATCGCCACACATCTGTCAGGGTGGCTATCATAAAAAATACAAAAGACAAGAAGCATTAGCAAGGATGTGGAGAAATTGAAACCCTTGTACACTCTTGGTGCAAATGCAAGATGGTGCCAATGTTAAGGAAAAGAGTATGGAAGTTCCTCATATAATTAAAAATAGAATTTCCTTGTGGGCCAGTAATCCACTTCTATTTATCCAAAAGAACTGAAATCAGAATCTCTAAGATATTTTAGCACTTCTCTATTCATTGCAGCACTATTCAAAATAGCCAAGATGTGAAAATGTCTATGGATGATAGATGAATGAATAAAGAAAATGTGGTATGCTTTCCAACCAGGGCCCAACAAAATGGCTTCTGCAAAGAAGGGTAGAAAGAAGGGCAATGTGCCATCGATGAGGTAGTGACCAGAGAACACACCATCAACATTCGCGAGAGGATCCATTGAGTGGGTTTTAAGAATCATTGCCTCTCGGTCACTCAAAAAGATCCGGAAATTTACCATGAAGGAGATGGGAATTCCAGATGTGCACATTGACACCATGCTCAACAAAGCCGTCTGGGACAAAGGAATAAGGAATATTCCATACCGCGTCCGTGTGTGGCTGTCCAGAAAATGTAACAAGGACGAAGATTTGCCAAACAAGCTCTATACATTGGTTATCTACACACCTGTCACCACTTTCAAAAATCTACAGTTAATGTGGATAAGAACTAATCACTAATTGATTAGAAAAAGGAATAAAATGGAAAAAAAGAAAATAATTGTGGTATACACATACATTGTAATATTGTTAAGCCTCAAAAAAGAAGCTAATTCTGCAAAATGTAGCAACATGGATGAACCTTAAGGATATTAAGGTAACTAAAATAAGCTAGTCACAGAAAGACAAGCACTACATGATTCTACTTATGTGAGGTATCTAAAATAGTGAAAATCTATATAAATAGTGAAAACCCATAGTGAAATCTATACTGAAAAATCTATATAAAAGTGTTGAATAGTGGTTGCCAGGGGCTGGAGGAGGGGGAAATGGGTATGACATTTTAGTTAAGCAAGATAAATAAACTCTAGAGATCTGTTGTACAACACTGAACCTATTAGTCAACAACGCTACATTGTTCACTTAAAAATTTAAATGTTCTTACTATAATAAAATTAAAAAAAAACACTTTTGCACTTCAAAATCCTCTTACTCTTGCAGTCATGGGAAACATATCACATACTAGTCAGTACCCACCCTCTGACCCAGGAAGGCATTTCCCTTCCTTTAGAAAATCCAAACTAGTATTTTGAGACACTCCAAATTCCCTGAAGATCCCAGCCTATTTCCAGAGATGTTTGAATGTGTAGAGACTGCCACTGAGGTTGCACGTTTCTATTCTGAAATGTCCATTTGGATCTCAGTCACACTGCGTGGCCATGTCCGAGGACTATTGGGGAGAGCAGCAGCTTCTGAAATGGGAATTTCCAAGATTCATCTAGATAACAAAAAAAAAGCAGGAAACCAGTTCCAGAAGACTGCTGGATTCAAAGTATACTATTTTTGTATGGAAAAAAAAAAAGATGGACTTTCTTTGTTCAGCAAAATGTAAACATCTCTTAGATCCTCCTCCTTACTTCCGGCAACTCAATCTGTGCTCTCTGCTTGTAATAACTTTAGTTTTTGGGATTAGCACTTTAAGGCTACTAAGTTTGTTTATGTCTGTTTTACTTCCCCTGGAACCATATGGAATACATATAGAGAACACAGTCCTGACCTTTGAGCTGCATAATGCTCTTATAATCAATACCATAGGAAATGCATGGCTTCAGTTTTTCTAACATTTAAAACAATCTCATACACACCATTGGTAATGTTTCTGTCAGCTTGTAGACCAAGAAATTGAGGCCATGGCTACTGAATCTGTGACAGTTTCTGCTATCTTTATGGAGGAAAAGTGTAACTTCTAGATAATGGCAACAGAGCTTAAAACTCTGGGATCTGAGCCCAGTAACCTGAGAGAAGCTTCTGTAATCATAATTTTCACTTCCAGCTCATTTAATTCTCACAGCAAGACTTGAGGCATATAGGGTAGAGTTTAATGTTCTTCATTTTTAAAGGAGAGAAAAAAAAGAGAGAAGTGACATGCCCAAGCTCACACAGCAGTTTATTGATAGAACAGACTGTCTTGGGTCTTATGATTCTCACATGTAGCTCATTTCAGCAAACATTTCGCTGGCCTATTTACAGCAATTGCTCAGATGAGATGGAGTTTCATTCAAAATCTCATTCTCCGTGAGTCAACCATATTACCTTCCTCTGGGGATGAATGTACCTTTAAGGATGTTTAGTTTCCTATATGTGCCAAGATTCTTGGAGGTAGTTTAACTGAATTAGGAGAATTTACCTAGATGCCAACATTGAAATCAGGCAGTTTGGTTGGATATTTCCACGTCTACATTTCCATTTCCTTAGTTCTCATATTTTCCGCTTCATTGTTCCCTGGTTAGGAAATAAACATGTGTACTTCCTTTTCTTTCATTTTGTCTCCCACTGCCTTTAGCTGTTTGTTTCAGTGCTCAGGCTTCCAGGGGCATTTTGCAATCCCTCCTGGAGACATAGATAAGTCTTTCTCCCTGTCCCCAACTCTTTTCTTCATTATTTCCTACAGAAATTAAGTCCAATTTACCACCATCTACTGGCACCAGTGACATCCAACAATCCCACATCTAGATTCTATCTTTTTTTTTTTTTTAAACTCTGGGATCTCTGTGTATATCAGCTTTGAAATTTATTGATGCAAAGGTTAACAGCTCTCTTTTCTTAGGATTGTTTCCTTATGTACTGATAGAGTGGAGATTATATTTAATCTCCATCAGAACATTATTTGCAAGCCAGCCAGTTAATGACTCAAATGTAAAACCAAAAACCAAAAAGGGCAGCACTTCATATCTGAGAGGGAGGCCAATATATGAGCAAAACTGAAAAACAAAGTACTATCCCTCACCATGCCCTCCTCTGAATCAGAAACACATAAGGCCCTCCTCTGAATCAGAAACACATAAGAAGATTCTTTGGTTTTTTTTTTTTTTTAATTTAAATCCAAGATAGTTGACATATAATGTAATAGTGATTTCAGGAATAGAATTCAATGATTCATCACCTACGTGTAACACCTGGTGTTCATTGCAACAACTGTCCTCTTTAATGTCCCTAACCCATTTAGCCCAACCCCCCACTCAAAACCCCATCAGCACCCCTCAGTTTGCTCTCCATATTTATGAGTATCTTATGTTTTGTCTCCTTCTCTGTTTTTATATATTTTTTCCTTACCTTCCCTTATGTTCATCTGTTTTGTATTGTAAATTCCACATAGGAGTGAAATCATAAGATATTTGTCTTTCTCTCACTTATTTTGCTTAGCATAATACCCTCTAGCTCCATCCATGTTATTGCAAAGAGCAAGATATCATTCTTTTTGATCACTGTGTAATATTCTACTTCTTCATCTATTCATCAATGGACATTTGGGCTCTTTGCATACTTTTCCTATTGTCAATAGTGCTGCTACAAACATTGGGAGGCATGTGCCTCTTTGAAACAGTATTCTTGTATCCTTTGGATAACTACCTGGTAGTGCAATTGCTGAGCCATAGGACAGTTCTATTTTTACTTTTATGAGGAAACTCCAAACTGTTTTCCAGAGTTGCTGCACCAGTTTCCATTCCCACCAGCAGTCCAAAAGGGTTCCTCTTTCTCCACATCCTTGCCAACACCTGTTGTTGCCTGAGTTGTTCATTTTAGCCAGTCTGACAGGTGTGAGGTGGTATTTCATTGTCATTTTGATGTATATTTCCCTGATGATGAGCACCTTTTCAAGTGTCTGTTAGTCATCTGGATGTCTTTTTTGGAGAAGTGTCTATTCATGCCTTTTGCCCATTTCTTCACGGGATTATTTGGTTTTTGGATGTTGAGTTTGATAGGTTCTTTATAGATTTTTTGATACTAACCCTTTATCTGATAGGTCGTTTGCAAATATCTTCTCCCATTCCGTTGGTGGCCTTTTGGTTTGTTGATTGTTTCCTTTGCTGTGCAGAAGCTTTTTATCTTTATGAAGTCCCAATAGTTCATTTTTACTTTTGTTTCCCTTGCTTCCAGAGACCTGTAAAGTAAGAAGTTCCTGAGGCCAAGTTCAAAGAACTTATTGCCTGTTTTCTTCTCTATAGTTTCGATGGCTTCCTGTATTATGTTTAGGTATTTCATCCATTTTGAATTTATTTTTGTGTATGAAAGTGGTCCAGGTTCATTCTGCATGTCCCTTGTCCAGTTTTCCCAACAGCATTTGCTGAAGAAACTATCTTGTTTTCCACAGCATATTCTTTCCTGCTTTGTCAAAGATTAATTGGCCATACATTTGTGGGTCCATTCTGGATGCTCGATTCTGTTCCCTTGATCTGAGTGTCTGTTTTTGTGCCAGTACCATACTTTCTTGATATTAAAGCTTTGTGATACAACTTGAAGTCCGTAATTGTGATGCCTCCAGTTTTGGTTTTCTTTTTGAGGATTGCTTTGGCTATTCGGGGTCTTTTCTGGTCCCATACAAATTTTACGATGGTTCGGAGAAAATAGGCAACATGGCGGAGGAGTAGGGGGGCTCCAGTATTTCGCTTGCCCTTTAAAGGGGGACGACTGAAACCATTGTCTCTCTCAACTCCAAAAATCGGGGGGAAAAGGTGCTACAGCTGACAAGAAACGAAGGCGAAAACAGACACGGCCCAACTAAACTGTGAGTTTAATCTGGGTCGGATAAAATGAACTCGAACTCGGGAAGCTGAGCTGAGGGGAGGGTGAGCGTCTTCGGAGATAGCTGGGAAAGTGCCGATAGAACAACATCTGAACGAGAGGGCCAGAGTGGGTGAGACCGCTACCATCCAGCCCCTAAATGCAGGGCTTTTGAAGAGAAGTTCAGACGCAAGAAGCAGCACTACCCGCGCTCTGCTGGGACTGCACCAACCCCGTCCTGAGCCACTGGGACGCGCGCGCCGGGGGGACTGGCAGCGGGGACGCAGGCGGCGCTACCAGCCGAGCACCTCTAACCCCGGCACAATTATAACGAAATCGGGGGTGGCAGACGGCTGCCTCACCGCGCCACCCTCGCCCAGCGCCTCCGGGGCGCACGCGCTGCCAGGACAGGCAGCCGGGACCCAGGCGGTGGCTCCTGCAGAGCACCTCTAACCCCCGCACAGTTACAGCCAAAAGGGGGGGGTAGCAGACGGCCGCACCACCGCGCCACCCTCGCCCAACGCCTCCGGGCACGCACGCCGCCGGGACTGGCAGCAGGGACCCAGGCAGCCCCAGGCGGCGGCTCCAGTAAACCACACTAGGGCGGCGCTGGCGGTGGAGAGAGAACAGAAATAAAGGGGCGAATAAAGCCTCCAGGACTGGTGGCGCGGGTCTGGAGAGACACCATTGTTGTCTCACAAGCCAGGAAGTCACCCCAGAAGCCATCCCTGCAGCAGTGGAGGCCGGACCCGCCTACACTAAACCACGCCCCTCCCAAACTATCAGCAGGAGCAACTGATCCAAGTGGAGATTGCTGCCTGGAGTAACTCCAGTCATTTCTTCCTTTTAAATTTACCCCTCCCTTTCTCATTCCTACCTATCCCGATCCCTGAGCTGGTCATCCAGGGTACTGACTGGCTTAATCATTTTTTTTGTTTTTGTTTTTTTGTTTTTTTTTTACCCCACTCTTTGAGGACATGTCCTACAACCTCTTCTTTACTTCCCTAGCCCTTTTTCTGGAATAACCAGGCTGTATAAGTTCATCTAGACGACATCGATCTTTATTCCTTTTCCCTCGCACCTGTCCTTATTCTGATTTCTATCAGTCTGGATTAAACCCTTTAGTCGCTCTACCTGGGCAAAGTCCATTTCCTTCTTCTCGCTGCACCAGTCATTATTCTGTCTATATATGCTCTGCCACCAGCACACTACATACCCTGTCCTTAACGTGTAGCTGTTACTTCAGGACATTGCCCTCAGAGAGTCATTTGTTATTTTTTTCTGTTGTGAACTGCTTGTCTGGACCATTTGTCGGTACGTTTGAGTATTTCTGTGTTCTGTGTGTCTGTCAGTTTTCCTTTCCAGGGCAACTTCAAGAAACAACCCATAACACATCCAGCCAAAATGAGGAGACGGAAGAATTCTCTTCAAAAGAATCTACAAGAAGCAGTGACAGCTCAAGAATTAATGAAAACAGATATAAGCAACATAACAGAACTTGAATATAGAATGATAATCATAAAACTAATCGCTGGCCTTGAAAAAAGCTTAGATGAATGCAAGGGGTCCCGCGCGGCAGAGTTCAAAGACCTTAAAAACGGTCAGGAAGAATTAAAGAAGACATTGGAAGAAATACAGGGGAAACTGGAATCAGCCACAGCACGGATTGAAGAGGTAGAGGAAAGAGTTAGTGCCTTAGAAGACAAAATCATTGAAAAAGAGGAAGCAGATAAAAAGAGAGAGAAGCTGATCCAGGAACAGGAAAGGAGAATTCCAGAGCTGAGCGATGCACTCAAAAGAAATAATATCCGTATCATAGGAGTTCCAGAGGAAGAAGAGAGAGAGAAAGGAGTCGAAGGGGTTCTTGAACAAACCATTGCTGAGAACTTCCTCAACATGAGAAAGGAAACGGGCAAGGAAATCCAAGAGGCACAGAGGACTCCCCTCAGATGTAACTTGAATAGACCTTCTGCACGGCACATCATAGTGAAGCTGGCAAAATACAAAGACAGGGAGAGAATCCTGAAAGCAGCTAGGGACAAAAGAACCCTAACATACAAAGGGAGACATATAAGGGTAGTAGCAGACTTATCTACGGAAACTTGGCAAGCCAGAAAGGAATGGCAGGATATCTTCAATGTGATGAGCAAGAAGGACATGCAACCAAGAATTCTGTATCCGGCTAGCCTGTCATTCAGAATAGGAGAGATCAAGGTTTTTCCCAACAAACAAAAACTGAAAGAATTTATCACAAATAAGCCGGCACTGCAAGAGATCCTGAGGGGCATTCTATGAAGACAAGGTTGCAAAGAACACAAACTACCAGAGACAGCCTTACAAACATGAAACTTACAGATAATACAGTGACTGTAAGCCCATATTTTTCAATATTAACACTGAATGTAAATGGACTAAATGCGCCAATCAAAAGACACAGGATAACAGAATGGATTAAAAAACAAGACCCATCTATTTGCTGTCTTCAAGAAACTCATCTTAAACCTGAAGATACCTTCAGATTGAAAGTGAGGGGATGGAGAACTATCTACCATGCTACTGGAAGTCAGAAGAAAGCCAGAGTAGCCACACTTATATCAGACAAATTAGACTTTAAAATGAACGATGTAATAAGAGATGAGGAAGGACATTATATAAGAGTCTCAGGGACCATCTAAATTTTAGGATTGTTTGTTCCAGATTGATGAAGAATGCTGCTGTTATTTTGATAGGGATTGCAAGAAGACTCTTAACTTTTATTCTAAGATTAGAAAACTTAAGAAAGTCAATTAAAAAGAATAATTGGTTCAAATTTTCAAGCTCTTCATAAGGTATACTAACTCTAAACCTTGTTAAAACAGAACCTTAAACTAAATAAAAATGGAATTAGGGGCACCTTGGTAGCTCAGTCAATTAGGCACCCAACTCTTGATTTTCATAATCTCATGTTTGTGAGATCAAGTCCCATTATGGGCTCAGCACTGAGTGTGGAGTCTTCTTGGGATTCTCTTCCTCTCTCTCAGCCCCTACCCACTAGCTCACATGCTAACTCGCTCTCTCTCTCAAAATAAATAAATACTGAATTGAACCCAACATGGCAGAGAAGTAGAGGGACCCGATATTCCCCATGTCTTTCAAACTAAGAAGGATCAAAATCAAAGGATTCTCAACCCCAAGAGTCTGGGAGGAAAGGTGTTGGAGTCTACAAGGAATAGAAAATGAAACTCAGAAAGTGCCCCAAGAAAGCAGTAATCTCAGGAAACAAATCAAAACACACCTAGCCAAAATGATGAAACAGAAGAATTCTCCACAAAAGAAATTACAGGAAGTAGTGACAATACAAGAATTGATGAAAACAGATATAAGCCACATAATAGAACATGAATATAGAATGATAAACATAAAACTAATCGTTGGACTTGAAAAAAGCATAGAAGACAGCAGGCAGTCCCTCGCTGCAGAGATCAAGGACCTTAAAAATGGTCTAGAAAAATTAAAAAATGCTTTAAATGAGGTGCAAAATAAATTGGAGGTGGCCATTGTGTGGATTGACGAGGCAGAAGAGAGAATTGTGAATTAGAAGATAAAATTATGAAAAAGAGGAAGCAAAGAAAAAAGAGAGAAGCTGTCAGGAACAGGAAAAGAGAATTCGAGAGCTGAGTGATGCAATCAAATGGAACAATATCCATATCATAGGAATTCCAGAGGAAGAAGAGAGAGAGAGAGTGGTCAAGGGGTACTTGAATAAATCACTGCTAAGAACTTCCCCAACATGAGGAAGGAAACAGGCATGGAAATACAAGAGGCACAGAGAACTTCCCTCAGACGTAACTTGAAAAGACCTTCTACATGACACATGATAGTGAAACTAGTAAAATACAAGCACAGAGAGAGAATTCTGAAAGCAGCAATGGAAAACCGGGCCTTAACATACAAAGGTAGACACATAAGGGTTGTAGTAGACTTATCTACAGAAACGTGGCAAGCCAGAAAGGAATGGCAGGATATCTTCAATGTGATGAACAGGAAAGATATGCAACCAAGAATCCTTTATCAAGCCAGCCTGTCATTCAAATGGAAGGAGAGATAAAGGTTTTCCAAAATGAACAAAACCTGAAGGAATTCATCACAAATAAGCCAGTCTTACAAGAGATCCTAAGGGGCACTCTATGATGGAAAGGCTGCAAAGAACACAAACTACCACAGACATCCTTACAAGCATGAAACCTACAGATGACACAGTGATTCTAAACCCATATTTTTCAATATTAACACTGAATGTAAATGTCCTAAATGTTCCAATCAAAATACATAGGGTAACAGAATGGATAAAAAAACAGGACCCATCTATCTGCAGTATTCAAGAGACTCATTTTAAACCTGAGGACACCTTCAGATTGAAAGTAACAGGATGGAGAACTATATACCACACTACTGGAAGACAGACGAAAGCTGGAGTAGCCACACTTATATTAGACAAACTAGACTTTAAAGTAAAGGATGTAATAAGAGAAGAAGAAGGACATTATATAATAATCACAGGGACTATCCAGCAGGAAGAGCTAACAATTATAAATATCTACGTGCCGAATTTGGAGGCACCCAAATTTGTAAAACAACTGATTACAAACATAAGCAACCCGATCGATTAAAATGTCCTAATTGTAGGGGACTTTAACACTTAACACTCCAACTCTCAGCATTGCATATATCCACTAAACAGAAAATCACCACAGAAACAATGGCCCTGAATGACACATTGGAACAGATGGGGCTAACTGACATCTTCGGGGTCCTTCATCCAGAAGCAAAGGAATTTACATTCTTCTCAACTGCACAAGGTACACTTTCCAAGAGAGACCACATTCTGGGGCATAAGGAAAATCTTAATAAATATAGAAGAATTGAGATCATACCATGCACACATTCAGACCACAATTCTTTGAAACTTGAAATCAACTACAGGAAAAAGTCTGGGTAATCCCCAAAAACATGGAGGCTAAAGAAAAATCTTCTAAAAAACGAATGGGCTAAAGAAGCAATCAGAGAAGAAATTTAAAAAATACATGGAAACAAATGAAAATGAAAATACAACAATCCAAATGCTTTGGGATGCAGCAAAGGCAATCCTGAGAGGGAAATATATTGCAATCCACGCCTATCTCAAGAAAAAGAAAAATTACTAACACAAATTCTAATAGCACGCCTAAGGAACTAGAAGCAGAACAGATAAGACAGCCCAAACCCAGCCTAAAGAGAGAAATAACAAAAATCAGGGCAGAAATCAATAACATGGAAACAGAAAAAGTCGTGGAACAGATCAATGAAACCAAGAGCTGGTTCTGTGAAAAAATAAACAAAACAGAGAAACCTCTAGCCAGGCTTCTCAAAAAGAAAAGAGAGAGAATCCAAATAGAGAAAAATTGCGAATGAAATACCTCAATCCCTCAGAAATACAAGCAATCATCAGAGAATACTATGAAAAATTATATGCTACCAAACTCGACAACCTGGAAGAAATGGACACATTTCTAAACAGCCATATACAACCAAAACTCAAACAGGAAGAAATAGAAAACTTTAACAGACGCATAACTAGTGAAGAATTTGAACAGTTATCAAAAATCTCCCAGCAAATAAAAGTCCAGGGCCAGATGGCTTTCCTGCGGAATTTTACCAGACATTTAAAACAGAGTTAATACCTATTCTTCTCAAGCTGTTCCAAAAAAATTGAGACGGAAAGAAAACTCCCGGACTCATTCTATGAAGCCAGCATCACTTTGATTCCCAAACCAGATAGAGACCCAGCAAAGAAAGAAAATTACAGGCCGATATCCTTGATGAACATGGATGCAAAAATTCTTAACAAGATATTAGCAAATCGAATCCAACAGCATATAAAAAGAATTATCCACCACGATGAAGGAGGATTCATCCCTGGGTTGCAGGGATGGTTCAACATTTGTAAATCAATCAACGTGATAAATCACATTAACAAATGAAAAGATAAGAACCATATGATCCTGTCGATTGATGCAGAAAAAGCATTTGACATAATACAGTATCCCTTCTTAATAAAAACTCTTGAGAAAGTCGGGATAGAAGGAACATACTTAGGCATCATAAAAGTCATTTATGAAAAGCCCACAGCTAATATCATCCTCAATGGGGAGAAACTGAGAGCCTTCCCCCTGAGATCAGGAACACAACAGAGGTGTCTAATCTTACCACTGCCACTTAACATAGTGTTGGAGGTCTTAGCATAAACAATCAAGCAACAAAACAAAATAAAAGGCATCAAGATTGGCAAGGAGGAAGTCAAACTTTCACTTTTTGCAGATGACATGATACTTTACATGGAAAACCCGACAGAATCCACCAAAAGCTTACTAGAACTGATCCATGAATTTGGCAAAGTTGTAGGATAAAAATTCAATGTACAGAAATCGTTGGCATTTCTATACGCCAATATGAAGCAACAGAAATAGAAAAAAAGAAGTGAATCCCTTTCACAATTGCACCAAAAACCATAAAATACTTAGGAATAAACCTAACCAAAGATATAGAAGATCTAAACGCTGAAAACTATAAAAAACTTATGAAGGAAATTGAGAAAGACACAAGGAAATGGAAAAACATCCCATGCTCATGGATTGGAAGAATAAATATCGTTAAAATGGCAATACTACCCAAAGCAATCTACACATTCAATGCAATCCCAATCAAAATTGCACCAGCATTCTTCTCAAAGCTAGAGCAAACAATCCTAAAATTTGTATGGAACCACAAAAGACCCTGAATAGCCAAAGTAATACTATAGATATGAAGATAAAACCAAAGCGGAGGCATCACAATCCCAGATTTTAACCTCTACTACAAAGCGGTAGTCATCAAGACAGTATGGTATTGGCACAAAAACAGACACATAAACCAATGGAATACAATAGAAAACTCAGAAATAGACCCAAAAGCATATGGCCAACTAATCTTTGACAAAGCAGGAAAGAGTACCCAATGGAAAAAAGACAGCCTCTTTAATAAATGGTGCTGGGAGAACTGGAAAGTAACATGCAGAAGAATGAACTAGACCACTTTCTTTACACCACTCACAAAAATAATCTCAAAATGGATGAAGGACCTGAATGTGAGACAGGAAACCATCAAAAACCTAGAGAGGCCTCAGCAATTTCCTACATGACACATCTTCAAAGGCAAGGGAATTAAAAGCAAAAATGTACTATTGGGGCC
The DNA here is from genome assembly GCA_030068075.1 of Paguma larvata. Lineage (NCBI taxonomy): Eukaryota > Metazoa > Chordata > Mammalia > Carnivora > Viverridae > Paguma > Paguma larvata. The sequence goes on from CM057830.1 coordinate 100,575,735, forward strand.
TCATCAAGATAAAAAGCTTCTGCACGGCAAAGGAAAGAACCAATAAAACTATATGCAACTAACGGAATGGGAAAAGATAATTACAAATGACATATCAGATAAAGGACTAGTATCTAAAATCTCTAAAGAACTTACCAAACTCCACACCTGAAAAACAAAAAATCCAGTGAATAAATGGGCAGAAGATATGAATAGACACTTCTCCAAAGAAGACATCCAGATGGCTAACAGACACATGAAATGATGCTCAATGTCACTCATCATCAGGGAAATACAAATCAAAACCACACTGAGATACCACCTCACATCAGTCAGAGTGGCTATAATGAACAAATCAGGAAACTATAGATGCTGGCGAAGATGTGGAGAAATAGGCACCCTCTTGCACTATTGGTAGGAATGGAAACTAGTACAGCCTCTCTGGAGAACTGTGTGAGGTTTCTCAAAAAGAGAAAATAGAACTACCCCATGACCCAGCGATAGCACTGCTAGGAATCTACCCAAAAGATACAGGAATGCTGATGCATAGGGGCACATGTACCCCGATGTTCATAGCAGCACTTTAGACAATAGCCAAATCATGGAAAGAGACTAAATGTCCATCAACGGATGAATGGATAAAGAAGATGTGGAATATATATACAATGGAATACTACATGGCAATGAGAAAGAATGAAATCTGGCCATGTGTGGCAACATGGATGGAACTGGAGGGTATTATGTTGAGTGAAATAATTCAGGCAGAGAAAGACAGATGCCATATATTTCCAAGCATAGGTGCACTTTGCGAAACTTAACAGAAAACTAGGGGGGAGGGGAAAAGGGGAAAGAAAAAAGACACAGAGATGGAGGGAGACAAAACATAAGAGACTCTTAAATACTAAGAACAAACTGAGGGTTGATGGGGGTATGGGAGGGGGGAGAGTGGGTGTCGGCACTGAGCAGGGCACGGGTTGGGATGAGCACCTGGTGTTGTATGGAAAAAAAAATTTGACAATAAAAAACAAACAAACAAATAAATAAACATATTTTTAAAAGGGGGAAAAGATCATCCTTGGGGCACCTGGCTGGCCTAGTCAGTAGAGCATATGACTCTTGATCTTGGGGTTTTGAGTTCAAGCCCAACATAGGGTATAGACCTCACATCAAAAGAAGTGTTTTTTTTTTATAAAATAAGATAAAAGATCATCCTTGTCTACCCCCTGATCTTCACATAGTACAGTCCTGTATGTATTAGAATTATTTGCCCATTTTCAAAGATGTTCAGTAAGGTTCATTATGCAAATTTTTGTGGGGTTGTCTACAATTAGGAAAAGACATGAAAGTTGACTTAAAACGACATCATCTATCTGGACAGAAACTCCAAATATAAATCTTATCTGGACTGGTAGAAGACTATTTTTAGAAATAGAATATGTTTCTTTGTTGAGTAACAGACCCAGTTATAGGAGTCAGAAATAATAAAGAGAAGTAAAACAGAGATTTGTCCATAAGAGCTCACAATCTATAGTGGGAGGTCCTTACTAAGAGTGTGATAGGCAATGTAATAGTAATTTGCATAAAATTCTGTGAACGCAAACAGAAAGAAGAATCAAATCTAGATAAAGGAGTTGGGGGAAGATTTATGGTTGGATATTCATGACTGCACAAGTGTCTGCTAGGTAGAAGAGTAAGAGAAGATATACCATGGTTCAGAAAAAAATACAAAACAGTGTGCAGATTTCTGAGGAACCAGCACGCAACCTATCTTTATAGATTATTTCAATGGCAGAGATGAAGTGTGATTGATCATAGGAACCATACTGTGGATGGGCTTGTATTCCATGATAAAGATTTAGTATTAAATACCATAGGCAGGTTTATGGCCTAGAATTAAATGGTCATATTTGCATTTTAGAAAAATCACTCTGACTTCCAAATGGAGTTAGGGCTAGAAGAAAGAGATTAAAGAATGTATCACAGAGTCCAAGTTGTCAAGTCCCTCCCTGCAGCTGTCCAGTGACTGAAAAAACTAGTAATGCTGAGGAATGGAGTTCAATACTGATGAGAACAAGATGCAGGAAAAAATAAGAAGAGAATATGAGGTAGAAATAAAACATGAAAGAAGAAGGAAAGGAGAAAATAATAATACTAAAAATAAGTGTGTATCACGTGCTAGGCACGAAAGTAAATATTTTATGCATATTATCTAATATAATCTTTTCAACAACCTCATGAAGTAAACATAATTATTCAAGTTTACAGATGGATAATCTACAACAGAATGAGACTGTCTTGCCCAGGGTCATATAAGAAGTGAATGGTGAAAGAAGAATTCCAATCTCCACTCTTAACTTCTTACCTAGAGAAAGCAAGAGTAACAGCAGGAGTGCAAAACAAACAAACAAACAAACAAACAAACAAAACAGTGATATAATAGAGGAAAAGGAGAGAAACAAAAGGAAAAGTGAAAAAAAATTAAGGAAAAAAATAGTGAAAGTGAGGTAGGTTATATTAATGGATAACACTATTATTCACAAACACTAGGAAAGATTTCATTAAACCTTGCCTTTAAGTCTCTGTCCATAGTTCCAAAGACAAATGACCAATATGCCACGAATGAACATTTCTCTGACAATTAGCCAATGGCATGTCTGAGTCCAGGTTCAACTGTTGTTATTAGGTACATCCATATGAACTTTCAGTATTTTTCCATTTTCCACCTACAAAAACAGCATCCTAATAGCTTGCCACCATTCTAACTTTAAGGTGAAATATATTTTCAACCAAAGGTCATTTCCTTACTGAAAGTCATATCACTTTGAGCCTTCTTACTACGTTGAACAGGGAAGTTGGGACTATGCCAAGCTGTAGTGACTGTCCATTAGCCTTTGTGAGCCCTCAGAATGTGGTTCATAAGCAGATTGGCTCTAGTTTAAAAAGCCAAAGGATAGTAATGCTAGGAAAATGTACATCTAGTTTCACCTTATTTTTGCTGTGGGGAATAGAGATGGTGGAGGGAGAAAGAGTTGTCAGAGTACTAACTCAATTGAAAATTGGACCTGGGATCACTGAGATGTGCATGTGTCTCTCATCAGAGCTGATAACAGGATGCTATTAAATTTTGCAAATGATAACTGCATTGAAGCTCACTTCAATCTTGTTTTACAGGTCTCAAAAAGAAAGCTATTTTAAAACTTCATATCAATTAGTGGGCTAGTTAATAAAAGCTTTCCCTCCACAACGAAGATTGCTACCTCCTCAGATAGACTACATTTTTAATTACATGAAATGATCTATAAGTAAAGCTGCACTGAGCTGAGTCTCTGTACCAGACAATTACCTCTGCTGTTTTGCAACCAGTGGCCTTTAAGGATCCTTATTTTTGAGAGCTTTCATTTTCTCAAGCACTGATGAAATGGTGATGGGAAGACAGATAAAAAAATCAAGATAGGAGGCAAGAAAGCAAACTGCTACACGTTTGATTTTTTTCTGATTATCAGAAGCCAATGAAAGGAGGAGAGGAAAAATCTTTCTTGGCAGATATGAATTACATTCTTTATTATTTTTCTTTTTTAATAAACCATCGTTTACTGGGGAAGGATCTTGAATTCAATATTGAACACTAGCACTTAGAGATGGAAGAGACTTTAGATATTATTTAGTTCTATTCTTCATTTCATAGCTAGGAAACCAAGAATCAGATAAGATATATATATATATTATCATATATATATATATATATATGTGTGTGTGTATATATATATATATATATATATATATATATATATATATATATATATATATTGGCCAAGGTGAGTGAATGCAGGTTTTCTGACTTTCCAGCTTTTGTTCATTACACTGGACCACATTATCTTATTTTGTACTCTTAAATAATAATAACTAACATTTTAAGCATTTACTAAGCACTCTATCTATAGTAACTCATTTAACCCTCAAAATCAACCGTTCTGTTAACTATTATCCACTTACACATATGAGCACTCTGAATCCCAGAGAAGCAAAATAACTTTTCCAGGATCACTCAGCTAGTAAAGTGCATTGATGATTCAAAGCCAGCCAGTCTGGCTCCAGAGTCTTTTGTTCTTAACCTTTATGCTATATATTGTGGTATCTATCATCTTATGTACATATTCTATTTCTCCAACTACATATAAATAACAGTACTACTTGTATTTGAGGTATTTTACAGATAGAAAGTATGAAACATATATTTGATCCTCAGGAAAGCAGTAATGAAGATAAAAACAAAATGAAGGTTGGCAGGTGACAAGGTGAATTTATATCATAACAACCACTTTGGCTCCATCTGTAGGCTCCTATTGCCTGTCCTGGGCTTCTCACCCTAGCAGTGATGAAGATATATACTTTGCCTCAAGTTTTTCCCAAATTTCCCTTTTCAATATATTAAAGGGTTCTTATAATAACTTTACAATAAATAGTGCCTGATGGATTCTAGGAGAAAGGTTAAGGATTCGACAACTGGGCTTCTCTTTCATCTTAATCACTTCAATACAGGAAGAGAGTAGCTTAAAATTCCGCTTCTGGCCCCACTCACAGAAATGTGGTTGGTGCTCACAATAAGCAAGCTATCACCACTTATATCACAGGAGAAAACTGAGGATTCTATCAATTCAAGTCACCAAGCATTTACCACATACCTCCTCTCTACCAGTCACTATACCACATGTTGTGGTAGAGACAGAGATGAAAAAGACACAGCCCTTATCTTTAAGGATCTCTCACAGACTAGAGGTAACAAACTTGTAAATAGTAAACCAACAGGTCAGGGAGAATAACACAAATGTAAAATATGGGTACCAGCAATATGCTATGGGCATACATAGAAGTAATTCCTTTTTTACTTAGTCGGAGAAATGTCAAAGATCGGGTAAAATTTGAGCCAAGACTTGAAGAATGAGTAGATTTCACAGGCAGTGATTAGGAAGAAGGAAAAAAGAGGAGTATTCTAGAATGGGCAGTAAGACGAAAGACCTATAGGTAAGAAATTTCCAGGCATATTATAATGAGCCTCCAGCTTGTTATTAAGAGTGGTAGGAAGATAAAACTGCAAAGGAATTAGAGGCCCCAATATGGTGGAACTTAGGTATGTAGCTAAGTAATTTATCTTTATCATTTTGGAAATGTTGGATCATTTAAGAATATGAAGCAGAGGAACGGCGGGAGTAGAAATGTGCTTTAAGAAAGGTAATCGGGCATTATTATATAGGTTGGATTGAAAAGGAAAAGCTAAAAGCAGTAAGATCATTTGGGAAGCTGTTATGATAGAAAATAAAATAACAATACTTGGGCAGAGTTGTGATAAGTAAAGTCTATCTTTGGGGTACTTCCAGGGGTACTCACAAAACACCTCACTCATCTTTGCTTCCTCTGCCAATAGCTGTCTCAACATGTGCCCTATTCCCTAAAACTCATGCTAGGTGAATAGGTGTTGATAATTTAAGTTCCAACCCTAAATAACCAAGAAAACATTCTTCTTCATTACTATAGTCAGTATATTTATTGAAATGAAGACAATGGTTAGACATATAGAATCACCATGAACCAAAGTGAGACTGTGGTGATTCAACTTCATGACAAGTGGTCAGGTATAGACTCTCAAACACCAGTTGTCTCAAGTGTGTAACAGGCTCTAGATGATCCCCCAGAGTACAGGCCAATCAGGAAGAAGAAAATTATTCATGAGCTGTGCTCTGTATTCTCTTGTTGTCCTAAGGTGAACAGGTATTTATAAAATCCTTCAGTGGGATTAAAGACATTCAAAATGGAAAAGTGTTTCTATAATTTGCATGTATGTTTCTATTTGCCCGTTCTTGAATTTCAGAGTGAGGATCTAGGTTAGAAATCGTTCTCAGCCCCAGCAAGTAAATCTAATTGATTTACAAATTTTCCTATGCTTTTCTCATCCTCTTCTATTATAGACATGATCAATTCCAGTTGTTCTGAGGTCAGAGTGAAGGTCAGAGTTCCAATAATATTAGGGGTATAATTATCCCATTAACATTGCTGCAGGCCTCTCCTCTTTCTGCATAGGTGGGAACGAAAACATTTGAGGGACAGCTGCCTTAGGAAGCATTATGCTTCACAGTGGCTTGCATTGCTCATGTGGGGCATTAGAAGAATGAAGGCAGTTAAAATTTGTTTGCAAATCTGTTGTTTCCCGTTTTGCTTCTAAGAAAACACACCACCATCTGTCTCACTGGTCTTAAATCAAATTCTGTCACTGTAGCACTACTGTTCTCTGCATCTTTGTAGTCTGCTTTCTGGTTTAAGCTTTAAAGAAGTTCAAAAATTGTGCTTTCAAAATATATATTTCCCAAGAATCCCAGACAACTCAAGTCATTTTTTAATTTAAATTTTTTAAAATGGTTATTTATTTTGAGAGGGAAGTGTGGGCACAGAGATAGAGAGAGAGGGAGGGAGAGAGAATCTCAAGGAGGCTATGTGCTATCAGCACATAGCCTGATGCAGGGCTCAAACTCACCAACTGTGAGATCATGACCTGAGCCAAAATCAAGAGTTGGACACCTAACCAACTGAGCCACACAGGTGCCCTAACCCCAAGTCATTTTTAAAAGACAAAGACATATGGTTGTGCTCTAGAAGTTACCATTTATATAGACTATAATGTGAATGGTGCTGCCTGGAGTTGGGTAACACCAAAACCCTGCACATGCCTTCCTGGATCTTGATCTGAGAATAAAAAAGAGTCAGGTTGGGGTACCTGGGTGGCTCATTCAGCTAAGTGTCCGACTTTGGCTCAGGTCATGATCTCATGGTTCGTGGGTTCAAGTCCCACATCAGGCTCTGTGCTGACAGCTCAGAGCCTGGAACCTGCTTCAGATTCTGTATGTCTCCCTCTCTCTGCCCCTCTCCCACCTCACACTATGTCTCTCTCTCTCTCTCTCTCTCTCTCTTCTCTTTCTCTCTCAAAAATAAATAAAACATTAAAAATTACACTTAAAAAAAGAGTCAGGTAATGATTACTATGGGTATCCCTCTGTGACCTTCTTCATTCTGCCTTCTTCCTCCCTTCTGTTTTCCTCTGTGGCAGAGGTAATGATATGTGCCCACCAAGATCTGTGTTCTTCTCTTCTTTCTGAGTACTCCATTAGACTATACTTTCCAAGCTCCTTGCTTCCACATGGGACCATGGAACTAATTCTCAGAAATAAGCAGAAGTAATTTAAGTCCCCTCTGGGCCAAAGAGATTAAGAGTAGATGTGTCTTTGTGTCCCCTCACTTTGGATGTCAGAAGAATTCAGTGAAAGATACTAAGGTCCTAGAATATGGCAGAGCCACTAGATGGAAAAAGGTCAAGATACTTTTTGATGAGGAGCAGATCTCTCCTCCAGTCCTGTACTGGACAGTGACATGAAAAAGGACATATATTCTGAATGTGTTATACCAATAAGATGTGGGAATTTTATGTTATAGCAGTTACCATAAGTTTACTTACACACGTTCCCAATGTCCTCAAACTTAACTTTTGTCCTAACTGCTCAGGCATTCCACTACAGATCCTCAACTAAGATTCACTCTCTTATCATCTAATCAGAATATTTATGCTTCTCTTTTAGCTGAGAGTTTTTGATCAAGTAACCTATAATCTCACATAATAGTTGTAAAAGAGTTACTGCTTGTCAGTTCCCCTGAAATTAGGAAATCCAGATGGGGGCAATGCTCAGGATGGTTCATGTCTGTCACAGAGTCATTTGGTATCCAGTGAGGACCCCTGAGGCAGACTGAAGAAATGATCTAATGGTTTTGCCAGTTAGATGCATTAGACTGAGAATCATATGTACCCGGGAACTCAACTTTGCCATCTACTAGCTTTGTAATCTTAAGTAAATTACTTCTCTGATTTGCAATTTTGTCATTTTAAAAACAGCAATGGTAATATTAGCTTCATTTTGGGGCTTTTTAAAGATAGAATAGGATTAGGTATAAAAAAATGCTTAACATACTAACTAGCACATAATAATCACTCAGTAAAAGGTGGCTATTATGTTAGGATGCATATCACATTAGAACTTGCCAAAACCTTAGGATCATTTCATCCACCTCATGTACAGATGCTGAACTAAAGGCCCAGAGGAATAGTAGGATTTTCGCTTCCATCCCTGAGAGTTTAGCCCCAGATAAACCAGTTCCATGAAACTTTCAGAGATTGTTCTCACCTAAACTGAAAACATAGCCCCAGATAAACCAGTTCCATGAAACCTTCAGAGTTTGTTCTCACCTGAATTTCCTTAACACTTGTAACACTGGATTTAGTTTTTACCTCTGGACTTGCCTCTTTTTTGAGATGCTACTATGGTGATATATTCTTGGGTAGTTCACTGGAGGTGAATGGGAAAACAGACTTGCCCTACTTCTAACTCTTTCAGTAGAACTATGAGAAGCTCAAAGGACCACAGCTTTTTCTACCTCTAGGAAAGGGCTCCAAATATCAAACAGTAATCTCTTTATCCATGTTCTTTACTGGCTTGATTAGTGACCTTAAGAGGATATTCAAAAGTGTCTAGTTTAACTTTTATTTCCAAAGAAAAATAATTATGACATACTTCATAAGTCAAACCTTAGTGAACTACTTAGTTACCATTAAAGGATCTATTCAATACAGCACATGAATCTGACCTTTTTACCCCACAACTATCTCAATTCCTGCCTTCTCTATCAATTATTCAATTTTGTACTCAGGTTCCAGATTAGTCACAGAAACTGGTTCCTTATCTAACAGTAGTACAAGAAGCTTTCCTCCCTCTTTTCTTCCTAGAGCTATAATCAAATCAATAGCCACAACTCTGACTTCCTGGCCTGGGGCTGAGCCAGTCACAGCCACTAGAAGAATGGCAATGCTGAGGGCTTTGTTATTTTTCATAGAAAGGGATCTCACTATTGATCACTAAGGCAAAGAAAAGCTGGTGGCAGGATGGAAGAGCTAATGGAAAGAGATGAGATAAAATCCAACTGGGCATCCCTGAGGTCATTCTGTGGATAACTGAAGGAAGTTCGAGTGAGAATATGAAAAAGCAAATAAAAAAGCTCCTATCCTGCAAGCACTGCACAGAGTATCTGATGGCTCTTGCTGTCTTGATATATTTTTTTTATTCCAGCAAAACTACCTAATGATCAAACATGACACACCTTATGCTTACTAACCTTTGTTCAGGAAATATTCTGAAATTTGCTACCCAGCTGGAGGCTAAGACTGTGTACATTCTTTCCACATTTCTAGAAGACACTTTTTCAACAGAAGTGCTTCTGTGTGTGCTGCTGTGCAAATGCGCCTTGCTTTATGAAAGTAGATTTCAGAAGAATTCCTTAAATTGAATTTTTGCAAATTAAATTATATTTCTTCCCTGCAACACAACACAATCACACAGCAGCTTTATCATTATTGAATCTAGCCTCAACTGATAGAGGCTTGTAGATTTTTCCCTGCTTCTGACCCCACAGTCCCATATTTAATGACATAATAAAAGATTCCTAGCACAAGGGAAACTATGAAATAACAACAATGTCAACAGCTACAGCTATCATTTGGTGCCACTGCCTATGTATCACACTGGGAAATTTACATATGTTATCACATTTAATCTCAGAAGCATTTTTTGAAATAGGTATCCATATCTCTATTTCACAGGCACAGGAAGTGAGTCTCAGAGAGATTAAGTAATTGAGCCCAGTTCACATAGCTACTTAGCAGTAGAACAGAGCTTCTAACCCATGCCTGTATGACTTTAAAGCTTTGCCCTTTTGAGGCGCCTGGGTGGCGCCTGGGTGGCTCAGTCAGTTAAGCCTCTGACTTCGGCTCAGGTCATGGTCTTATAGTTCATGGGTTTGAGCCCCACGTTCGGCTCTGTGCTGGGAGCCTGGACCCTGCATCGGATTCTGTGTCTCTCTGTCTCTCTGTCTCTCTGCCCCTCCGTCATTCGTGCTCTGTCTCTCTCTCTCTCCCCCTCTCTCTCAAAAATAAACATTAAAAAACTTAAAAGCTTTGCCCTTTCAACTACTCTACTGCCTCCCTATTTGGAGTAGCGATATGAAATCTGCCACCTATGTATCTATAGTTTTAAAATGGTGAAGGGATATCCCAATACGTTAATCATTGCCTGGAGCTTCATCTTCACTCTGCCACTGACGTGCTATATGAATTTTGGCAAGTAGATTTCCTCCTCTCAGTTCTGTCATTTTTAAATTTAGGAGACTGATCCAGGTCATCCCTAATGTCCTTTTCACCTCTAGAAGTTCATGGCTATATAAGTTCCTAACAGAAACACTTTAATTCTTAAAGTCCACTTAGGTGTCATTTGATGCCAGTTTTTCACAAGTTATACCCAAATGGGTATTTTTTTCTGTACTGATCACATATGACATGAAGCCAATCACCATGAAGTCTTTGTACTCATGTCTACACATGCAAACCCTTTTAGCCTGATACTTCAAGCTAGTACATTTTGTTCTGTCCTCAGCAATGCCAAATGAACAGTTTGAATTTTTCACTTTTCAGTGGGTAATTTTCATTTCATTGTCTAAATGTCCTCTTTGCCAACAAAATGATATCCTACCTGTAAAATGACTTTTGTTTCCAACTGGCCTATTTTAAAGCACAAAGCAGCTCTGCCAGACCTATTATTAACCCTAGGCTAGTTAAAAAGCAAGATGCCAGTTGCATCTCAAGCACCACAGACATATTGCCTTAGGTTTGGTTTTCTCCCAGCTCTGGTGCACTTTCAGGAAATGATGTGGAACACCAACCTCTAAAAGGAGCTGTGCTCCTGCATACCCAAATGTGTTTCAAAAACCATGTAAATAAATATACATGAACTGAACTGGAACAGCTGGGGAGTTCTCAACAGGGACCTCTAATGACCTCTGAATTGGAAGGGACACAGCTGATCAAGGAATCATTACTAAGATTAAAGGCTTATACCAAAATCACTGTGAGACTTAAGCTACTGAATTTACAATGTTGATGGCATAAACTGGAAAGTATCAACTAGCCATATTAATGTGCTGCTGAGAGTCAGAGGACACAAAGGAAGCTGGGTTATTTCTCCATCCTCTTAAGCATTTGCAACAGACACTAGGCAGTTGAGCTTTAGGAGATAAATTGTTTTGTTTCATAGCCTTACATTGTTTTTGATGTAGAGAAATCTTCTTGTCCTTTAGGTAAGTTGTTTATAGTACAGTGCTAAAGAAGTGATGGTGAATTCAATCAATAATGTCCATTTTGGCAAACTTGGACACCAGACAATGCAGGATCACTGAGAAAGCAGAGAAGGCTGGAATAGGATAAATGTGGAGAAAAAGTAAATAACATGGCTATTCGGCTTAGTCCATAAAATATGGTTGTGGAGTAGGAGGGTGCTTACTAATCCAATAAATTTTCAAACTGCAGTTTGATTTGGGCTGGAGTTGTTATCTTGGAAAGGATAAGAGGTGAGATCTACAGAATGATGTACAGTATCAAAATTCACCATACAATGGTAATACCCAAAGTCAAGTACACAGCAATAGGAATCATGGCTCCAGGCAGTTTGAAAAAAAGATTTTAAGAAATTGGCAGTTGAGTGTCAGGTTTCAGCTTCCAAGGGGAAGGGAATAACACTTGGACTAGGTAACTTAGAAGCAAGGGCTACAAAATGAAGTGCAATTTAGAGAATGCAAGTCTTAGCAGGGTAGCTATGGAGCTAGTCAGAAATCATGAGGTCTGCAGTGGGCCTAGGTCGGTGGGCATGCGAATAGGGCATACCACATACACAGCAAATTTCTCGCAGTATCAGTCAGAATTGGATCAGAAACTGAGCTTAGTAGAATCATTAGGATCAACATATCAGCTGAGAATGGCTTGGAAAACTCAAAACCAGAGGGGGCAGGTGAGAGTATGCAGATAGCTCAGTGCAGCCTGTCCCTGGCTATTGGTTAGAACACTGCTCAAAGTCTTAGACTCAATATAAGCAACAACACATCCCATTAGCATTAATTAAGCTTTCCAGTGTGATTTTTATAAATCAAAAGGAGAGAACCTTTAATATCTCCTCAGATATAATCCATAAGCAAAACTATTCAATATGCCATCAATGCCACCACAACCTATGTGTTTTCTAAGGCCCTACACATAAAAGTATAAGGTCTGGGCCAGAGATACATCTGTTTTAAATCATTATTTTAATGACTAAGTCCAATCATTCCCTATACCTGCTCCTACATATGTCCAGTCATACTAGATTCTGAAGTCAAATTTTCCTTACAAATTTGGGCATGACCCTTAATCTTCTCAGTTCCTGTAAATTCAAAACAGGATGTTAATAATTAAACATATTCTCATAAGATTGCTGTAAGCATTAAGTGATATAATACATGTAAATCACTAACATAGTAACTAGCACGGAGAAAAATATGCAAGAAAAATATTAAAAACAGAACATCTTAGGCTGTTAGACAAAACATCACACTTTTTATGTTTATGTGTATGTGTGTGAGAGAGAGAGACAGAGACAGGGAAAGCGAGTGGGGAGAGGTAGAGAGAGAAGGAGACACAGAATCCAAAGCAGGCTCTAGGCTCCAAGCTCTCAGCACAGAGCCCAATGTGGGGCTCGAACTCACAAACTGTGAGATCATGACCTGAGCCAAAGTCAGACACTTAACCAACTAAGCCACTCAGGCAACCCTAGAATGTCACCCTCTTAAAGGTGGGACTAATGAAAGTTGACTAGCTACAAAACCATCTAACATTAGGGAAACTGGGTGGCTCAGTCAGTTGAGTGTCTGACTTCAGCTTACGTCATGATCTCAAGGTTCGTGGGTTCAAGCCCCACATTGGGCTCTGTGCTGACAGCTCAGAGCCTGGAGCCTGCTTTGGATTCTGTGTCTCCCTCTCTCTCTGCCCCTCCCCCACTTGCACTGTGTGTGTGTGTGTGTGTGTGTGTGTGTGTCTTTCTCTCGAAAATAAAATATTATAAATAAATAAATGAATGAATAAATAAATAAATAAATAAATAAATAAAACCATCTAGCATCTAATAGGCAGCCTCCTGAGACCAGCCACCTGCCATCAAGCATTAAGGAAACATGCAAGGAGAGGTGCAGTGTGTGGTCCATGCACCCTGCTATGCCAGTCCAGCACGTGTCATGGGTCCAGGCCTTGTATCTTCCCACCTTGCTGTTGCACAGTGTTCTGTCCCAAGACATCAAAGCCCTTGGCAATGAGTATGTGAAGGATGGATTTAGGAGACATAAGACCATTAGTTCTGATGAGGTCCAGAGTTTCATGCAGTAATAGGAAGAAATGGATCTGAGGACTAAGATAACAAACTGCACAATTAAAGGAGAAAAGAAGCCATATAGTGGAAGGTAGGAAATTTGGTGATGTGATTTAGGGGAGAAAAGAACCGCAGGTGCTTTGGAGAGGAGGAAGCCCATATCTCGGAGAGGAGAGGGGAGGGGAGGGGAGGAAGGGGAGGAGAGGGGAGGGAAGAAGGAGTGCAGCACACAGGGACTGCAAAAGAAAAACACTTCTTCAAAAGAACTGACAGGAAAAATGTGAGGGGCTGATTATCACAAGTTTCTACAAGCAGCAGAGCTGAAAGTCTGAAGTTTTGGAAGTCCATACCATTGCCAAGGTCAAGACAGACTGGTGGGCATAGCTGAGCTCCTGTGGAGGAGGGCAAAGGCCCAGGAGCAGACAGCATGCTCTGAGGATCCCCTGGATCACACTGGAAGACACAGTTACCCTTCTTGGAATGCCTTTGGGAGAGGTAGTACTGCCTCTCAGGGTACAAAAGAGCAGTCAGGTGCCAGTGAGCTGCCCCATTCATTAGAATATGATCAGAGACTCCTGCAAAGTCAAGCAAATGCTTTTCTGGGACAAACCAGTACCAGCCACAGCATACTGAGACCATCCTCCAGAGGATCAGTGTGGATGTGCACCATGCTGGGTCCCTAAAATTTGGAGTTTTGAAACAGAACCACACGCTTGAGATAAAACGCAGAAGCAGTGAACTGCCACAGGGCAAGCACACATTGTGGACTCAGAGAGTGAAGGCAGAAATCTGACAGAAGACTGAGACACAAGAGGGGAGACTGTTCGCTCTTCTGTGAAGGCTTTCTGAACAGTAACAGGTGCAAACTCCCCTCTCCAGTGAAGAGAGCAGGGTTACTCAAGTTTTCACCTCACTCATCAGCATGGACAGACTTTAGCAAGCAGCACAGTGCATGGTGGAAGCTTGAGCTGCTTACTTCAAACCTCATTCCCTGGCATTCTGCAAGTGCCTTTTTTAAGAGGGGAAGTGTAATTGAGAGCTAGAGCAGCAGGCCCCTGCCTCAGAAGATCAGCACAAACCCTCTTGCACACACCAGGTCTACCAATCATAGAGTGCTGCAAAACTTCAGCACGAGTGGAAATAGGACCAGGCACAGGTTTTCCTAACACATAAAAGAGAGAGAAATAAAATCTAAAGACAGAGGAATTCATCACAAAAGAAAGAACAAGAAAAAGTCATGGCTAGGGAGCTAATCAAAAAACCAAATTTAAAACAACGATCTTAAGGAGACTAGCTGGACTTGAGAAAAGCATAAAAGAAACCAGAGAGATCCTTACTGCACAGATAAAAGACCTAAAATCTAGTCGGGCTGAAATTTAAAAATGTTATAACCAAAGGGTGCCTGCGTAGCTCAGTCAATTAAGTGTCTGACTCTTAATTTTGGCACGGGTCATGATTTCACAGTTCATGAGATCAAGTCTCTCATTGAGCTCTCTGCTGACAGAGAAGAGGCTGTTTGGGGTTTTCCACCTCTCTCTCTCTCTGCCCCCCTCACCACTCACACACTCTCTCTCTCTCTCTCTCTCTCTCTCTGAAATGAACGAACTTTTAAAAAATGCAAGAACCAAGATGCAAAACCAAATGGATGTAATTAATAACCACAAAGATGGAATATGCAGAAGAATACGTGACAGAGAATATGAAATTATGGAAAATAATGAAGCTGAAAAGAAGAGAGGAAGAAAAATATTGGATCACAATGTAGACTTAGGGAACTCAGCGACTCCATAAAAAGTAATAACATTTGTATCAAAAGAGTCTGAGAAGAAGAAGAGAGGGGATAAAGAAGGAGAAGGTTTATTTGATCAAATTATAGCTGAAAACTTCCCTAATATGAGGAAAGAAACAGAAATCCAAATCTACAGGGTCACAGAGAACTCCCATCAAAATCAACAAAAGCCAATCAACACCAAGACATGTTGTGGTAAAATATGCAAAATGCAGAGATAAGGAAAGAATCCTGAAAGCAACAAGGGAAAAGAAATCCCTACACTTTATCCAGTAAGACTGTCATTCAGAGTAAAAGGAGAAATAGTTTCTGAGAAAAGGTAAAACTAAAGTTTGTGACCACTAAACCAGCCCTGCAAGAAATATTAAAGGGATCTCTCTGAGTGGAAAAGAAAGACCAAAAGCAAGAAAGACTAGAAAGGAATGGAGAGAATCTCCAGAAACAATGATTTTACAGATAATATAATGGCACTAAATTCATATGTACCAATAATTAGTCTGAATGTAAATGAAGTAAATGCTCCAATCAAAAGACATAGGGTATCAAAATGGATAAAAAAAAAAAAGACCTCTCTATATGCTGCTTACAAGAGACTAATTTTACACCTAAAGACACCTCCAGATTTAAAGTGAGGGGATGGAAAACTATCTATCCTGGTGATTGATGTCAAAACAAAGCCAGAGTAGCCACACTTATATCGACAAACCAGATTTTAAACCAAAGACTGTAACAAGAGATGAAGAAGGGCACTATATCTTAATAATATTAAGAACAGTCCATCCTAAAGGAGAATAATACACATTTTTTTCAAGTGCACATGAAACATTCTCCAAAATAGATCACATTCTGGGTCACAAATCAGGCCTTAACAAGTACAAAAATATTGAGATCATGCCATGCATATTTTCTGATCATGGCGCTATGAAACTTGAACTCAACCACAGAAAAAATTTGGAAAGACCACTAATACAAGGAGGCTAAAGAACATTCTACTAAATAATGAATTGGTTAGCCAGAAAATTAAAGAAAATAAATAATACATGAAAGCAAATAAAAATGAAAACACAACAGTCCATAACCTTTGGGATGCAGCAAAGGCAGTAATAAGAGGAAAGTATATAGCAAAACAGGCCTACCTCAAGAAGGAAGAAAAGTCTCAAACACATAATCTAACATTACACCTAATGGAGCTAGAAAACTAACAGCAAATAAAGCCTAAAACCATCAGAAGAAAGGAAATAATAATGATTAGGGCCAAAATAAACAATATCAAAATAAAAGAAATCTAAGCAAAGATAAGAGCTGGTTCTTTGAAAGCATTAACAAAATTGATAAACCCCTAGTCAGACTTATCAAACAGAGAAAAGATCCAAATAAATAAAACCACATGTGAAAGAGTAAAAATCACAACCAACACAATAGAAATAGAAAGAATCACAAGAGGATATTATGGAAAATTATACCAAAAAATTTGGCTTTCTGGAAGAAATGGATAAATTCCTAGAAATGTAAAAGCTACCAAAATAGGAGCAAAAAGGTATAGAAAGTTTGAACAGACCTATAACCAGCAAAGGAATTGAATCAGTAATCAAAAATCTTCTAACAAACAAAAGTCCAGGACGAGATAGCTTTCCAGGGGAATTCTATGAGACATGTAAAGAAGAACTAATACCTATTATCCTCTAACTGTTCCAAAAAATAGAAATGGGAGGAAAACTTCCAAACTCCTTCTATGAGGCCGGCATTACCTTGATTCCAAAACCAAACAAAAACACCAATAAAAAGAAGAATTACAGGTCAATATTACTGATGAACATGGATGCAAAAATTCTCAAGAAGATACTAGCAAACCAAATCCATCAGTACATTAAAAGAATTATTCTCCAGGATCAAGTGGGATTTATTCCTGGCCTGCAGGAGTAGTTTAGTATTCAAAAATCATTCAATGTGATATACCACATTAATAAAAGAAAGGATATGAACCATATGTTCTGCTCAATGGATGCAGAAAAAGCATTTAACAAAGTACAACATTTATTCTAAAAAAAAAAAAAACAAACCCTCAACAAAGTAGGGATAGAGGGAATGTACCTCAACCTCCTAAAGGCCATATATGAAAGACACACAGCTACTATTATCATCAGTGGGGAAAACATGACAGCTTTTCTCCTATTGTCAGAATCAAGACAGAGATTTCCATTCTTACCATTGTTATTTAACACAGTACTCGAAGTCCTAGCCTCAGCTATCAGACAACAAAAAGAAAAGGTATCCAAACTGGCAAGGAAGAAGTCGAACTTTCACTATTTGCAGATATATAAAACCCCAAAGACTCCACCAAACATTTGCTAGAATTGATACATGAATTAAGCAAAGTTCCAGTATGCTAAATCAATGTACAAAAATCTGTTGCATTTCTATACATCAACAATAAAGCAGCAGAGATATCAAAGAATTGACCCTGATTGGATCAAAAACCATAAGATACCTAGGAATAAACCTAACCAAAGAGGTAAAAGATATGTACTCTAAAAACTATAGAGCATTTATGAAAGAAAATTGAAGAGGACACAAAGAAATGGAAAAATATTCCATGCTCATGGACTGGCAGAATAAAAATTGTTAAAAAGTCTGTACTACCCAAAGCAATCTACACATTTCATATAATCCCTATCAAAATACCAACAGCATTTTTCATACCTAGAACGAACAATCCTAAAAATTGTATGTAACCACAAAAGATCCCAAATACCCAAGGCAATTCTGAAAAAGAAAACTAAACCCAGAGGCATCACAATTCCAGACTTCAAGGTGTATTACAAAGCTATAATCATCAAGTCAGTATGGTACTGGCACAAAAACAGACACACAGATCAATGGAACAGAATAGAGAATCCCGAAATGGACCCACAACTATATGCTCAATCCCCATTCGACAGAGCAGGAAAGAATATCCAACTGAAAAAAGACAGCCCCTTCAACAAACACTGTTGGGAAAACTGGGCAGCAACATGCAGAAAAACGAAATTGGACTGCTTTCTTACACCATATACAAAACTAAATTCAATGTGGACGAAAGACCTAAATGTGAGACAGAAAACCATCAAAATCCTAGAGAAGAACACGGATGGAACCTCTTTGACCTTGGCCATACCAACTTCTTACTAGGTATGTCTCTGGGGTCAAGGGAAACAAAAGCAAAAATGAACTATTGGAACTTCACCAAGATAAAAAGCTTCTGCACAATGAAGGAAACAATTGACAAAACTAAAAGGCAGCCTACACAATGGGAGAAGATATTTGCAAATGATATGTCTGATAAAGTGAGTCAGTATCCAAAATCTATAAAGAACTCACCAAATTCAATACACACAACCAAAAAAAAAAAAAAACAAACAAACAAACAAACAAAAAAAAACAAATCATCCAGTTAAGAAATGGGCAAAATACATGAATAGACATTTTCCCAAAATAGACATATAAATAGTTATAGTTAACAGACACATGAAAAGATGCTCAACATCGCTCATCATCAGTGTAATACAAATCAAAACTACAATGAGATATCACCTCACATCTGTCAGAATAGCTAAAATTAACAACACAGGAAACAACAGATGTTGGTGAGGATGCACAGAATGGGGACTCTTACACTGTTTTGGGGAATGCAAATTGGTGCAGCCACTCTGGAAAACAGTGTGGAAGTTCCTCAAAAAGTTAAAAATAGAACTACTCTATAACCCAGTAATTATACCGCTAGGTATTTACCCAAAGGATAAAAAGAATACTAATTCAAAGAGACACATGCCCCTCGATGTACAGCAGCATTATCAACAATGTCCAAATTATGGAAAAAGTCCAAACACCCATGGACTGATGAATGGATAAAGAAGAAGTTGTGGGGGCACCTGGGTGGCTCAGTTGGTTAAGCGTCCGACTTTGCTCAGGTCATGACCTCCCAGTTAGTGAGTTCGAGCCTCACGTCAGGCTCAGTGCTGATAGCTCAGAGCCTGGAGCCTACTTCGTATTCTGGGTCTCCCTCTCTCTCTGCCCCTCCCCCTATCATGCTCTGTCTCTCTCTGTCTCAAAAATAAATAAACACTGAAAAATAAATAGAAGAAGTCGTGTGTGTGTGTATGTATGTATATGTATAAGTGTATGTAATACATACACACACACACACACAACAGATATATATATTATGTCTTGCCAAGACATAATACGTGAAGAATGAAGTCTTGCCATGTGTAACAATGTAGATGCAGCAAGGAGGAGCCAAGATGGCGGAACAGCTGGAAGCTTTTTTCTGTCTCGTGTCCATGAAATATAGCCAGATCAACATTAAATCATACTGCACACCTAGAAAACGGATTTGAGGACTAACACAACAATCTGCACAACCTGAACCACAGAACTCAGCAGGTATGAGGCACGTAGAGGCAAACTTGGGAAAAAGAGGAGTCGCAGAGGGCAGAGAGCTATTTTTCCCTGCAGAGAGAGGACGGAGATGGGGGGCAGAGGGAGAGTACGGGAAAAGCATACCCCACAAACTCAGCTAGAGTGAAAGTAGAAAAGTGGAAACAGCCACAGGGACTAAACTAAAAAGAGAGACAGGAGAAAGGAGAGGGTTTAAATTCCATTAAGACTCTATAAACAGGGGGAGCACAGAGTCTGAAACTCTGCAGTTCAAAATACCTGGTGGTGCTCTGGTGGGAAGGGCGAATTCCCAGGAGAAGAGTGGGTCCGGGAGGTCCTCAGGCCATAAGTGATTTCCATAATCCCGGAAACGCTGCTGCTACACGAAAGTGTGAACTTTGTCTGGTGTAGGCTTGCACTCAGGCACAAATCTCTGGACACCGGCAGTAGCAAGGTCCCAAGAGCATTTCTGGGTGCAGACAGCAATTGGCTATTGCTCGGTGAGACCCTCACCCAGGGGATCTGAGTTGGACAAAGCCTCAGTCCTCAGAAGTAAGAGGTCGGGAAACACAGCCGCATCTCAGATAAAATTCAGGAGGGAGGTGCCGACGGGCAACCTGACGGCGAGGTCGTGGACAGAGTAAAAGCTGGTAGTGACAGAAACTGTAGACAAAAGACGGGTGCACGATTCTTGGTCGGGGAGGAAACAGAATGCCAATGTACAGCTGGTGACTGGGTGACGCCATTTTAACCCCGCCCACACACGCGCACACACTCCTATAGGTGCCACAAAGATCCACCGCATTAAGCCTAACAGCACCATCTAGTGGAAAATGGAGCCATTACACTAAGCCCCAGCAAACTGGGCCAACCTGGCTCTTCAGGAACACCACAAATCTCTCCTCCTGGTTAGTTCACAGACTATAAAGTGCTTTGACCTCTAGGGGAAAAACATGTAAAATCAATCTTATTTCAGAATGTTCGCTGGTCTAGCTATTCAATTTTATTTTTCCTTTTTTTCCTTTCTTTTTTCTTTTCTTCTTTCTTTTTCGTTTCTTTTCTTACTTGAATACAGAGAGAAAAAAAATTTTTATTTTCAATTTTTATTAAAAATATTTTCCTTTATTTTTTTCTACTAAATTTTTCTCTTTTTTATAAATATATCAAATTCTATTATACTTCCAACATTTCATTTATTATTTTTTCTACTCAATTTTTCACTTTTTTGACATTTTTCAAATTCTATTATACTTCCATCATTTATTTGACTTTGTGTGTGTGTGTTGTTTTTAATATTTTAATTGTAATTTTTCCCTTTTTTTCCCTAATGAGTCGAGCTTCTCTCCATTAATCTATTTCATTGCATTCATTTTCACAAATTGTCAAATGCTTTTTTTCTTTTTTCTTCTCTTTTTCCTTTTTTTTCCCCTCTAAACAATCAAGGTTCTTTCAACAACCAGACCAAAACATACCTAGGATCTAACATCATTGATTTGATTTTGTATGTGTATGTATGTGTTGTTTTTAATTCTTTAATTTTTTCCCCTTTTTTCTCCAATCAATCAAGCTGCTTGCAATAACCATGCCAAAACACATCTAGGATCTAGTATCATTTATTTGATTTCTGTGTATGCATATGTGTGTGTTGTTTTTTAATTTTTTAATTTTAATTTTTTCCCTTTTTTCTCCAATCAATCAAACTGCATTCAATTACCAGACCAAAACACACCTAGGATCTAGCATCATTTATTTGATTCTGTGTGTGTATGTGTATATTTTTAATTTTTTAATTTTAATCCCCCCTTTTCTTTTCTCTTATCAATAAAGCTCCTTTCATAACCAGACCAAAACACACCTAGGATGTAGCATCATTTATTTTATTGTGTGTGTGTGTGTCTGTGTATGTGTATGTGTGTGTTGTTTTCAATTTTTTCATTTAAATTTTTTTTAATTTATGAATTCCTTTTCTTCCTTCAAAGTGATGAAACGAAGGAATTCACACCAAAAGAGGAAACAGGAAGGAACGACAGCCAGGGACTTAACCAACACAGATACAAGCAAGATGCCTGAACCAGAATATAGAATCACGATGATAAGAATACTACCTGGGGTCGAAAATAGATAAGAATTCCTCTTTACGGAGATAAAAGAAGTAAAAGCTAGTCAGGGTGAAATAAAAAATGGGATAACTGAGATGTAATCTTGAATGGATGTCACGGTGGCAAAGACAGATGAGGCAGAACAGCAAATGAGAAATATTGAGGACAAATTTATGGAGAATAATAAAGCAGAAAAAAATAGGGGGAGTAAGCAAAAATGCACAATTTAGAATAAGAGAAATCAGTGACTCATTAAAAAGGAACAACATCAGAATCACAGGGGTCCCAGAAATGAAGAGAGAGAAAAAGGGGTAGAACGGTTATGTGAGCAATTCAGAGCAGAAAATTTTCCTAACCTGGCAAAAGATACAGATATCAAAATACAGAGAGCACAGAGGACTCCCACAAAATTCCAAAAAAAAACCAACCATCGACGAGGCATATCATAGTCAAATTCATAAAATACTCAGGCAAAGAAAGAATCATGAAAGCAGCAAGGGAAAAAAAGTACCTAACCTAAAATGGAAGACAGACGAGGTTTGCAGCAGACCTAGCCACAGAAACTTGGCAGGTCAGAAAGGAGTGGCAGGACACATTCAATGTGCTGAACCAGAAAAATATGCAGCCAAGAATTCTGTATCCAGGAAGGTTGTCATTCAAAAATAGAAGGAGAGATAAAAAGTTTCCCAAACAAACAATAATTAAAGAAGTTCATGACCACTAAACCAGCCCTGCAAGAAATTTTAAGGGGGACTCTCTAAGGGGAGAAAAGACGTGGAAAAAAAAAAGACAAAAAGCAACAAAGACTATAAAGGACCAGAGAACACCACCAGAAACTTGAACTCTACAAGAAACATAATGGCAATAAACTCATACCTTTCAGTACTCACTCTAAACATCAATGGACTAAAAGCTCCAATCAAAAGATATAGGGTAACAGAATGGATAAGAAAACAAGATCCATCAATATGCTGTTTACAAGAGACCCACTTTATACCTAAAGGCACCTTCAGATTGAAAGTAAGGGGATGGAGAACTATCTATCATGATAATGGCCACCAAAAGAAAGCCGGAGTAGCCATACTTATATCAGACAGTCTAGACTTTAAAATAAAAACTGTACAAGAGATAATTCATTGCATTATATCATAATTAAGGGGTCTATCCACCAAGAAGTCCTAATAATTGCAAACTTTATGCTCCAAATGTGGAAGCACCCAAATATATAATTCAATTAGTCACAAAAATAAAGAAACTCATTGATAATAATACCATAGTAGTTGGGGACTTCAACACCCCGCATACAGCAATGAACAGATCATCTAAACAGAAAACCAACAAGGAAACAATGGCTTTGAATGACACGCTGGAGCAGAGGGACTTAAAAGATATTATTTAGAATATTTCACCTAAAGTAGCAGAATACACATTCTTCTCCAGTGCACATGGAACGTTCTCCAGAATAGACCATATACTGGAACACAAATCAGCCCTCAACAAGTACAAAAAGATTGAGATCATACTGTGCATATTTTCAGATTGCAATGCTATGAAACTCGAAATCAACCACAAGAAAAAATGTGGAAAAGTAGTAAATACTTGGAAACTAAAGAACATCCTACTAAAGAACGAAATGGCTAGCCAAGAAGTTAAGGAGGAAATTAAATAATATATGGAAGCCAATGAAAATGATAGTACCACAGCCCAAAACCTCTGGGACACAGCAAAGGCAATCATAAAAGGGAAGTATATAGCAATCCAGGCCTTCCTAAAGAAGGAAAAAAGATCTCAGAGACACAACTTAACCTTACACCTCAAAGAGCTGGAAAAAGAACAACAAATAAAACCAAAAACCAGCAGAAAACAGGAAATAATAAAGATTAGAGCAGAAATCAATGCTACTGAAGCCAAAAAGCCAGTAGAATATATCAATGAACCAGAAGCTGATTCTATGAAAAAAATTAATAAAACTGATAAACCACTAGCCAGTTTGATCAGAAAGAAAAAGGAAAGGACCCAAATAAATAAAACCAAGAATGAAAGAGGAGAGACACAACCAACACAGCAAAAATAAAAACAATAATAAAAGAATATTATGAGCAATTATATGCCAATAAAATGGTCAATCTGGAAGAAATGGACAAATTCCTAGAAACATATAAACTACCAGAACTGAAACATGAAGAAATAGAAAATTTGAACAGACCCATAACCAGTAAATAAATTGAATTAGTCATCAAAAAATCTCCCAAAAAACGAGAGTCCAGGGCCAGATGGCTTTCCAGGTGAATTCTATCAAACATTTAAGGAAGAGTTAACACCTATTCTCTTGAAGCTGTTCCAATACATAGAAATGGAAGGAAAACTTCCAAACTCTTTCTATGAAGCCAGCATTACCTTGATTCCAAAACCACACAAAGACCTAAAAAAGAAAACTATAGACCATTCTCCCTGATAAATATGGATGCAAAAATCCTCAACAAGATATTAGCCAACTGTATCCAACAATACATCAAAAAAATTATTCACCACGACCAAATGGGATTTATACCTGGGATGCAGGAATGGTTCAATATCTGCAAAATAATCAATGTGATTCATTGCATCAATAAAAAAAAAAAGGAAAAGAACCACATGATCCTCTCAATGGATGCAGAGAAAGCATTTGACAAAATACAGCATCCTTTCTTGATAAAACCCTCAAGAAAGTAGGGACAGAAGGGTCATATGTCAATATCATAAGAGCTATATACGAAAGACTCACCACTAATATCATCCTCAATGGGGAAAAACTAAGAGCTTTCCCACTAAGATCAGGAACAAGACAGGGATGTCCACTCTCACCACTGTTATTCAATATACTATTGGAAGTCTTAACCTCAGCAATCAGACAACACAAAGAAATAAAAGGCATCCAAATCGTCAAGGAGGAGGTCAAACTTTCACTCTTTGCAGACGACATGATACTCTATATGGAAAACCCAAAAGATTCCACCAAAAAACTGCTATAACTGATCCATGAATTAAGTAAAGTGGCAGGATATAAAATCAATGCACAGAAATCGATTGCATTCCCTATGCACCCATAATGAAGCAATGGAAAGAGAAATCAAGGAATAGTTCCCATTAACAATTGCACCTAAAACCATAAAATATCTAGGAATAAATCTAACCAAAGAGGTAAAAAATCTATACACTGAAAACTATAGAAAGCTCATGAAAGAAATTGAAGAAGACACAAAGAAATGGAAAAATATCCCATGCTCCTGGATAGGAAAAACAAATATTGTTAAAATGTCAATACTACCCAAAGCAGTCTATATATTCAAGTCAATACCTATCAAAATAACACCAGAATTCTTCACAGAAATAGAACTGTCCTAAAGTTTGTATGGAATCAGAAAATACCCCAAATAGCCAAAGCAATCCTGAAAAAGAAAATCAAAGCAAGAGACATCACAATCCCAGACTTCAAGCTGTATTGCAAAGCTGTAATCATCAAGATAGTATGGTACTGGCATAAAAACAGATCAATGTAACAGAATTGAGAACCCAGAAATGGACCCTCAAACGTACATCCGACTCATCTTTGACAAAGCAGGAAGGAATAACCAATGGAATAAAGACAGTCTCTTCAGCAAGTGGTGCTGGGAAAACTGGACAGCGACATGCAGAAAAATGAACCTGGACCACTTTCCTACACCATACATAAAAATAAACTCAAAATGGATTAAAGACCTAAATGTAAGACAGGAAGCTATCAAAATCCTCAAGGAGAAAGCAGGCAAGAAGCTCTTTGACCTCGGGCACAACAACTTCTTACTCAACACATCTCCAGAGGCAAGGGATACAAAAGCAAAAAAAAAACTACTGGGAACCTCATCAAAATAAAAAACTTCTGCACAAGGAAGGAAACAGTCAGCAAAATTAAAAGGCAACTGTAAGGAATGGGAGAAGATATTTGCAAACAACATATCAGATAAAGGGTTAGTATCCAAAATCTATAAAGAACTTATCAAACTCAATACCCAAAAAACAAATAATCCTGTGAAGAAATAGGCCAAAGACATGAATAGACACTTCTCCAAAGAAGACATCCAGATGGCCAACAGACACATGAAATGATTCTCAACGTCACTCATCATCGGGGAAATACAAATCAAAACCGTAATGAGATACCACTTTACACCAGTCAGAATGGCTAACATTAATAACTCAGGCAAAAACAGATGCTGGTGAGGATGTGGAGAAACAGGATCTCTTTTACACTGCTGGTGGGAATGCAAACTAGTGCAGCCATTCTGGAAAACAGTATGGAGATTCCTCAAAAAATTAAAAACAGAACTACCCTATGACCCAGCAATTGCACTATTAGGTATTTATCCAAGGGATATAGGTATGCTGTTTTGAAGGGACACATGCACCCCAGTGTTTATAGCAGCACTATCAACAATAGTCAAAGTATGGAGAGAGCCCAAATTTCTATCAATGGATGAATGGATAAAGAAGATTTGGTATAGGCACACACACACACATACACACACACACACACACACACACACACACACACACACACACACACATAATGGAGTATTACTCAGCAATCAAAAATAATGAAATTTTGCCATTTGCAACTACATGGATAGAACTAGAGGGTATCATGTTAAGTGAAATTAGTCAGTCAGAGAAAGACAAATATCATATGACTTCACTCATATGAGGACTTTAAGATACAAAGCAGATGAACATAAGAGAAGTAAAGCAAAAATAATATAAAAACAGGAAGGGGGACAAAAACATAAGAGACTCTTAAATGTGGAGAACAAACAGATGGTTATGGGAGGGCTCGTGGGAGGGAGGATGAGTTAAATGGGTAAGGGGTACTAAGGAATCTACTCTTGAAATATTGTTGCACTGTATGCTAATTTGGATGTAAATTTTGTTAAAAATAATTTTAAAAACTCAGAAAGCAAATAACATTTAACACTTGATTTTATATCCATTAAAATCTAGAAAGTGGCTTTCATGTAATATAGTGTAAATAACTTTATTTTTATGTAATATTTTAGAAATATGATTTATGTGAACAAAATATTCTAGTCCACTATCTTAAATAACTCATTCATAAAATTCTTTTTTACTTAATATATAAATTACATGTATTGGTTGGCTTGAGATATTTTTCATTCAGAGAATAAAGTTAAATAAACCAAAAAAATGTAGATAGAGCTGAAGTATGTTATGCTAAACGAAATAAGTCTGAGAAAGACAAATACCATATGATTTTACTTACATGAGGAATTTAAGAAACAAAACAGATGAAGATAATGGAAGGGAAGAAAAAGAGGGAAGAAAATCATAAGAGGCTCTTCAATACAGAGAACAAACTGTGGGTTGATGGATGGGAAGTGGGTAGAGCATGGGCTAAAGGGGTTGATGGTTATTAAGGAGGGCTCTTGTGTTGAGCACTGGGTGTTATACGGAAGTGATGAATCAGTAAATTCTATTCCTGAAACCAATATTACACTATTTGTTAACTAACTAGAATTCAAATAAAAATTTGATAATAAATAAATAAATAAGTGGAATTTAGGAGTGATTGAAAAAAATTTTAAAAAGGAAACATGGATGTAAATAAAGAGATTACCAAAGTGAAAAGGCCTTCCTTGCCAACAATAGCAACCAATGGTAGAAATGATAAGAAGCATAATATACATCCCTCTGTCAGAAATAAAGCAGTTAAGTGGGAAATAAAACTGGTACCAGAACATCTGTACAAATATGAAAAACTGAGTTTTAGTGCTCTGGCAGGGAACAAGGGGAGGGATCTTTTAGCAAACTTCTGTTGGGACACAGTGGGCTTCTGGTTTTGGAAAAAGTCAGGAGGAATGATTTCCCACCAGTACTCCTGCTTCCTATCAAAGACCAGGCCTTCAGTAACCTCAGCAGAGCCAACATGGGCTTATCATTCATAGAAAAGCAATATGCCAGGGGATGGGATGGAGTGGAGAGGTGCAGTGGTGAATTGATCAGGATCAATCACAAGCTATTCTTCCTCTCTCTCCCCTAACCTCAAAAGTTCTAAGATTTGCCTTCAGTTTCACAACACTATAAGTCTATTAAGATCTTAGGAGTCCTCTTCATCCATTCAAAAATTTCCATATTGCTTGTTAAGGCCTGAAATCCCTTTATAAATATCAAACCCGTTTCAGAACAAAAATCTTAAACTACAAATGCCTATAGGCAAGGAGATATTTTGTGATACATGAATTTCTCAATCAATACCAAATTCTAAAGAATGGCATCAGTTCCTTTCTTGTTTGGATGAGGGGAGGGGTTGGCTATTCAGCAAAATGGCAGAAGGACTCTATGGGATGGGGGATGGGTAGGGAGACAAGTTTGCCTCCAACCGGAAAAATAAAATAGTTCAGAGAGAGGACACATTCATACTTAGCTATGTTTGAAAATATCCTTCAGCTTAAGGCAAAGACTGAAGTAGGAAGTAAGGATGCAAAAGAAAAGCTGTATACCAATGTATTTCTGTCATAACATTAAAAAGCAAACTGTCTCGCATGACTTAGGAAGGGTTTGTTGTTTTGCCTTTTAATTGTCAGTCTTCAAATTATGGGGCTTCAAAGCCAAGAGTTTTGTTGCTAAAAGTATCCCTGGAAATACAAAAGGAAACTATCACATTCACCATAGCATTCAGAGTACTACTCAAATGGAAATATCTTGAGTCCTAATGAAGCCTTCCTCTGCACATATAAGACTCCTATTGTTTACAATGTAATATATGATCAGGAGCAAGGCTTTGAAATCTGTGAATGAAATCAACTGAAATCTTTGGCTGAATGTAGTGAGGCTGATATTCATTCTACTCCAATAATGTGATGCTCAAAACACAAAACATGACAAGTCGCCTGGGTGGCTCAGGGGGTTAAGCGTCCGACTTCAGCTCAGGTCATGATCTTATAGTTTGTGAGATTAAGCCCTACATCTGGCTCTGTGCTGAAAGCTGTGCTGAGGCCTGATTCGAATTCTGTGTCTCCCTCTCTCTCTGCCCCTCGCCTGCTCATGCTCACTCACTCTCTTTCTCTCTTTCCCTCTCAAAAATAAACATTTAAAAAATTAAAACAAAAAACAAAACATGGCCCTGGGGCAGAATACAGAGAGAATAGAAGCCTAGAGACCAAGAGACTGAAGAAGACTTGGTCAAAACAGTTCTTTATTTTTAAGTACTAATTCTGATTTATGCCAAAAGAGAGAATACACAGTGACCTATTTACAACTGTGCATACCTTTCAGTCATACCTTTCAAGTTTGATCTCACTCCTTAAAGCTGCATTTGATGGGTATACCCCTGAAATGGTATCTGAGTTCGGCAAAATTATTTACTGCATGAGGATTCATATGCATTTTTTCTCATGCTGCTTTAATATGCATTTGGATGTGTTTCCTGTGCTTACAGGATATTATACCCTCCCCTTGAGCTTCTTGCCTGATTTGGTGAGATGTTATTTGTGGACTAGATACTGCCTTAAAAGGATCTTAGGATTCAGCAAGGTTTTGTAGGCAACATGGTCCTATACCCAGAACTGATAACTGCTTGTCCAGATGAGGCCCCTTTGGATTCCAAGCCTTATGTAGAACAGTTACAAGGTAGCTTAAGCAGTGATTTTTAAAACTATGGGCCAGAACTAGCATTTTTAATGGAATGGAATGGAAAATAATAGAATATATTTTGTGGAAAATCCAAGAATGCATCACAAAAAATTTAAGCTTTGTTGGGCAAAACTTTTGTTTTCAGTTAGGTGTACATATATTAGATCACAATATAAAATACCTTTCTCACCGTGGGTCACAGTTGAAAGTTTGGAAAACACTGGTTAGAGTTTAGCCACCAGAAGGCTGGCACCAAAATAGATACCCCAGCCATTTCCCTCTAAAGTCCTTCCTGAACCAAATAAAATCAAAATCTTAAATTAGAAAGTTCCCTCTCAAAAGACAACAGTACTTGGATCCAAAAACATAAATGGACACATACTGGCAAAGACATGTTACTCCTCACATGCTTTTGTACTCCTTTATTACTATAGCAAACATTTGCTTAGCTACATAATATAAGTCCCTTGTCTCAGAAGTACTTGGAGCTCTAGACATGTTTTTCCATATAGAAAATGGAAATAACAGTAGCATCTATCTCAAAGAATTGTGATAAATATATCTGACAATGTGATGATGATGATGATGAT
Organism: Paguma larvata; assembly: GCA_030068075.1. Lineage (NCBI taxonomy): Eukaryota > Metazoa > Chordata > Mammalia > Carnivora > Viverridae > Paguma > Paguma larvata. The sequence goes on from CM057830.1 coordinate 100,605,583, forward strand.
GATGATGAAGACGATGATGACAATTAATACATTTATTGAGTTTCTCTTGAGCATTAAGCACTAAAGAGGCAAATAAGTAGGCACAGTTACAGATGCATAATAAGCAGTCACTAAACACCAGGCCCTTTCTCTAAGGTCCTTTCCAAACTCAATAGTCTATGGCACCAGGAGAACCAAATTGATGGGGAATGAAAGACTTATCATTCTAAGGGGTCCAAGCTCATGTTAGGCACCCAATTGCTTGGTGAGGTTGAAAGCTATTACAGTGAACAATGAGACATCAGTGACAGAAAACGACCTTGGTGGGGGAGTGCAGGAGAGACCATAGTAAACGAAATTTAATTGTGGTAGTAGTAGCTGTAGGATGAATTTATCAAGTCCTGCCCATCTAGAGCAGCAATGTGACCAAATCACTCTCCTGCTTATAAAATTTCAACAGCTCCCCATTGCCTCTGAAAGAAAACTCAAAGACCTTAACATATCCCACAATGCCTTCATTGTTATGGCTGCTGCTTGCCTCTCCAGCTTCATCACAGCCTGAGGGTACAGGTACTCTCATTCGGGGAACCCTATAGTCTAGACACATCATGTCATGGCCATTTCACAAATTGACAAGAATGTTCACCCTCCATGATTTTGTTAATGTTGATATCTTTATCAAAAAATACCTTTCTCAGCTTCTGTTCAGTGAACTCGAAATATTTCTTCAAAACCCAGCTGTGAGAACATGTTCTCCAAAGATCTCTTACTGGCATCATCATTTCCAGGAGAGCCGGCACACTTACAATCTATGTTCCTATAGCACTTTAGCCATACTTCTATTAAAGCTATTACTAGTGTTAAAATTGTTTATTTCCATGTCTGTCTTTCCCACTAGACTAAGCTTTATTAGAACAAGAATAATATCTGGCTTAAGCATTATCACCTCCTCAACAAGATATCTGGCTTGGAGTAGGTGTTTAATGAATGTCTCTTGTATGATTAGGCATGGGGAATTGTGGCAATAAATAAAAGGAACTTATTGCTGTTTGTTTATATTCTGTCTCATCCATTGTAAATTCCATGAGAGCAGGCATCATATTTGTCTTATTTATCACTGTATCCCCAGCACCTACCACAGTGCCTGAAACACAGGAGGTGCTCCGAATGATATGATGAATAAATAACCTAAAGCAACATTTCTCAGCCTCAGCACTATTGACATCTGGAGCTGGATAATTCTTTGTTACGGAGTACCTATCCTATGTGTTATATAAGGTTCAGTAGCATTTCTTTTCTCTACTCTGTAGATATCAGTAATCACAACCCCCTACCCAGTTTTGACAACCAAAACTGTCTCCAGACATAATCAAATGCCCCATGGGGAGCAAAACTATCTTTGCCTGAGAACCACTGAAGTGAACTGGAGAGGAAAATGTTAGAAGACAGCAAAGATAAATTCTACCTGCTTTTCAGAAAGTGGGCCTTTTAAACACTTAAGTTAGCACGCCTCTCCCCTCTCCTATATACCAGCAGCACATAGGAGAAGACATAGGTGTAAGAAAACAAACCTGAAATCATACAGTTTTCCCAGGAGCTAAGCATATATTTACATTCTTTCTCCTCTCTTTTCAGCCAGCTGTAACTCTCATTGCCCAGCACAGTCTCTTCAGTTTGCTTCACTCCACACTGTACTTTCGCAGCTATAAAGGCAATTCTGTGCTGGCTGTGAATATTAGTCTTTATTGTCTAGGTAGCTGCTTAGCATGTATTCAGTTCTCCATAGGACATTTGATTAGCTTTATGTTTGGTGAGTACCCCCTGCATTCATTAAGACGTGACTTGTTGGAGGTAGCAACTCTTCTTTAGGTGAAAAACAATGAATTATCACAAGGTTTTCCTCCTTTTGTTTTACTAAGCCCCTGATTCCTGTGGCTTTTATTCGGGCCTTTCTATGTTTCTTATTCCTGAGCTTCACAATCTTGAGATATAAACCTTCAAAGGATACTCACGAAATGAATCCATAAGAAGAACCACTTTTGCTTATGATCTTTACTTTATATTCAATTTCTTCCCCTTTCAAATCTGATATTTGGTGAGTAAAGGAATAAATTACTGAATTATGGACAAAGAGTAATGTGACCAAAGATCAATCAAAATAGAAGAAAAGCCTAATTATTTCAAAAAGAAAAAAAAAAAACAAAACCCAAACAGAGATATGATTCACTCGAGATGAAAACCAGTAAGTGGTAGAGCTAGAACTAGAGCCCAGATACCCTGATTCCTGCTAATACTTTTTCTACTGAACTGGCTTCATAGTATAGATAGAAAAAGGAATACAGGTACCCTATATGAAATCAGTGAGACTTACGTGCTAAGATCAGGCTTATCCTTGTTATAACCTGAACAGGCAAGATTTTGATGCCAGCACAGTTGTGTATACATGGCAGGTGCTTGCTAAATGTTTGTAGAATAAATATTTGAGTGAGATAAGATGTAGTTGTAGTGTTGAGGGCTTTGGTAAAAACTCCATGTTACTTTTTCCACTCCTGTAATTCAGCCTGTCTACTTCTGGAAGGCAATTCCATCTAAAGTACTATCACATTAGAAGTGCCCACCTTATCAGGAAGTAGTATCTGAAATTAATCTGACAACCAGAAGCCTGGTACCTGGGGTGCTTGGAGTGAACTGCAGCCATTTTCTGACAGCTTGGTCACAATTAATAAAACTAGTATCATGCCTTGCTTTATGTTTAAGCTTCATTTCTCCTTTAGGCCTCCTGTCTGAACCTCAGGTCACTGGGCTGGAGCCCTTAATAATTTCTACCTCTTCCCAGAACTCTCCCATGAAAGATAGACCCCCATCTTCCATGGTTCCAATGACTGGCCAGGGTAGTACTCTAACATAGATTGACGCCTAATATGTAACCGCATCCATGAGATTCCTGCTGCCTTTCTTCACCCATCAGCTTCCCCCTGATGCTACTCCCTAGATGAGTCTTAACATATTGCTAGTTTCCTTCCCTTCTCCCACCTGACCATGCAACTAAAACCTCACCAGGCTTTAAAGACAGGCCTGCTCATTTGATTTACAATACCGTGGTTCTAGAATATTGCATCGAATATAAACAAGATCCAAATCGATGGGTAAATCATTGGATTTTCAGAAAACCTTTGAAATAAACATATTAAAAGGGGAAAGAGATGTATATTAAGTTAGTATTTCCCAAAGACTCTAAAAATAGTTAAGCATCTCCAAAGCCTAGGCCCTAAAAGCAGAGAACCTCCAGAGAGGTTTCTGTTACATAAGAAAGCATGAAAGAAGTGACAGAGACTGAATATGAGAAGCTGTGAAGGAAAACAGAGTTAGAGAGGCACCCATCATGGGAGGTCACAGGCAGCTACTGAGACAAAATTGAAAAGATGGTTCTTTGAGTTACAGGCACAAGGAGATCAAATTTTGTAAATGACCTGGGGACATAAATTTTATCACCTCACAATCTATCAGGAGGCTAATCCTATCCCTGGTAAAGAGGGTTTATACTTGGTAATGATTAGGATACCAGCATAAGTCTGAGGCAGGATTTGCCTGTGGTTCTACATTGGAATCTATGTCTAAGGCCTGTCTCTATGCCTTTCTCTCCCTTTTGCCAGCATGTTTTCTGTCTTCCTTCAGCTCTCTTCAAGCACTCACATTTATCAGGTTTAAGATTATGCCTTAAAAAAATCCCAAATGGGGGTGCCTGAGTGGCTCAGTAGGGTAAGCCTTCGACTTCGGCTCAGGTCATGATCTCACTGTTCATGAGTTTGAGCCCCGTGTCAGGCTCTGTGCTGACAGCTCACAGCCTGGACCCTGCTTTGGATTCTGTGTCTCCCTCTCTCTCTTCCCCCCTTCACTTGCGCTTGCACGCACGCTCTCTCTCTTTCAAATAAATAAACACTTAAAAAGATTTTTAAAAAATCCCAAAGGCATTTAGTCTGCTTTCAGTGAAGCCATCCCATTCTTGGGGGCCGTTCTGTCCATTGTCTAGCATATATGTTTTTAAAGGAAATAAAGCCCACAACAAAAACATATTAATAAGTAACACACAGAGGGCCCATACTGATTCAGCGAGTAAGAAAATTTATTACATCACTCTTGATAGATAGCCTCATTAAGTTTTCATAAAGGATCTGCATTAATAAAGTCACTACCTTCTCTGAAGGGGAAACGGTGGTCATGATGGTACAGGCTGGGAAAACATACCCACTTAATAAAACATACTGTGCTAAGTCCCATATTTAAGAGGGAGGGAAGTAATGAGGTAGGTGACCTGTTTTGAAAAAAGCACAGAGCCAGAGATCAAGCAGGCAGCCATTAGATCATTTCCCCATGGCTGACATTCAGTTCTGTTCATACCATGTCTGGAGGTGTGTGCTGCCTGGTTGCCTCACCCCTAAATCCTTGTCTTGAAGCTAACAGTCTAAGACTAAATCATATGTGGATAAAGATTTAGGCTTTGCTAATCTTCTACTCTAACTACAGATACTCAATGGCTTCATGTTTCAGGTACTTAAAGCCCCATACTATGTTGCCACATTTAGATTTATTCACTACTCTAATGTCTACAGTCTAGACTTTTCCCTCATACCCATCAAAACATTTCTGTCTTGTGTCCCAGCTTTATGCTAGAATTCTACTTATAAGACTGGTGCTATCATTTCTTTTTGGGTGGCAGAGTATCTGAAAGTCACAGTTCTTATGAAATACTATGAAATGCTGATGCATTAAACCTAAATGTCATATTTGGTGCAAAATATAGTACATAGTTAACCATACAATTACACCATTTTCTTCATATGCTGAATGCATATCTCAGCTATAGGACTGATTCAAGACAATCCTGTAAAGGGGGGAGAGGATGCACCCTGGAGTAATGACAATTGACTAAAAGAGAAAGATCCTCAGAAGACAATATCCCTTCCTCTGGTACTCATTCTACTTGTTCTCCAGCTAAGGAATCCTTTCTTCCCTCTGGGCAAAAGAAGAGAGACTAACCTTCTGAATATTCTTTCTCTGGTACATAATGACTTAGGAATGGATCAAGTCATTATTTGGGAAGATAAAAACCAAAGCACATGCTGAGCAATGGGTAAAAAGCCATAAGAATATATAGAGGATAGCCGGACACGCTTTGTGGAGTAGGAGCAGGTTATGGCCAGAGTCAGAGATGCCTTAAAAACTTAGACCCCAAAGTCCATGCTGTGCAAGGGATTCAAAGTCTGTGGATCATTACAGTATCAAAGTCAGTTGGAAGTAAAAAAGAAAAACCCAAGAAATAAAATGAGGGAGTAAATGGCTATAAGAGAGAGCTGTCTGTTTACTTTGTGTGTGTGTGTGTGTGTGTGTGTGTGTGTGTTCTCATTTTATAAAGAGCAAAACAATAGAAGTAGAGATAAAGTGCTATTCATCCAAAGCACAAGTAATGGCTAACATTTACAATGTAGAAGACCAATTAACTAAATGCAAATTTGCATACATATATTTCATACTAAGTATGATGACTTATTGCTGTATAGCCTTGGGAAAGTCATTTAACCACTCAATTTCCTTATCTGTAAAGTGGGGATTATAGTTATAACTAATGTCTAGAATAGTTGTGATTATTAAATAAGACGATGCACAAAAAGCATCTAGCATAGCCTAGTACATCATAGATACTCGATATAGAAATGGCTATTATCACTATATTTGTAAACAATTAATCTAAATAGGATGATGAACTCTGATTATAAGTCTTAATATAAAAAACATTTGCCCAGCTTAGGACACGATTAATACCATATCAAATGTATCTTTGAGGGGTAAAGTGTATTTTCATTTACTCATGGGCAATTATGTATTTAAGAAATAGAAGCAATAGAAGTTTGGATAAGACTCTAAAATTATCTAAAAATATATTTCATCTGTGGAAGCATTCATAGGGCTCTCTCTGTTCTTTATTATAACACACTACCTGATCCCCTCACTCATCCCCTCCAAAAAAATACCTGGTTCAAAACTCAATCTAATTGACTACTTGGAATCAGGAAGTGGACTTTTAAAAATGAAGAGGGGCACCTGGGTGGCTCAGTCGATTGGGCGTACAACTTCAGCCAGGTCATGATCTCAAGGTTCATGAATTCGAGCCCTGCGTCTGGCTCTGTGCTGACAGCTCAGAGCCTGGAGCCTCCTTCCAATTCTGTGTCTCCCTCTCTCTCTGCCCATCCCCTGCTCATGCTCTGTCTATCTCTCTCAAAAAATGAATAAACATTAAAAAAAATGAAAATGGAGAAAGAAAAAAAACTTACTTGACAAAATTCAAGCACTTGGGGTTGGTTTGTTGAATTAAACATACTAAATTATGTACAGAGCCACAATTCCAGCAAACTCCAGAGTCTAAAAGAAAGGCTGTTAAAAGTCCAAATTAGGAAAAAGCTGAACTAACTTGGCAATCTCTGAAGTGCCAAAAGTGTTCTTGAAAAGCAGCAGTACTAAGTGCCTGTTAAAAAATCAGAAATCAGACAGTGAACCATGTGGAGGACAAGGTTAAATACCATCAAAGAGAAGGATTGAAAGAAGGTCAATAATTGGCTGAACAGGAAAAGAAGATGAATAAAATTTTTTTTCCTGGCCCACACCACCACAGACCTCTGCCAGACAGAAATGGTATTGATGGAATTTGAAGTGACCAGGAAAAATGCAGAAGGTGTCCCCACAGCCTTACAACTTAAACCATGAAATGTAAAAGGAACTGGTTAGGAGCAGGGAATATTGCCCTTAGCTCCCCAAGTCTGAGCATAGCCAATTGAAAATATACAGATCCTATACACAAAACATGTTTGATGTACATAAAACTGATATTTAACATGAGATTTTCAATCACCATAAAATGATTTGTTAATACATAGGGGATAGGGATTGAATTTAATTAAATGTGCTGGATAAATGACATTTAAACCCAAAACCACTGTTTGCTGGAAATCTTTCAGAATTCATTTGTCAGTTTTCTGTAGGTGTGTGCCTACTCCCTTCTAGAAACCGTGCTAGGTGTCATAATTACCACAAACATTAAGTTACTGCCTCTGCCTTCGATGAATTTGCAAACTGTTAGGTGAACTATTAAAACCCATTATACTGACTGAAAACAAAAGGCTAATGGGGTTATGGTAACAACAGCTAACGTGTATTGGGCACTTAATATATGTTGAGTTTAAGTGATTCACACATTAACTCATTTAATCTCCCTAGTACTTTTAGCACATAGATGTAACTAGTTTCCCCATTTTACAGGAGAAGAAACTAAAGCACAGAGTAGTAATAAAGTGCACCAAGTTCACATAGTAAGTGGTAGAACTGGGAATTCAACACGGTCTGATCCCAAGGCACAGGCTTTTCAGTTTGATACTCTACTGCTCTCCAGCAGGAGAATTTTATTTGATTCAGGGAAGGTAGGAACTCATTTGCCATAGGAGTTCAGAGACAGGTGATCTAGAGACACGTGAAAGGTTGCCGAGTAGCATTCAGAGCAGCATCCATGATCAGGTGGCTCTCGCACTGCCCAAAACACATTCTGTTATGCTCAAGTTCAGCCTTTGTTTCACGCCTGCCTTCTTTTGACTCATTTTGGGCACGGTCCTTCCTTCCCCCACTTTGAGCATTCTCCTAGGCCATGTCCAATATCTAAACTTTATATTCTAAAGTAACTTTCCTCCTTTTATTTTCAAATATTTTACTTATCTTCTTTTACATTAGAATCCACAATTACCCTTCACAATTATGCAATATAGCCAAAAGAGTTTCATCAAATCCAAAAGAAGGGATAAAAATGGATCCAAGTCTTTATAAAAATACCTAACATAATTTCAGTATCTTCATAGGAACTAAATCTCTGATCTACCAGGACAGATATTTAAATTGTGATACCACTTCACAACATGTTGTTTTTCTAAGGAATGTTACAATTATTCAGTCCCATTGCTCTAAATTAGCATTAAGATCTTGAATCCCTTTCTGTGAATGCTTAGTGTCAATCTCAGTTTCCCCATGACCACTCATTATACAGTACTTACTATGTTGCCCTTTCTTTGTGTAATGATATTTTATAAAAGTCAGAGTTTTCTGGCAGCCGCAAATAGCAACCACCAATGCTATGGGAACAATTTTATAGAAACCACACTGCTAATTAACAGGATGCTCATAAAATAGGAAAGTCCTAAAATACTAAAATAGAACATTGGCTTCTAAACTAAGAAACACTGGACAGGGGTGGGGGAAGGAAGAGATTTCTTATATGATGCCTGTTCCTCTCATTGCATTATCTCAGAAAGACTTTATTACTTCCATTTCAGAAAATTTTTAAATGTTTAAAAATCTCTGGCTCTAAGGAAGCTGCCACTACTGTCTTCTGGCTTTCTTCTATAAGAGTGATTAACATGGACCTCTAGTGGCTAAACTTCAAAAGATCTATAAACTCCAAAAGTTGTGAGTTAAATTCTGCAGGTCTTTGTGTGGGGAAAACTTTTCAGGGCTGGCTTTTCTTAGCTTTTCAACGTGGTCCTGCCCCAAACCACTGCTCTGAGAAAGGTCGTGAAGCCTAATGAGAGAGTATTTCCTACATAATATTTGACACCACAGCCAAGTTAGCAATCCAAATTTCTTCTATTGACATCATTACTACTTATATTTGCTGGAATAAATTTCAGAGTCACATTAAACATGGGAAGCTTTGGTATAATATATTCCATTGAAGTAGAATTTAACTTCTGGTATTTTGGTCATTGTGGCCAACTAGGAAAAACTATCAACAAGCCATCATTGTATTTAATATACTATAGAGGGGCACCTGGGTGGCTCAATTGGTTAAGCATTCAACTCTTTATTTCGCCTCAGGTCATGATCTCACGATTTGTGGGTTCGAGCACACTGACATTGTGGAGCCTGCTTGGGATTCTCTCTGCCCCCTATCTCTCTATTGCCCTCCCCCACTTATGTGTGCTCTATCTCTCAAAATAAATAAATAACTTAAAAAATAAAAGCTTCTGCACAGCAAAAGAAACAACCAACAAAACGAATAGGCAACCAACGGAATGGGAAAAGATCATCGCAAATGACATATCGGATAAAGGACTAATATCTAAAATCTATAAAGAACTTACCATACTCCACACCTGAAAAACAAATAACCCAGTGAAGAAATGGGCAGAAGATATGAATAGACACTTCTCCAAAGAGGACATTGAGATGGCCAACAGACACATGAAATGATGCTCAAAGTCACTCATCATCAGGGAAATACAAATCAAAACCACACTGAGATACCACCTCACACCAGTCAGAGTGGCTAAAATGAACAAATCAGGAAACTATAGATGCTGGCGAGGATGTGGAGAAGCAGGCACCCTCCTACACTGTTGGTGGGAATGCAAACTGGTGCAGCCACTCTGGAAAACGGTGTGGAGGTTCCTCAAAAAAATGAAAATAGAGCTACCCTTTGACCCAGCAATAGCACTGCTAGGAATCTACCCAAGAGACACAGGAATGCTGATGCATAGGAGCACGTGTACCCCGATGTTCATAGCAGCACTTTCGACAATAGCCAAATCATGGAAAGAGACCAAGTGCCCATCAACTGACGAGTGGATAAAGAAGATGTGGTACATATATACAATGGACTACTACGTGGCAATGAGAAAAAATGAAATCTGGCCATGTGTAGCAACATGGATGGAACTGGGGGGTATTATGTTAAGTGAAATAAGTCAGTCAGAAAAAGACAGATACCATATGTTTCCACGAATAGGTGGACTTTGTGAGACTAAGCAAAAACCAGGGGGAGGGGAAGAGGGGAAAGGAAAAAAAGACACAGAGAGGGAGGGAGATAAAACATAAGAGACTCTCAAAGACTAAGAACAAACTGAGGGTGAGGGGGGTGAGGGAGGGGGGAGAGGGGGTGACGGGCATTAAAAAGGGCACATGTTGGGATGAACACTGGGTGTTATATGTAAACCAATTTGAAAATAAACTATTATAAAATTAAAAAAATAAATAAATAAAAACAGATAATTCATAAAAAAAATAAAGTAAAATACTATAGAAAAATTGAATTCCTGGAATGAATAATGGGTCCAATGGAACACTGTTCTCTTTGACTGGAGTCTTCTTTCTTCCATGGCTTTCACACATGCTTTTGGGCTCTATCCTAGAATCTGCTAAAGGACACTCGAGGAAAAGGTCAACTCAAAATATTTGAAAAGATTAAGGAAAGTCAGAATTTGTTTACATGGCATTATTTGTACCACACTGTATATTCACTGTCATGAAAGCAGAAAATAGTTGAATTAATCCTCACAAAGCAAATTAGGGCAATATTGTGCTGGGTCACGTTTATGGATTATCAGATTTCCATCTATCAATCTTGAGCTATAGCACTGCAAATACTCAAAACCTAATTTGATAGTCTACATAAAACTGTGACAAAGCCAATTATGTTTCTTCTCATTTGTCAGAATTTCATTCTTCTTAACACCATCACCACCACCACCAACAACAAAGAAATTGAAATAGTTACATGATACAATACTTATAACTGTGTTTTATCAAATGTCTTTCTTTTTAGGTACAATCCTTCCCGGTTAATTCATATATAAAGAAGTGCTGAGTGGAAAATATGATAACTTAGTGGGCTAGGGAAGCACTGCATTCAGTTTTCCCTGGAATACGGCATGGTTGTCACCACTTTTATCTCAGAAGGATGGTACACCGTCAGTTTACACATTGATTTCAGCCACTACTCCAGAAAAAGAATCGAATCCATTGTAGCTGATTACAATGGAAACTCAGATTATAGAACTGCTTTCTGGGGAAACTGACCAGGCTGTCAGCAACCAGTGACGAGCATCTACCACGTGCAGAGCATTAGGCCCAAAAAATAATACAGATAGGTCCACTTGTTAGGATATGGTCATTGACATTGACAATTGACTCAAACTCCACATGGGTGAGAGTAGGCCACATGATTTAATTCATCCTTTCTCTTCTTATCTAAGGGTAGTGCTTGTTATTATATTCCATCAACTCAAACCCTCCCATGAGTTTCCTAAGCCTGCTTATTTAAACATCATTACTTCTTCCACATTAGAAGTAACAGCAATCTAATAAGATGGGTGTGATGTTCTCACATGCAGGCAACTAGAGTGCCTGTCATTTGGGCTCTGAATGGAGTATGGGCCCCAAGAAGTAGAAAGGGACTAGAAAGATAACTCATCTATTTGTGCAAGGCATTATGGTAGAGTTCATTGGGATTCACCTGACTTTTCACTTTTCTACCCCTTTTGAATGTAATTCCCTCTCCTAGCCTCCCAGAATCACCATCATCAGCCCTACCTCTGAGACTGGAGAATCAGAATGCCTTCTAATCATGTCAGAGGGTTATCTCCAATTCTTCCCCATTATGCACAGCTTGGGCAGGGACAAGAAAGAGGGCACTTATTTTTAATATCCTCTCTCTCCACTTCAGCGATTTCAGGAAATGCTCAAGAAACAGGCCAGGATTTGCATAGTTCTCTGGAGAGCTGTTTATGTCAGGACAGGCTGAGAAGGAAAAAAGTATAGGGAATTAGGTTTACCTAAAATTAATCAAATAAATATACAATCATTTTCTACTTTATGTTAATTATTTCCCAAACATGATATGAATGAATACTTTTCTATAAAAGCTGAAGCATGTTAGCAAGAAAGTGAGTGCACAGTTGACTATACCACAATAATATTAACTAGCCTGGAGACCAGATTCTCAACCATTGCTAACTCAGAGAAAAGTGTTACAAAAGCGCTGTTTCAATGCCTTTGTGATTTCATTTTCTTCATATACTAAAAGAGGTGATCTTTTCTCATTCTTTCACAAGGATGCTGTGAATATATGTCTAATTTCATTGTATACAGTGTTATTATTACAAATAGTGACCTTCAACAAATAAAAGGAGAAGAAAAGGTGATGTTCCCCTTCTTTAAAGTATCTTTCATTCATTCAGTAAACATGTATTAAGTGCCTACTATGCAGGCACTTCACATAGCAATACCATATAAGTTCCCCAACCTCAAGGAGTTGCAATTTCTAACAAGGGAAGACATGAAAAAAATAAATACAACCTAGTATGGGATAAATTTCCCTGAGATTGGTACAAAATGGTTCCAGAATTCAAGAGGGAGCTACATCTTCTTTGTTTGAGGTAATTATAATGAAAAAAGCTACCTTTTACTGAGCAATGACTATATGCCAAGCACATGGTAAGTCTTTTATGCATTAGTGTAATTCCTCCTCACAAAAATAACAGTACCTACTCCACAGGGCTGTCACCATCTTCCAGGTTAGAAAACTGAGGCTCTGAGAAGTTATGTAACTTGCCAAGGTCACAGAACATAAGAGATAGCTCATCCATATTAGAGCTATGAAATATTAGAGACAGGATTTAAGCATAGCATATATGACTCCAAAGCTCATAGACGAGCAGATTCCATTTGGGCCGCAGCCTAAAGGATAGGAAGGTAATTGTCAGGTGGGGATAAAGAAGATGCTTCCATAAACAAAGTAATTTTTGAATAAAACCACAGAAATAAGAAAAGGCAAGATGTATTGTAAAAAGGGTGAAAATTTTTTTTTACTAAATCTCATAGGAGATCAATGGAACAGAGAAGGCCTGGGACAGATTGTGGTAGGCCTTGAATGCCAGTTTGTGTTCAGTTGGCAACTGGGAGCCACCAAAACTTCTTAGTGGGGAGATGAAGTGGTCAACAGCAGTGGTTTAGGCAGATTCATCTGGAGAGGTGACAGGATGCATTGAGGTAACCAAGGCTGGAGGCAGAGAGATCAGTTAGTAGACTCCAAAGCATACAAAGAGACAAGTGAGGGTATGAAGTGGTGACTACTGAGAGGAGGAAAAACACACACTGTCAAATAACAATGAACAGACTTGGTGACTAGAGAGAATGACAGAATCAAAATACACCTGAGGGGTACCTGAGTGGCTCTGCCAGTTAAGCTTCCGGCTCTCGATTTGGGCTCAGATCATGGTCTCACTGTTCATGAGATCGAGCCCTGCATCAGGCTCTGAGCTGACAGTGTGAAGCCAGCTTGACATTCTCTCTCTCCCTCTTTCCCTGCCCCTCCTCCACTTTCTCTGCTCTTCCCCCACTTGTGTGCACACATGTGATCTCTCTCCCTCTCTAAAAATAAATAAACATTTTTTTAAATACACCTGGAAAACTGCTAGATACAGTAATAAGAAAATCATGAAGAGGAGCTAGTTTGGGGGAGATGATGATTAGTTCATTTTCCAATAAGTTTGGATTAGAGCTATCTAGCACAACTAAGAAATTCAAAGCAACAAATACATTTCTACTAGCCCTTGGATCAGACTGTTGTGGATGTTCACACATGTAAGTTAGAAATCACAGCCAATCTTCTTCAGAGCTTTGACCGAAGTAGCCATATTTCAGAAGGTGATACCTAAGTGGGAAGTGGGTCTTCTTCCCACAAATTCACATTCAGTCAGTCCACTGCATAGCCGTTTCAAGAAATGTCCCTAACAAAGAATTTTCAAAAGGGATGCCTAGCTCACATAAACATTCCCTTTTATAAGCCTGGTAATAATGAGTCATAATTAATTTCCAACTTTTTCTTTGTCAGGATAAAATCTAATGTTGGCTAGTGGTCATCTTTGCAATAGTACCTTTCAGAATGGAGTTATATGGCTTCCCTGGAATTGTGGCTATTACTGAACATTCTTTAATCTCCTCTAAAATATTAGATAATAACAAAACCCCCTTATAGAATTTGTATAGTACATTATAGTTCACAAAGTATATCCACACATGTACTGTCTCACTTGATTTTCATACCAGCCCTATTGATGCAAATATTATTATCCTTATTTTATCAATGTAGAAATTTAGGCTCAGAAAGTTTTCCAATTCCCTCAAGGTCACAATATTTAATAATTTACAGAGCAGAGATTTGAACCCAAGTTCTCTGATCTACAGTTCTTCTTTCTTTTTTTTTTTTTAACGTTTATTTATTTTTGAGACATAGAGACAGAGCGTGAGCAGGAGAAGGGCAGAGAGAGGGAGACACAGAATCCGAAGCAGGCTCCAGGCTCCGAGCTGTCAGCACAGAGCCCGACGCGGGGCTCGAACTCACAGACCGCGAGATCATGACCTGAGCCGAAGTTGGCCGTTTAACCAACTGAGCCACCCAGGCGCCCCTACAGTTCTTCTTTCTATGCCACAAATCATCCTTCGTGTGTAAATAAATGTAATTACTTTTTATCAAAAGAATGACTTTTAACCACCACCACAATTCCTGGAAGCTACTGCAAAATCAATAGAGCTCTAGTTGATCCTCAATGAAGTTAACTACAATGGTTCATTTGAAGTAACTTTAGTGTGTCATTAAAATAAAGGATTGATTCTGAACAGGCATTAGGAATCACTAATTACTAGTAATTTATTATCAACTCTTTCATAACTCAACACCAATATTATCTGCTATTCATTCATTCACCCATTGGACAAACATTGAGTGAGCACCTACTAGGTCTATGCACTGTGCTAGATGCTGGGGATAATATGGTACCTATTGTTAGGTAGAGGGAACACTGAATTACGAGTCAGGAACTATGACCTCTAGTCTGGCTCAATCTCTAATTATCTATGTCTCTGTCAGTGAGACATTAAATGTCTTCTGAGCTTCATTTACTTACATGAATGTGTACAAATCAAAGAAGAAAATATGTATGAAATAATTCTGAAAACCCCAACATCTGGAAAAATGTGAGATTAGATAAGGAAAAAGAGGACCACAATTTTACAGACTATGACAAATAGGGATGGTGGGGCCAATCTAATTAATTAGTAATTTAAAAAATACAGTTTTTTTAATAACTTATATCTCATTATTGTTGGGTACACACAGAAACAACAATAGTATATGCCTGCATTCTAACACTGGCTACACACACACACACACACATACACACACACACACTGAATTAAGTCAGAGAAGAATTATCCAATTTCTTACTAGTGCTTTCAGAATAACTTAATTGAATGACTTCAACAGTTGCTTTTTTTCTAACTAATCTCTGTAGAAATAGACATGGAAAAAAATTCATAATACGGTCCTGCTACACTGCTTTAATGAATTTTTGAACATTTTGAAAGAATACTAATTCTTTATTTCTAAATCTCAGATTTAACCCCTCTTCCTTGGCCCCACTGCAAAATGCTTTCATTTAAGTCCGTGTATCCTTTAGCCTGAGCTACCATAACATTATGGGCTTTGGAGTCATACAGAGTTGAGTACTGGCTCTACCACCTACTCGTCTTATGACCATTGATGAGTTATCTAACTTCCCTGAACTTCACTTTCCTCCTCTTTCAAGTGGGGGGATAACAATAATAAATACTTCATGGGATTGCTGAATAATTAAAATGTTTGAAAATATATACAAAGTATAGAAGAATGTGATGTCCGGCACATAGAAAACACTTTTTAGACAGTGAGATATATGGATATATAAAAGTAGAGCAGAGGTGACTTCGTAATTATTATTTTGGAGGGGGATGAGGACAGCAATTTGATTGGAAAGGGGAATGAAGTTGTTTGCGTATCACTTTTCATTAGATTGCAGAAATGGCAATCAGGATAAGGGCTGAAAGAGATTACAGAAGTGTTCAGCATCTCCCAACCACTCCTTAATGCAGCCTGTGATATAAACATAAAAACATAGAAACATGATCACAAGGAGAACACATCACTGCCCTGCTCAAAAGCCTTTAATAACTCACTACTGTATATTGTTTGAAATTCATACTTTTTAAAATAACTTACAACGTCTTCTACAGTTTAATCACAACTTCCTATTCTAGTTTCTTCTTCTGATATTTCATCCCCTAGTTATATTAGGAGCTATACATATATATGCATCTTTGTCATATTACACTGCTTACTCTTCTCAAAATATGCTATGCATTTTCATTCTTCTGTGTTGTTGATCATGTTCTCTCTTCTACCTTTAGTTCCTATCCCTTTCCATGTGTGGTAAATTTCTAGCCATAATTCAAATCCCAGATAAAAATGTCAGTTTCCTGATGAATCCTTTCCTAACAAAAGAGTACTATAAACTACTGATCACAATGGTAAACTGAACCATCAAGAAACAATATATATATTTGGGATATTCAGTTTAGTAAGGTAGAATCACACTAATCTAATTTCTTAATTGGGAAAGTTATATCCCTAAAATGATCAAGTTAACTAGTTTTGCACTTCAAATGAGTAAGTTTCAGTTACCTGGGAATTCATTTGTATGTAACACCCGTTATCTAATTATTAAAAAGAAATGTGACATCTCTTAACACTCAAACAGAAAACATACACACTATACATATATATATGTATACATATATATATAGTGTTATAAATAATATAGCAACATTATACATAATATGCATATTCCAGAAATATATAATATTCTAGTACTTCATTCATTCATCCAATATACAAATTATGGTCACTCATTCCACATCTGTCACTCCCGAAGGACTTCAAAGAGTTTACATGTTTGTTCATACTCCAGTTTGGAATGCCACTTTTTCTTCCACTACTGGAACTTGGTTCCAGCCTTATCTTACGGAGTTTCCCTAATGCTTGCCTATGGGGATACGGGTAATGGTGCCATCTGACACTTATCATAATTTCATTCAAACTCATATTGCTTTTACACTGTATTTCCCTTTGCCATTCTGGCTCCTAACTAGCAGCAGGCTCAAATTTTACCTAAATGGGAGCACTTTGACTTGGGGAGAGAACATTGCTCAGTGTCATTTGCTTAATAGTATACATTACTGCAGAGGGAGGGTTCTGACCCAGGGCCAAATACCCTGCATCCAGAGCATGGGAAATTTCAAGGGCAAGAAAGCAGCCCCTGCAGAGATGTGAAAATCCTTGCCGATCAACAAAAGTGGGAGTAGAAGAGAATCTCAATGGGAAGTGTAACCCCAAATCAAGGCTGGACCTGAAGCATTTGGTTAGAATGGAGGAAGTAATGTAAACAAGTGTCCCCTTAGTTGCCAGATACATGAATCTTAACCATCTCTCCTCCCAAACGTCCTCTGCACAAGTAATGCTAAGTAAATTCTAAGTGCTAATTAAAGAGATGGCTTTAAAGAAGGTATAAGATACATGCAGGATAACAAGAGCCAAAAGACAGATAAATGGTTTTAATTCACCCAAAGATATGTTCTAAATAGGGCCTAGAAACAGAAATGTCTATATAATGAGGGAAACAATAAGCCAGCCCTATGAGGAGGTGCAATTGAAGATGTAGAATAATGATATAACCTGAGGTAAAGAAGAAAGGGTATCAAACTGTGAATTTTCAGGAAGCATTCAGGCTTCCTGCTGTCAACGAAGCTCAGGATATTTTTAGTGTAGGGGTAAAGAGGCAAGAAATCAAGTCAGCAGAAAAGAAAAATTTAGTTGGTGTGATGTGGGGCAGGCAGGAAATAGAATGAACAGAAGCTTCCTGGATATGGAAAAGTGTGATGTGAGGCCACAGCATGGCCCCTATTCCTTTCAGCCCCTGTCCATATCCTAATCAACAGTCCCTTCCTGCCCTTCCCACTCACGCAGGTCCTCACATCTCAATACTGCCTCTGACTTCTCAGAGTTCCCACTGACTGTCTCATCAAGGTTGGCCCTATCCTATCAGACCAAAACTCCAAGTTACCCTCTCCATTGACATCATATGTCTTCCCAGAGATCTTTTTAGGTGTCTGGAATTAATCAGTTTTTCTCAGAACTCTGGTTTCAGAGTCCTTCGTAAGAGTTAGTGAGCCCAGCAGCCCTATGCTTCAACTGAAAATCTCCACTTTTGTCCATTTAATTTTTTTTTAATTTTTTTTATTTTTTAACGTTTATTTATTTTAAGAGACAGAGCATGAGCGGGGAAGGAGCAGAGAGAGAGGGAGATACAGAATCTGAAGTAGGCCTCAGGCTCTGAGCTGTCAGCACAGAGCCTGATGCGGGGCTTGAACTCACAGACTGTGAGATCATGACCTGAGCCAAAGTCGGATGCTTAACCAACTGAGCCACCCAGGTGCCCCCACTTTTGCCCATTTCATACAGTGAGGTGCAGAATAATTTTCTTCAAAAATATGTCACTATTAATATAGATCTGAACACTACTGTGACACATAATGAGTCACTCCTACTGGAAACTACCCCTTGAATGAAGCGCTTGATTAACAGGCCAGCCTCTTGACCAGGACTCACATGAAGGATGATAGCTTTTGTCAGAAAGGTCTTTCAGGGCCTTTCCCAACACATTCTATATGCACCTGTATAATGTTCACACTAGCTCCAGATACAAGACTGCCAAGATTAGACTCGGTTGGCGGGTCCTGGTTTAAAAAAAAACAAAAATTAAAAATATTTCATTCAAGGCACTCACAACGATGGATTGGCTAAAGACCTTCACATGCAAAATTTTCTCAAGAGCTCCTTCCAAGACTGCCAGGCATTCCAACATAATTTATAGTCTTCTCTTGTGTATTTCTCTGGGGCTGTACATTCCTACTTTCACCATAGCTTCTTACAGTCCTTCTTTGATCTTTTACAGAAATGTGTATGAACTTTAAATCTTAAGGGCTAAAGTTGAAGTTATCCAAACATACAGTGTGTATCTCTGAACATCTTGCACTCTAAATCTAGCTCCCATGTTGCAAACCAGCACTTCGTCCCAACGGCCAAGTATTTAGTTGACCCAAATTACAGGATGTCAAAATCTCTCTTTTGGCAGCTTTTACATTTTTTTCTCTCATTGCGCTAACATCAAAAGATAAACCCAACAAACACTTAATAAAGAATTAAATTGAAATGATATCTATAGTGATCTCCATATTTCTTAAGTGGCATTTATATTTTATGTATGTATGTATGTATTCATTTATTCATTCTTTCATTTATTGAGTGATTAATTCCTCTCAAAATCCAAACTCCCTAGCACCACATTCAAGGTCCTATGATTTTGATCCATCAAAATTGCCAACCTTCATATACCATGGCATCTTCTATTAGTCTCTATTTTAAACATCTTGGACTACTTACCACTGCTTAAACTTGTATACCTCCCTTCCTTTGCTTATGTTGTTTCCTCTACTCATAATGCTCTTTACCCACATGCTACACTTACCAAAATGATAATCATTTTTCAAGGCCCAGGTCAAATGTCATCTCTTCATAAAATTTACCTAATCCCTCACTGAGACTCAGCATCTCCTTCCTCTGTGACACCATGGTATTTTTTTTTTTTTTTTTGCTTATTGGCACTACTGAGCACCTACCACACTCTATCTTCTGGTTGCATACTTAGTCTGGATCCTGCCCCCTAATAAATGGTAAGTCCCAGACGGTTGAAGACAGCTCTAGCTTGTTTCAGTCTACTCACTATGGCCTCAGAAAAATGCCTCTTTTAAATGTGAATCACTGGCCATAACCAAGCTCATTTTAGCTTATGACTGAAGAGAGGCTTAAAAAATGTGATTTGTACACTTGATTGTATACCTATTTTGAAGAACAGTGTTGCCACTAATACTTTAATGATTTGAGAGGACTGGGCAAATCCTTTAGTCCAGGGTTTGATTATAATGAGTGCACCATTGGCAGAGGCATAGAAATCACTTATGTGGAAAAGGTTGTAATGGGACTAGACCGCATAGTGTGAAATTCTTCTTTTGTTTTCATTTTTTTTTCACAGGGTACCTCAAGAGTTGACAGCATACACTAATAAATTGGTTTTGTCTTTTCCCTACTGCTATAAAAACAAAAGATCTTAACTTTGGAAATTCCATTTCATCGGCTGATATAAATATTCATATAACCTTCTAGTACAAGTAATAAAAAAGTCCCAACAATTGACTCCATTCACTCAAAAATTCACTTACAATGTATTTTCCAAGGGGCACCAGGGTGGCTCTGTAGGTTGAGTGTCAGACTTTGGCTCAGGTCATGATCTCACAGGTTCATTAGTTCCAGTCGCACACCCAGCTCATTGCTATCATCCCCAAAGTTATCAACACAAAACTCACTTCAGATCCTCTGCCCCCTTCTCCCTCTGCCTCTGCCCTCCCTCCCCTGCTCCTGCTCTCACAATAATAAATATATATTTAAAATATATTTTTGAAGCACAACACTTTTGTATGGTTATGTTAATTATTTGTGCACTTATTTATATTCTACCTCAGTCCACAGAGGTAGTAGAGAGTAAGAACATGTTTAGTAAGCTAATGATAATTATAAAAAGTGAATCAGGAAGAGGAAGAATACAAGTATACATATTTGTTTACCTATATATTGTCTGAATCTCCTGCTAGAGTATAAGCTCCTTTCAGGCAGGGTTTATATCTGTTTAATTCACCACTGTATACTCAGCACCTAGAATATAGTAAGAACTCAATAAAAATGGGCCAAATTAATGAATTTTAAAATAACATTCTATATAGACCATAAAGCAAAATCTATTTGCTGTAATTGAGCCTCAAATAAGCATATGAACTTTCTGGTAGACAGAGCAAAAAAACAAGATGGATTAAATTCTAAAACATCAAAATTCATACCAGTTCTTCAAGTGAAACAAACCTTTCTCTAGAAGTCAGTTCTATATATATTACTCAAATGGAGATTGAAGAGGCAGAAGAGAGAATAGGTGAATTAGAACATAAAATTATGGAAAAAGAGGAAGCGGAGAAAAAGAGAGAAAAACTGATTCAGGAACAGGAAAGGAAAATTCGAGAGCGGAGCGATGCAATCAAATGAAATAATATCCGTATTATAGGAATTTTGAGTAAGAAGAGAGAGAGAAAGGAGTCGAAGGGGTACTTAAACAAATCATTGCTGAGAACTTCCCCAACATGAAGAAGGAAATGGGCATTGAAATCCAAAAGGCACAGAGAACTCCCCTCTGATGTAACCCGAGTAGACCCTCAGCACGACACATCAGAGTGAAGCTGGGAAAATACAAGGACAAACAGAGAATTCTGAAAACAGATAGGGATAAACAGGCCTTGATATACAAAGGCAGACACATTAGGGTAGTAGCAGACTTATCTACAGAAACTTGGAAAGCCAAAAAGGAATGACAGGAAATCTTCAATGTGATGACCAGGAAGGATATGCAACCAAAAATGCTGTATCCTTCCAGCCTGTCATTCAGAATAGAAGGAGAGATCAAGGTTTTCCCAAACAAACAAAAACTGACGGAATTCATCACAAATAAGACAGCATTACAAGAGATCCTGAGTGGGACGCTATGAAGGAAAGGTTGCAAGGAACACAGAGTACCAGAGACATCCTTACAAGCATGGAACCTACAGATAACAGTGACTCTAAACTCATGTTTATCAATATTAACGCTGAATGTAAACGGACTAAGTGCTCCAATTAAAAGACACAGGGTAACAGAATGGATTAAAAAACAAAACCCATCTATCTGTTGTCTTCAAGAGACCTATTTTAGACCTGAGGACACCTTCATATTGAAAGTGAGGGGATGGAAAACTATCTACCATGCTACAGGAAGTCAGAAGAAAGCTGGAACAGCCATACTTATATTGAACAATCTAGACTTCAAAGTAAAAGATATAATAAGATATGAAGAAAGGCATTATGTAATAATCACAGGGAGTATCCAGCAGGAAGAGCTAACGATTATAAATATCTATGTGCTGAATTATGGGGCACCCAAATTTGTAAATCAACTAATTACAAACATAAGCATCTTATCGATAAAAATGTGCTAATTGCAGGGTACCTTAATGCCCCACTCACAGCACTGGATAGATCCACTAAACAGAGAATCACCATAGAAACAGTGACCCTGAACGACACATTGGAACCCTGCTAATTGCAGGGTACCTTAATGCCCCACTCACAGCACTGGATAGATCCACTAAACAGAGAATCACCATAGAAACAGTGACCCTGAACGACACATTGCCTGACTGACATCTTCTGGGCCCTTCACCCAGAAGCAAAGGAATTTACATTCTTCTAAATGCACACGGTACATTTTCCAAGATCGACCACATTCTGGGGCACAGGGAAGCTCTGAATAAATATAAAAGAATTGAGATCATACCGTGCACACTGTCAGACCACAATGCTTTGAAACTTGAAATCAACCACAGTAGAAAGCCTGGAAAATATCCAAAAACATGGAGGCGAGGGAATAACCTACTAAAAGATGACTGGGTCAACCAAGCAATCAGAGAAGAAATTAAAAAATACATGGAAACAAATGAAAATGAAAATACAACAATCCAAATGCTCTGGGATGCGGCAAAGGCCGTCCTGAGAGGGAAATATATTGCAATCTAGGCCCATCTCAAGAAACAAGAAAAATCAATAACACAAACTTAACAGCACGCCTAAAAGAACTAGAAGCAGAACAACTAAAACAACCCAAGCCCATCAGAAAGAGAGAAATAACAAAGATCAGGGCACAAATTAATCATATGGACACAGAAAAAGTGGTGGAACAGATCAATGAAACCAAGAGCTGGTTCTTTGAAAAAATAAACAAAATTGATAAACCTCTAGCCAGGCTTCTCAAAAAGAAAAGAGAGAGAACCCAAATCGATAAAATCACGAACGAAAAGGGAGTGATTACAACTAATCCCTCAGAAATACAATCAATCATCAGAGAATATTATGAAAAACTAAACGCCTTCAAATTGGACAACCTGGAAGAAATAGACAAATTTCTAAACATCTACACACTACCAAAACTCAAACGGGAAGAAATAGAAAACTTGAACAGACCTATAACTAGTGAAGAAATAGAATCAGTTATCAAAATTCTTCCCACAAATAAAAATACTTGACCAGATGGCTTCCCTGGGGAATTTTCCCAGACATTTAAAACAGAGTTAATTCCTGTCCTCCTCAAGCTGAAAAAAAAATTGAGATGGAAGGAAAACTCCCGGACTCATTCTATGAAGCCAGCATCACTTTGATTCCCAAATCAGATAGAGACCCAGCAAAAAAAGAGAACTACAGGCCAATATCCTTGATGAATATGGATACAAAAATTCTTATCAAGATATTAGCAAATAGAATCCAACAGCATATAAAAAGAATTATTCACCATGATCAAATAGGATTCATCCCTGGGTTGCAGGGCTGGTTTAATATTCGCAAATCAATCAAAGTGATAAATCACATTAACAAAAGAAAAGGTAAGAATCATATGATCCTGTCAATAGATGCAGAAAAAGCATTTGACAAAAGGTCTCTACACTGAAAACTATAGCATCCTTTCCTAATAAAAACTCACGAGAAAGTCGGGATAGAAGGAACATAATTAGGAATGATAAAAGCCATTTATGAAAAGCCCACAGCTAATATCATCCTCAATAGGTAAAAACTGAGAGCCTTCCCCCTGAGATCAGGAACACGACAGGGATGTCCACTCTCACCACTGCTATTTAACATAGTGTTGGAGGCCCTAGCATCAGTAATCAGACAACAAAGCAAAATAAAAGGCATCAGGATAGGCAAGGATGAAGTCAAACTTTCACTTTTCCAAGACGACTTGATATGTTACATGGAAAACCCGACAGAATCCACCAAAAGCCTACTAGAACTGATCCATGATTTCAGCAAAGTTGCAGGGTAAAAAATCAATGTACAGAAATCGGTGGCATTCCTTTACACCAACAACGAAGCAATAGAAAGAGAATCCCATTCACAATTGCACCAAAACCCATAAAATACCTAGGAATAAACCTAACCAAAGATGTGAAAGACCTCTACACTGAAAACTATAAAAAACTTATGAAGGAAATTGAGGAAGACACAAGGAAATGGATAAACATCCCATGCTCATAGATCGGAAGAATAAATATTGTTAAAATGGCAATACTACCCAAAGCAATCTTCACATTCAATGCAATCCCAATCAAAATTGCACCAGCATTCCTCTCAAAGCTAGAACAAACAATCCTAACATTTGTATGGAACCACAAAGACCCCAAATAGCCAAAGTAATATTGAAGAATAAAACCAACGCAGGGGCATCACAATCCCAGACTTTAACCTCTACTACAAAGCGGTAATCATCAAGACAGTATGATATTGGCACAAGAACAGACACATAAACCAATGGAACCGAATAGAGAACCCAGAAATGGACCCACAAGCATATGGCCAAATAATCTTTGACAAAGCAGAAAAGAGTATCCAATGGAAAAAAGACAGCCTCTTTAACAATTGGTGCTGGAAGAACTGGACAACAACATGCAGAAGAATGAACCTAGACCACATTCTTTACACCACTCACAAAAATAAACTCAAAATGGATGAAGGACCTGTATGTGAGGCACAAAACCATCAAAATCCTAGAGGAGAAAGCAGGAAAAAACCTTTTTGACCTGAGCCGCAGCAATTTCCTCATGACACATCTCCAAAGGCAAGGGAATTAAAAGAAAAATGGAGGGGAGAAGGCAACATGGCGGAGGAGTAGGGGGCTCCAGTATTTCGCTTGCCCTTTAAAGGGGGACGACTGAAACCATTGTCTCTCTCAACTCCAAAAATCGGGGGGAAAAGGTGCTACAGCTGACAAGAAACGTAGGCGAAAACAGACACGGCCCAACTAAACCGTGAGTTTAATCTGGGTTGGATAAAACGAACTCGACCTCGGGAAGCTGAGCTGAGGGGAGGGTGAGCGTCTTCGGAGATAGCTGGGAAAGTGCCAATCGAACGACATCTGAACGAGAGGGCCGGAGCGGGTGAGACCGCTACCATCCAGCCCCTAAGCAGGGCTTTTGAAGAGAAGTTCGGTAGCAAACAGCAGCAATCCCCGCGTGCTGCTGGGACCGCACCAACCCCATCCTGAGCCACTGGGATGCGCGCGCCGGGGGGATTGGCAGCGGGGACGCAGGCGGCGCCACCAGCCGAGCACCTCTAACCCCGGCACAATTATAACGAAATCGGGGGTGGCAGACGGCAGCCTCACCGCGCCACCCTCGCCCAGCGCCTCCAGGGCGCGCGCGCTGCCGTCACAGGCAGCAGGGGACCCAGGCGGCGACTCCTGCCGAGCACCTCTAACCCCCGCACAGTTACAGCCAAATCGGGGGGTAGCACACGGCTGCGCCACCGCGCAACCCTCGCCCAGCGCGTCCGGGCACGCACGCCGCAGGGACCCAGGCAGCCCCAGGCGGCGGCTCCTGTGGGACAAGGCCGGGTCACCGTCCAGTAAACCACACTAGGCTGGCATTAGCGGTGGAGAGAGAACAGAAATAAAGGGGCGAATAAAGCCTCCAGGACTGGTGGCGCAGGTCTGGAGAGACGCCATTGTTGTCTCACAAGCCAGGAAGTCACCCCAGAAGCCATCTCTGCAGCAATGGAGGCCGGAACCGCCTACACTAAACCACGCCCCTCCCAAACTATCAGCAGGAGTGACTGATCCAAGTGGAGATTGCTGCCTGGAGTAACGACAGTCATTTCCTCTTTTTAAATTTATCCCTCCCTTTCTCATTCCTACCTGTCCCGATCCCTGAGCTGGTCATCCAGGGTACTGACAGGCTTAATCATTTTTTTTTTGTTTTTTGTTTTTTGTTTTTTGTTTTTTTTGTTTTTGTTTTTGTTTTTGTTTTTGCTTTTTAACCCACTCTTTGAGGACATGTCCTACAACCTCTTCTTTACTTCCCTAGCCCTTTTTCTGGAATAACCAGGCCATATAAGCTCATCTAGATGACATCGATCTTTATTCCTTTTCCCTCGCACCTGTCCTTATTCTGATTTCTATCAGTCTGGATTAAACCCTTTAGTCCTTTACCTGGGCAAAGTCCATTTCCTTCTTCTCCCTGCACCAGTCATTATTCTGTCTATATATGCTCTGCCACCAGCACACTACATACCCTATCCTTAATGTGTAGCTGTTACTTCAGGACATTGCCCTCAGAGAGTCACTTGTTATTTTTTTCTGTTGTGAACTGCTTGTCTGGACCATTTGTCGGTACGTTTGAGTATTTCTGTGTTCTGTGTGTCTGTCAGTTTTCCTTTCCAGGGCAACTTCAAGAAACAACCCATAACACATCCAGCCAAAATGACGAGACAGAAGAATTCTCCTCAAAAGAATCTACAAGAAGCAGTGACAGCTCAAGAATTAATGAAAACAGATATAAGCAACATAACAGAACTTGAATATAGAATGATAATCATAAAACTAATTGCTGGCCTTGAAAAAAGCTTAGATGAATGCAAGGGGTCCCGCGCGGCAGAGTTCAAGGACATTAAAAAACGGTCAGGAAGAATTAAAGAAGACATTGGAAGAAATACAGGGGAAACTGGAAGCAGCCACAGCACGGATTGAAGACGTAGAGGAAAGAGTTAGTGCATTAGAAGACAAAATCATTGAAAAAGAGGAAGCAGATAAAAAGAGAGAGAAGCTGATCCAGGAACAGGAAAGGAGAATTCGAGAGCTGAGCGATGCACTCAAAAGAAACAATATCCGTATCATAGGAGTTCCAGAGGAAGAAGAGAGAGAGAAAGGAGTTGAAGGGGCTCTTGAACAAATCATTGCTGAGAACTTCACCAACATGAGGAAGGAAACGAGCATGGAAATCCAAGAGGCACAGAGAACTCCCCTCAGACGTAACTTGAATAGACCTTCTGCACGGCACATCATAGTGAAGCTGGCAAAATACAAAGATAGGGAGAGAATCCTGAAAGCAGCTAGGGACAAAAGAACCCTAACATACAAAGGGAGACCTATAAGGGTAGTAGCAGACTTATCTACAGAAACTTGGCAAGCAGAAAGGAATGGCAGGATATCTTCAATGTGATGAGCAAGAAGGACATGCAACCAAGAATTCTGTATCCGGCTAGCCTGTCATTCAGAATAGAAGGAGAGATCAAGGTTTTTCCCAACAAACAAAAACTGAAAGAATTTATCACAAATAAACCAGCACTGCGAGAGATCCTGAGGGGCATTCTATGAAGACAAGGTTGCAAAGAACACAAACTGCCAGGGTCAGCCTTACAAACATGAAACTTACAGATAATACAGTGACTGTAAGCCCATATTTTTCAATATTAACACTGAATGTAAATGGACTAAATGTGCCAATCAAAAGACACAGGATAACAGAATGGATTAAAAAACAAGAACCATTTATTTGCTGTCTTCGAGAAACTCATCTTAAACCTGAAGATACCTTTAGATTGAAAGTGAGGGGATGGAGAACTATCTACCATGCTACTGGAAGTCAGAAAAGCCGGAGTAGCCACACTTATATCAGACAAATTAGACTTTAAAATGAACGATGTAATAAGAGATGAGGAAGGACATTATATAATAGTCTCAGGGACCATCCAGCAGGAAGAGCTAACAATTGTAAATATCTACGCACCGAATTCGGGGGCACCCAAATTTGTAAAACAACTAATTACAAACATTAGCAACCTCATCGATAAAAATATCCTAATAGTAGGGGATCTCAACACTCCACTCTCAGCATTGGATACATCCACAAAACAGAAAATCTCCGCAGAAACAATAGCCCTGAATGACACATTAGGACAGATGGGCCTCACAGACATCTTTAGGGTCCTTCATCCAGAAGCAAAGGAATTTACGTTCTTCTCATCTGCACACGGTACATTTTCCAAGATAGACCATATTCTGGGGCACAGGGAAGCTCTGAATAAATATAAAAGAATTGAGATCATACCATGTACACTGTCAGACCACAATGCTTTGAAACTTGAAATCAACCACAGGAGAAAGCCTGGAAAATATCCATGAACATGGCGGCTAAGAAATAACCTACTAAAAGATGACTGGGTCAACCAAGCCATCAGAGAAGAAATTTAAAAATACATGGAAACAAATGAAAATGAAAATACAACAATCCAAACGCTCTGGGATGCGGCAAAGGCAGTCTGAGAGGGAAATATATTGCAATCCAGGCCCATCTCAAGAAACAAGAAAAATCAATAACACAAATTCTAACAGCACGCCTAAAGGAACTAGAAGCAGATCAACTAAAACAACCCAAGCCCAGCAGAAAGAGAGAAATAACAAAGATCAGAGCACAAATTAACCATATGGAGACAGAAAAGGTAGTGGAACAGATCAATGAAACCAAAAGCTGGTTCTTTGAAAAAATAAACAAAATAGACAAACCTCTAGCCAGGCTTCTCAAAAAGAAAAGAGAGAGAACTCAAATTGATAAAATCGTGAATGAAAAGGGAGAAATTACAACCAATCCCTCAGAGATACAAGCAATCATCAGAGAATACTATGAAAAATTATATGCCACCAAACTTGGCAATCTGGAAGAAATGGACAGCTTCCTAAATAGCCACACGCTACCAAAACTCAAATGGGAAGAAATAGAAAATTTGAACAGACCCATAACTAGTGAAGAAATAGAATCAGTTATTAAAAACCTCCCAGCAAATAAAAGCCCTGGACCAGATGGCTTTCCTGCGGAATTTTACCAGACATTTAAAACAGAGTTAATTCATATCCTCCTCAAGCTGTTCCAAAAAATTGAAACGGAAGGAAAACTCCCAGACTCATTCTATGAAGCCAGCATCACTTTGATTCCCAAACCAGATAGAGACCCAGCAAAGAAAGAAAATTACAGGTCAATATCCCTGATGAATATGGATGCAAATCGAATCCAACAGCATATAAAGAGAATCATCCACCATGATCAAGTAGGATTCATCCCTGGGTTGCAGGTCTGGTTCAATATTCGCAAATCAATCAACGTGATACATCACATCAACAAAAGAAAAGATAAGAACCATATGATCCTGTCAATAGATGCAGAAAAAGCATTTGACAAAAGTACAGCATCCTTTCTTAATAAAAACTCTCGAGAAAGTCGGGATAGAAGGAACATACTTAGGCATCATAAAAGCCATATATGAAAAGCCCACAGCTAATATCATCCTCAATGGGGAAAAATTGAAAGCCTTCCCCCTGAGATCAGGAACACGACAGTGGTGTCTGCTCTCGCCACTGCTATTTAACATAGTGCTGGAAGTCTTAGCATCAGCAATCAGACAACAAAACAAAATAAAAGGCATCAAGATTGGCAAGGAGGAAGTCAAACTTTCACTTTTTGCAGATGACATGATACTTTACATGGAAAACCCGACGGAATCCACCAAAAGCCTACTAGAACTGATTCATGATTTCAGCAAAGTTGCAGGATACGAAATCAATGTACAGAAATCGGTGGCATTTCTATACACCAACAATGAAGCAGCAGAAAGAGAAATAAAGAAGCTAATCCCTTTCACAATTGCACCAAAAACCATAAAATACTTAGGAATAAACCTAACCAAAGAGGTGAAAGACCTCTACACTGAAAACTATAAAAAACTTATGAAGGAAATTGAGGAAGACACAAGGAAATGGAAAAACATCCCATGCTCATGGATTGGAAGAATAAATATCGTCAAAATGGCAATACTACCCAAAGCAATCTACACATTCAATGCAATCCCAATCAAAATTGCACCAACATTCTTCTCAAAGCTAGAGCAAACAATCCTAAAATTTGTATGGAACCACAAAAGACCTCGAATAGCCAAAATAATACTGAAGAATAAAACCAAGGCGGGAGGCATCACAATCCCAGACTTTAACCTCTACTACAAAGCGGTGGTCATCAAGACTGTATGGTATTGGCACAAAAGCAGACACATAGACCAATGGAATAGAATAGAAAACTCAGAAATGGACCCGCAAGTATATGGCCAACTAATCTTTGACAAAGCGGGAAAATGTATCCAATGGAAAAAAGACAGCCTCTTTAACAAATGGTGCGGGGAGAATTGGACAGCAACATGCAAAAGAATGAAACTAGGCCACTTTCTTACACCACTCACCAAAATAAATTCTAAATGGATAAAGGATCTGAATGTGAGACAGGAAACCGTCAAAATCCTAGAGGAGAAAACAGGAAAAAGCCTCTTTGACCTAAGACGCACGAATTTCTTACTCGACACGTCTCCAAAGGCAAGAGAATTAAAAGCAAAGATGAACTATTGGGACCTCATCAAGAGAAAAAGCTTCTGCACAGCAAAAGTAACAACCAACAAAACGAATAGGCAACCAACGGAATGGGAAAAGATCATCGCAAATGACATATCAGATAAAGGACTAATATCTCAAATCTATAAAGAACTTACCAAACTCCACACCCGAAAAACAAACAACCCAGTGAAGAAATGGGCAGAAGATATGAATAGACACTTCTCCAAAGAGGACATTCAGATGGCCCACAGACACATGAAACGATGCTCAATGTCACTCATCATCAGGGAAATACAAATCAAAACCACACTGCGATACCACCTCACACCAGTCAGAGTGGCTAAAAGGAACAAATCAGGAAACTATAGATGCTGGCGAGGATGTGGAGAAGTAGGCACCCTCCTACACTGTTGGTGGGAATGCAAACTGGTGCAGCCACTCTGGAAAACGGTGTGGAGGTTCCTCAAAAAAATGAAAATAGAGCTACCCTATGATCCAGCAATAGCCCTGCTAGGAATCTACCCAAGAGACACAGGAATGCTGATGCATAGGATCACGTGTACCCCAATGTTCATAGCAGCACTTTCGACAATAGCCAAATCATGGAAAGAGACCAAGGACCCATCAACTGACGAATGGATAAAGAAGTTATGGTACTTATACACAATGGACTACTACGTGGCAATGAGAAAAAATGAAATCTGGCCATGTGTAGCCAGATGGATGGAACTGGAGGGTATTATGTTAAGTGAAATAAGTCAGTCAGAAAAAGACAGATATCATATGTTTCCACGAATAGGTGGACTTTGTGAGACTAAGCAAAAACCAGCGGGAGGGGAAGAGGGGAAAGGAAAAAAAGACACAGAGAGGGAGGGAGATAAAACATAAGAGACTCTCAAAGACTAAGAACAAAGTGAGGGTGAGGGGGATGAGGGAGGGGGGAGAGGGGGTGATGGGCATTAAAAAGGGCACATGTTGGGATGAACACTGGGTGTTATATGTAAACCAATTTGAAAAGAAACTATTATAAAATTAAAAAAATAAAATAAAAAAAATAAAAGCAAAAATGAACTATTGGGACCTCATCAAAATAGAAACCTTCGGCACAGCAAAGGAAACAACCAACAAAACTAATAGATGACCGACGGAATGGGAAAGGATCATTGCAAATGACATATCAGATAAAGGACTAGTATCTAAAATCCATAAAGACTAAGAACAAATTGAGGGGAGAGGGGGGTTGGGGGAGGGGGGAGAGTGGGTGATGGGCATGGAGGAGGGCACTTGTTGGCTTGAACACTGGGTGTTGTTTGGAAACCAATTTGACAATAAATTATTAAAATAAAATAAAATAAATCCATAAATAACTTACCAAACTCCACACCGGAAAAACGAATAATCCAGTGAAGAAATGGGCAGAAGATATGAATAGACACTTCTCTAAAGATGACATCCAGATGGCCAAACGACACATAAAACGTTGTTCAATGTCACTCATCATCAGGGAAATACAAATCAAAACCACACTGAGATACCACTTCACACCTGTTAAAGTGGCTAAAATGAATAAATAAGGAATCTATAGATGCTGGCGAGGATGTTGAGAAGCAGGCACCCTCCTACACTGTTGGTGATGCAAACTAGTGCAGCCGCTCTGGAAAATGGTGTGGAGGTTCCTCAAAAAAAAATGGCAGTAGAACTACCCTATGACCCAGCAATAGCACTGCTAGGTATCTACCAGGGATACAGGAGTGCTGATGCATAGGGGCACGTGTACCCCGATGTTTACAGCAGCACTTTCGACAATAGTCAAATCATGGAAAGAGACTATATGTCCATCAACTGGCGAATGGGTAAAGAAGAGGTGGTATATATATACAATGGAATACTATGTGGCAATGAGAAAGAATGAAATCTGGCCATGTGTAGCAACATGGATGGAACTGAAGGGTATTATGCTAAGTGAAATAAGCCAGTCAGAGAAAGACAGATACCATATGTTTTCAGGCATAGGTGGATTTTGAGAGACTTAGTAGAACACCATGGGGGAGGGGAAGAGGGGAAAGAAAAAAAAGACACAGAGGGAGGGAGACAAAACATAAGAAACTCTTAAAGACCAAGAACAAACTGAGGGGTGAGGGGGGTATGGGAGGGGGGAGAGTGGGTGATGGGCACAGAGGAGGGCACTTGTTGGGATGAGCACTGGGTGTTGTATGGAAACCAATTTGACAATAAATTATTTTTAAAAATAATAAATAAAAAAAAATATATATATATAAAATAAAAAAAAGAGATACTAGGTGATATACAGAATTATCTTCAACAGCTTTCCTTTAGCTGTTTCTTATCACATACTTTGACAAGACCAGAGGCTAGAACATTAAAACACAAGTTGGATATAAGGTGTGCTCTATGAGATACTAAGAAAATAGATGTATCTTGATATTTCTCTTTCCAGAGCTCTGGCTTGATTCAAGCATAGAAATTTATATAAGATACTCCACAGTACCAACACAATACCTTGCATATATAATACACATATTGCTAATTGATCATTTTATTTTTTATAATATAATTTATTGTCAAATTGGCTAACATACAGTGTGTAAAGTGTGCTCTTGGTTTTTGGGGTAGATTCCCGTGGTTCATTGCTTACAGATCAATCATTTTGAATAATCAATTGCATGTAGAGTCCCGCTATTACTTCTTTCTTACTTGTGTGCCTTTGCTTTTGTTACTATCTCAATCTGAAAAGTATTCTCTATCTTATCTCCATCTGTCAAAGGTTACCCTAAATTTTAAGCTTAACCAGAAATGCTACTTATTTTTTTCAAACACTTCTTGATCTTCTCAACCAGCTGTGATTCTTTGTAACTCCAAGGTATGGTTTACCACCTCTACTTTGCACTTATTAGATTCTGATTTGTATTCAAATCATTTGTCTTTATGGCAAGAATCCTGTATTTCTCATCCATAGGACCTACCAATCTATGTTGCACTAACTAGGCACTTACAAAATATTCAGTCGAATAGCTGTACATTGGTAACTGTGAGATTTGGTTAATCTTATTCAGTTCAACTCATTTGGATAATCACATGGGCAATTAGGGTCAATCCATAAATACCAGAAAAATTTTTAAATATATTTTGAAATTAGCAATAGCTGCCATGTGTAAACAGGAAAGAACATTTTTGAATATGCAAACTATAATGAACAGGACAAAACTCAGGGTTATACCAAGTTCTGAATTTAATCACTGTGTGAAACAATTAATCTTACTCAGTTTTAGAGCCATAAATTATAATCCTGATTCTAACCCTGGCCATCTGCCTCATTTGAGAATTTATAGTGCTATCTATATAAAATTAAATAAATTATGAGTTTGACAGCTTCTTTCATTTCCTTCAATCCACAGGCTGGTATTGGCTTTGGCGAACTCAGCAGCTAAAATGCTCTTAGTCCAATGACTCTGGGTTTTTTGGAAGAAGCATTGTGTGCAATCTCACCATAGGAAGATTTGTGGCATATCAACATCAGCAGTCTCAGTTTCTTGACTTGTGTACAAGGGCTTCAGTTTTCATCATATTTCTATAACCAGTGGTGAACATCAAGATCTGACCATTGCATCTCAACTTCATCCTGCCAACAATGCCTTTAGACTTCTTCTAGTTAGGCTTAATTTTGATAGAAGTTGGGGACTGCTATCAGCTGAATGTATTGGCAAATTTAGGTTTCATGAGGGATCTGAGAGTGGCCATAAGGCCAGTCAGAAGATGCTGCTACCTCTGAAGGCAGTACTGAGTGAGAGAATGGAGAATAAGAATTGCAGGAACTAAGTGACTCTTTTTTAACTGTTTTAAGAATAAAGATTAATGGCTTTATTGAGATATAGTCCACATGCCATAAAATTCTGCCTTTTATAGTGTTAGTTTGGTGCTTTTTAGTACATTCTCAGAGTTGTACAGTGACTACCAGAGTCTAATTTTAAAACATTCTCGACTGCCTTTTGATGAATACTTTGATCACAAATGGGAATGAGAAATAGAGTATGCAATATGAGCCTAGCCCTACTGTAGGAGACACAACTTAAAGGACAAAAGATCATAAACATCAACAAATACGAAAGCAGTATCATACACAGTAATCCTAAGTTATCCTCTTTTGATTTGTATTAAAGTGACACACCATCCTTTTTAATACCTGAAAAATGTAATTATGTAGTACTGATACATTCAGATATCTTGATGTGAGTAATTAAAATCACAAAGAAGACAAGCTGAATGTGTATGCTAAATATAGCAGCTGAAATTTATATTTGTGTTAGGTGCCACCCACATAGTTTTATATTGATCAGAAAAATAAAGATATATTGATGGGATTATTTTTCTTTATTTTTCTGGTCATCTTTCAAAATTACCACAAGTAGTATTTTTACTAATAAACATCTTATTTTACTTCTATGCTAAGGATCCCAGTTTTGGTCTCCAGCTGTAAAATCCAGAGTTCCTATGGTTGCTAGGGAACCAACAAATATAATTCTTCAAGCCCTTATAATAAAAAGGTGTAATTATACATTTGCTTACAGAAAAAAAAGACATCCGAAGACTATTTTCCCGAAAATGGTATTATCTAATGCAATCATCTCTATATGAGAAATAAAGTTACATATGGCAATAGCAGTAAAC
Source organism: Paguma larvata (assembly GCA_030068075.1). Lineage (NCBI taxonomy): Eukaryota > Metazoa > Chordata > Mammalia > Carnivora > Viverridae > Paguma > Paguma larvata. The sequence goes on from CM057830.1 coordinate 100,640,382, forward strand.
ATAATAATAGGAGAATCATCTGAACTTCCTAGTGTTCTTTCCCACCTACTACCTCTTCAAATCTATTCTTTGTGATGAAATAATCTTGATTTGAAATCCAATGCAAAATACATTCTCCTGTTCCTGCCTTCAATATTTCATTTAGCTCCCCTCCAAAATTAGAAACAAGAAGCTCATTATAGTGGGTTATGAAATTTACTCCTGATAGATTCTCAAATTTGTTATTAATATTTCATTATTGTGATTGCTGATGGTCTCAGGTTCAGGGGGAAGCTTTTCTGGAATAATCAATCTCCTGTCTTTATGAGAAACATTATTCATAAACTTATGTAAAAGGTCTGCTCTTTCATTATAGTATAACCAGCTAACAATCTATCTGTGTGTGCCCATCTGACCTTGCAATTACTGGCTTATCTCTATGATGCATTGCAATGGAGTTATTAATTCCACTTCCTTAAGACTTTTATTCTTTAGCCCTGTAGATCAGCCAGAGAGAATGTTAGAGTTCCCATTAATAAAAATTTTCAGCAACTCAGGAAATATGTGGGAAACATTCTTTCAAAAGGTGAGAATTTACTCTTGAAGAGAAGCAAATTTAGATACTTCCGATTCTAGGAAAACTCTTTCTCTAACTCAGGAACATCAACTCAATGGTAAGAGTTACAGGATGACGAAATGAGAACAAGAAAATTCAACAGTATCAGAGCTCTTATCTGTAAATAGACCAGTTTGTTTCTCATGAGCCTCTGACAAAATCCCCAACTATTGCCTTTGTTCTGTTCACAATGATCTTCTTTGTTGCATGATTCTGCTAGTAACAGAGAGGAAAGGAGACATGTCTCCATACTGCCCCAAAGTGTCAGTCTTACAAACACTAATGTCTCCTGTTACAATAGTGCTAGAACCACATTCATCCAAGTTTACTGTCTATTTGTCTCAATCAGAAATGCTCTTAGAATCACTCTTGCTTCAGAGAAGCAAGCTTTGCTTGGAAGTTGGAGATAATTAAGTAACAACATTAGAGCATCATACTCTTGAAAAGGAATCACAAAGTATCATCTCGCTCATGTATTGCCTGAACATAGGTTGTGGAAAACATTCTGAGATAATTATGTCCACCTTCTTTGATGTGTTTTTGGGCAGGAAGGACAGTAAAAAGAGGAATTCTGTAGAAAATGATAGTGGAAATCATACTACTGATTCTGGATTCTCCTTTTTTGGCTCCATTTATTCCCACGACCATCTGGACCGGGCTCTATTGCTCATAATACGACAGAATTACTTCAAGGGCCACCTTAATGGCTTCACTTATTCTAGCTAACCATCATCACTCTCAGCACCCTCTGACTATTTGATTTTGTCATGATTCAATAGTCTAGAGCAATTCCCTTCCTGGTTCCTAGTTTGGCTATTCATTCAAGATCAAGTATTTATTAGGCATCTACTATTGCTCAAACACCATTCTAGACAGTGAGGATAACACAAAGAACAAAACAGACAAAAATATTAACTCTGACACAAGTCACATACTAATTAGGAGAGTGAGATAATAAACAACATAACCAAGTAAATATATAGTATGTCCAATGGTGGTGCAGGTTGTAGACGTGAATACATAGAGATGCATAATAACAATTGCTAGGGCAGGGATTAGAGCAGAAGGGTGAACCAGTAATAACTATGTCTTGATCTCTCTTTCAAAATTTGTTTTTATTGCCCTGTTATGTGTGTTTACCTATATCCTTCCTGTAAATGATTAGGCAGGATATATTGTATAAACAAACACATTTAATATCATTTAATTCTAAATTCCTCCACCTGGTTTTTGGGGTCTTCCATATTGTGATCAAAATATGCCTTTCAAACTTTCAGTCTCCCATCAGACTGAAAAGACTAAATTTATTGCATTTCTTTTAATGATAGACCTTGGCTAGTTAGGCATAAATTTCTGTCTCTAATTTCCCTAACATATTTCCTCTACAGTAATATCATAGAGGGGATCCAGTGCACTCACTCCACAATTTCATTTAAAGATGCTCCAGATAAGATGTGCCCATAAAGTTCTGGAAGCTTGAGATGGAGGGAATAAGAGCCCAACCCATTATGAGCAGCCCAACAGTGTAAGACTTAGATGGTAGGGGTTGGGAAACCTACAAGCTAATGGCCTATTAGCTAAGAATGCATGTGCCTCCATTCCAACCCTGGGGGTCAGCATATATGCTATAAGGGAACAATTGGAAGAATACTCAGGAGGGAACATTTCACTTCATGCCACATCTCTTCAGAGTGCACTAAAATGTGTACTCAAATGATCATACACTAGACATGTTTCTTGCTCTCTGTTCAACTGAGAGTATACCAAATTAAAGCAAGAAGCAAAAGAAACACATCTGTGACCTGCTGAGACTTAAGCCAGCCCTCTCTGAGAAACATATAAGTAATAAGGGCCACAGCAAAGAGAAAAGGTACACCCATAACTATAAATGATTTGCCTCTCTCTAAACTGTGCCCCAGAGAAGTCATCAAGAAACCCAGAAAAAAGCCACTCTTCTAACAAAATACCATAGCTTGTTTGACAAAGAATACTTAGACCTTGAATTACCAATTCCAAGACAAGTGAGTCTGCTAGGAGAAAGAATTTCACTCATATCTGAATTCTAGAAGTATTTGTTTTTAAAAATAAGGAGTTCATAATAAAACTATAAAAATACCTGATTATATATGACATATATGGATGAAGAAAGGCACTTCAGAAGGATATTATCATGCCCAGAATGAATGGTGCTCTATGTTTCTAAGGTTGATAGTGATAGCAGTTAGAAGAAAAGAAAACTTCTTGTTATGATATACTTGCATCCAATCAAAATCATATAATGATTAGGTTGATGGTACAGTTTAGCATATAAGAAAATGATGTCTGATTTCTTCAGCACAGGAGAAAACTAATAAGGTTTTATTGGCCAAGGGCGATAAACCCTCTCCATTTATACTTAATATATTCCAGGGAACTTTGTATAAAATAAAGAGTGGGAGTTGTTAGTTTCCTGGGGCTGCCGTAAGAAAATACCACCACTGGATGGTTTAAAATGACAGAACTGTATTCTCTCACAGTTCTGACAGCCAAAATTTGCCATCAAGTTTTTAGCAAGGTTAGTTCTTTCTGGAGGCTCGAAGAGAGAATCTGTTCCATGTCTCTCTCCATGTCTCTGGTTGCTGTCAGTATCCATTGGTGTTCCTTGGCTTGCAGTTCCAACACAATAATCTCTGCTTCCATCTTCACACGGACTTTCCTTATCTCTGTATCTTAAATCCTCCCTCTTTTTTGTCATAAGAACACCAATCAGGGTGCTTGGGTGGCTCAGTCGGCTAAGCGCCCGACCTCGGCTCAGGCCATGATCTCACAGCTCAGGATTTCAAGCCCGTGTCAGGCTCTGTGGTGACAGCTCGGAGCCTGGAGCCTGCTTCAGATTCTGTGTTTCCCTCTCTCTTTGCCGCTCCCCTACTCATGCTCATCTCTCTCTCCCTCTCAAAAATAGATAAACATTAAAAAAAAAAAAAAGAACACCTATCAATGGATTTAGGACCCACCCAGGATGATCTCATCTCAAGATCCTTAATTACATCCACAAACATCATATTTCTACATAAGGTCACATTTACATGTACTGGAGGTTAGGACTTGGACCTATGTTTTTGGGGAGCACAATTCAACCCATTTCAGAGGTACTCAAGAGGAGAGAGATAAAACTGCTCAGGGAAAGCAGCTCAACAACTAAATTTACTCTTTATCAAAGAGCTATGTATCCCCTTATCTATGAGAGAGTCTTCATTTTTTAGGGGCTTAACTCTTCCAAGGCCTTCTTTGAGGGGGAGAGTTACTAACTCCAAAAATGCAATATATCCAGAGTTCTGTATTTGAGGATGTTACATTTGCACCTTGCCCCATCCCTCTGGTACTAAGAGGTGCATACCTTGTTCTGCCAAGGATCATATTTTGTTTCACAAAACCTGGAGCAAAAGCCCTAATGGGTACATACATCTTGGTACTATGTAAAGAAACAAATTTGTGACCATTGCATTAGCATCTTAAATAAAACTAAAACTAGTTAGACTTTGAGTCCAATAATGTCCACTATCGGTCAATGCCAAGTTGTCTGGCACATAGTAGGCGCTTAATAAATACACCTACACCTATTGATAAATATTAACTCTGAATGAAACACAGATTACTGTGCTTAAGCCCACATTCATGGTTCAGTTGTGAGAATAAGGCACCAAGAGGCTAGAGCTGTAAATCACATTTCTAGGCAGAAGGGGTGGTTGTGCTTAGAAAAGTTGTACCCCACTAGCAAACAACTCATCTCCCATGCCCTAATGTAAATATATACATTATACATCAATGACTGCATGCATGACCAATACAATGAATGGCGCTTTTGACTGCTGAGTGTGGAAATATAAGGAATATAACAGAAAGAAAAGTATATAATCCAAATTGTGGCAATAATTCAGGTATAGACATGTGTGATACCTGGAAATAAGTTCTCTTCACATGACATTTCTTCTTAGCAAGACACGCCCATATCCTTCAGTGCCAATCACATATGTGATCTATGATCCCAGTACACACACATACATTTACCTCTAGGGTAAAAGTATTAAGGGAAATAACCAATAGTCCTCATATTTCCTATTATAATAAAGCCTCAAAATATGCATTACCTTTACAAATAGGAAGGCTGTGATAGAACACAAAACCATTAGCCCTTCCTATAACATATGACATAAACCAAAACATTCTCTATCTTATATATTTTAAGTCTTGAATGGAGGAGAAACTCCAGAGTCCCTTATCAAACACTTGTCACTTTTCCTTGTGTGTAAATAACAATAATGAAGAAAACCTAATCTCCCCTCCATAACTATATGGTTTATGGGATTGTTCCTCTTATGACTTCTGTGTAAGTAAAAATGTGTAAAAAATTAAAGGTGCTCAGGTTGATCTGGTGGAGAAAATTGGTAGCCTGAAACTGGAAAACACTCTTTCAGTATTACCCAGACTCCACCGCACTGTAAAAATCTAGGCTTTTCCTTTGGAATGCTTGCAATTCAGAATAGGCCTAGCTAGAAAAATCACTGATCCATAACTAGAAGGCAACAAAATGTAATAAAATGTTCTTATGCCCAAGAAAAGTGTGTGTGTGGGGGGGGGTCGATTGAACCCTATAGATCCTACAGTGAAAGTATTATAATGAAACACAAATTATGTTGCCTTTGAGAAATAAACTGGAGGGCTGACACCTTAACTTGCCTGTTTCTGGGTGTATGCCTCTTTCTAGCAATTAACTGTGATAGTTTTATTATGGTCCACAGAACAGGTAATCAATAGGGTGGGATGCTAGTTACAGTCCATGGCCCGTCCTGTATGCCTGCATAATGCCCACAATTAGCTTCCAGCTGTTCAGTCTAATCCATTTATGACTGTTTATGGCTCACAGTCAGAGAAATCTTCTATTTACAGCTCATTCATCATTCTTACCATTTTCAGAAATCCAGGCTAAATGCTCTGAGGGTGGGAAATAAACCTAGACTTCCCTAGCCCCTTTGCTATCTCAGCACATCACACTTCCTTCTTCCTCTGAAAGGTTCACAAACCATAATCTATTACACTCAAAATTTACATTAAACTGTTTTTACTTGACCCATGAGATTATGCTACTAGAAGTTTAAAAGGCAAATGTGTAATTCTAATATCTCTTCTGCTTTACAGGGAGCTAGATGATTCTAAAGTGGTTGTCCTAGTTCTTTGGAAAGGAAGTAAGATGAGCACAGATGAAAGTCAATAACCAGTTGTGAATACTGCCATTATGCTAATGGAAAACCAGCCTAGAGAATTAACATCTGCTAAGGGTGTCACCAATACAGTATCAACTAAATCTCCTAAAAGTAGTGTAAGATCTACCTTTTCCCTATTTTTTTTAGCAGAGTACCATTATATTCCCATACATATGTACATTATTAGTAAAAATAAGTCATGCAAATGTTCATATCCATGGTTTTTGAAATCACTGTTCTCAAAATTTGTTAAGAATTTTTAACAAGAAGGGGGCCAACATGGTGGAGGAGTAGGGGGATCGAATATTTCGCTTGTCCTTTAAACTATGAACTACTGAAACCAAAGTCTCTCAACTCCAAGAATTGGGGAGAAAAGGTGCTGCAGCCTACAAGGAAAGGCAGGCAAAATGAGAAACCCCAAGAAACCTCTATTTTCCTTTCCAGGGCAACTTCAAGAAACAATCCAAAGCACATCTAGCCAAAATGACGAAACGGAAGAATTCTCCAGAAAAGAATCTACAGGAAGTAGTGACAGCTCAAGAATTGATGAAAACAGATATAAGCAACATAACAGAACATGAATGTAGAATGACAATCATAAAACTAACTGCTGGGCTTGAAAAAAGCATAGATGAATGAAAGGGGTCCCACGTGGCAGAGTTCAAGGACCTTAAAAAACGGTCAGGAAGAATTAAAAAAGGACTTGGATGAAACACAAGGCAAATTGGAAGCAGCCACAGCACGGACTGAAGAGAAAGAAGAGGGAGTTAGTGCATTAGAAGATAAAATTATAGAAAAAGAGGAAGCAGATAAAAAGTGAGAGAAGCTGATACAGGAAAAGGAAAGGAGAATTTGAGAGCTGAGCGACACACTCAAACGAAACAATATCTGCATCATAGGAATTCCAGAGGAAAAAGAGAGAGAGAAAGGAGTCGAAGGGGTTCTTGAACAAATCATTCCTGAGAACTTCCCCAACATGAGGAAAGAAATGGCAAGGAAATCCAAGAGACACAGAGAAATCCCCTCAGACGTAACATGAATAGACCTTCTGCACGACACATAGTGAAGCTGGCAAAATATAAAGACAGGGAGAGAATCCTGAAAGCAGCTAGGGACAAAAGGACTTTAACCTACAAAGGCAGATACATAAGGGTAGTAGCAGACTTATCTACAGAAACTTGGCAAGCCAGAAAGGAATGGCAGGATATCTTCAATGTGATGAGCAAGAAGGACATGCAACCAAGAATTCTGTACCCGGCTAGCCTGTCATTCAGAATAGAAGGACAGATCAAGCTTTTCCCCAACAAACAAAAACTGAAGGAATTCATCACAAATAAGCCAGCATTACAAGAGATCCTGAGGGGCACTCCATGAAGGAAAGGTTGCAAAGAACAAAAACTACCAGAGACAGCCTTTCAAACATGAAACCTACAGATAATATAGTGACTATAAGCCCATATTTTTCAGTATTAACACTAAATGTAAATGGACTAAATGCGCCAATCAAAAGACACAGGGTAACAGAATGGATTAAAAAACAAAACCCATCTATTTGTTGTCTTCAAGAAATGCATCTTAAACCTGAGGACACCTTTAGATAGAAAGTGAGGGGATGGAGAACTATCTACCATGCTACTGGAAGTCAGAAGAAAGCCGGAGTAGCCACACTTATATCAGACAAACTAGACTTTAAAATGAACGATGTAATAAGAGATGAAGAAGGACATTATTTAATAGTCACAGGAACCATCCAGCAGGAAGAGCTAACAATTATAAATATCTAGGTGCCGAATTTGGGGACACCCAAATTTGTAAAACAACTAATTACAAACATTAGCAACCTCATCGATAAAAATGTCCTAATAGTAGGGGCCCTTAACACTCCACTCTCAGCATTGGATAGATCCACAAAACAGAAAATCTCCGCAGAAACAATGGCCTTGAACGACATATTAGAACAGATGGGCCTCACAGACATCTTTAGGGTCCTTCACCCAGAAGCAAATGAATTTACGTTCTTCTCAACTGCACACGGTACATTTTCCAAGATCGACCACATTCCGGGGCACAGGGAAGCTCTGAATAAATATAAAAGAATTGAGATCATACCATGTACACTGTCAGACCACAATGCTTTGAAACTTGAAACCAACCACAGGAGAAAGCCTGGAAAATATCCAAAACATGGAGGCGAAGGAATAACCTACTAAAAGACAAGTGGGTCAACCAAGCAATCAGTGAAGAAATTAAAAAATACATGGAAACAAATGAAAATGAAAATACAACAATCCAAACGCTCTGGGATGCAGCAAAGGCAGTCCTGAGATGGAAATATATTGCAATCTAGGCCCACCTCAAGAAACAAGAAAAATCAATAACACAAACTTAACAGCACGCCTAAAAGAACTAGAAGCAGAACAATTAAAACAACCCAAGCCCAGCAGAAAGAGAGAAATAACAAAGATCAGGGCAAAAATTAATCATATGGACACAAAGTGGTGGAACAGATCAATGAAACCAAGAGCTGGTTCTTCGAAAAAATAAACAAAATAGACAAACCTCTAGCCAGGCTTCTCAAAAAGAAAAGAGAGAGAACTCAAATAGATAAAATCATGAATGAAAAGGGAGTAATTACAACCAATCCCTCAGAGATACAAGCAATCACCAGAGAATACTATGAAAAATTACATGCCAACAAACTTGGCAACCTGGAAGAAATGGACAAATTCCTAAATAGACACACGCTACCAAACTCAAACGAGAAGAAATAGAAAATTTGAACAGACCCATAACTAGTGAAGAAATAGAATCAGTTATCAAAAACCTCCCATCGAATAAAAGCCATGGACCAGATGGCTTCTAGGCGGAATTTTACCAAACATTTAAAACAGAGTTAGGAGGAGGGGCAACATGGCGGAGGAGTAGGGGGCTCCAGTATTTCGCTTGCCCTTTAAAGGGGGACGACTGAAACCATTGTCTCTCTCAACTCCAAAAATTGGGGGGAAAAGGTGCTACAGCTGACAAGAAACTAAGGCAAAAACAGACACGGCCCAACTAAACCGTGAGTTTAATCTGGGTCAGATAAAAGGAACTCGAACTCGGGAAGTAGAGCTGAGGGGAGGGTGAGCGTCTTCGGAGATAGCTGGGAAAGTGCCGATCGAACAACATCTGAACGAGAGGGCCAGAGCGGGTGAGACCGCTACCATCCAGCCCCTAAATGCAGGGCTTTTGAAGAGAAGTTCAGACGCAAGAAGCAGCACTACCCGCGCGCTGCTGGGACCGCACCAACCCTGTCCTGAGCCACTGGGACGCGCGCACCGGGGGGACTGGCAGCGGGGACGCAGGCGGCGCTACCAGCCGAGCACCTCTAACCCCAGCACAATTATAACGAAATCGGGGGTGAGAGACGGCCGCCTCACCGCGCCACCCTCGCCCAGCGCCTCCGGGACGCGCGCGATGCCAGGACAGGCAGCGGGGACCCAGGCGGCGGCTCCTGCGGAGCACCTCTAACCCCCGCACAGTTACAGCCAAATCGGGGGTAGCAGACGACCGCGTCACCGCGCCACCCTAGCCCAGCGCCTCCGGACACGCACGCCGCCGCCGCCGGGACTGGCAGCAGGAACCCAGGCAGCCCCAGGCGGCGGCTCCTGTGGGACACGGCCAGGACACCGTCCAGTGAACCACACTAGGCCGGCGTTGGCGGTGGAGAGAGAACAGAAATAAAGGGGCGAATAAAGCCTCCAGGACTGGTGGCGCGGGTCTGGAGAGACGCCATTGTTGTCTCACAAGCCAGGAAGTCACCCCAAAAGCCATCACTGCAGCAGTGGAGGCCGGACTCGCCTACACTAAACCACGCCCCTCCCAACCTATCAGCAGGAGCAACTGATCCAAGTGGAGATTGCTGCCTGGAGTAACGCCAGTCATTTCTTCTTTTTAAATTTATCCCTCCCTTTCTCATTCCTACCGAACCCCTTCCCTGAGCTGGTCATCCAGGGTACTGACTGGCTTAATCATTTTTTTGTTTTTTCTTTTTTTTTTTTTTTTTTTTTACCCCACTCTTTGAGGACATGTCCTACAACCTCTTCTTTACTTCCCTAGCCCTTTTTCTGGAATAACCAGGCTGTATAAGTTCATCTAGACGACATCGATCTTTATTCCTTTTCCCTCACACCTGTCCTTATTCTGATTTCTATCAGTCTGGATTAAACCCTTTAGTTACTCTACCTGGGCAAAGTCCATTTACTTCTTCTCCCTGCACCAGTCATTATTCTGTCTATATATGCTCTGCCACCAGCACACTACATACCCTGTCCTTAACGTGTAGCTGTTACTTCAGGACATTGCCCTCAGAGAATCACTTGTTATTTTTTTCTGTTGTGAACTGCTTGTCTGGACCATTTGTCGGTACGTTTGAGTATTTCTGTGTTCTGTGTGCCTGTCAGTCTGTTTTCCTTTCCAGGGCAACTTCAAGAAACAACCCATAACACATCCAGCCAAAATGACGAGACAGAAGAATTCTCCTCAAAAGAATCTACAAGAAGCAGTGACAGCTCAAGAATTAATGAAAACAGATATAAGCAACATAACAGAACTTGAATATAGAATGATAATCATAAAACTAATCGCTGGCCTTGAAAAAAGCTTAGATGAATGCAAGGGGTCCTGCGCGGCAGAGTTCAAGGACCTTAAAAATGGTCAGGAAGAATTAAAGAAGACATTGGAAGAAATACAGGGGAAACTGGAAGCAGCCACAGCACGGATTGAAGAGGTAGAGGAAAGAGTTAGTGAATTAGAAGACAAAATCATTGAAAAAGAGGAAGCAGATAAAAAGAGAGAGAAGCTGATCCAGGAACAGGAAAGAATTCGAGAGCTGAGCGATGCACTCAAAAGAAACAATATCCGTATCATAGGAGTTCCAGAGGAAGAAGAGAGAGAGAAAGGAGTCGAAGGGGTTCTTGAACAAATCATTGCTGAGAACTTCCTCAACATGAGGAAGGAAACGAGCATGGAAATCCAAGAGGCACAGAGAACTCCCCTCAGACGTAACTTGAATAGACCTTCTGCACGGCACATCATAGTGAAGCTGGCAAAATACAAAGATAGGGAGAGAATGCTGAAAGCAGCTAGGGACAAAAGAACCCTAACATACAAAGGGAGACATATAAGGGTAGTAGCAGACTTATCTACAGAAACTTGGCAAGCCAGGAAGGAATAGCAGGATATCTTCAATGTGATGAGCAAGAAGGACATGCAACCAAGAATTCTGTATCTGGCTAGCCTGTCATTCAGAATAGAAGGAGAGATCAAGGTTTTTCCCAACAAACAAAAACTGAAAGAATTTATCACAAATAAGCCAGCACTGCGAGAGATCCTGAGGGGCATTCTATGAAGACAAGGTTGCGAAGAACACAAACTGCCAGGGTCAGCCTTACAAACATGAAACTTACAGATAATACAGTGACTGTAAGCCCATATTTTTCAATATTAACACTGAATGTAAATGGACTAAATGCGCCAATCAAAAGACACAAGATAACAGAATGGATTAAAAAACAAGACCCATCTATTTGCTGTCTTCAAGAAACTCATCTTAAACCTGAAGATACCTTCAGATTGAAAGTGAGGGGATGGAGAACTATCTACCATGCTACTGGAAGTCAGAAGAAAGCCGGAGTAGCCACACTTATATCAGACAAATTAGACTTTAAAATGAACAATGTAATAAGAGATGAAGAAGGACATTATATAATAGTCTCAGGGACCATCCAGCAGGAAGAGCTAACAATTGTAAATATCTATGCACCGAATTCGGGAGCACCTAAATTTGTAAAACAACTAATTACAAACATTAGCAACCTCATCGATAAAAATATCCTAATAGTAGGGGATCTCAACACTCCACTCTCAGCATTGGATACATCCACAAAACAGAAAATCTCCGCAGAAACAATAGCCCTGAATGACACATTAGGACAGATGGGCCTCACAGACATCTTTAGGGTCCTTCATCCAGAAGCAAAGGAGTTTACGTTCTTCTCATCTGCACACGGTACATTTTCCAAGATAGACCATATTCTGGGGCACAGGGAAGCTCTGAATAAATATAAAAGAATTGAGATCATACCATGTACACTGTCAGACCACAATGCTTTGAAACTTGAAATCAACCACAGGAGAAAGCATGGAAAATATCCAAGAACATGGCGGCTAAGAAATAACCTACTAAAAGATGACTGGGTCAACCAAGCCATCAGAGAAGAAATTTAAAAATACATGGAAACTAATGAAAATGAAAATACAACAATCCAAACGCTCTGGGACGCAGCAAAGGCAGTCCTGAGAGGGAAATATATTGCAATCCAGGCCCATCTCAAGAAACAAGAAAAATCAATAACACAAATTCTAACAGCATACCTAAAGGAACTAGAAGCAGATCAACTAAAACAACCCAAGCCCAGCTGACAGAGAGAAATAACAAAGATCAGAGCACAAATTAACCATATGGAGACAGAAAAGGTAGTGGAACAGATCAATGAAACCAAAAGCTGTTTCTTTGAAAAAATAAACAAAATAGACAAACCTCTAGCCAGGCTTCTCAAAAAGAAAAGAGAGAGAACTCAAATAGATAAAATCGTAAATTAAAAGGGAGAAATTACAACCAATCCCTCAGAGATACAAGCAATCATCAGAGAATACTATGAAAAATTATATGCCACCAAACTTGGCAATCTGGAAGAAATGGACAGCTTCCTAAATAGCCACATGCTACCAAAACTCAAACGGGAAGAAATAGAAAATTTGAACAGACGCATAACTAGTGAAGAAATAGAATCAGTTATTAAAAACCTCCCAGCAAATAAAAGCCCTGGACCAGATGGCTTTCCTGCGGAATTTTACCAGACATTTAAAACAGAGTTAATTCCTATTCTCCTCAAGCTGTTCCAAAAAATTGAAACGGAAGGAAAACTCCCGGTCTCATTCTATGAAGCCAGCATCACTTTGATTCCCAAACCAGATAGAGATCCAGCAAAGAAAGAGAATTACAGGCCAATATCCCTGATGAATATGGATGCAAAAATTCTCAACAAGATACTAGCAAATCGAATCCAACAGCATATAAAGAGAATCATCCACCATGATCAAGTAGGATTCATCCCTGGGTTGCAGGGCTGGTTCAATATTCGCAAATCAATCAACGTGATACATCACATCAACAAAAGAAAAGATAAGAACCATATGATCCAGTCAATAGATGCAGAAAAAGCATTCGACAAAATACAGCATCCTTTCTTAATAAAAACTCTCGAGAAAGTCGGGATAGAAGGAACATACTTAAACATCATAAAAGCCATATATGAAAGCCCACAGCTAATATCATCCTCAATGGGGAAGAGTTGAAAGCCTTCCCCCTGAGATCAGGAACATGACAGGGGTGTCCGCTCTCGCCACTCCTATTTAACATAGTGTTGGAAGTCTTAGCATCAGCAATCAGACAACAAAACAAAATAAAAGGCATCAAGATTGGCAAGGAGGAAGTCAAACTTTCACTTTTTGCAGATGACATGATATTTTACATGGAAAACCCGACGGAATCCACCAAAAGCCTACTAGAACTGATTCATGATTTCAGCAAAGTTGCAGGATACAAAATCAATGTACAGAAATCGGTGGCATTTCTATACACCAACAATGAAGCAGCAGAAAGAGAAATAAAGAAGCTAATCCCTTTCACAATTGCACCAAAAACCATAAAATACTTAGGAATAAACCTAACCAAAGATGGGAAAGACCTCTACACTGAAACTATAAAAAACTTATGAAGGAAATTGAGGAAGACACAAGGAAATGGAAAAACATCCCATGCTCATGGATTGGAAGAATAAATATCATTAAAATGGAATACTACCCAAAGTAATCTACACATTCAATGCAATCCCAATCAAAATTGCACCAGCATTCTTCTCAAAGCTAGAGCAAACAATCCTAAAATTTGTATGGAACCACAAAAGACCTCGAATAGCCAAAATAATACTGAAGAATAAAACCAAGGCGGGAGGCATCACAATCCCAGACTTTAACCTCTACTACAAAGCGGTAGTCATCAAGACTGTATGGTATTGGCACAAAAACAGACACATAGACCAATGGAATAGAATAGAAAACTCAGAAATGGACCCGCAAGTATATGGCCAACTAATCTTTGACAAAGCGGAAAAATGTATCCAATGGAAAAAAGACAGCCTCTTTAACAAATGGTGCTGGGAGAATTGGACAGCAACATGCAAAAGAATGAAACTAGACCACTTTCTTACACCACTCACAAAAATAAATTCTAAATGGATAAAGGATCTGAATGTGAGACAGGAAACCGTCAAAATCCTAGAGGAGAAAACAGGAAAAAGCCTCTTTGACCTAAGACGCACCAATTTCTTACTCGACACGTCTCCAAAGGCAAGGGAATTAAAAGCAAAGATGAACTATTGGGACCTCATCAAGATAAAAAGCTTCTGCACAGCAAAAGTAACAACCAACAAAACGAATAGGCAACCAACGGAATGGGAAAAGATCATCGCAAATGACATATCGGATAAAGGACTAATATCTCAAATCTATAAAGAACTTACCAAACTCCACACCCGAAAAACAAACAACCCAGTGAAGAAATGGGCAGAAGATATGAATAGACACTTCTCCAAAGAGGACATTCAGATGGCCAACAGACACATGAAACGATGCTCAATGTCACTCATCATCAGGGAAATACAAATCAAAACCACACTGCGATACCACCTCACACCAGTCAGAGTGGCTAAAAGGAACAAATCAGGAAACTATAGATGCTGGCGAGGATGTGGAGAAGTAGGCACCCTCCTACACTGTTGGTGGGAATGCAAACTGGTGCAGCCACTCTGGAAAACGGTGTGGAGGTTCCTCAAAAAAATGAAAATAGAGCTACCCTATGATCCAGCAATAGCCCTGCTAGGAATCTACCCGAGAGACACAGGAATGCTGATGCATAGGAGCACATGTACCCCAATGTTCATAGCAGCACTTTCGACAATAGCCAAATCATGGAAAGAGACCAAGTGCCCATCAACTGACGAATGGATAAAGAAGTTATGGTACTTATACACAATGGACTACTACGTGGCAATGAGAAAAAATGAAATCTGGCCATGTGTAGCAACATGGATGGAACTGGAGGGTATTATGTTAAGTGAAATAAGTCCGTCAGAAAAAGACATATACCATATGTTTCACGAATAGGTGGACTTTGTGAGACTAAGCAAAAACCAGGGGGAGGGGAAGAGGAGAAAGGAAAAATAGACGCAGAGAGGGAGGGAGATAAAACATAAGAGACTCTCAAAGACTAAGAAAAAACTGAGGGTGAGGGGAATGAGGGATGGGGGAGAGGGGGTAATGGGCATTAAAAAGGGCACATGTTGGGATGAACACTGGGTGTTATATGTAAACCAATTTGAAAGTAAACTATTATAAAATTAAAAAAAAACATAAGAGACTCTCAGAGACTAAGAACAAACTGAGGGTAAGGGGGATGAGGGAGGGGGGAGAGGGGGTGACGGGTATTAAAAAGGGCACATGGTGGGATGAACACTGAGTGTTATATGTAAACCAATTTGAAAATAAACTATTATAAAATTAAAAAAAGAAAATTAAAAAGAAAGAGTCCCATAAATGTTGTTGACTAACTCTTCATTGATAAGGACATAAAAGCTGAGGAGCAAAAGTCGATGGCTCATGAAATATGACATATTATATTAACAGCCGGGGAGAAATAAGGCTTCCTTAACCAGCTTGACTGTAACTACCAAGACTACCAAGTATGTTTTTTTTTAACCCAGTGTTCATGATCCTCTCAGAAACCCTAAAATTTCAGCAGCTTGCAGCTTAATAACTCAACTCAGTTAATGTCGTATTGGTACACAGCATCTCTGAATTCTCTTCCATGTTCAAGAACTGTAACATGCATTTTAAAAACTCTCTATCTGCTGTTACTTCAATAAATATAAAATTCTACTATACCTTTGTAGGAGCTGTCATTTACCTAGCAATGCTTATCTTTGATAAATTAGAACTTGTCATTAGAAGAGATAAGCTTTTAGTCACAACCTATGTAATGAAAAAAAAATCCAGAGATACTGGTTGTGTCATGGCAGGGTCACTATTTCTCCTGAGGGTCACAATGAGCTGAGGCATAGCATTAAAATGCTTGAGAGACCCTGGCTGATCCCATCACAGTCAGATGGTAGTTTGTCCCTCAGTTTGTCGTCTCTTATTTTTCCTATGTTTTAACATGGTGCTTTGTTGATACCATATTGCCACTCTTCCCTTTCAATTCCCATCACCAATTTCATATGGCATTATCCTCTTTTATGAGAAAGTCCTTTTCTGAGAAACTGGCCTATAATCACCTCACCATTTCTATACCACCTTTCTGACATGTGAAATGCCTACTAACAATTCGTCTTCATTCATTTCTGCAATTTCTCCTTTTTTGCCTTAGCTGCTTTTTTTCTATACCATCTCCCATTCTCATTTATATGGGATTTTTCATTCCCTTTCACTAAATGTTGCCATAATTCATTTCAGTGACCTCAGGAAACCTTGATCTTGACACTCATAGGACTGTAAGATTTTAATTTCTTTTTTAATATAAATAATTTTGAAAGCTTAGCAGGGGGCCATTTTTTCTTCAGGTTAACTCCTTTAACATAGGATGCAGTGTAAAAGAACTCAATATTGCTATGTGTTTTGAAAATGGTCATCCCAAATTATACAAGAAAATGACCCAGTTCAAGAATTAGTTGGATAATGCAAGCTTGAGGAAAAGAGAGTTGTTATCACCTATAGATTCAATGCAAAACATATTGACTTTCTTAAAAAAATATTGAATATTTTCCAGTTATCCATAATTCTAATTTAGCCATAATGTTATTATTATTGAATGCACTTATATTTGAGTATATATTATTTCAAAACAGCTCTTCCAACTAAAGAGGCAGTTAATGATGGCACTATTCACAGATATAACACAAAACCTTTACTACTTAAATATTTTGTGATTTTACTTCCACTTTTCTGATAATTTTTTGTGCTGGTTTCCAAAGAACTAGATCTCATTTTGATCATATGAAATGAATTTTAGCCACTGGCCCCCTTGGTAAATGTTACATATTAAATGAAGCCCTAAGGGTCACCTTTAAGGAATATTTGCATCATTTACTAAAATGTCCAATAAACTATTGGACCCCACAAAAACAGCCATTGAAAATCATCATCCTCTGTTCACAATTTGATCCTTATAGACAGATTGTACTAATACCTTGTGACAGATTTGCTTTCATTCATATAATGGTGGTCGGAAGAATCATTTCTTACCTCAAATATTTTCTTGACAAACACATCTAAACCACATGATAGCATCACCCAGACAAATCCCGACTGATGGACATTTTACAAAATACCTGACTGGTACTCCTCAAAATTGTTAAGGTTATGAAATAAAGAGTGAGAAACTGTCATAGCCAAGAATAATTCAAGGATACATGACAAATAAATGTAACTTGGTACCCTAAATAAGGTGCTGGAGCAGAGAAAGAAAATTAGGTAAAAACAAAGAAAATAGGAATAAAGTATGGACATTAGTTAATAATAATGTATTGATATCGAGTCATTAATTGTGATAGATATGTCACATTAAAAATGTTAATAGTAGGAGATAGTGGATATGGGGTATAGAGGAATTCTCTATGTTATCTTTGTAATTTCTCCATAAAGGTAAAAACTATTTTAAAATTTTTGAAAAGTGTATATTAAAAAATACAATGTCCAGCAAACCATCAAAGACAACTGGACACAAAAGAGACATTACAACATGAAAAAAATAACACAAACAACAGATAGAAGAGGAAATATACAAAGAGTAAGAGGAGTAGAGTTAAAAGGTAAAGTGTTTTAATTCAATTGAAGTTGTTATTAGCTAAGTTGTACGTATAAAATTTTTATGTTTGGAAGCCTCATGGTAACCTTAAAGCAAAAACCTACAATGTATACAAAAAAGATTAAAAGAAGGGAATGAAAGCATGCTCCTATGGAAAATTATCAATTCACAAAGAAAGCAAGCAAGAAATGGACAAAAGAACTACAAAATAGCTAGAGAACAATTAATAAAATGGCATTAGTAAGTCCTTACATGTAATCATTACTTTAAATGTAAAGAGAATAAATTCTCCAGTCAAAAGGCACGGCTGAATGGGTTAAGGAAAAAATCACACACAAGATCCAACTAAGTTCTGCCTATGAGTGACACACTTCAACCTTAAGGACACACATAGGCTCCAAATGAAGGGATGGAAAAGATATTCCATGCAAATGGAAACCAAAAGAGAACAAGGATAGTTATTCTTATGTTTCAAAATAGACTTTAAGTAAAAAACTATAAGAGAAAAAGGTCGTTATATAATGATAAAGATGTCAATTAATCAAGAGATTATAACACTGAAAATATAAATGCACCCATATTGAGCACCGAAAGATACTAAAAAATTATAAAAGAAATAAACAACAATACAATAATAGTATGAGACTTCAATACCTCATGTACAACACTAGATAGATCAGCCAGAAAGACAATCAATTAAAAATATTGGACTAGAAATATATTTGAGACAAAATGAGCATAACGGATATCTATAGAACATTCCATACAACAGCAATAGAATACATATTCTCAAATGCACATTGAACATTCTCCAAGATAGAACATATGTTAGATCACATAACAAATCTCAGCAAATTTAAGAATACTGAAATCATACCTAGTATCTCTTCTGACCACAAGGGATGAAACTGGAAATCAGTAACAGAAAGAAAACTGGAAAATTCACAAATAGGTGGAAATTAAACAATGCAGAACAAAACAAGAAATGTGTAAAAGAAGAAAATCCAAACAGAAATCAGAAAATATTATGAAATAAACAAAAATGGAAAAACAACGTACCACAACCTATGGGATGCAGCAAAAAATTCTAAGAGGGTATGTTATTGAGATAAACACCTACACTAAGAAAAAAAGAAAGATCCCAAATAAATAACCTAAATACACAATAAGCAACTAGAAAAGAACAAACTATGCCCAAAATTAGCAGAAGGAGAGAAATAACAAAGATCAGAGTGGAAATAAATAAAATAGAAACCGAAAAACAATTTAAAAAGATCAATATACAATGGACTGCTACGTGGCAATGAGAAAAAATGAAATCTGGCCATGTGTAGCAACATAGATGGAACTGGAGGGTATTATGTTAAGTGAAATAAGTCAGTCAGAAAAAGACAGATACCATATGTTTCCACGAATAGGTGGACTTTGTGAGACTAAGCAAAAACCAGGGGGAGGGGAAGAGGGGAAAGGAAAAAAAGACACAGAGAGGGAGGGAGATAAAACATAAGAGACTCTCAAAGACTAAGAAAAAACTGAGGGTGAGGGAGATGAAGGAGGGGGGAGAGGGGGTGATGGGCATTAAAAAGGGCACATGTTGGGATGAACGCTGGGTGTTATATGTAAACCAATTTGAAAATAAACTATTATAAAATTAAAAAAAAAGATCAATGAAACAAAGATCTTGTTTTTTGAAAACATAAACAAAATTAACAAACTGCTAGCTAGACTAATAAAAAGAAAACTCATTAAATAAAATTATAAATAAAAGAGGAGACATTACAAGGAAAAGGAAAAGTAAAAAGAAAGGAACTGAAAAAGAAACAAATAGATAGAAAAGAAACAAGGGTTGGCATGGATGTGGAGAAATTAAAACTCTTGCACTCTTGGGGTTCCTGAGTGGCTCAGTCAGTTAAGCAGCTAAGTCAGTTAAGCAACCGACTTCAACTCCGGTCATGATCCCATGGTTCGTGGGTTTGAGCCACACAGTGGGCTCTGTGCCAACAGCTCAGAGACTGGAGCCTACTTCAGATTCTGTGTCTCCCTCTCTGCCCCTTCCCTGCTCGCGTTCTCGTCCATTCATTCTCTCTCTCTCTCTCTCTCTCTCTCTCTCTCTCTCTCTCTCCCTCCCTCAAAAATAAGTGGATATTAAAAAAAAAAAAGGAAAACAAAAGACAACTCTTGCACTCTGTTGCTAGGAATGCAAAATTGTGTAGCCACTATGGATAACTATATGGAACTTCCTCAAAAAACTAAAAATAGAACTATAATATGATCTGAGAATCCCACTTCTGGGTATTTAATTAAGATTAAAATTTAAATTACCTATATTAAAATTTAAATCAGAATCTCAAAGAGATATCAGCACACTCCCATTCATTATATTCACAATGGCCAAGAAGAGACAATGTAAATATCCCTTGACAAATGAAAGAATAAAGAAGAGGTGGTATATACATACAGTGGAATTCTATTCAGCCTTAACAAAAAGGCAATTCTATAAAATGTGACAATGTGAATGAATCTTGACATTTATGATAAATAAAATAATGCAGTCACAAAAAGGTAACTACTTCATGATTCCACTTATATGAAGTATCTAAAATAGTCGAATTTACAGAACCAAAGAGTACAATGGTTGCCAGTGAATGAAGGCAGGGATAAATGGGAAGTTACTAGTCAATGGACATAAAATTTTAGCCAAGCAAGATGAATAATCTCTAGAAATCTGCTGCACAAAATTATACTTATAGTCAATAATGATGCATTATACACTTAAATTTTTAAGAGGATAAATCTCAAGTTAATTTTTTACTATAGTAAAGTAAGTCAAGGTTGAATGTTATAATTTCTTTAAAACATTCTTTAATGTTTATTTATTTTTGAGAGAAAGAGACAGAATGTGAGCCGGAGAGGGGCAGAGAGAGAGGGAGACACAGAATAAGAAGCAGGCTCCAGGCTCCAAGCTGTCAGCATAGAGCCTGACGTGGGGCTCGAACTCACAAACCACAAGCCAAAGTCAGCTGCTTAGCCAACTAAGCCTCTCAGGTGCCCCTGAATATTATAATTTCAAGGTTAATAACAAAAGAATATATATATGCTAGGGGGGAAATTAGAATAAAAATCAACCTAAAATATGTTTAAAAAATGAAAGAAACTGAAAATAGAACAGGAAAAGTTAAAAGTACACGGTAAGATAATAGATTTAAACCCCAATATATCCGTTTTTACATGGATTTGTCAATAAATTCAACATATCAATTAAAAGAGAAAGACTCAAACTGTATTAAAAATATATAGATTTTTACATATGCTATGTATAAGAGCTATATCCAAAACATAAGGATACAGAACTATTGAAAGTAAAATGATTAGAAAAGATATAATATTCAAACAATAACCAATAGGAAGTAGATGTAGCTTTATTATCAGCAGACACAATAGATGTTGATGTAAAGAAAACCATTACACATAGGAACAATAATAAGTAATAGAGCAAGCCTAAATGTATCACCTAATAATACAGTATCTTTTTAAAGTTTGAGAGAGAGAGGGAGCACTAGCAGGGGAGGGGCAGAGAGAGAGGGAGAGAGACAGAATCTCAAGCAGGCTCCGTGCCGTCAGCACGGAGCGCCACGTGGGGTTCAATCTCACCAACGGTGAGATCCTGACCTGAGAAGAAATCAAGAGTCAGACACTGAACTGACTGAGCCACTCAGGTGCTCCAAAACAAAGTAAAAGTGATAAAACTCAAGTAAATCTCACATATGCACAAACACAAAGAAAAATCCAAATAGCTAATAAATGCTTGAAAAAGTACTCGATTTCAATTGTAATCAAGGAAATTAAAATTAAAATTAAATACTGCCAGACACCCACCAGAAGAGTTAAAATTAAAAAGACTGAAAGAAACAAGTATTGATGAAGAGGAGAAGCAACAGAAAATATCACATTTATTGGTATTATATGTAAATGGATACAACCATGTTGAAAAACCATTTGGCATTATCTTAAATTTGAACCTTCAAAATATATCCCATGTCTATGATGTTGTAGTTCATCATTCAAACAAAGATATTTTGAGAGTGAAATGAGATACTATAATTATAGGACAAGAGTGGGTTTTTTTCATCATGGCTCCTTTATTGTTGAAATTAAAAAATAAAAGATACTTAAATGCAGGTGAGCATATAAAGCAAAACAGAATCATAAAATTTAATGTTGAATTAAGCAGCGGGCCAAATGTGAGTATCTCCAAACTGGCTTGAACCCAAAATTGTTTAAAAATGAGTATGTTCAGGGGCATCTGGGTGGCTCACTCAGTTAAGTATCTGACTTCAGCTCATGGTTCATGAGTTCAAGCTCTGTGTCAGGCTCTGTGCTGACAGCTCAGAGCCTGGAGCCTGCTTTGGATTCTGTGTCTCCCTCTCTCTCTGCCCCTCCCCCACGGATGTTCTCTCTCTCTCTCTCTCTCTCTCTCTCTCTCTGAAAAACTAATAAACATTAAAAAAATTAATGAGTATGTTCACAGTTAATGGCAATTGGCTTATAGGTGAGAGAATGATCAAAATTATTCCAGTTGAACTCCCAAAGAAGTTCTCTCTCACGAATATCCTTTAATTGTTGCTACAATTCACTATTCAGTCTGGCAAAAATTGCGTTGGTTTCCTTACTGCATCTAATTGATGCCTGAATAGCTTTCTTATCTTTCCCAACAGACCTAGGAATAGAAGGCTGTGATGCGAGAATGGCAGCTAAGACACCTGTCTTAGGTATTAACCAGAACTGAATTAAGCAAACCAGAATACAGTCATCCTACCCATGGCCTCACAATTCTCACTCCAAGAGAATGCATGTATATGTCCAACATAAATGCATGCACTTACACAACAGAAGCATTATTCATAATAGCTAAAAACGGATGCCCAATATCTATTTACTGGAGGAGAGTGTGGTATATTCACTAAAAAACAACAAAAAAGAACAGACTACACCAACACACAACAAAGATGAATCTCAAAAACATAACATTGTGAAAAAAATTCAGACACTAAAGAATATATAAGGTATAATTCCAATTATATAGAGTTCCAAAAAATAGGCACTACTAGGGACTTTAGGAATATAAACTTATATGGTAAAACTAAAAAAAAATTAAGGAAGCAATGATCAGAAATGGTAGGATAATGGTTATCTGTAAGGAGGAATGAGTACTTGGAAAGGGTACAAGGTGGCTTCTGGAGAGCATGGTGGTCTTTGATCTCTTGGTCTGAACTTTGTGGTAGTTACATATGAGTGTTTTTGAAAATTCATGATCTCTGTATTTTGTGCATTTCTCTGTATGTCTGTTATATTTTACAACAAAAAGGTTTTTTAAAAAATAAAAGGAAGAAAATACCAGGTACTGAGCAAAGAAGTACCAAGTGATAATATATAGAGAGAGCCAGGGATTGGTATTGAAATATGCAATCATCTGTCTCAACAAGGCAACAAAGAAGGCTTCCTGAACAACAGCAATATCTTAGCTCTATTTTACTTAAAAAAGCAATTCTAAAACAAATATCATTTGTAAGATAAGAGCCCCACAAGAAAGATGTACCTTATGAAGTTAGTTATAATATTACACTGGAGCACTGAGAACACCCCTCCAAGGTGTTTGTTTAACCCAACAAATATATCAAAGGAACCTGTTTATAGTATAATCTGGTCCTTCATAATGGGCCCCAATGGCCATGCCAGAAATAAGAGAAAGTTGTGCTTTGCCCATTTTTCTGAATAAACAGTAGTAGACTTAAATTTTCAATCGGAATATGGTCAAACAAGAAAAACCAAAGACATACAAGAAAAGGGGTCCTTTCTCTTACACATCTCACTTCCATCAATTAGACTCAGACAAACCTCTGAAAGTGTTCTAAGAAATATTATTGCTTTACATTTGCTAAGTAAATAAAACAGATTTGATCTAAGTCTTCATTTTATGAGTTTTATTTGTCTGTTTCCAGCAAGACTAAAATGTGCCAAATTCTTACTTCATTTTTACTCTAAGGTTTAAATATGAATAACCATTCATCTAAGTGTTGGACCACACTGTACAGAACTACTTAAAGCCCAGAAATATGTCACTTGTGCTAATGGCTTCCGCTAGTCTATGAGGAAATGTTACTTGCATCTTGCTGACCACTTTGGATTAATGAAGACAAAAAAAAAAATATTTCAAAGGAAATTCACCTCTGTCCTTAAAATGGATGGAGTCAGCATGTTGAGAATTTTAGAAACATGCTTCATCAGGGAATCTTAAAAACCTACTAGGGACAAGTTTTCCATTAAAAAATACTAGCGACAAGTTCCCCATTAAAAACTAAATTCGTACTCTCAAGGGATCAACCAAGAAATGTTTTCACTACAAAGGACATTAATAAGACAATTGGCAACATTTGAATAAAGATTATAGATTAAATAATACTGTATCAATATTTTTTTATTTTGATAACTGTACTGTGGTTATATAAGAGATTGTCCTTGATTTTAATAAACATGAACTGAAGTTTTAGGGAAAATGGACATCATATTTGCAACTCACTCTCAAACAGTTCAGAAAATAAATCTATATGTTCTATGTACAGGAAGAGAGAAAGATTTAGAGAACAAATGCAGTAAAAATGTCAACATTTGGGAAATCTGAGTGAAGGGTATTATGGAAATTGTTGTACAATTTTTGCAACTTTTCTGTAATTCTGAATTTATTTTAAAATAAAAATAAATGAACTCATGTTCCAAGATATAGAGATAAGAATCATTATGTGACTCTGATAAAATTAAAGTGTACAGGCTTAGGCCAATAACAAACTATATGATTGTGGACTTGATTTCCCTGTGTCTCAGTTACGGCACCTGTAATAAAAAATGAGCTGATTAGATGGTGTTTGAATTCCATTCCAATTCTAAAATGTCATGGTTCAATGTCCTCTTACTTGCCCTCCATAAATTCCTCCTCTTCAAATGACTGATTACCTCTTGCAAGGAAATAAAAAAATAATGTCAAGAGCTAACATTATTAAGAATTCTAGGGCGCCTGGGTGGCTCAGTTGGTTAAGCGTCCGACTCCAGCTCAGGTCTGGATCTCGTGATTGTGAGTTCGAGCCCCACGTGGGGCTCTGTGCTGGCAGCTTGGAGCCTGCTTTGGATTCTATGTCTCCCCCTCTCTCTGCCCTTCCCATGCTCGTGTTCTGTCTCTGTCTCTCAATAATAAATAAAAAACATTTTAAAAAATTAAAAAAAAGAATTTTGTGGCAGGTGCCTTTCTAAAATTTTTAACATAAATTCATTTAATCTTCACGACAACCATATTTGTAAGTATTATTATCATTCTCATTTTGTAGAAAAATAAACTGAAGCATAGAAAATGACAAAATATACCTTACATGATTGAATTGTTAAGTGGACAGAGCTGAGACCAGAGGCCATGCTCACATCCCTCATACCAAGGGTCAGCAAACTTTTTCTGCATGTGTCCAGATGGTAAATATTTTGGCTTTGTGTAGATATAGATCTCTACCACATATTCATCTTATTTTGTTTATATAACCCTTGAAAATATTTTTAAAAAATACTCCTTGATTACAGGCAGTACAAAAACACATTTTGGGCCAGATTTAGCCCACAAATTGACTGATGTCTTATACCACCCTACCTCTTAGAAAAGGACTAAATAGTCACCAAATGACACAATTGGAAAGAGACCCGAGTCATCACCTCATTTAACTCATTCATTTTACAGATGAGGTACTAAGATATCAATTCATTTGCCTACCGCCATCAGAATAAAACCTTGCTCTTTTGGCTCCTCATCCAGTTTAAATTTTAGATGCATCCTGGGGAAACCCAAAGTATGTTTTTAATTTACCAATAATCAACTTTAAATCAACCTAAAAAGCAAGACTTATACAAAAGTTTTCAATGATAACAAATGCTACACAAGAATGTACTTAGCTATTTAATTTTAATCAATTCGATACTTTTGTGTCTAGCATTAGAGAAGAACAAAAAGAATTAAATGGGCTCTGCTTTTAGAACAAACTCGTGGAGAAACATAAAAATGTGAGCAAAAGACAATAAATGAAGATGGGAGGAATCAATGAGAGTTGTAGCTATCCCAGTAGTTTCCAAGAGAACTAGAACTATAGATAGAGCTAGTTTGTATTGCACTCTTTTGTATTGCACTCATATGGACTTCAACCCGACAAATCTCAAACAAGTACTAAGTGAAAGCATGTGCTATGGGACACAGTATTAAGAACGCACTGTCTTTCCCCTCAGGGGCCTTAAAATCTTGTGAAGGCCACATGACTTCACTGGTGGCATCTCTAGAGATTTGAAGAAATGCCTCCGAGTAGTTCTCCCAAAATCTATTAACCTGACATCTAACATAGAAGAAACGAAGAGTTAAAATTGGAAAAAAATTTGGTTGCATGGAAAATGGTGACTTCAGATCAGGCTGATTATGCTCCCAATAGCTCCCTTCAGGGTTACCTCTCCTTGATTTATCTACAAGGCTTATTTCCTCTGGAGCAGGAAGAACAGTATTTAGATATCAGAGAACTCCATGTGAGTTAAATCTGTTCTCTTTGTCACTGTGTAAAGTTCAATGTGATGTACATTTGCTGTCTTCTTATTTGTTTGTCAGTATAAACATCACTTGAGTATATTAGTATGTACAAAAGCAACCTTTAACCATCAAAGTCCATAAGCTTTCTTTAGCCCTACTCTGTTCAAAACTTTATCCCAAAATTATAAGATATTGTAATGCTGGCTATAAAACTGATGTCATATCAACTTCATTTAAATATTCATCAGTTGTTCATATCTGCATATGACTGTCATGTTCTTACGGCAATATTTGTAAGCTATAGAAATAATAACAGTATTTACATAGTGGCATCAGAAACCAAAGTAAAAGAGTTGATCTGGTGGTAAAAGAGGGGGGGTATCAAAAAGTCTTAATGTGTTTGAAATGACTACTACTGAAGTATGAGAGTGTAATACAACAATGACTAAAAGAAATTAAAAGATCCAGGTTTTGGTCTTGTTTCTGTCACTAATAAGTTATGAGATGGTGACACAGTAACTTCTCTGACCCTCAATTTCCTCATCTTAAAGTAAAGAGCTAGATGAAATGATTTTAAAGGCCTTTTTAATTCTAAAAGTATATTATTCAATGAATTATGCACATTTTAGTATAAATGTGAAAGTTGGAAGAGAAATAAAACAAAATCTTTCCATTAAAAACAATTATAAATCAAGCAAGGACTAGAATAATAGACTGCCAACGTTGAAATGGACCTTACTGGTCATTTATTCTGGGAATTGGCAAACTGTGTGAAGAACCAGGTAGCAAATATTTCAAGCTTTAAGGATCACCTTTCTCAAATATTTGTGTTTTTTAAACAGCCCTTTAAAAGCCATCCTTTTTTTGTGATTTTTTTCATTTTAATAGTTTATTTTCAAATTGGTTTACATATAACACCCAGTGTTCATCCCAACACGTGCCCTCTTTAATGCCCATCACCCCATCTCCCCCCTCCCTCACCCCCTCACCCTCAGTTTGTTCTTAGTCTTTGAGAGTCTCTTATGTTTTATCTCCCTCCCTCTCTGTGTCTTTTTCTCCTTTCCCCTCTTCCCCTCCCCCTGGTTTTTGCTTAATCTCACAAAGTACACCTATTCGTGGAAACATATGGCATCTGTTTTTTTTCTGACTGACTTATTTCACTTAACATAATACCCTCCAGTTCCATCCATGTTGCTACACATGGCCAGATTTCATTTTTTCTCATTGCCATGTAGTAGTCCATTGTATATATGTACCACATCTTCTTTATCCATTCATCAGTTGACGGGCACTTGGTCTCTTTCCATGATTTGGCTATTGTTGAAAGTGCTGTAGAAGCCATCCTTATCTTGCAGGTTGTACAAAAAGACAAAAGTTGAACTATGAAACATATTTACCAACTCTTGGTCTTGTCTAACATTCATTTTACAGATGAAGAGATTAAGGTCTAGAGACATCAAGTGATTTGTATATACTCACAATACTAGTGAATAACAGAGCTGTGACTAGTTGTCAGGAAATCCCAGTCTAGTGCTCTTTTCTGCCTTCCTAAAATATGACTTACCTTAGACTTTAAAGGATCTTTAGCATAGAATTTGTTAGGTCTTTTCAATACTCATCTCTCTTTTGGCACATATCTTCATATATGACCTCATGATATTTTCTCACTACATAAGGCCCCCATATAGTACCATATCAAACCTGACATTTTCCAGACAATACCTTTTGAGTAAGACTTGTATTACTTACCTCCTAAAGTCTATCTAAATATACTCACCCAGCATCTCTTTCCCTCAAGATAATATTTTCTATAGTAGGATAAACTTAATCTTACCATTATGGAAGTGTGGGTTACTGAAACAAAGTTGATCTGTTTCACTTTGATCTATCTCTACAATAATACTGGCAATTTTAACATACTGATCTTATATCACCACACAGCTAGAAATATCTCATATAATACTCTACAAAACCATATTATGTACATACTATTATTATTCTCATTTCACAGCTTAGAAAACAATAATTTTGGTCAATTGCCTAAAGTTATACAGCTAGTAAATGGTAGAACAATGATTTGAAACTAAGTCTGATTCTGAGCCTCTTAAGCAATCAAGTTTGTAGATTCAGAGCAATTCAGTGACAGAAGGGTAATACAGTGTGTCACAAAGGATAGGTTCTCCAGAACCCCCAAAGTACATCAGAAGTAGTTCCAGTTTCCTTTCCTCAAGAAAACATTAATCATGGATCTGAAACTTAGGCATAACCATTTGCCTTGTCACCCATGCTTTCAGTCTGGATTTCTCAATCAAAATGGCAGCTCCAACAACACTAAATATCTCTAGTCTAACCCAAAACAGTGATGAATAGTGATGGCCTTTGGAACTGGAGTGCACTGGGCTGCCAAGTAATAGAATATCCATTAATTAAAACAGAGGGATTCTAGCCAATGCAGCATTTGGAAATTAAAGAAAACCACTGAACAGGTGGTGAGAGGTACTTGATCACTCCCATCTAATGTCTAAATTTAATCATCTCCCCAGCTGGGCCACCCACAGTGGACACAAAATAGAAGGTCTTCTTGTTTGCAAAGAAACACAGTGCCCTGTGGTACTGCTTTTCATCAAAGTAGTCACTGCCAGACATTTGTTACCCCCAAATCCTTCAGGAGTTGGTCCTGAACATCTGTTCAGAAGGAATTCATCTGAATCAATTACTTTCATGTTTAAATAAGCATATAATAC
Organism: Paguma larvata; assembly: GCA_030068075.1. Taxonomy (NCBI): domain Eukaryota; kingdom Metazoa; phylum Chordata; class Mammalia; order Carnivora; family Viverridae; genus Paguma; species Paguma larvata. The sequence goes on from CM057830.1 coordinate 100,669,525, forward strand.
CTAAAAATGCAAGTACCTTTCTCACTTTCATACCATAGTAGAAAATACATTGAGATAGCAATCAGAAACCCTCAGTTTTGTCCATAGCTATGCTGTAACCTGGCTGGGTAACCCTTGGACAAGTTATTTCTCCTCCCTAGGTCTCAGTTTCCTCTTCCAAAGAAAAAATGAGGTGAGGGGTTAGGTATAATGTCATCCAAACTTCATGGGTAGGATTACCCATTATTTCACAAATGCATATCCTTCTATTACTCCAGAATCTTGCTCTCTATGGTTAAAATGCAAACCTGATATCCAAGCTTTTCTGTGATCCAAGATAATCTTATCTGTCCTATTCCATCACCCAGCCTTTCTTAAAAACATATTGTCTGTATTTATTAAGCCGGCTGTGAAGTGGCCAAGCGCCCTCCCTCTGGCCATTGCAGCCACAGCCTACCCTACCTCACCCAGGCTGGCCAAACACCAAGCCCCCATGCATCACAGCCATGGTCCACTCATTCACAACCAGCAGGCACAAACAGCCCACCTGTACAGGGGATACCACTTGAGCACCTGGCTCTGGTTGTCAGGAGGGATTGAGTTTCTAGGTCTCACAGAGCTGAAAGAATCAGAGAGACAGTACTTGCCAGGCTACCACCCCCAGGGCACTATACAAACAGTAGACTGAAAAACACCCACAGTATTCATTTGAAAAAGATCTATTTGATTGTTCTTGGGATTCAACCTGAGGGGAAGACCTCAGGTTTACCATCTATCAGGAGGCTTCAGAGATACCCACACAGAACAAAGGAAGGGAGATACCATATTAGCCACCTCACTTGGCCTTGCAAGAGCTCACTAATACTACCCAATAAAAAATGTTTATACACACATCTAAAGCTACAAGTTTTGCAACTGTTGCCCAGGAGACACTCTAGATCTCCTGGTCTGGAAGTCAGCAGGGTGTATGATTGCAAGCCCACAACACTACATATATTTATATACCTTGGAAACTGCTGTCTGGGGATCTGAATTATAATTAGACTAAACGTAGGCACTGTATGAGAACCCTCCCTGTGGAACATTGACAAGTCTTGACACACCCTCAAAAATTGGGACCTATCGAAAATAAATCAGTCTACTTAGACAATCATAAAGGTTTGAGTAATAACCACAAGCTAAGGAATGGCTGAATGAAAAGTTTTATCTCCTACACAAGTACACTCCTTAAAGACTGGCAGAGATAGCCATTTTGCCTATGACATAGAAATAAACACAGAGTCAAGCAAAATGAGGAGGCAGAGTAATATGTCTCAAATTAAAGAACAAGATAAAACCTCATGAAAAGACCTTAATGAAAAAGAGCTCAAAGTAATGGTCATAAAGATGTTCACTAAACTTGAGAGAATAGACGAACACAGTAAGCACTTCAACATGAGAAAGAAAACTTAAAAAAGTACCAAATGTAAGTCATAGAGCTGAAAAATATGAGGTAAACAGGAAAAATGCACTACAGAGGTTCAACAGTAGGCCAGATGATGTAGAACAGATCGGTGACCTGAAAGACAGAGCAGTGGAAACCATACGGACAAAGTAGCAAAAAGAAAAAACAAACAAACAAACAAACAAAAACAACAACTAAATGAAGACAGCTTAAGAGACTTATGTGACAATATCAAGGAGAATAATATTTTCATCATAGGGGCACCAGAATGAAAAGAGAAAATAGAAAATAAGTAGAAAAATTATTTGAAGAAAAATAATAGCTGAAAATTTCCCTCAAAAAAGAAACAGATATCCAGTTCCAGAAGCATAGAATAATCTCAAATAAGCTGAATCTAAAGATATCTACACCAAGAAACATTATAATTAAAATGCCAAAAGTTAGGATAAAAAGAATAGTAAAAGCAGCAAGAGAAAAATAACTTGTTACATACAAAGGAACTCCCATAATACTATCAGCTGATTTTTCAGCAGAAACTTTGCAGGCCAAAAGGGAGTAGCATATATTCAAAGCACTAAAAGGAAAAACTTTCAAACAAGAATACTCTGCCTGACAAGATTATCATTCAGAATTGAAGGAGAGATAAAGAATTTTCCACACATGCAAAACCTGAAGGAGTTTATCACCACTAAACCAGCTGTACAAGAAATGTTAAAGGGACTTATTGAAGCTGAAAAGAAAAGTCACTAACTAGTAATAAGGAAACATATGAAAATAAAAACCTCACTTGTAAATGCAAATATATAGAAAAGGTAGTAGATTAACCATTTAAAGAACTAATATGAATGCTAAAAGACAAAAGACGTAAAATTAACTATAATTATAATAAAGAGTTAAAGCATATACAAAATAAAAAGATGTAAAATAGGACATCAAACACAGAACACATGTTGGTAAGGTAGTAAAAAATGCAGAATTTTTAGAATGCATCCAAACTTAAGACGCTATCAACTTCAAATAGACTGTCATATATATAGGATGTTATATCTGAACCTCATGGTAACCACAAAGCAAAAATCTATGGCAAGTACACAAAACAAAATGAGAAAGAAGTCTAAACATAACAGTAAAATCACCAAACTACAAGGGAATAGAGCAAGAGAAGGAGAAAAGAACCACAAAATAACCAGAATACAATCAACGAAATAGCAATATGTATATATCTATCAATATTTACTTTATATATGAGATATCCGGTCCAAGATGGTGACGTAGGAAGATCTTGAACCACCCCCTGCACAGAACACACCAAATTATACTTACTTACAGAACAATATATAGAACTGGAGGCTGACTAAACAGATTCTGCACAAAAAAGATAAAGAAAAACGCAAAAGAGAACATCACGAGAGACAGAAATGGCAACAAAGAAAAGCTCTACTCATGATGCTGGGGAAGGTTAACACTGAGGGATGGAAGAGATTCCTGTATCCTTGGATACAGAAAAAGTCATGATTTCAAAGAGCAACTAGCAGATAAAAAGGCAGTGCTAGAACGCCGCCAAATGTCAAAGGAGCTACAGAAACACTCTCCTGAGCAGTAGGACTAGAGACTGACAAGTTCATATTCTCTCTCCAGCTTAAAAGCTCAGACCAAAGCTGGGTCCCATTACCACAGCCAGCTTGCCACCTCAGTGAGCCCCTGGCCCACAAGCCCACTGTAGCCCTCATCGTGCGGGACCACAGAAGAAATGCTGCAACTTAAAAGAGCAACTAGCATATAAAAGAGCTAACCCTAGAACTCTGCCTTTTGGAGGAGATGCTGGAACACTCTCCAGGTGGAAGGGCTGATGGACACAATAGTCCCCACCCACATTGAAAGCACATATCAGTGAACAGTCCAGTTGCCCTAACAGCCTTCTCAAACTATATTACAAAAAGTAGAGGAGGAAGGAAAGCTTTCAAATACATTCTACAAGGCCAGTATTACCCTGATACCAAAACTAGACAATGACACCACAAAAGAAAGAAAGAAAGAAAGAAAGAAAGAAAGAAAGAAAGAAAGGAAGGAAGGAAGGAAGGAAGGAAGGAAGGAAGGAAGGAAGGAAGGAAGGAAGGAAGGAAAGAAAAGAAAAGAAAAGTATAGGCCAATATTCCTAATGAACACAGACACAAAAATATTCAACAAAATATAAGCAACTGGCATTCAACAATACATTAAAAGGATCATTCACCATTGCAGAGATGCAAGGATAATTAAATATTCACAAATCAATGTGATACAGCAGTTCAACAAAATAAAGGATAAAAACCATAAGGTCATCTCAAAGGATGTAGAAAAAGCATTTGACTAAATTCAACATCCACTAATGATAGAAAATCTCAACAAATTGAGTTTAGAGGAAACATACCTCAACATAATAAAGACCATACATCAAACACCCACAGGTAACACTTAATAGTGAAAAACTGAGAGCTTTTCTTCTAAGATCAGGAACAAGACAAGGATGTCCACTCTCACCGCTTTTATTCAACATAGTACTGAAAGTGTTAGGCACAACAATCATACAAGAAAAAGGAATAATAAGCATCTGTATTGATAAAGAAGAAAACTGTTACTATTTGCAGATATCATGATACTATACATAGAATATCCTAAAGACTCTACCATTAAACTATTAGAATAAATGAATTCAGTAATTGAAAGATACAAAATTAATACTCAGAAATTGGTAGCATTTCTATACGCTAATAAAGAAGCAGGAAAAAGAGAAATTAAGAAAAAACTCCATTTACAATTGTACCACAAAGAATAAAATACCTATGAATAAACTTAAACAAAGAGGTGAAAGACCTGTACTCTGAAAACTAGAAAACACTGATGAAAGAAATAGAAGATAATACAAACAACTGGAAAGATATTCTATGTTAGTGAATTGAAAGAATTAATATTATTAAAACGTCCATGCTACCCAAAGGAATCTACAGATTCAATGCAATCTCTATCAGAATATCAATAGCATTTTCCATAAAACTGTAACATATAATACTAAAATTTGTATGGGGCCACAGAAGACCCTAAAGCCAAAGCAATCTGGAGAAAGTAAAACAAAGTCAGAGCTATCACAATTCTAAATTCAGAGTTATACTACAAAGCTGTTGTAATCAAAACAGTATGGCACTGGCACAAAAATAGGCATGTCGATCAATAGAACAGAATAGAGAGCCTAGAAATAAACCCACACTTATATGGAGTCAATTACTCTATGACACAAGAGGTAAGAATATAAAATGGGGGAAAAGACAGCATCTTCAATAAATGGTACTGGGAAAACTGGACAGCTATATGTAAAAGAATGAAACTGGACCACTCTAACACCACACCCAAAAAATAAACTCAAATTGGATTAAGGACCTAAATGTGAGACCTGCAACCATAAAAATCCTAAAGGAGAACACAGACAGTAATTTCTCTGATACTGGCCGTGGCAACATTTTTCTAGATATGTCTCCTAATTCAAGGGAACAAAGGCAAAAATAAGCTATCGGGACTATATCAAAATAAAAACCTTTTGTACAGTGAAGGAAATCATCAAAAAAAACCAAAAAGCAACCTACAGAATGGGAGAGGATATTTGCAAATGACAGATCCCATAAGGGGTTTATATCCAAAATACATAAAGAACTCATACAAGTCAACACCAAAAACACAAACAATCCAATAAAAAAGTGGGCAGAGGAACTGAATAGAAGTTTTTTGCAAATAAGACCTACGGATTGCCAACAGACACATGAAAAGATGCTCAACATCGCTCATCAATATATCACCTTACACTTGTCAGAATGGCTAAAATAAAAAAGACAAGAGATAATAAGTGTTGGTAAGGAATATAGAGAAAAGGAACCCTCATATGCTATTGGTGGGAGTGTAAACTGGTGTAGCCACTGTTCAAAACAGTGTGGGGGTTCCTCAAAAAATTAACATTAGAAATACCATACGATCAAAAAATCCCACTACTGGGTATTTACCCAAAGGAAAAAACCACTAATTCGAAAAGATAAATGCACCCTATGTTTATTGCAGCATTATTTACAATAGCCAAGATATGAGAGCAGCAAAGTGTCTACCAGTAGATAAAAAGATAAGGAAATGTGGCATATGTATGCAATGGAATATGTAAAAAAGGATGAGAATGTGCCATTTCCAACAACATGGATTAACCTAGAGGGTATTATTATGCTAAGGGAAAAGTCAAACTGAGAAAGACAAATACCATATGATTTCACTCATATGTGGAATCTTAAAAAAGGAAAAGGGATAAACAAACTAAAAGCAGAATCAAAGTTGTAAATAGAGAACAAACTGATGGTTGCCATAGAGGAGGAGGTGGAGGGATCAGTAAAACGGGTGAAGAGGAGCAGGAGATAGGGCTTCCAGTTATAGAATTCATAAGTTATGAGAATAAAAATCACAGCACAAGGAACAGTCAATGATATTATAACAGCATTGTATGTTAACAAATTTGTAAACATTTATATACTCAACACAGAAGCACAGACCTATAGAGAGAAATTGACAACAATACAATAATAGTAGGGAATTTTAATATACCTAGTTACATCAATGGATAGATCATCCAGATAAAAAATCAATAAGGAAACATTGGCCTTTAAAGATGTATCAGATGGATACAGACACACACACACACACACACACACACACACACACACACACACAGAACAGTCCACCCCAAAGCAGCAGAATACATATCCTTTTAAAGTACACATGGAACATTCTCCGGGATAGATCATATGTTAGTCCACAAAAAGAAATCTCAATTAATAACAACAACAACAACAACAACAACAACAACAACAACAAACAACAAAGAAATCACATCAAACATCTTTTCTAACCACAATGGTATGAAACTAGAAATCAACTACAAGAAGAAAACTGGAAAATTCACAAATGGGTGGAAATTAAACATACTGCTGAAAAACGAAAGGGTCAATAAAGAAACCAAAGGAGAAATTTTTAAAATATCCACAAATGAAAATGGAAATACAACAGTTCAAAATGTATGGGATGCAGCCAAAGCAGCTTTAAAAGTGAAGTGTATAGCTATGCAGGCCTATATCAAGAAACAAGAAAAATCTCAAATAAATAATCTAACTCTACACCTAAATGAACTATGAATAAAAGAAGCTCAACGTTAGTAAAGAAAGAAAATAATAAAGATCAGAGCAAAAATAAATGAAATAGGGACAAAACATAGAAAAGATCAATGAAATTAAGAGCTGGTTTTTTATTTTGAAAAGATAAACAAAATTAATAAACATTTAGCTATACTCACCAAGCAAAAAATGAGAGAGGGCTCAAATAAATAAAATCAGACATAAAAGAAATTATGAAGTTATGAAGTTTACTGATACCAGAAAAATACAAAATTGCAAGATGCTACTACACACAATTATATGTCAACAAATCAGACAACTAGAAGAAATGGATAAATTCCTAGAAAAATATAACCTTCTAAGACTGAATCATGAAGAAATAGAAATTCTGAATAGACTGATTATTAGCACAGAGATTGAATCAGTCATCAAAAGCCTTCTAGCAAATAAAATACAAGACCAGACAGATTCACTGGTGAATTCTACCAAATATTCAAAGAAGATTTAATATCTTCAAATTCTTTCAAAAAATTGAAGAAGTAATGTTACCAAATTCATTTCACTAGGCCAGCGTTACACTGATACCAAATCCAGATAAAGATACCACCACCACCCCCCACAGACACGCACACACACGACAGGCCAGAATGAAGCTAGAGAGTATAATGCTAAGTGAAATAAGTCAGTGAAAGACAAGTACCATATTATTTCATCCATATCTGGCACTTAAGACACAAATCAAACAAGTAAAGGCAAAAGAGAGAGCTAAACCAAGAAACAGACTCTTAACTATAGAGAAAGAACCGATGGTTACCAGAGGGGAGATAAGTAGAAGGAAGGTTGAAATAGGTGATGGAAATTAAGAAGTGCACTTGTGATGAGCACTGAGTGATGTATGGAATTGTTGAATCATTGTATTGTACACCCGAAACTAATATGATGCTGTACATTTAATAACTGGAACTTAAACAAAAACCTTTAAAAAATTACAGGCCAATATCCCTAATGAATATAAGCGCGAATATCCTCAACAAAGTTTTAGCAAACCAAATTCAGCAATATGTTAAAAGGATCGCATACCATGATCAAGTGGGATTTATTCCAGGGGTGTCAGGATGGCTCATTATCCACGAATCAATCAACATGATACACCACATGAACAAGATGAAAAATAAAAAAATCACATGATCATCTCAATACATGCATAAAAAGCATTGGACAAAATTCAACAGCGATTTATGATAAAAACGCTCAGCAAAGTGGGCATAGAAGGAATGTACCTTCAATGTAATAAATGTCATATATGACAAGCCCACAGCTAGCATGATACTCAATGGTGACTTACCGTGGTAATCACTTCGTAGTGTACACAAATATTATGTTATACACCTGAAATTTATATAATGTTATATACCAATTTTTCCTCAATAAAAAAAAAGTTTTAAAGACATCCAAACTTTTTTTAAAAAAGCCAGCTTGTCCACTTCTTTTACATACATCCTATATTCCTTTCCATGTCCTTGCCTTAATTCAGGCTCTTCCCCCAGCCTAAAATATCTGCTATGATCCAAAGCCTGTTCCTCTTTCAAGAACAAGCTCATTCTCATGTTCTCAAGAGGCCTTTCCTTCAGGGAAGAGGAAAGAAATAATATAATGGTTAGAAGAACTCTATTGCAGAGTTTATTCAAAATATTATAGCCCCAAATTGTGATGACTATAATTCAACTTTGAGAGCCCAAAGTTACCAAAAGTAAACAAATCGTAACTGTGGACACATTCTACTGTGTCTAGTATATCAGTGGTGATACCCTGATTTCACAAATGCTTTCTACAGACAAAATGGCATACCCTTTAAAATATGAAATAAGTAACCTTTAAATCCCTTTGAATTTCATAAATCTATAAGAATACTAGGTTGCATATATTTAGTATTCTTACTAAATCTCAGACATCATAAAATATCCGAGTTCAAAGGATTCCTAGAGCTCATTATGTTAACATTCCCACCTCATGGAGGATCTCCTTGATAAATGGTCGTCGTACCTCTCCTTGACCTCTACTTAAAAACCTACAGGGGTGGAAAACTCATTACTTTACAGGAGAGCCCATAAAACACCTGTAAACTATTAAATTTATTAATTCATTCAATATATAATTATTGGGAACGAACTATGTGCCAGGTACTCTTTTAGGTATGATGGAGTGACAGTGGTAAACAAGACAAACAAAATCCTTACTCTCCTGGAGCTTCCATTCTATTTGTAAGGAAATAAAGAACTTGCAAGTAAATAAACACATAAATAGGATAATCACAGACTGTGAAATGTGCAATTAAGTAAAAAAAGGATTATGACATAAATAATAATTAATGAAAAGTAGGAGGTATAGGGGATATTATTATTTTTTTTAATTTTATTTTTGAGAGACGTAGAGACAGAGTGTGAGCAGGGGAAGGGCAGAGAGAGAGGAGACACAGAATCCGAAGCAGGATCCAGGCTCTAATGAACCATCAGCACAGAGCCCGACGTGGGGCTCGAAACCACAGACCGCGAGATCATGACCTGAGCCGAAGTCGGCTGCCCAACCAACTGAGCCACCCAGGCGCCCCAGGGGATATTATTAAATTGGTTGGTCAGGAAAGACATCCCTGAAGAGATGACATTTGAGATAAGACTTGAATACAAGGAGCTAACTACACAACTATTTGGAGGAAGAGTGTCCCATGGAAGAAGAGGGAATAGTAAGTAAAAAGGCCCTGAGGTAAGATTGTGCCTGGTGTGCACAGGAATAGCAAGAAGACCAGTGTGGTGGCACTGCAGTGAACAAGGGAGGATGGTAGGCAATGAGGCAAGAGAAATAGGCAGAGGCTGAATAAGGTAGGGCCTTGTAGGTCAATGTTAAGAACTTGGTATTTATTCTAAAGGCAATGGGCTGTTCTACCTTCTAAGACAACATACATCAATGTTATTTCTCTTCTATATGAAAGCTCTTTACATATTTGAAGACATTGCTTATATCCTTGCTATGTCCTTTCTTCTGCAGGCCAAAACTCACTAAATTTCTTCAATCATTTCTCCAGGGTTGTTTCTAGATTTCTCACTATTTTCATTGCTCCCTTCTCGTTATGCTCTAGTTTGCTAATGTCCTTCCAAAACTATATAATGGTAAATGTTACCTGAAGGAATGAACAAATGACATACAATGCTCAATGCAAAGTACAGTAGGATAATTTCTTTCATTGCACTGGACATTACAGTTCTATGATAACCCAAGTAGCATTAATTTTTAAAGTAACATACATCATTTCTCATTGTATCAGCAAAGTGTTTCATGTGTATCAAAGATAACATGAAAGCTGATTTTCATTGATATACAGACCAGCAACTACCTTCATGAACCATCAATTTTGCTTCAGAAGATTCTGTATACTAAAAGAACATGGTAGATGAATTGTAACAAATCACTAAAATTCTTCACCTATCAGTGGATCCAGACACTTTGTTATGGGACTTTGCAGTATTTGCCCCACTCTGGGTAAGGTGTTATTCTCCATCCCTTCATTTTGAGCTTGGACATGTAACTTCCTTCCTGTAACTGAATGATAGATAGTATGACACAAGCAGAATCTTTGCTTGCTGTGCTTTCTCAGTTAGACTCCTCCCATCATCATACAAACATGCCACAAGACCCTGCTTGAAAGATACAAGATAATGTGAAGAAGAGCCAAGTCATCCAAGCTGAGACAATCCTAAACAAGCCTGTTCCTAGGTTACTCACAGATGATTGTAAATTCACAAGTGAGACCAGACAAGACCAGAAAAAGTGTTCCACTAACTCACGGACTCAAAAAAAAATAATACGTGATTGTCATTTAAAGCCAAAAATTTGGAAAGTAGCTTGGTATGCAGCAATAACTTACTGATACAAGGAGATTTTAGTCTATATGTTCAGTCATAAATCCTCCTCCCCCAACATATGTATGGATATACATACATGTTCCAGCAGAAGAGTTCAAACTATGGTGCATTGGTTTTAGAAGGGTTTGGACTTTGGGTCTAAAACATCACAAGTATAATGGTGTTTTGTGTCTATGTAACATATACCATATTCCTTTAGCCACCTAAATATCACCACTTCCTTTGGACTCAGATGAAACCGCACTCTGCATAGCACAGTGCCTTGCATAGTTTGAAAAATGCTAAATCAATCAAAACCCAAAACAAACGTCACATACACAAAGCCTATGCCGGCTTAAAATGTTTTTTCTCTATTTTCCCTCAGATCTATATGAAATTATAGACCAACTGCAGAGCAAAAATGGTTTCTTGGAAGAGCTGGGTTTCCTATTGTGTCCAAGGTAATAGAAAGGATATTACTGCTCTGCTAAATCTTCTTGCAGTTGACTTGCTGTGAATTGCTACAGTAAAGTAAAAGAAAATCATTATTACAGTTCAAAAAATGAGTTGTTTTAAATAAATTTTACATTAATTTGCAGACATGCCAAACCAAAAGCCTCATTTACAATTCCCAATAATTGGTCAGGGCTTATTTGATGTTTGTATATTTGGATTTTTACAGTTTAATATATTTTTTCTTTTCATTGGTTATTTTTGTCTCATTGGAAAAGAAATTTAAGACAAATTAAGTTCAATCTTGTTGCCACTGATGTGTCTGGACTGCAATAACTGACTTTTTAAAAAATACATGTTACAAGAAAGCAAGATAAACTAGCTCTATCTTGAATATTCTTTCTGGCTACAAAAATGTAGAATGTGCCATAGAGAAGTAAGAACATGTGTTCTCAAATTTTGTTGGTAGAAAGCACATACATCAAACTTTGCTGTTAAAAAGTACATACATTTTATTCTTTAGATCCTTAGGATTGATCACATAGAAAGTCAAAAGTATGATGCTGAGAGAGGCTTTGAGAAGGAATTAAAAGTAGAGAAACCATTGCTTAAAGACATGGAGTGTGTAAAGGAATACCCAGGCTCATTCTACTGCTCTCCTACCACAGATTGGTGAATCCTGGGAAAACTTCAGACAAGAGGATGCAGTAAAATGAGGACATAATTCTACTTAGAATTCTACAAGGCATGACTAGCCTGGTTCCCTAAGCCATGCTCTACTACTCCTGTATCTCAGTTCTGGGACCCAAGTTATTCCTAACCAGAAAGGATTTATAAAATCTAGTCTAGTATTCAAGCAGTCCACCATTGAAACACCTTTACTACTAGTCATGTTCTGATTACATGGCATCATTCTAGTAAATGAATTTATTAAACTTCTCTGTGCCTGTTTTCTCATCAAAAAATGAATGATGTGAGATTTAAGTAAGATAATGCATATACCTGGCACACATAATAATAATTCGATAAACTTGACACCATAGCTGATATCAAGCAACTAATGTGAAGTCACTGAATGTGTTCTTAGGAAGATAAGTACACACAATCAGCTCTTGCGAGATAGTATGAGCCAGCTCCACCGCACCAATGCATGACCAAAACTCTATCTTATAACCCACTTAAAGTAATCACCCCTATTATTTCCCCCTGTATCTTAACCTGATAATCCTAAAATTTGGCCCTATCTTATTCTCAAACTACAGTCCCATTCCTACACCCCAATAGTGATCCCACCACATGTTATCTACTAGTCCTCTCTGAGAAGACAATCTTCCTGATCTGGGTCTTGGCATACCTCCTGCTCCCAGGGTTTCTTTCATCATGTCACAATGCCTGTCAAGTCACTCTGTCCTTGAGGGACCACTCTAATTAGATTCATCTGCATGAACTGCCACCATCTTCTAGTTATGGCTGTGATTAGAGCTCTATCTAGGGCCAAAGAGAGCCTACTGAAATAGGAATAGGAGTGCAGTTTATGACTAGAAACCAAAGAGTTCGCTCATCCACAGAAATAAAATATATTCTCTTCTTCTAAGTAGCATTTTATTTTCACTATCTGTATACCAAGCAGTACTTCTAGGTACTAGTGGTTGAGTAAGCCATCATAAACATACCAGGAGTTTGGAGGTGCTACAGGCACAGCCCATTTATAAACAGAAAAGAAGGAACATCCATTTAATGAACAACTCACAACATATAATCACACCCCAACCATGAACTCTGAAAGTGATCCATCATATAGAGTAAATCAATGCCAATAATTTATTCAGACTCTCATATGGTTATAGGGTACATTACTTGGTAGCTGGCAAAACTGCAGGCATATTGATGCAATTATCTGTGCAGGTGAGTAAGCAATCCAATTGTGTATATAATTATGGCACAGCTTCAGTGCTGATAATGATGGGAAAGGTGATCCCATAATGACTAAGCCAAAAAGAGAAAAAGGGTAATTTGATTTGGAAAACAGGAAGCCACTGAGAGCATCTGTAGGCAACTGATAGTTCTTAGATATTCACATGATAGGGGTCACAGGGCAGAGGAAAAGGACTTGCCCAGTGAATTTTATATTTCAGTAAATAGAAAGGGAAGTAGCACCTTACATAGTTTATAAAATGACAAATATTTGGGACACATTGAAATTTATGCAGTAGAGAATCTGAATCTGATTATACATGGTCTTGTTTTAACATCCCAAAATATCTCAGCATCATCATATACCTCTGAGTTTCCCCTGAACTATAAATGTGCAGAAATGCTGAGTGATTAAAAGGCTCCTGGATTTCTATTTCTCATGGTAATATATGCATATAACTAGCCTGGGGCATCTCTTGAGACCCTATGCCCAGTGAGATTAAGCTCACTGAAGTCTGCATAAAAAGAAGGCTTCTACAGAAACACAACAGCTAAGTCTCCCTCAAAAAATATCCAGCTCCTTCTATTTACACTACAATTTACTGTTTCCACATGGCCAATCTCCCTCTTCATTTATCTGACTAGCCATCTTAGCCCTGAGGCTGGATCACTTGCTTGCTTGCTGATTCTTACATCTATTTTATTGTTTAAGATATAATCATTATTGAATATCTGCTGTGTGGTAGACACTAATATGTCTGGTATTAACTACATACATACACACATACACACCAGGGTCTTTGTCCTCAAAACACCCACAAATCTAGTGCAAGAGACAGACTGCTAAACAGTCAATCACAAAAGAATGTGAGGAGTTTGATCTTTGTGTTATTATGGGGCAAAGGGTAGCTCAGAAGAAAAATATTAACCAAGACTAGGAAAGTCAGAAAATATTTTCTGGAGGAAATAACTTCTGAGACAAAGGACAAGTAGGAAGTAGCTAAACAGCAATAGAGCAGTGGGCAAAGCAAAACCTTGCCTCTATGGATCTTCCATATAGTGAAAGACAAATAATAAAAATAATATGTATACATCAGTGTCCGTATGAAGAGAAATAGAGCAGAGTGTAAAGACAGCATAATCGGGGTGTACTTTAGACAGATGTTCAAAGAACACCTTGCTGAGATACTAGAGTAGACTTGAATGACATGAGGGAGCAAGACATGTGGATATCTAAGGGAGAAATGTTCTAGGCCCTGAGGCAAGAGCATGTTTAAAAAGTTCAAGGACCAAGAGAAAAAGCAATGTAGCTGAAGCTGAACGCACAAGGATAAGAGAGATAGGAAATTAAATCAGAAGGAAAGCCAAAAGCCAAATCACATAGGATTTTGTAGGCTACAGCAAGGTGATTATTGTTTTGGATTTTGCTCAAACCTCAGGTGTATAGAACTTGAATTAATCATAATTCTTGGTTCAGGTTATACTATCACTGCTTTATGAATTATTCTTTTCCTTTATCTTAGTATCCTAATAAACATCCATGAACCCACTTGCCCACACCCCGAACTGGAATATTACTTATATTTCTCTACTATCCCACTCCCCGTGACTCCCTGAAAGTAACCACTATCCCGAATGTTACATTTGTTATTCCCTTCCTTTTTTTTAAATTTTATCAAGTATACCTGTATTCCTTAAGAAATGTTTTGTTACTTGTTTATTCACTTTACAAAAATAGTGACATATTCTATGCTGTTTTCTGTTTTTTTTTCTTTTTTTCACTCAGTATCATATTAGTAAGTTTTAGTCATGTTTGTAGCTGTAGTTCACTCATTTTCACTAATATCCCCTTATGTGAAAATAGTTTCATTTGTTGAATAATTCCTCTTTTTCCTTCTAATTTGCCACATCACTTCTGTTTTATGTCCAAGTCATTACATACATAGATCTATTATTGAAATCTCTCTTCTATTCCACTGTCAACATGTCTGCCTCTGTCCCGATTCCATACTGTCTTCCTAACTTTCATTTGAGATCATTCCTTCTTGTCCAACATCACCCAAATCAGCTACTATTAGCAATCTTTTGTTTGGCAAGTCCTAGAACCTCTCTTTTTTTTATATACTTCCTTATAAATTTAATACTTTATATACCTCACTGGCAGTACCTGGCTAAGTCATGCCAAGACTCCAATGACAGGTTCGTAGAGCACAAGTGTAATGGTAGAAACATATGTGATTTTTTCATGCTTTGTAACTGAATTCTTGGCAGATATGTTCCTCTTTGTCTTTCCCTTTCCTGTCGGTCTTTAGCAAGACATCTTGAACAAAGATATAGCCAAACTATAGGTAGAGGGATATATTCTGTGTTCTTGAAGACTTTTATTTAAGTCAAAGTTTGGCAACTCAAACCTTTTTGAAATATGCTCAGAGAACTCTCTGCCTAAGGGAATCCTATTGTGAAAGCTTTTATGAGGATCAATATTTCCCATACCACTTGCCTCAATGATCCCTTTATATATCTGAATTTTCATATAACAGGGTTTTATTATAGTGAATTACCCCCATAGGAAAAACAACAGTTGCTCTCATTTTGAATAAATGATTTAGTTTTGTTTACTTTGCTTTTGTGAGGGTTAGGGATGGAATATGGGGAGCAAGGGAGGTTTAGTCAGGCCTAATCTTAGTTTTTCAAAGCTATAGAGAGCTTTAGTGATTACCAAGCCAAAATTTATATGTCACTCTGCACTCTTGGAATAGGAGATAAAGAAAATGTAAAGTAAAGAATAATCATTTCGGAAGGATTCTCCCAAGGAAAGGTAATCTCAAAATGACTAAAACTTAGAAGAAAACATTCACAATCAAGTCATGGAGAAAACGAATCATTCCAACTGCCACCTAGTTTGAATCTCAAAATTGCCTACTTCTGAATTTCCCATGTACTGACAATCCTACCTTATCTAACCTGTGGTTAGAACTTCTGATACCAATTGCTCATCTGCATTCTAGAGTATTACCTGTCATTATACTTGACAGATACCATACTTGCCACACATCTGACAGTTCTGTCCTCTGGATACCTGCCACACACCAAAGATATCTCATTCCATTTTCTGGACCATCTGGCTTCCCCCATTTGCAGTTGACCTTTATGTGGCCTACAGTACCACATCAATAAGATCTCTTTCTTAAAATTTTATCACATTTGTCTCTTTTACTTTTTTCAGACGAAATAATCCTACTCATTCCATATGGGAAGAAAAATGTCTCTGCCTATAAAATGATGAACCATTTATTTCCTTTAGGGAGAAAAAGTAAGTACATTGCTCTTTGTTATATTCAGGAGCACCACATACAGTTATGCCATGGACAACATATCCATCTGTAGAGGCCCTGAATCACCTACCAATACACTTGTGTATTAATGTCCAATGGAACCAGCAAACCTCAGAGAGATCATTGTGAAGACAGTTAGCTCTAATTAGGTAAGCAATTCCAAGGGTCCACAAGTCATGAGAATTCAAGATGACTGTGGTGCCCCTGGTGCTTAAGTGAATGACATGTTTAATATAAAGTATCAAAATGGTTGATCACAGTAGGAAATTCATTAAGTCTAATTAATTATATTTTGATAAGATTCTTAAAGGAATTAATTAACTCTAAGAGGACCCCAAAATACAACCAAATTGCAACTCCATTTATTAACTATGTGTGTGTGGGACCCAGCTGGTTCAAGTCATAAGTGATATGAAATTTTTAAAGCACAGTTTATGCAATACCCTTAAGACCCTCTCATCTAAATCTCTCTCCAGAAGGTGATCAAAAGGAACGAACTTCTGGTTATGAGGTAAATAAGTCCAAGGGTTATAATGTATAACATGATGACTAAAGTTAACACTGCTGTATGATATATATGAAAGTTGTTAAGAATAAATTTTATGATTTCTCATCACAATTTTTTTTCTTTTTTCTTTTATTTTATTTATGTGTAATGATGGATGTTAGCTTAACCTACTGTGGTAATTGCTTCACAACATATGTAAATCAAACCATCATGCTGTATATGTATTCACATATACAGTGATGGATGTCAATTATTTCTCAATAAATCTGGAACAAAATCCCCTCCAAAAATGTCTTTCTTCCACCCTCCCCCACAGCTCACATGGTTTTTATTTTCCCCTAATCCAGTCTGTCTCCAAGTCTCTTATCATATAGCTTGGTTTAACCTCACTTGATAATGTATTCCCTTTGCCCTGAGGTCTTTCTCATATCACTCTTACTTCTCTGCCCACTCTATGACTGTACCTCATAAAGGTTTAGGAATCAGTCTACCAAAGAGAGTCTCCAGGAGGGAAGGGGGATAAAACGAAAGTGTATAACTTTTTTCTTCATCACACATGAAGTAAATTCAATGCATTTCTTAGAGAATAGCTTGTGCACTGTGTCTGCAAGTACCTACTGGACAAGCCTGGACCTAATTCGGTTAGTTTTGATAGTAGCAGTTCAAATAACCATCCCTTGAACCAAAGACAGTCTAACATTTTATGTATTTCAATTCTGTTTGCTCCACAATAACTTTTAAAGTTCAATAATTTTGAATAAATTTTTGCACTATTAAAAAGAATTTAGTTATAAAATAAGGAGGTATTATTACCTCCTTATTGGTATTAAACACAACCAAATTTTTACTTGAGGGGGAAATGTTGATAATTAAACATACTTCCAGATTCACTACTATGAGAAGTTAGGATGACTTTTTATCTGGATAAATAATTCAAGTCATGATTTTTTTCATTACAGAATATCAATTTTGCCATCCTTGGTCCTATGGCAGAGACTAATTGTTCCCCAATATCCATTTCCTCTTCTTCCTTTAATATTTTTATGTTTTTACTGGGTACATGGTGATCCAGAATTAAAATTAAATTCCTCAGATTCCTATCTGGCCAAATACGGTCATGCAACTGCATTCTGGCCAAAGTATCTAAGCAAAAGTAATATAAAACTTTCAATAAGTGCTCTTAAAGGAAGAATATTTCTTTCATTCCCTGTCGTCTACTTCTTATAGCCTAGAATGAGGATGCATTTTCTAGAACTAAGGCAGTCACCCAGAAATATTGAATGACCTTGGGAAAAATACTGCACACAACTAAGCAGTAAGATGGAAGGATTCTGGGGCTTAAGATTGTGGAGCATCCTAACAGCTCTGTAATACCTAGTTCTAATGTCTTATGTGAGTGAGAAATCAGCTGTCTTTTCTGCCACTGGCAACCAGACCTAATCCTAAATAAAACAACTCCTATTAACTAAAACTTATGCATCTTGCTTCAATCAGGAAAACAAAATCTCTGCAATAGAGGCATTTGCCAGATAGCTCAAACTTAAATCAATAGCTATCCAGTTCCTGCCAAAAGCCAAGTTAAAGCAACTAATGGTCAACTGAATGAAAGACATGCTATTCATTCATTACCCAAGGTTTTCTATGCTATCTGTATAAACTTAAATGACCTGAAAGCAGTACAACTTGGCCGCAACTTAGTTCTCTGAAGTATGAGTTAATGATATGGACTCTCATCTGGAGGAATGGGGATAAAAAAGAACGGTGTATAAAGCCTCATTACAAAGCAGGAGAGTTAGTTGAGATCCCTATAGGTTTTTTTCTATGTTGGCTGGATCAGTATTACCTGTAGAACTGACATATAGGGCAAACACAATTGATTTTCCAAATCAGAACACATTTAAGGGTGAAAAAAAAGTTACTATTAATACATACATCAGGGGGCACCTAGGCGGCTCATTTGGGTGAACATCAGACTGTTGATTTCACCTCAGGTCATGATCCCAGGGTTGTGGTATCAAGTCCCGTGTTGGGCTCCATGCTGAGCGTGGACCCTGCATGAGATTCTCTTTCTTTCTTCCTCTGCCCCTCTCCCCCACTGGAGCACTCTTTCTAAAATAAAAATTAAGGAGGAAGGACCAAGATGGTGGAGCAGCATGAAAGTTTTCTGCTTCTCTCATCCCTGAAAAGCAGCTAGATCAACACCAAACCATCTTGTACACCTAGAACATTGATCTGAGGATTAACACAACAATCTTCACAACTTGAGCCACAGCAATTGGCAGGTACGCAGGGCAGAGAGAGGTGAACTGAAGGAGAGAGAAGCCATGGAGGGTAGGGGGCTGATTTACTTCTGGAGAGAGAACGGAGATGGGGGGGAGAATACAGGAAAAGCACCTCCCCCCGAAAAAGCTGGAGAGAAAGAGAAAGAGTGGAAATACCCATAAGGGACTAAACGAAAAAAGGAGAAAGGAACAAGGAGAGGGTTTCAATACCATTAGGACTCTATAAACAGGGGAAGCAGAGTCTGAAACTCTGCAGCTCAGTACCTGCAGAGCTCTGACAGGAAGGGCAAATCCCCAGGAGCAGACAGCGAGGTCTGAGGGGTCCTCAGGCCACAAAGGGAGAGACAGGTCCCCTGTTGGGAGGACGTTTGTTAGAGGCTGTGTGGCCTCCCCACAGGCAAAGGACCCAGCGGACCCTAGAGAACAACCACATTCTCTGTGTCAGAACAAGGATGTTAAGGGTGAAGCTTGGTGCCAGATGTGTGTTGTGATTTTTCCATACTCCCTGAAACAATGCTGATACATGCTCAGGCAAACTGTTTCTGGGGTGGGCTGGCACCTAGCCACAGTCTTTGGGTATCTGCAGCAGCATGGGTGGGCCAGCACCTAGCCATTGCTCAGAGAGATCATCCCACTGAGGGCCGGAGCAGGTCAAAGCCACAGGGCCCTAAAAAGTGAGGGTTTTGGAAACAGAGCCCCATCTGTGATAAAATTTGGGAGGGAGGTGCCTACTGGCAGGCTGACAGCTTGGTCGCGGGCACCATAAAGTAGGGAGTGAACTGAAGCTGGAGACAAAGGAGGGGTGATTTATTGCCCTTTGGCGAGAGCACAGAGATCTGATTCTAGAGACTGGGTAGCTAGGGGACACCATTTTCACCTCTCCCGAGCATGCACATACACGTGTACATGCACCACAATGATCCACCCCAGTACTCTAAGCAGCGCCATCTAGTAGAGAACAAAGCCACTACACCAAGCCCCATCCAACTGTACCAACCATGCTTTAGAGGAACACCACAAGTCTTGCCGCCTGCTTATTTTACAAACTATAAAATACTTCATAGTTCAACTTCTAGAGGAAACTGGAAGTAATTTCAATCGTATATGATTCTGTTTGCTGGTCCACCATTCAATTTTTTTCTTTTTTTATTCTTGAATACAGAAAGGAAAAGGAACATTTATTTTATGTATTTGTAAAAAAAAATTTTTAATTTTTTCTACTATCGTTTTTTGGTAATTTTTTCATATTATTTTAATTTCATCGTTTCATTTTATTCTCTTTCTTTTAAAGTGCCACTGCACTTTAATATATTTTTTTAATTTTAATAGTTTATTTTCAAATTGGTTTACATATAACACCCAGCGTTCATCCCAACATCTGCCCTTTTTAATGCCCATCACCCCCTCTCCCCCCTCCCTCATCCCCTTCACCCTCAGTTTGTTCTTAGTCTTTGAGAGTCTCTTATGTTTTATCTCCCTCCCTCTCTCTGTCTTTTTTTCTTTCCCCTCTTCCCCTCCCCCTGGTTTTGGCTTAGTCTCACAAAGTCCACCTATTCGTGGAAACATACGGTATCTGTTTTTTTCTGACTGACTTATTTCACTTAACATAATACCCTCCAGTTCCATCCATGTTGCTACACATGGCCAGATTTCATTTTTTCTCATTGCCACAACCAACGGAATGGAAAAGGATAATTGCAAATGACATATCGGATAAAGGACTAGTATCTAAAATCTATAAAGAACTTACCAAACTCCACACCTGAAAAACAATCCAGTGAAGAATTGGGCAGAAGATATGAATAGACACTTCTCCAAAGAGGACATTCAGATGGCCAACAGACACATGAAACGATGCTCAAAGTCACTCATCATCAGGGAAACACAAATCAAAACCGCACTGAAATAACACCTTACACCAGTCAGAGTGGCTAAAATGAATAAATCAGGAAACTATAGATGCTGGCGGGGATGTGGAGAAGCAGGCACCCTCCTACACTGTTGGTGGGAATGCAAACTGGTGCAGCCACTCTGGAAAACGGTGTGGAGTTTCCTCAAAAAAATGAAAATAGAGCTACCCTATGACCCAGCAATAGCACTGCTAGGAGTTTCATTTTATTCCATTGTATTGTATTTTTCTTAATTTTCAAGCATTTTACTACTTTTTTCCTTTTTCTTCTTTTCCTCTATTTCCTTTTTTTCTCTATTATACCAAGCTTCTTTCAACAACCAGACCAAAACACACCTAGGATCCAGCACCGTTTATTTTATTTTTTGTGTTGTTTTCAATTCTTTAATTTTTAATTTTAATTTTATTAATTCTTTTTCTTCCTCCAAAATGACAAAATGAACAAATTCACCCCAAAAGAAACAACAGGAAGAAATGACAGCCAGGGACATATTCACCACAGATACAAGAAAGATGTCTGAACCAGAATTCAGAATCACAATAATAAGAATACTAGCTGGGGGTGACAAAAGCATAGAATCCTTTTCTTCAGGAATTTAAAAAAAAAAGCAAAATTAGGACAAAATTAAAAATGCTATTACTGAGATGAAATCCTGAATGGATGCCACAGCTGCAAGGATGGATGAAGCAGAACAGTGAATCAATGATACAGAGGACAAACTTATGGAGAATAATGAAGCAGAAAAAAGAGAGAAACTAAGGCAAAAGAGTACAATATAAGAATTAGAGAACTCAGTGACTCATTAAAAAGGAATAACATCCGAATCATAGGGGTCCCATGAGATGAAGAGAGAAAAGAAGGGGTAGAAGGTTTATGTGAGCAATGCATAGCAGAAAACTTTCCTAACCTGGGGATAGACACAGACATCAAAATCCAGGAAGCACAGAGAAGTCCCATTAAATTCAACAAAAACCGACCATCAACAAAGCACACCATAGTCAAATTCACAAAATATACACACCAGGAAAGAATCATGAAAGCAGCAAGGGAAAAAAAGTCCTTAACTTACAAATGAAGACAGATCAGATTTGCAGAAGACCTATCCACGGAAACTTGGCAGGTCAGAAAGGAGGAGCAGGATATATTCAATGTACTGGATTGGAAAAAATATGCAGCCAAGAATTATTTATCCAGCAAGGCTGTCCTTCAAAATAGAAGGAGAGAAAAAGAGTTTCCCAGTCAAACAAAAACTGAAGGAGTTCATGACCACTAAACCAGACCTGCAAGAAATTTTAAGGGTGACTCTCTGAGGAGAGAAAAGAAAAAAACAAAACAAAACACAACAGACCAAAAGCAACAAGGACTAGAAAGGACCAGAGAACACCATGAGAAACTCCAACTCTATGGCAACACAAAGGGAACAAATTTATATCTTTCAGTACTCACTCTAAATGTCAATGGACTAAAAGCTCCAATCAAAATACACGGTAACAGAATGGGTAACAAAAGAAGATCCATCTATATGCTGGGTCTTAAAAGAGACCCATTTTAGACCTAAAGACACCTTCAGATTGAAAGTAAGGAGATGGAGAACTCTCCATCATGCTAATGGTCACCAGAAGAAAGCTGGAGTAGCCATACTTATATCAGACAATCTAGATTTTAAAATAAAGACTAAGATGAAGGGTATTATATCATAATTAAGAGGTTCATCAACCAAGAAAACCTAACAATTATAAACATTTATGCCCCCAACATAGAAGAACACAAATCTATAAATCAATTAATCGCAAACTTAAAGAAACTCATTGACGATAATATCATAATAGTAGGGAACTCCAACACCCCACTTACAGCAATGGACAGATCATCTAAGCAGAAAATCAACAAGGAAACAATGGCTTTGAAGGATACACTGGACCAGATGGAATTAACAGAAATATTCCCAACATTTCATCCTAAAGCAGCAGAATTCACATTCTTCTTGAGTGCACATGGAACATTCTCCAGAATAGATCACATACTGGGACACAAATCAACCCTCAACAAGTACAAAAAGATCAAGATCATACCGTGCATATTTTCAGACTACAACACTATGAAACTTGTAATCAACCACAAGAAAAAAAAATGTGGAAAGATAACAAATACTTGGAGACTAAAGAAGATCCTACTAAAGAATGAATGGGCTCACCAAGAAATTAAAGAGGAAATCAAAAACTACATGGAAGCCAATGAAAATGATAACACCACAGCCCAAAACCTCTGGGACGCAGCAAGGTGGTCATAAAAGGGAAGTATATAGCAATCCAGGCTAAAGAAGAAAGAAAGGTCTCAGACACCCAAACTATTCTTATACCATAAAGAGCTGGAAACAGAACAGCAAAATAAAACCCAAAACCAGCAGAAGATGGGAAATAATAAAGATTGGAGCAGAACTCAATGCTATCAAAAATAAATAAATAAATAAATAAATAAATAAATAAATAAATACATAAATAAATAAATAAATAACAGTAGAAGAGATCAATGAAACCAGGAGCTGGCTCTTTGAAATAATTAACAAATTGGTAAGCCAGTTTGATCAAAAAGAAAAGTAAAAGACCCAAATAAATAAAATCACAAATGAAAGATGAGAGATCATAACCAACACTGCAGAGATAGAAACAATAATAAAATAATATTATGAGCAATTATATGCCAATAAATTGGGCATATTTATTGCCCAATAAATAATATTTATTTATTTTAATAAATGGCATTTATTATATGCCAATAAATTGGGCAATCTGGAAGAAATGGACAAATCCCTGGAAACATATAAAGTGCGAAAACTGAACAAGAAGAAATAGAAAATTTGAACAGACTCATAACCAGTAAAAAAGTTGAATTAGTAATCAAAAATCTCCCAAACAATGAGAGTCCAGGACCGGATGGCTTTCCAGGGGAATTCTACCAAACATTTAAAGAAGAGTTAACATCTATTCTCTTGAAATTGTTCCAAAAATTAGAAATGAAAGGAAAATTTCCAAACACATTCTATGAAGTCAGCATTACCTCGATTCCAAAACCAGACAAAGACCCCACTAAAAAGGAGAACAACAGACCAATTTCCTTGATGAATATTGATGCAAAAATCCTCAAAAACATATTAGCCAACGGGATCCAGTAATACATTAAAATAATTATTCACCATGACCAAGTGGTGGTTGCAGGGCTGGTTCAATATCCACAAAACAATCAATGTGATACATCACATCAATAAACGAAAGGACAAGAATAACATGATCCTCTCAATAGATGCAGAGAAAGCATTTGACAAAATACAGCATCCTTTCTTGATAAAAACCCTCAAGAAAGTAGGGATAGAAGGATCATACCTCAAGATCATAAAAGCCCCCACCACTAATATCATTATCAATGGGGAAAAACTGACAGCTTTCCGCCTAAGATCAGGAACACAACAGGGATTTCCACTCTCGCCACTGTTATTCAACACAGTATTGGAAGTCCTAGCCTCAGAAATTAGACAACACAAAGGAATAAAACACATCCAAAGCAGCAAGGAGTAAGTCAAACTTTCACTCTTCGCACACATGATACTCTATATGGAAAACCCAAAAGATCCCACCAAAAAATTGCTAAACTGATCCATGAATTCAGCAAAGTGACAGGATATAAAATTAAAGCACAGAAATGGGTTACATTCGTATACACCAATAATGAAGCAAGAGAAAAAGAAATCAAGGAATCAACCCCATTTAGAATTGCACCTAAAATCATAAAATACCTAGGAGTAAATCTAACCAAAGAGGTTAAAAATCTATACACTGAAAACTATAGAAAGCTTATGAAAGAAATTGAAGAAGACAAAATTTATGGAAAAATATTCCATGCTCATGGATTAGAAGAACAAACATTGTGAAGATTTTGATACTACCCTGAACAATCTACATATTCAATGCAAAACCTATCAAAAAAAACAGCAGCATTCTTCACAGACCTAGAACAAACAATCCTAAAATTGTTTGGAACCAGAAAAGACCCTGAACAGCCAAAGTAATCCTGAAAAAGAAAACCAAAGCTGGAGGCATCACAATCCTGGACTTCAAGATGTATTACAAAGCTCTAATTATCGAGATAGTATGGTACTTGCACAAAAACACTTAGATCAATGGAACAGAATAGAGAACCCAGAAAGGGACCCACAAATGTATGGCGAATTAATCTTTGACAAAGCAGGAAAGAATATCCATTGGAATAAAGATAGTCTCTTCAGCAAATGTGTTGGGAAAACTGGAAAGTGACATGCAGAAGAATGAACCTGGACCACTTTCTTACACCATACACAAAAATAAACTCAAAATGGATGAAAGACCCAAGCATAATACATGAAGCCATCAAAATCCTAGAGGAGGGGCGCCTGGGTGGCTCAGTCGGTTGAGCGTCCAACTTCGGCTCAGGTCATGATCTCGCAGTCTCTGAGTTCAAGCCCCGTGTCGGGCTCTGTGCTGACAGCTCAGAGCCTGGAGCCTGCTTCGGATCCTGTGTCTCCCCCTCTCTCTCAGCCGCTCCCCTACTCATGCTCTGTCTCTCTCTGTCTCAAAAATAAATAAACATTAAAAAAAATTTAAAAAAATCCTAGAGGAGAAAGCAGGCAAAAACCTCTTTGACCTCGGCTGCAGCAACTTCTTACTCAACACATCTCTGGAGACAAGGGAAACAAAAGTAAAAATGAACTATTGGGACATCATCAAGATAAAAAGCTTCTGCACAGCGAAGGAAACAAGCAACAAAACTAAAAGGCAGCTGACAGAATGGGAGAAGATATTTACAAATGACAGATCAGATAAAGTATCCAAAATCTATAAAGAAAGTATCAAAGTCAACACCCAAAAAACAAATAATCCCGTGAAGAAATAAGCAAAAGACATGAATAGACACTTTTCCAAAAAAGACATCCATCCAGATGGCAAACAGACACATGAAAACATGCTCTACATCACTCATCATCAGGGAACTACAAATCAAAACCACAATCAGATACCACCTCACATCAGCCAGAATGGCTAAAATGAACAACTCAGGCACCGAGAGATGTTGGCGAGGATGTGGAGAAAGAAGATCTCTTTTGCAGTGCTGGAAAACAGCATGGAAGTTCCTCAAAAAATTAAAAATAGAATTACCCTATGACCCAGCAATTGCACTATTAGATATTTAGACAAGGGATATGGGCGTGCTGTTTTGAAGAGGCACGTGCACCCCTATGTTTATAGCAGTACTATTGACAAAACCCAAAGTATGGAAAGAACCCAAATGTCCATCAACCCAAATGTTTTATATATATATATATAAAACTTGGCAATCCAAAAAATGAAATCTTGCCATTTGCAACAACATGGATGGAGCTAAGTGAAATCAGTCAGTCAGAAAAATAAAAATATCATATGACTTCATTCATATGTGGAATTTAAGATACAAAACACATTAACATAAGGGAAGGGAAGCAAAAATAATATAAAAAAGGGAGGGAGACAAAACATAAGAGACCCTTAAATATAGAGAACAAACTGAGGGTTGCTAGAGGGGTTGTGGGGGGGGGGCGGAAAGGGCTAAATGGGCAAGGGGCATTAAGGAAGACACTTGTTGGAATGAGCACCGAGTGTTATACATAGGGGATGAATCACTGGAATCTACTCCTGAAATGACTATTGCACTATATACCAACTAACTTGGTAAATAAAAAAATATAAAATACAAAAATTTTTAAAAATGAGAAAAAGCAAAAAAATTGTATAGGCAAGTGATTTCCTATTTTATAAATAAAATTAGGAAGAAGGATACCTAGATGGCTTATTTGGTCAAAAAAATTTAATTTAATTTAATTTAAATTTAAAAATTTTAAATATGTACATTAGGGAAAAAGAATAAACCATGTCTTTCCTGGGCAAACAAAGATGTATGGTAACCCTGAATGGATAGTTACCTCTCTTGGTAAAACTTAGGCCAAGTGAGTATATGTAATTTTTTTTTTCACTAAAACCCAATGACACTACCTTAAACACTATGTTAAATTCTTATATTGTGACCAAACCACTGGAAGCCAAAACTACCAGTGGTCTGGTCAGTCAGCAAAACTCAAGTTAGATAGATGTAATTGCGATTGTTAAATATAAGGGAATTATGCCAAGGTTGAGAAAAGAGGCTTAGCATATGTATGACTGATGCAGTGTACAAATTTAAAAATTTATTATCCCCAACAAGCTTTGTAAGTTCATTCAAATACAGTACATTCATTTAGTTGTTATTCACAAATTCTTTTGGAAGTTATTTACTAAGTGCCTGCGTGCATAAGTGGTCAATTCCACGCAAGGTAAAATGAAGGGAGGTTCCACAGCTCTTGGCAGCTACACATGTTTACGAAATTGTCATTTCTTCTTCCTCCCTTTTCCATTCTGCAAACAGGTCCCGTTTGAACTTTTTAAAAATGTTATTTAGTACTAATCTGGTTATGACCACTTATCATCTCTGTCTTCACAGAATAAATACTGGTTTATCGAATATTCTAGATGGGTAATCTGACTTTGGATTTATGTCCCAGTAAGCTGGTGTCCAACACTGTTCTCTTATCCTCCAGCAGAAGCTCATTGATAGACACTGATGTGCATCTTTTTCTGATGAACCCATCAACAACAGTAGTTTTGTTGATTCTCATTCCCTATTATCAGCAACCTTTTTTTCTGATCCATACATCTTGGTAACCATACTCTCTAACACACAGTAACACACGCACACACACACACACACACACACACACACACACACCCCTCCTAAGTGTTCTGTGTGTGCAATATTTTTACTTAATTGATTCCATATTTAAGATGGTCTTTACACAGAGGCCTAAAAAACATACTAAGGTGAACTCACAATTCAAAGCGCCAGTAGTTTATTTAGCCAATATTGATCCTAAGTACTAACCCACTTGATTGCTTATAATTCACAATTCGGAAATAGAGGCCTTTATAGAGCTCAGGCTTCAGGCCCTTGGCAATAGAATTTAAGGGGAAGTATTTTCTAATGCTTTAACTTTAAAATGTTCTCCCTTCGACCCTAGCCTGTAGAGTTGTTAATGATCATAAACAAATGTTTGAATGCACTTGAAAGATTGCTATTTAAAGCAAAATTACGGTCAACTTCTGGTAGAGCAAAAATTTTTCTTGCAATTGTAATAATCATTCCCTAATTCATATGTTTTGAAAAAGTTTTATACATACAGTTTCTGAAATTTTCACCCTGCCTTCAATTCATGACATTGCATATTTACTAAGTACTTAGAAAATAATTCTAAGTACTTTCTCATGTCAGGAGCCAATCCCTCAAACAATCTACTATGGCCAAGAAGTGCGATCACACTGTACCAATGTGGTGATGCCTGTGGAAACTGTGTAGATATGGAAAGGGCAAGGAGAAGAACAGAACTTGGAAAAGGGGGAAGAGGTCTGGGCATAAAATGATAGATGTCCACTACAGCATAACAAATAAAAGAAACTGAAAGCACAATGCTTACCTTTAAGAAGCTTACGATTTCCTTTTCCCATTCCAAATATTTCACAATTTAAAAATCAAAGTAGTGGGGCACCTGGCTAGCTCAGTCAGTTGAGTGTCCAACTTTGACTCAGATCATGATCTCATGGTCCATGAGCTCAAGGCCCATGTCAGGCTCTGTGCTGATGGCTCAGCTTTGTGCTGGAGCCTGCTTTGGATTCTGTGTCTCCCTCTCTTTCTGCTCCTCCCCTGCTCACAGTCTGTCTCTCTCTCTCTCAAAAATTAATAAACATTAAAAAATAAATTAAATAAATAAAAATCAAAGTAGATATGGTCAGGAATCTTGACCAAGAACCAAGATTAGGCCCTTCTACTACTAAAGAAGGTGGCTATTTTCTCAGGGCTTCAGTTCCTCCTCTATCAAAGCAAAGAAGTTAGACTAGATTTTTTAAATCTGTCACATTTCCTAGCTATGGAAATGCACTCTCATCTACCCAATTGCTCAAACCAGAAATCTAGGAGTCACTCTAAATTCTTCCTTTTCTCTCATCCTCTAAATCTAACACCCTTCCCCACCAAAACCACTGCTCCTATTCCCCTGCATCTCAATATATAGAAATTCTAGTTCCTTCCAGCTGCTCAAACTGTAGAATCATCTTGGACTCCTTTCTTTGTCTCACATCTCACATGTAATTACTCAATAAATTCTATTAACTTTACCTTCAAAATGAATACAGAATCCAACTACTTCACAATACCTTCACTAGTGCCACCCAAATCCCAACCACCATCATCTTTAGCCTAGATTACTGAACTATCCTCCTAAATCATCTCTATGCTTCTTCTCTTGCCCCTTACAGTCTATTATCAACATAGCAACCAGATGATTCTGTTGAAATGTAAGCCATTATGACTCTTTTGCTCAAAATCCTCCAAGGTCTTCCCATCTTACAATTTAAAAAACACAATTTTTTTTACAATGGCCCAACATGAGCTTTCTATATCCATTCTAATATCGTTTGTAATACTCTCCCCCTCATACATTCAACTCTAGACACACCAGATCCTCCACTGCTCCTTAAACTCCCAAATACATTC
Organism: Paguma larvata; assembly: GCA_030068075.1. NCBI lineage: Eukaryota > Metazoa > Chordata > Mammalia > Carnivora > Viverridae > Paguma > Paguma larvata. Next base: position 100,699,066 of record CM057830.1, read on the forward strand.
TTGATTCCTGATATTGTATTTACCTAGAATACTTTTGATAATCACATAGGTTGCTCTCTTATTTTCTTCAAGTATCTGTTCAAATGTGACCTTTTTAGAGACCTTTTTTCTAACCACTCTTTATAAAACAAGAACCCCAAACTCATCCCAGTATTCCCTTTATGGCTTGCCCTGCTTTAGTACAGTCCATCAATTTTATCACCATTGGGCATATTATATTTTACTTGTTTATTTATTGTATGTATCTTCTCACTAGACCAGAGGTTCCATGAAGGCAGAAACTATATTTGGTCACTGCTATAACCTCAGTACTTAAAAAATGCTTGCCACAGAGGATTTACTCAAATATTTGTTGGATGAATGAAATATCCAGTTCATCAAAAATTCTTGTCAATTTTCCATCTCTAAAATATATGCCCCATTGGTTTCTTTCTCTCCATCCCACTGTTGCTACCTAAGCTTAAGCTCATATCATTCTCATCTGGACCTATCCAATAGCCCTCTACCTGTTCTTCCTACCTCCTTTCTCAGTTCCACTCCCTACATTTTTCACAGAGTGGTCTTCTAACAATGTATGTCAGATCACATTCTCTCATATATAAAACTTTCTAATGACTTACTATTGCTTTTAGGATCAAACTCAAACTCCAAAGCCCTACACGATCTAGTTTCTTCCAAGCTTTCCAACTTCATTCTATATCACACTTTTCAACATTTAAATGTTTTCATTCGTAGAAATAGCCATCTCAATGCTTTGCATGTGCTGTTTGTTCTGCCACGATATCTTCTCTTCTGACCTCTCTTGTTTCAGTTTGTCATCTCCTCAAGAAATATATTCACTTCCTAAATAAGCAAGACTCTTCATCATTGTCTCACAAAGAATCTTCCTCTTCTTCTTCTCAGAATGTATTAAATTTTGTAATAATATTTATATTTCTACTTAATGTCTGTCCGCCCAGCTTCTCTAAGCTCTGTAAGGTCTTTGTTTGGACCTTATTTGTTTTGTTCACCACTATATATCTTATGTTTAGTAAAGTGTTTAGAATATATTGAATAAATAAGCATGAATGATTTGGTCTAAACCAATGAAATTTAGATCTATGTTATTTCCTAGCATACATAACTAAGTTTCTCATTAAGTTGCCAGTTTTGAGGCACCTGAGTGGCTCAGTTGGTTAAGTGTCCGACTTTGGCTCAGGTCATGATCGCATGGCTTATGGGTTCAAGCCTCGTATCAGGCTCTGTGCTGACAGCTCAGAGCCTGGAGCCTGCTTTGGATCCTGTGTCTCCCTCTCTCTCTGCCTCTCCATGCTTGCACTTTATCGTTCTCTCTCTCTCTCTCTCTCTCTCTCTCTCTCTTTCAAAAATAAATAAATATTAAAAAAAGTTTCTGGTTTTGAGGTTAAACTCCAAATAATATCTTACAATCCTAAAGGAACTATAACTTTCCTATTCAACCCTGCTCTTTGCAACTAAAGGCACATATGGGAAATAAAGTGCAGTATTGGGTGTAACAAGCAAATTCTTAACTCTTCAGTCAGGGCCACTCTTGGGGTGGGAAATAGTATAAAAAATCTTTATGGGCCTCCTGTCTATATAAACATTTGATTTAGAAATGGATTATAGACTATCGAGACTTCATAAAAATAAAAAGCTTCTGCATAACAAAGGAAACAATCAAGAAAACTAAAAGGCAATCTATGGAATGGGAGAAGATATTTGCAAATGACATATTAGATAAAGGCTTAGTATCCAAAAAATATAAAGAACTTACAAAGCCCAACACCCAAAAACTGAATAATCCAATTAAACAATGGGCAAAAGACGTGAATAGACATTTTTTCAAAGAAGATGTACAGATGGCCAGCAAACACACGAAAAAATGCTTAACATCACTCATCATCAGGGAAATACAAATCAAAACTACAATGAGCCATCACCTCACATCCGGCAGAATGGCTAAATTTAACAACACAGGAAACAACAGGTGTTGGCAAGGATGCAGAGAAAGGGGAACCTTCTTGCACTGTTGGTGAGAATGCAAACTAGTACAGCCACTCTGGAAAACAGTATGGAGGATCCTCAAAATGTTTAAAATAGAACTACCTTATGATCTAGCATTACCCTACCAAGTATTTACCCGAAGGATACGAAAATACTGATTTGAAGGGATACATGCTCCCTGATGTTTATAGCAGCTTTATAAACAATAGCCAAATTATGGAAAAGGCCCAAATGTCCATCAACTGATGAAGGAATAAGGAAGATGAATATACACATACACATACAGCAAGAGACAGATATGCACACATACACAATGTAATATTACTCAACCATCAAAAGAATGAAATCCTGCCATTTGCAACCACATGAGTATTATACTAAACAAAATTAAGTCAGTCATAGAAAGACAAATACAATATGATTTCACTCATATGTGGAATTTAAGAAACAAAACAAATGAGCAAAAGGGGGGAAAGAGATGAAAATCAAGAAAGAGACCCTTACCTATAGAGAATAAACTGACGGTTACTGGAGGGGAGGTGGTGGAGGGTGGGTGGGTAGGCTAAATAGGTGATGGGTATTAAGGAGGGCACTTGTTGTGATGAGCAGTGGGTGTTGTATGTAAGTGATGAATCACTAAATTCTACTCCTGAATCTAATATTACACTATATGTTAACTAACTGGAATTTAAATAAAAACTTGAAAAAATTGATTATAAAATTAATGGGCCCATGCACAGTATACTGACTTATCAATGAAGATTTAGAATGATGTGTAAAAAAATAGGTACTTATATATTCATTTCTTGCCTAATTTATGCACATGAAGATTCTTCTTAGTGTTTGGACTCCATCTTTTCATGTACTTTATTGTCCAATATATCATTCTTGGATAACTTCATATTGACTACCATGAGAAAAACATAGCAATACTGTTATTATTCACAGTGCCATGGCTCTTCAGAATTTCCTAGTATGGAAATTATATAGATCTTCTTGCCTCTAGAGTTCCTTAATACCATCTATTTAATGGTGATTACAGCATTGTTCATGATTCTGCTTCATCCATGGCCCACTTCCCATTACTCTTTCAGAAATTGTTATAGTATTTTACTCATAAAGACCACAGATAGAAACTTCTTCCAGGGTATGCAGTAAAATGTGAATGATGATCTGTTTCCTGGTTATGTTAAAATGTTGCCATTTGAAGTTTTATAGCACAAATATAGAACAACATATCTTCCAACCATATCTTCTTTTGAATACTTTAGGCCACCATTGCATTCCTGGAATAGGATTGCTTTCAGTATTGACTGCATCCCTGATTTTCATGTACCTCCACCAGCTGGGAGGATAGGCACAGGACCAATAGGAAGAGTGTGAAGAGTGGTTCCATTCACATAAGAAATGTCTGTCACTCATTCGACGTAGCTTATGATCAGCCTCAGAATATATGACATCACCACATCAATCAGAGCCGAGAGAAGACACCAGTAGGAAGAACCTTTCTGCAGTGCACAGCGATGGTCTCAAAAGTCCTGAGAGGAAATAGGTATAACCATCTACAGAGGACTCTGTAACACATGGCACAGAGCCTGTGGAAAGAGATTGGGTGACTCTCTTGGGTACCAGCAGCACTGATGAAGGGGATCAAAAGATTCCTGCAGATACTCTGACTGTCCTTCGGCAATATAGGCAGAAAACTGATTCATGGTTAAAATGTAAATGGTAGAGAACCAATGTTTACGTCAATGGTGCTCTAAATTCATCCTGTGTTCAATGTGTGTGAGAGTTGCCTCAAATCAATATTGCAGGACCAGTGTGGCAGACCAATCTTGCACAATCCTGGGAAAGAAATACTTCACTAGCCAGAGGGAGCGATCATCAGCTTCCAGGCCACCCTCTTAGGGTAGGGTTCCATTCAGAGGTCTGTGAAAAGATTTCATGAGAATGAGCCTTGGAGCTCCTTGGGGCATCTGATTGATGCCATGCCCAGAACAGGAGTAGATAGTGCCCTAAATTAGAGAAATGGGTACTGAGATCCACACAGATACCAACCCACCCTTGGGGAACCTTTTCTGGACAACACTATAAACGCCATATAAGATGTTGAGGAAGGGACTCAAAGCATAGGGTTCCCTAAAATGTGGGCCATAGCAAGGACGCTACTTGCCTAGGTCTAAGGGGATACCATGTTCAACACATACACACACATGTAATAGCATAATTTTCTCTATTATTTGCCTCTCTCTATTTCCCAATGGCAATGATATTCTTGATGGTGGCAAATTTCTTCAGCTAGTCCTTTGACTAGTGTCCGGAACCAAAGCCCAAACACTCTCACTGTCCCAGTTAATCAGTAAATAACAGCAATATCTTGACTTTATATACATTATGTACTATGTCCAAGAGACACTAACTAGTTTAGGGCTCAATTGTACATACATATTACAGATTTTTTATATTGTCTTTTAGAAAATATGCCAAAGGTGTTCATGAAATAACTGGCAATTACTAATATCTTCTTCATTTCTAATTTCCATGCCTTCTTTCAGCTCTCAATTGTGGGACTAGGAAAGTAGACTCTGCTCAAAAAAGGGCTAAGGATATGGGGATGGTTTGATGAAAGACATCTACTCCAGTTGAAAAAAAGTACCAAAAAAAGCAAACAAATCAAAAAGCTTGGGCATGCCAATTAGATTGCTTTCTATCAAATATCATCACTTCACGGTAAACTTATTTTTATAAAATGTTAAGATTAGCATAAAATCAAGCTGTCCCTTTGAGTGTATTTCCCCCTCTTGTATAAAGCCTGTGAATTAAAGCCACTATTTTTGGCAGATTTTAAAATAGGATGTGAGTATTAGAAAAGACGCCAAGGTTTTTCTTCTTGAACCATCTGAAAGGAAGTGCTGAGGAAGGCATCATTTTTAGTGTGTACTTTTAGTGACTTGGGAAGAATTCGAATGCTTTACTGCTTGTGAACACATAGGCCCCAGGGCCCTATATTCTTAGGGTAAAATGAGCTTTGGGACCTGAAGAGCCTCCACAGAGGCCTCTTTTATTGCTTACAAACTTCCTCTGTGATTAAGTTCCATCCCAGACTTCAGCAGTTAGGTATCAAAGATGCCCACATCTGTATATCTGCTGGCCAATTTCCCCTCTGCTTAGGGGTTCCCAGACAAGTGCTAGAATTGGGTGGTTTTATTCATTTCAGAAATGAATTTTAAGGCTGATATCCAGAATCTATTATAATAAACACCTTAGGTCTGCTACACAATGGTCCTTTGCAAAGTGGTTTCTCTTTTAGGCAAAGGCAGTTGTGGCTTTAGTAAGTTTTTTTTTTCCTTCCGTATATATTCTTAAATATACAATGAGGAAAGAAGAAAAATAGAAATCTTGTTTCAATACAAATGAAGGAAGGGTAGCAGGGTAGAGGGGAAGGATGGAGTCTATACTCTTATACAAGAATATGAATGCTGTGAAAATCGTACATGGTCAAGAAAAGAAGGAAATTTTGCATTCCACATGAATTTCTATGCCTCACATGTGAGTCAAAGATAATAATAGGTAACTTAGCTATCCTTGGGAAGGCAAATATAGCAACAAATTTCTATAAAGGACTATTCAGAGATGAAAATTCTAACTGCATTTCATTAAAGGAAAGAATTCAGTAATCCATGATAAAACTTTAAAAAGGATAACAAAAGGGTTTCTGATTTGATTGACTTATAAATTGAAAAGATCAACTCTCCTCCCTCAAACTCTTATCTTTTTTCTAGAATGTGTCTACATAGCTACTGCATCACTCTTTGTAAGAGTCATCAAAATAAGCCACAGACCTTACTGCCTGTGATGCAGTCCCACTATAAAAGCAGTAGAGCATTTGGTTCCATATGTATACAAGACCCAAGTCTTATTCCTTCCTCCAAATTAATGGTAATCTCATCCCCTTTGCCCACTGTAAAGTGGGATGCGTAGAAACGCCAAGGCTACATCTCAACCCAAGCAATGGGGCTTTTGTCCATCCTTACCATTCCAATAAAGCAGCTCTGGTAAAGGTTCTGTGTCCTAATTTCCAACTCAGCTGGACCTCTCAACTGCATGTGAGATTATTTCCCACTACTTCCCCCTCAAAACTCTCATTTCTTAGCTCTAATAACACCCACCCCTAGGTTTTTTACTTCATGCCTTTGACCATTTCTTATTGAGTTTTCTTACTTTGTTCCCTTGCCTCTGCCTACCCATTAAATATGTTGGTGTCCTACGGACTCTATTCTCATTCCTTTTTTCTTATGGTTTCACATGTTCTTTTGAGCTAATCTCATCTAATACTATTTAATCCACTATATTTTCATCAACCACCACCTATATCCGTTTCCTAAATCAATATCTATAGATAAATTATTTTTTTAACATTTATTTATTTTTGAGAGACATAGAGACAGAGTATGAGCAGGGGAAGGACAGAGAGAGAGGGAGGCACAGAATCTGAAGCAGGCTTCAGGCTCTGAGCCGTCAGCACAGAGCCCGACGCGGGGCTCGAACCCACAGACCGTGAGATCATGACCTGAGCTGAAGTCGGCCGCCCAACCGACTGAGCCACCCAGGCATCCCCTAAATCAATATCTAATAGAGATATATCATAAAAACACACAAAATTGACTAAACTTGCCAAACCAGACTCAGCACCTCCACACATACCAAAAACAACAACAGCAACAACACACACTCTGGTAATCCACATTTCAGTTAAAGATATCATCATTCCCTCCAACTATTCAGAATCATCTATGATTCCATCTTTGATGATAATTGTCAGTTCTTAACTGCTGTGAATCAAGAAATAAGAAGACAATCCTCCAAATTCCACTGATCTCCATTCCCTTCAACCCTACTCATTTCCTTATTACAGCAAAGATAATTCTGATACTTATCAATAGAGTAACGGAGACTTTATTCAAAACTACTGCAACAAGGGTATTATAATAGGATAGAAAGATAGGTCTCAACTCTAAATACAGCAATGACAGCTGGGGGTTATAGGTATGAGCAGAGTGAAGGGGTCAATGGGTGGAAACTACTAAGCAGAGACATCAAGGGTGGAGAAAAATTCTTGCTGAAGGTAGGCAAGGTCAATTAGATATCAAAGGTGAGGGACTGTCTAAACAGACTTAGCAGAATTCCTGCTAAAACCAGATTCAGCGAGGATAGACAGGGAAGTCCAAGGATCAAAATCTAGTCAAGAATAGCCCTCAGAGGACTCTGACTAATGTTTGGTCAAGGAGAAAGTCTTTGTCACTCTGCTCCAATTTTACCCGGGCTCTTGTGATCTCTTTCCTTGTTGCACCAGTCTCCTGACTGTGCACCCTGCTCTAGTCTCTAACCCCTAAAATCTCTGCACTTCTCTCTAGTCAGAGTGGTATTTCTAAAATACATATCTGATCAAGTCACTCCCCTTCTCAAGAATCCAAGTTCAACAGGTCCCCACTGCCTATAAACACAATTCAATTTCCTTCACATGACAACAATAGTTACAACTTACTGAGCCTTACTATGTCTCAGGCCTTGGACCAAGCACTTGACAGTCATACTTTACCTAAATTAATCCTTGCTATAATCTCATGAAGTTGATACAATTATTATTCCTATTTTACAGGTGAGGAACCCAAGATAGAAATTAAATAACTTGCCTACGGTCACATATGTAGTAAGTGGCAGAGCCCAAATTTGAACCTGTTCTATCTGATCCAGAATGAGATGGCTATACAGCTGCTATCCTTCACCATCTCCCTAACCTGTCTTTCCAATCTCATTGTCGTTATGCTCTCCTACATATTTTCAGCACTTCCAGACACCCAAACTATTCACCATTTTTCAAGGACATAATATATCCATATTTCATGTTTCTGCATCTTTACACCTGATATTCTTCCTGCCTACAATTTTTTTCATTTCATGGACTTGATGAATTTCTACTCATCCTCTCAGATCTAGCTCAAAATCCATAACCACTGTGTAGCCCTGCTTGACCTTCCCAGTTAAGTCATTTCCTCCTGTGTTAGACCATACTGCCTTATATATAAGAAAACGGAAGCTCAGTGAGGACAGATACTGCCTCCTTTATTCACTGCTATTTCTCTGGTATCTAGCACAGTGCCTGACATATGGTAAGCAGTCAATAATTGTGTGTCGAATGAACTAATTAAAAATACCTTTCTCATAACGTTTATAATAGTACATTAAAATTATTTTACATGTCCATCTCTCATACTGCACTATAAGCTTCTAATGGAACTATATTTTATTATTGTTACATGAATTGTTCCTAATGTAGTGTCTGGCTCATAGCAAGCATGCATGAAATATTTATTAAAAGAATCAATGTCTAAAATTCATACCATAAAGAGTCATTCCTTGGAATACAGTTTTGTGGTTCCAAAAAAATATTCCTTTTCAAATGCAAATACACCTGAGGGAAAGGACAAAAGCCATACTTTGACAATTATCAGGTATTAGGACTTTAGCAGAAATTAGTTTGCTAGATTGATTTCCAACATGACAGCTGCCAGCAGGTGGGTACTTGGATAGGACAGAATACCATGCAGTACAACATATTCACAACAAGGGACAGAGTAGTGGTCCCTGAGCTGTCTAAGGGTTGCCTAAAGGCACTCAGTGTCTTAAAGAAGAAGAAAGGCCAGTGTGCTTGCAAACGTCTCTTTGAATAAGGTGCCTGAAAGTGAAGAGTGAAGCAGATGGTCAAATTAGTTGCTAGTTGGGTGAGGAAAAAGTTAGTCTGGGAAATTCATAGATGGAAAAAATTTTCCTTAGATTTTACCATTCGGAACAGACAAGTCCTACATGGAAACACATAGACAGCACACACTGAATAACAGATATTAAGTAGATATTCTAGATAGACAGTAAAGCATCTCCATTTTGCTTAGCTAACTCTGGATAGGGCTTTGTACAATTTTAGGCTCTGCAGGCCTGTGATTGTTGGCAAGGGCCCCAGACATTGCCTGAAGCCAACAGGGCCTACTCCCTAGAAGGTGCATATCAAAAAGTTTACCTTGACATTTACATTCCTTAGTGAGCACCTAAAGTTCTTTGGCTAGAGGAAAGAAACTAGATGAAAAAACTCAGGTTTCAGCCTGTGCAAGAATTAGATTTATCTGATTATACAGTTTTTCATGCAGAGTTAAAACCACTTAATGGGTCTATTTTCAAGGCTTCTTTTCATTGATTTTAGGGAGAAGTACCTTTGTAAAGCTTTTTGCAAGATTTAGCTTATTTATGCCTCAAGTAGACTGGAGTATAACGTTTCTGAGGAAGAGAAAAAATAACCACACAATTCATAGAAGCCTAAATAGATGGGCCAGAGAGTAAAAATTGATGAAGTTTCAAGTTGTTGTACCAAGAAATTTTGGGTGCATTTCTTCTAGGCCACAGGGAACCAGGGCTAATTCCAAGTACTCTGGAAAACAGTATCAGGCCTGCACCTCAGTGAAACCAGCAGCAGTTGTATGTCTTGCTGGTTTAATTCGAGATCCAGAAAGCCTTTCCTTACTTTCCTTCTCCTACTCTAGAGATTCCAATTCCTATAATTATAGTCAGTTCTTGTTTTTGTTTTTGTTTTCCTTTGAAGTAAGTGAAATGGAAAAATCGTTGGGAGCATGAAGATATTAACTTCTTATTAGATTTAACTACCTTAGCACTGATTCACTTAATAGCTACCAGGGGAATACCCTGGGAAGAGGCGAGTAAGGCCTTGAAGGCAAAGAATCAGTGTTGGAATAAAGAAAGGGAAAAGTTTAGGGCAGAGCCTGGCTGGTTACCATAAGCAGGTTTTGTTAAACAGGAAGTAGTGCGAGGGCAGGCAGCAATGAGGCCACCTAGAGGAACCACAAAGAAATAGCAAGTACCATGAACAATTCCCCAATGTCACTATTTTCCAAGACTGGCTCAGGGAAACCTGACAAAATGAGCTTGGCTCCTTCTCATCACTCCTATAACTCCTCGTACTTCTGAAAATACTCTTTTATTTATGTTCATACAAAGGCGTTGGGAGGCACTACCAATCCCCAGGCATAGGGAACCCATCACTCGAAACTATACTGGGGACACTTAGCTCTTCTCCTTTAACAAAGGTCTTTGATGTAGGATGTCACAATTCAAAAAAGCTATACTGTCATCATTAGTCAGGAGCCCAAGTTAGCATATCAATGTAGCTCTAAACTACAGCATATCCCTCAGTCTCACTAAGATCTCATGGGATGTCTAGCTAGCTCCTGTCAATCACACAAGTTTCCTTCCTCCTCGGGCAGGAAGTGCCTACCTCTCAACTGTGTACCAGTTTGAAGCCTTGGTAATTTGTGTCTTTCATTCCCATTACCATCAGTCTTGCTCACAGAATAAAACTGTCAAACTTAGTTTTGCTTACTTTATTTCTAGCTATCTCCAACCTGGTCCATCCCCTTTTGTGTCACATTCCTGTGCTTTCTGTAGTTCTTCTGGTCTCTTTCACTGTACCCTCTGGAGTCTTTCTCTACTGTCGATAGCATTTTATATTTTCTACTTTCACCCCAGGGCATTCCCTCTGCTCTGTGATTTACCTACTGCCTGTTAGCTTCTCCCTGAGATCTCTATTTCTCTAGTGACCATTCCAAGAGGATATTCCTCTTCCTTGTCATCTCAGGGCCAAGACTGCAGTTCTGCCTTCTCCTCACTCATCCCAGCTGCCTGCCTTGCACTGTTTCATCACCTTTCTTCATCTGCTATCTTTTGAAGCTCATGCTGTAGTCCAAGTATACCTTCACCTCCTCATCTTCCACATTAAAATAGCCCACCTCAGGTCCTTCCTCCATCCTGTATTTCTTTTTTTTTTATTTTTTAAATGTTTCTTGTTTATTTTTGAGAGACAGGGAGACAGAGCATGAGAAAGGAAATGGCAGAGAGAGAGGGAGACACAGAATCCGAAGCAGGCTCCAGGCTCTGAGCTGTCAGCACAGAGCCTGACGCGGGGCTCGAACTCACAGACTGTGAGATCATGACCTGAGCTGAAGTCAGCTGCTCAACCGACTGAGCCACCCAGGTGCCCCCACTCTGTATTTCTAATATTTCCTTCCACACAGACTTCTGTCCAGGGTGACATTTTCCATTTCTGTACACACAATCACACCCTGGCCTAACAACTCCTTAATTCATTCTACTCTGAAGACATTCATTCCCACTTTTTTCAAACCTCACTCTCTTCTGACTAAAATTTGTAACAGCATCACCTGAAATTCAAACTAAGAACCCATTCTCTCTCTTCTAGGCACAACCTACTTTGCTCCCTCACTCCCACCAAGTCGGTCCTTAACCTGATCATGACCCCCACTCTCAACTTATCCCCATTTTTCCAGTCAGTGAGAGACCTCCTGCTTTTATTTTCTTCCCCTACCAGCTTTATCCCTTAACCCTCCTGCTCCCAGATAGCACAAATCAAGGAAATGCCGTAAGACAGATCCATGTTAACCTTCCTCAGGGGGGCCCTCAATGCCTCTGGTCACTTTATTTTATTTCTTTTACTGCCTATCCCAACCCTCCCAGCTCATGTCCCACACTTCTCAGGCTCCTGGTTTCACCTCTTCATCACACTTGCAGACAATATAACAATTTTTTTATTTTTTTTCTTTATTTATAATAGTTTATTTTCAAATTGGTTTACATATAACACCCAGTGTTCATCCCAACACGTGCCCTCTTTAATGCCCATCACTCCCTCTCCCCCCTCCCTCACCCCCCTCACCCTCAGTTTTTTCTTAGTCTTTGAGAGTCTCTTATGTTTTATCTCCCTCCCTCTCTGTGTCTTTTTTTCCTTTCCCCTCTTCCCCTCCCGCTGGTTTTTGCTTAGTCTCACAAAGTCCACCTATTCGTGGAAACATATGGTATCTGTCTTTTTCTGACTGACTTATTTCACTTAACATAATACCCTCCAGTTCCATCCATGTTGCTACACATGGCCAGATTTCATTTTTTCTCATTGCCACGTAGTAGTCCATTGTATATATGTACCACATCTTCTTTATCCATTCGTCCGTTGATGGGCACTTGGTCTCTTTCCATGATTTGGCTATTGTCGAAAGTGTTGCTATGAACATTGGGGTACACGCGCCCCTATGCATCAGCATTCCTGTGTCTCTTGAGTAGATTCCTAACAGTGCTATTGCTGGGTCATAGGGTAGCTCTATTTTCATTTTTTGAGGAACCTCCACGCCGTTTTCCAGAGTGGCTGCACCAGTTTGCATTCCCATCAACAGTGTAGGAGGGTGCCTGCTTCTCCACATCCCCGCCAGCATCTGTAGTTTCCTGATTTATTCATTTTAGCAACTCGAACCGGTGTAAGGTGGTATCTCAGTGTGGTTTTGATTTGTATTTCCCTGATGATGAGAGACATTGAGCATCGTTTCATGTGTCTATTGGCCATCTGAATGTCCTCTTTGGAGAAGTGTCTATTCATATCTTCCACCCATTTCTTTACTGGATTATTTGTTTTTCGGGTGTGGAGTTTGGTAAGTTCTTTATAAATTTTAGATATTAGTCCTTTATCCGATATGTCATTTGCGATGATCTTTTCCCATTCCGTTGTTTGCCTATCCGTTTTGTTGGTTGTTTCTTTTGCCGTGCAGAAGCTTTTTATCTAGATGAGGTCCCAGTAGTTCATCTTTGCTTTTAATTCCCTTGCTTTTGGAGACGTGTCGAGTAAGAAATTCGTGCGTCTTAGGTCAAAGAGGCTTTTTCCTGTTTTCTCCTCCAGGATTTTGATGGTTTCCTGTCTCACATTCAGATCTTTTATCCATTTAGAATTTATTTTTGTGAGTGGTGTAAGAAAATGGTCTAGTTTCATTCTTTTGCATGTTGCTGTCCAGTAACAATTTTTTAAAAAACCTTATTTGGATACTTCATTCTTCTCAAGTAATTCCCCATTTCTCATTCCTGTTACTGACAAAAACTGATGAGTAGATTTTGTTTTGTACATCTCTTCCACACATTCTCTCTTGTTAACTCTTACTATGATACTCAAATTGTTCACTTGCAACTAATTATCTCCTAATTGTCAAAAGAATCAGCCTCTTCTCTTGTTTCATCCTACCAAATCCCTTAGCAGCATTTGATAGTTTATCACACCCTCTTTTAAAAAAAAAAAAATCCTCTTCCATATCACCTCCTATTCTTCACTTCTCCTCTTCCCTCTTTCCCACTAGAAATATCCTTTGACATCATTCAGAAAACAAGCTTTCAGCTTCTCCTACCTCTCCCAGTTATTCTGCCCTTCTCCTTTTGCAGACCACACCCCTTCATCAACTACATTGATAGCACCCCGCTAGATCTTCAATTGTTTTACCCCCTCTACCTACTGCTGTATTTGCCCTGCCCAAATCCAAGCTTGGACAAAGAAAACTCTCCATTTTCTTTGTTCCAGCTTCTAGGCTACAAAGCATCACTGGTAGAAGTCATCCCACAGCACTAAACACCTCCATTACACATGTGTTTTATAAAACAGCCCTTGGGTTCTGAATGTACTCCACCAAATCTTTGATTTATCTCAAGTCAACCCTCTATATCAGCATCACCAAAAGAGTATTCCTTGGAACACTAAGAGTGTGGAATACTGATAGTTGCTATGTGAAGAAGACTAGAGATACATAAGTTAGAAAATGCAGGACAAGGGCCCCTGGCTGGCTCAGTCAGTAGAGCATGTGACTCTTGACCTCAGAGTCATGCGTTTCAAGCCCCACATTGGGCACAGACCTCACTAAAAAAATGCAGGACAGATAAAGGCAAGTAATTTCTCTACTGCAAAATTTCCAAGAGTCCTCAATATTCTAATATATAATGTGAAAGATCTACTATGATTAATTTCCCAATATAATTGTCTTAGAAACATATTTATCATTGTCTCTTAGAATAATGTTCTGAATGATATCATTTACTAAAACACTTCAATTTCACATTCAGCCATTTCCATTTTCTCTTCTCAAATTTTCTCCTTCAACCTATTCTCCAAATGCAAAAGGAATTCTGGGTCCCCTCACCCTTAGCTAATGATTTTTGCCTTCTACTTCACTAAGACAAATATATCCATTATACATGAAATTTCTAACTTTTTAATTTATAATTCTCTTCCTTCTAAGATAAATGTAGTCCTCCACTGCTATAAAGCTAAACATTGCTTTGCACTTCTAGCTCTCTCATCATCTCCATAAACTTGCTCTTCCCAACATTTTCACCTTCTTCATTCTTTATTCTCCTAGGACTTATACCCTCTGACCCAGAACAATTCTCCTAAAATAAACAAACCTACATCCCCTATAAGCAGCTATCATTTATTTTCTTTCATTCCTTTCCTTCCAACTTCTTTAAAGAGTAATCTAAGATTGCTGCCCCTTTTCATTATGTGCTCACTTTACCCTCATAGTCAGCTTCTGCCCTCATTATAACCAATGTGCTCCTAAAGGTAAACAGCATTTTCATAACACTGACTCTCAAGGCCTACTATCAATATTCATTCAAATGACCACAGGAGAGCATCTGACAAATGTTCATCATCTACTTCTCTCAAGGCTTATAAAGTTCTTTCTTCTTTTAGTTCTTCCCTTAAATCTTTATCCACTTCTTTTCAATCTCCTTCATTGACTCCTCTTACTTTGCCCACTCCCTAAATGTACCGGTTTCTCAAAGTTCTTTCCTTGGCTTTTTTATCTTCTCATTCTATCCTTCTCATCTAAGTGAGCTAATTCCTTCTTATGCTGCTACTCTTGATCCTTCCTTTGAGCTTCAGACATCACTTCCAAATACCTACTAGTCATCTCAGTTAATTTGACCATAATTTTCCTAATCATTGGTGCTAACAATTCCCAAACCATTTTTCATTCCTCCCTTACTTGGCCACTCTCCAAATATGTGCCTGCCAAATGAAATTCAAAAAGTCACTAAATTCTACAAATTCTATCTCCAAAATGTCATTTGTATCTGGCTCTGAATTCCAAACCTATTTCCACTGCCCTGGTTGAAGCTTCCATAATCTCCTACATTATGTGAAGGCATCCCAATTCAGTTCCTAGCAATATGCCATGCACAGCATGTAGTTTAATTTAAATGCATTGCACAACATGATGAAACCACCCTACAAAGAATAGCCTGTCTAGTTAAGAGAATAGGCTTTGGAGCCAGACTTGCCTATATTCATATTTAAGTTGAATATGAAGTGATGAGTTACTTGCTTTTATTTTTGGCAACTGAAATAACTACTTCTTTGTACTTCAGTTTCCTCATCTGTAAAATGAAGATAATAATGGTATTTACCTCATAAGTTCCTATGGATTAAGTAACTTAATACATGAAAAGTGCTATAAAAAGTACATGGTAACTAGTAAGTAACCCAGAAATGACAATGGTCATTGTCATAATTACTTCCTTACACATTCATTGCAATGCAGTCTAAATCATAAAACATTTCTATAGACTTTCTGGTTCCTAATTTCCCTGACACAGGTTGATATCTACTTTAACAGAAAAGGCCTTCTCTCGACTACTAGCTCATCAAAGATCCCATCTCTGTCAACAAATCACTTGAAATGACAACATCAATACTGATTTGAAAGCAAGATTTGCCCCAGATAGTTTCTAATCCACTCAAACTACCTCTAGAGAATTCAGTGTTGAATGTCATTAGGGATCTGATTATTCTTTGTGTGATGTTGTTTTATCACAGACCAGATTAGGAGTTGGCTATAAAGGCCCATAAACCAGTGTTAAGACATGGAGGATGAAAATTAAGGATAAGAAACCCAGTGATGTAGTGCTAAGTTTGTCCAAGACCAAAGGCAGAACCTGAGAGCAGAAAGAGAAGTCTAGTACCAGGGAAGCAGTAGAGGTTTAGAATTGGGCTCTAGATTCAAACTACCTAGTTTCAAATTCTTACTCGTCCATTTGCTGAAGCACAACACAGAAGTTACTTCACCTGAGACCCAATGTCCTTGTCTAAACCATGGGATTGTGATAGAATAACACTTCCTTCGTAAGGTAGTTAAGAGTATGTAATGACAAAATCTATGAAGATAGCTTGGCACAGTGCCTGGCACAACTATTACTTTTAGCATCAACATTCTTATTAACAGAGCCTAAGTTCAAAATACCAGCCCATAGTTAGAGACCCAAAGCAGAGTCACAGGCAAGGAGCAGTTGTAGGGTTCCTATGACAAAACATCCTAAGTAAGATTGTATTGAACTTCCTTGATCCTGCTTTGTTCCCTCCTCCACTCCACTCCCAGTTCTTTCTCCTAGAAGTTAGGATCGTGTCCCCATGAATGACTATATGGATTTGTCCTCCACAGTAGAACCCAGAGAGTGCAAATACATTAACAAGGTTCTCCATGACCTGTACATTCCTTTCCTCTTAAGCCCCATCTGCCATTGCTCTCATTCTTAGGTTTTAATCTCTAGGGACACTGAATTGTTCATAGTATTCACATACTCTCTTGTGCCTCTGTTTCTTAGTTCAAGTTGTCCTATCTGCTTAGGAAGCTCTCATTTATGCATCAAATAATTGAGAATATCTGCTAGCACTGTTTCAGGTTCCAAGGAGGAAGCAGTGTACACAACAGAATTTACTTGCCTTTGTGGCATTTATATTCTAAAAGAAACAAACAAACAAACAAACAAACAAACAAAAAAACCCGCAATGACAGATTGTGACAAGTGCTAGGAAAAATGAAGAAAGAGTAATGAAATAGAAAATAGGGTATTATTTTCAACAGGGTAGACAGGAAAGGCCTCTCTGAAAGGTGTCATGTGACTTATTATTAGTATTTTTATCTTGCTCACCCTTCAGATGTCTGTCTCAGTCTCCACCTGTCCAGAAGTCTGCTCTGAATCACCAGGTCAGGATAAATACTTCTATTCTGTCTCTCACAGCACCCACTACATGTTGCACACAGTGCCTGACTCATAATAGGCACCTAGTAGAATAGGTGTTCCTAAGCAGGGGACTATGAACATTTAGGGAATCTACAAGAAGACTAAAATGCATTCAAAATATACATGTGCATTCATGTATTTTTTCTAGAGCAAGTGTCTATAGATTTTATCATATTCTCAAAGAATAAATGACCCCATCAAAGGGTAAAACCCACTGCTGAGTTGATGGTAAGTGAACCATCAAATCTCACTGCCTCCTTATGAGTCCTGCATTAGCTCTCCTTGGATGAGTTCTGTCTCAGAGGTATGTATGGCTTTATGCTGAATTAGTACCCACACTAATTCATTTCTTTAATGTATTTAATTCTCCTTATTGAGTGGAAAAATACACCAGGCACTATGTTAAACACAGTGGGGGCTAATGGGATGAGGTCCAAACACAGAGCAGAGCAAAGACCTCATGCCATTTCCTCACATGTATCCATTCTCTTCTATTTGGTCATAAACTCCTGTAAAGACAGAGCCCCTTGCTGTGCTTTCTTCTATATCTCCCTTTAGTTCTTAATGTGAACTCTTTATGTAAATGGTGCTCAGTAAAAGGGTATTCGTTTCTTGGTCATTTTTGTCAGAAGGCAGGGTAGTGTGCTAAATCCTATCATATCCAGTTAACAATAGATCTGAGTATACTTTCAGAAATGTAGTTACATATGATTTATGAAATATAGCAGTAGCTCAGAAAATACAAATCCTCCTGAATTAATGGTGTGACCTCCTTCTAAATTGGAATAGAGGTACCCATGTTTCATTCTATGGGAAAATGAGTGAGCCTCGTAGAAGAGAAATAAAATAGCCATAGAAATATATCTTAGGACTAATTTTTTTCCTATCAGAGGCCACAACACAGCAAAAGAGCACATAATTCAGAAAGCAGCAGGATTATTTGAACTAAGGACAGCTTGATGAGGAAAACTCAATATCCAGAAACAGGAAGGAGGTGGTGGAAGAGGGAAGAGGTAAAAAGAATAAAGGAGAAGGGAAAGGAAAACTTGTGTTGCCGGTGTCCACTGAATATCATTTGGTCATTTGTCAAATGGGAAACAGTTTCATTACAGTCAGTTGAAACTGTTTCTGAAGTGATAATTCTAAATTCTTCTCTGCCCAATTCTTTTCTAACATTCTGGGTCATATCTAGCTGAAAAAACAAATTGCATTCCTTCAGCCATGAGTAGTCTTCCTTAGAAGAATGATTGGAACCATATCTCCAAATATTTACCATTTTTTCCAGACCCTATTAAAACAGCATTTTTATCCTCTCTGATTTGTTAAGAGCCAGTTGGGGGAATCCAAAGAAAGGGATAGTTAGAGTTGCCTTTTATAGGAATAAAGCTTTCCCAAATTAGAGTACTTAGGAGCACGATTAATCTGAATTTGTGCAAGGTCTACCTTTTCAAGAAAGATTAAAGAAAAAGAACTCTATCACCTATTAGATGTAAACTAACTGCTAATAAACTACTTCAGTAAAAAGACTCCCATTGACAAGCTTTAATTAAGAGATATGACTCATTGTAACTAGTATATTATTTTTAGGAAGGCAGGTGTAAAAAAAGGCTGTTCAAGAACTGTTTTTAAAAAAGAGTTCAATTTCTTAAGTAGACATGGCATTCCTCCTACAATTCTTTTACTCTCTATTTGTGCATGCAAAGATAACCAAAGTCCAGTGTTTTACAAATGATCTTAAATTCTAAATTTTAAAGGGGGGCTTACAAAAATGAGCACTATGGTATACACGTTAAGAGGTATGTGAGACCCTAAATGTTCAAGAAAGCCATAAGCATCTGTAGAAAATCAAACTTAACAGGGATGGCAACATCTCACACAGACTTCTACAGTGTAAGATCCACATACAGGGGATGGGTATGGCAAATGTTCCAAAATGACAAATGTCCCACTACATATCCACATAAATTTCTGTAATTCATCTCTAGTCTAAAACAAGCCATCCCATCTGTAGACATTTTAATTCTTTAAACATACAAATCATACCTATTTTATAGTCTGTATCTGATAAATATGGGGCCCCTGTGGGTCTGTTTCTATTGTGTGGTTTACATTCAGTTTGGGTCATGAGGTCTTATCTCTTTCTATGCCTCATAATTTTTGACTGAATGTCCAAGACATCGTGTGTGAAAAACTAAAAAACTAATTCGAGGCTTTAGATAATATTGCCTTCCTCCAGAGACAATTTTTGGCAGACATTAATAGTCTAAGAGCACTAACAACCCCAGATAATTTTAATCCAACCAGATATTAAAATGACTAGATGCTAGGCTTCCATCTTTTTAGGGGCTAGTCTATTTCTGGTTTTCCCTTATACCGATGATGTTGGCCTTCAGTGTCCCAACCCAAAACAGAGGACTTTACCAGACACCCTTCTCTTTGATGAGTCCTGACCTTCAATTCTGTCCTTCAGTTGTAAACTCTGCTCAGTTTCTCAGCCTCTCATCTTCACTTTTGGAATCATGAAATATGCTAATGAGAAATGTGGTACCAAATGTGTCACCTCTCTGAGCTTCTCTCTACTCTTGGTCTTGGTCCACTAATTCTTCTCTGCCTCATTTAATTTCCAGTGTCTTAAAATAAATATTATTTATATTTTGAACAACTTTTTTGCTGTTCTCAGTTGGAAGGTTCATCCAAACCAGCAGGACTGACTTATTTACTAGGCACCATAGACATTGTGCCTAAACCCCACGACTTTTTTAGGGGCCTACAAAACTGTTTTAATTTCTTTTAAAATCAAACTGGGGTACCTGAGTATCTCAGTCGACTGAGCATCCAACTTTTGATTTTGGCTCAGGTCATGATCTCAGTTTTGTGAGTTCGAGCCCCACGTCAGGCTCTGCGAGGACAGTGTGGAGCCTGCTTGGGATTCCTCCTCTCTCTGTCCCTGTCTCTCCCCTGCTCACACACTCGTTCTCTCTCAATAAATAAATAAATAAATAAATAAAATTTAAAAAATAAAGTAAAAACAAAAAAAATAACTTTTAGGTTGGAGAAGATGTTTTAAATTATAATATTAATATGTTCATCTTTATACCGATTCAGTAATAAAATACATTTTTCCATATTTTTTAATGGAGGTAAGAGTTCATGAAGACAAAAGTGCCTAGAACCCACAAGAGTCATAATGTGACCCTAAAAGACAGTAGAAGAAGACTTTCCATTGGTGAAAGCAAAACTTCTCTAGAGGTATTTTAAAGGCATTAATACTACTGTAATCTCATCTGCACAATATTTTACACTTTGCAAAGCCTTTCCCATCCACCATCTTGTTTGAGACTTCCAAGAATCCGATAAGCTAAGTGAGACAGCTATTAGTTTACTCTTGAAAGATATGAGGCAGTGGGAGTTTAAGTGACTTTTTTAAAGTCACACAAGTCAGTAATAGACACAAGATTGAAGCCCACACCTAGAGCTAAACAATATTCCAGAAATTCACCATGTGATATAATCACAGAACCTATTAATATTTTTAGAATAATAGGACATGATGGTCTAAATGGGTAAGGGGCATTAAGGAATCTACTTCCAATATCATTGTTGCACCATATGCTAACTTATTTGGATGTAAATTAATCAATAAATAAATTTTTAAAAAAAGAATAATAGGACATGAAAACTCATTATCAAAAAAGTCCTGAAAACATGTGTTCGCATCAATAAGCTTACTTTTCTAGGAGTCACAAGATCCGAGTTCT